>WOVY01010170.1:112500-712500 GCA_013436015.1 Rhipicephalus annulatus | reverse complement strand
TCAAAATTATGGTGGAGGACTACTTCGTGTGTGGGTGGACATAATAATGATCGTCTTTATGATGATGATGATGATGATGAAAAGTTTAATATTCGATTCAATATTCGGAAATATTTCTTTTACTTATTCAATCTTCATTGATATTAAGGGTGCCAGTGTTCACACTGCCTGAGAAAAAAAGGTCATAATGGTTAAAGTTTCACCACTATACTGCCCACGCCATAAAAACACGTAAAAATGGTATGTATGAAACTATTCTTTATCGTAAATCTCTACTAGAACGTGGTGAATGCTCACGAGTAACGTTGGTACCAGAATAATTAGAGGTATGAAGTCAGTAGCCCGACGTTTATCAATATTTGCGTCTAGCTTCCTGTGAGCCCTTAGGTTACCTTGATACCAATAATAGCATCAACACGAAATAAGCAATCTACATTGCTCACATATTTGAAAATTAAGCGTTTTTTAAACATTTAAGGCTTGCAATAGCGTCGTCTGTCGATCACGCAAAACTGGAAAACCGGATGGGGACGAGGGGAGGGTAGTGATGTTAAATAGCGTAAAATTTTTCGGGAGGTAAGTTCACACTGCCATAACACCTGCCACCCACCTTTCTCGATCCAGCAGGTGGCTCTCAGCAAGTTTGAGGCTCAACAAAGCGTAGCACGATACTTTACTTTCACATTAAAAAAATGTTCCTGTGTTTCACTCACCAACATCAATATCAGCTTGACGTCCGGCTACAATACAAATTCTGGTGACTTGACACAGCAGCCTCGCTTGTTGTGACGATATCTGGTACCAAAACATTGTGGCTGTTTGTGCGTCACCAACGGATTAACGGTGTCAAGTGGTCGTGGAAGCGTGACGATATGTCACTCGAGCCCGTGGCGAGAAGCTCATACCCTGTTGCGTCGTCAGGGCACAATAGGAATTGAAACTAGTTTTCAAAATACAGTGTGCTTACTTTTTTAGAGTGTATTCACGTTTACCACTCGACAGTCGAGGCTTATTAGAACATGGCCTTTTATTTTACGCAAAAAAAGCGCACGCGAAAATTTTTGAGTCATTACCACTTAAGAAAGGAGGTAAGCTAACTATGGCTGTGAAGTGCGGCGATACATTGTAAGGCGAGGGGAGCGGAAACATCAGAATACCTTATGCACATGATCACTGGCAATGCGCACCCCGCTTATTAACGATGTCATGCAATTTTCGTCTGACTGTGCTTTTGGGCGTAATATAAAACGAGTTTTGGTCTGCCAGGCAGGATCAGTGTTCCCGCGGAACAAAGGTTAAAGGTGTGTCTGAATATGGCGCCTTTTTGAACCTACGAACTCAAGACACCACATTACTACCTAAAACGAAAAAAAAATTGAAAACAGGGCGCCAATGGAGCCACTGTTCATCCAAGAAAACTTTCGTTCTTTAAGGCTTCCATGGGCTACAGAAAATTGAAATTGCTCTAATGAAGACGTTAACTTTCGCTCGTTTCAGTGATGCGACATCAATACACATTTCAACAAAGTTTCCTTTACTATTATATTGCTTTTCGCTAGAATATTTCGCAGTTATTAATAAATAAAATTCAGTGACGAAACGTTAGGCTGGCGATGAAAACTGCCACTTGTGCGCAACAATGAAGTTTTCTGAGAAAGCCAGCTGGTTATTGCGTGCTGACTTAGTCATAGAGTTGCGCGAGGACAGCCATTACCTTTATCATGTTTCTGTTCACAGAAATGATACTTGCATGAGCACTTGGTTTTGTGTTGACATTTCGAGGCAAGTTGGGAGGTATGCCGGATGTCCCGATAACAGGGCTTCCGCTGATTGCGTGTCACCGAAGTTAAATGCAGGATGCAACAGATGTTTGTTGTCTGTATAGCAGGCACTCATTCACCGCACTAAAACGAAACCCCCCACACTCAAGAACGCATCCAAGGCAATCATTCCCAAGGGAGCAGTAAATACTTCAAAGATACAGGGTGAACAGGAACGACTGAAGAGTTCATTGCATGCACGGTCCGCTTTGTGAACGCTATATTATACGATGAGTAGGGATTGATTTGATTGATATGTTGGGTTTAACGTCCCAAAGCCACCATAAGATTATGAGAGACGCCGTAATGGAGGGCTCCGGACATTTCGACCACCTGGGGTTCTTTAACGTGCACCCAAATCTGAGCAAACATTTCCGCCTCCATCGGAAATGCAGCCACCGCAGCCGGGATTCGAACCCGCAACCTGCGGGTCAGCAGCCAAGTACCTTAGCCACTACACCACCGCGGCGGGGCGGGATGAGTAGGGGTGCACGATGTTGCTGCAAGTCGAAGTTTTACCTCCGCGCATCCTGAAGCCGCTATACAAGTGCAGCTTACTCAGTGCACCAGCAACACCTTTTATTGCCATTGGTGAGATGTACAGCCACTCTTCTTTCCCACATTTAGCTTTTCATACATCCGTCACACTAGGTAACTTATCAGCACTTTGCGGGAGTCTGCTTTACCGCTGTGGTTTGAACGCTATCGCACGGAAACGTTTAGTGACAAGTGTTCCGAAACGCAGTTGTTGGCAAGTGCATTCGCCAAACTCGCTATACTCGCTATACATATTCTAGGGAATATGTATACAACCTGAAAGTTATTCTCTTTGAATAGAATCCGAGCAGGGAGCATTGCTCAGCTGCCAGGTCGCAATAAGTTCACGTGCTACGCAGTGTACAATTCTTCGCAGGCTACGTAGTGTAGAATTGTTTGTGCGTTTCTAAATTTTATGCTGCAGCTATCAATAGTACATAACCTTACTTGTGAATCTACCCTGCGAAAGTGATCACGTATAAAAGTGGTGACACTGATTCGTCTGAATAAGTCAGGCCTCGTGACTAAGCAGCACGAATGATGTGGCTGAAAGATGAAAGAGAATGAGGCGGCTGTCACGGGTCCCGTTAATTAGGGAGGCGATCGCCGGGCTAATTCCAAGGGCCGAAGTATCGGCCCCCCGAACCGCACCACGAAAGCGTGGACAATTGAGAAGTGGTCCTTTTTGGCGCGCCAGCGGTCGCCGAATGTGGCCCAAAGAACAAGTCAGAGCCGAGAGTTGATAAACAAACAAAATTACATTCTCAATAATGGCAGGTCGAAAACAATACAAAAGAATGCACACTACACCCTAGTTGCATACAATATGTCACCAATCAAACAACGTGCTACACAGTACAATCAGCCGCACTCAAACCAACGGACACAGACAACAATACGCACTACAATGCAGTCGCATGCATTGAACAACCAAGACACTTAAAGACTAAAGAGATAAAAAACCTATTCAGTCCAAAGTTCTTGGAACAAAAGTCTGGATGATACTCTTCCGAGAATCACTCACTCAAAGCCCAGCGTTGTTGTCGTTCCGCTGCCCCTGAAGTTTCTGTTCAGGAAACCTCGCCGAAGTTTCTCTTCCAGGAAACCTCGCGTCTTCAAATGGCCGCTCTCCAAGCTTCAAACCTCTTCGCCGAAAACACGTCGGCTTCCCACACGCAGCTGTTGCCACGCGTCTTCGCTCGATAGCGGTAAACACACACTCTTGCCTGTAGCTCGAGTCGTCACCCCTCTGGTGAAAATCATCTTCTTCTCCTGCTTTGTCTCTACGGACAAAACCTTCGCCGACTACACGGCGGAATCCCTACGCGCTCTGGCGCTAACTTCCGTCTTCTCCTGATCTCTCATCTCGGACTGCTCGATTAAATACCCTCCGCGCGAGATTCCAGAAAGTTCTCATCATTTCGTCGGCGCGGTGCGCAGCGAAGGCTGGGGAAAAGCGCGAGACTGTACGAGGGCCGTCCCCGACAGATGACTCAACCCGGCATAACACGCCCCTTTCCATCTACAAATTTCGAGTGCCTGCTCGGCCGCCGATGTGGGGTGAGGAGGTTCGTCGGCGAAGCCACGCTTCCGAAGGGAGAAGCGCGCGCCCGGGGAGCCTTGGATGTTTGTTTTCTTTTTTTTATCGTTGACCTCGTGGCGTCACTCCGGCGTTTCGTTGCGAGACTTTGGCGGCGCGCCCTTTTTGAGCGCTCGTTCTGTGACGCTGCCCCCCACTTTAAGAATATTATCTCATAATATTCAAAACCACACAAACGAACGAGAACAGTCACCACACACTTAAAGACTGTAACATAGTCCGTTGCTCATGGCACGTCATATTCACAGTAGATCATTCAATACAAATGTACATTGCAATTCAATTACACAACACATGAAATATAACCACAGGCACATGAGTACAACACTCCACCACACATTCCCAACAATACAAATGTACAAAGTTCTCTCATTACAACAATTGTACAATACTATACATCACATCACAGCACAAATACTTCGACACTTGTGACACAGGATAACACAACATTAACACAACATATGGCACTCAGCACTGCCCAACACATTATGATTCGACCTGAGCACTTATCCTGTGTACTTTTAACGGCGCTTGCACCCTTTCTTGCGGTGCTCGCTTGATCTCTTTTTGTGTTTCTACGTTCTTTTTCGGCGAGCCCTTTCCAACGACGGTATCTGAGGAGGCGTCTCAGCCATCGTTGTCAATTCCGACACCGTTAACGGGTCATAACGTTCAACCGACCCTGTCACCCGCTTGTTCACGTCACGACATTGGACCTGGCCGGCCGACTCCGTCACCTTTACATTGTCGGTCGGTTGAGGTCGAGCTGACGTAAGTCCAGCTGCCCAGCACGTAAACTCATTCAATACGATGATGTTCTCATTCACTGTCTCGTGCACCGCGGCTTCACCTTGGGCTCGAGTGAGATCAGTCACGGGATGCTCCTCCAATGTATCTCGCGGTCGCTGGGTTGGCGAGGGCTCATCTTAGGGTCTTCTCCCAGACATTCTGGATCGTTCGGCCCTCGCGCCCCGTCGATTTTTCCGATGACGAGGTCATACAGGGGGGTCGTCATGCATACAGCAGTAACTTTCCCGCTGAAGTACGGGGTTTCAACCCCAATCTCTGCTTCGGGAAGCATCCGAACCGTACTGTCAATTAGGCAAACCGGTTTCGTTTTGCCTGTTACCTCACTTTCCCGCATCAAATTTCTCCGCACAATACAGTGGAGCTGCCAGTATCTCTTGACACCGTAACATTTTTGCCCGCAACTTTTCCAGGCAGCGTTGACAGTCCCTTCGTGACAACGGTTGGCTGTTTTGTTATTACAGCACCCACAATAGGGATTTTCTCCCCCTTTTTCAACTCTACGAAACCATCGGTGACGGCATTATTACCGGATTTCGGTGCCGCTTGCACCCAGGATACCTGGTGAGTTTGACTCGCTCCGTTTCGACATGCGTCTGCTTTGTGCCCAGTCTGACCACACTTAAAACATTTTACTACCGTAGGGCTCGTAAAGTTAGTACGACAGTTTCTCGCGCGATGACCCACTCGGTTACACAGAAAACATCGCGGAATGCTCTCCGGTGCACGCTTCTTTTCCTCGGGAGCCGATTTCTTCGAATCTTCGGGACACTCCTTCTTGACTTTGGCCAAATTAGTACCACCTTGCGCTTCCAAGAGTTGATCAGCTAATTCAAGCATGTCTTCAAGTGACTTAGTTCTCCTCTCTTTCAAGTACAGCGACAGGCTTGGGTGGCAACTAGTAAGAAATTGTTCTCTAATTAGGAGCTCTCTAAGCTCATCGTACTCCTGTGCTGTCCCTGAAAATTCAACCCATCTGTCGAAATAATGGCAAAGTTGGGTGGGATACTGCGTAGTCGTCTCACCATCAGCTGGATTTCCTGTCCGAAATCTGTCCCAGAATCCTTTCACAGTAAATCTAAATTGCTTCAGAAAAGCAGCTTTCACCTTTGCGTAGTTGGCTGCGTCGGTCGGCGTCAGCCTGCCGTACACACTGAGCGCTTCACCACTCAAGTAGGTACTCAAAGCAGTTGCCCATTGATGATCCGGCCAATTCTGGCTCCTTGCAATCGTCTCAAATCGGTGAAGGTACGCGTCAAGGTCGTCCTTCCTTTCATCAAATGCTACAAGTAGCTTGCTTGGGTTCAAGCGGAAGCCATGATCCTCCCGTTCGCTGCTTTCAACTCTAGCTTGAACGGGAGTTTCACTTCGCTGTTGCAAACGGAGCTGCTCGAGTTCATCTCGTGCTGCCGCTGCCGTTCCCTTTCAGCCATCTCCGCTTCTCTTTCTTCTGCCAGCTGTCGCTCCCTCGCTTCTCTTTCTTCTCTCGCCCTTTCTGCTGCCAACTTCTCTCTCTCCAACTCCAACTTCAATTGTTGCTCTCTTTCTTTCTTCGTCCTTTCAGCAGCCAGCCTTTCTCTCTCCAACTCAGCTGCTTTTTCTTCCTTGGCCCTCTCAGCTGCCAACCTCTCTTTCTTCAACTCAGCTTCTTTTTCCGCTTTGGCTCTTTCGACCGCCAACCTTTCTTTTTCCAGCTCAGCTGCCTTTTCTTCTTTGGCCCTCTCTTTTTCTTCTTTTTCCTTCTGGGTGACCCACTTCCTTAGTTCGGCGCCAAAAAGACCCATCTTCTCACCAAGAGCGACAAACTTTTCGAGATCCATTGTGTCTCGCAACTCGCAAACAAAAACCTTGCCGCGTGCAAAAAGTATCTGCCTAAATCAGTCTATCGGAACACTCTCCTGCACTCGTTAACGAGAACACTGAACAACACACAAAATCGTTCCGATAGCACTATCAACAACTCGAGGCTCTTTCTCACTACTTTGGACACACTGTGCACCAAAAGGTCCTGTCGCGGACGCCAGATTAATTGTCACGGGTCCCGTTAATTAGGGAGGCGATCGCCGGGCTAATTCGAAGGGCTGAAGTATCGGCCCCCCGAACCGCACCACGAAAGCGTGGACAATTTAGAAGTGGTCCTTTTTGGCGCGCCAGCGTCGCCGAATGTGGCCCAAAGAACAAGTCAGAGCCGAGAGTTGATAAACAAACAAAATTATATTCTCAATAATGGCAGATCGAAAACAATACACAAGAATGCACACTCCACCCTAGTTGCATACAATATGCCACCAATCAAACGACGTACTACACAGTACAATCAGCTGCACTCGAGACAACGGACACAGACAACAATACACACTACAATGCAGTCGCATGCATTGAACAACCAAGACACTTAAAGACTAAAGAGATAAAAAACCTATTCAGTCCAAAGTTCTTGGAACAAAAGTCTGGATGATACTCTTCCGAGAATCACTCACTCAAGGTCCAGCGTTGTTGTCGTTCCGCTGCCCCTGAAGTTTCTCTTCCAGGAAACCTCCCGAAGTTTCTCTTCCAGGAAACCTCCCGAAGTTTCTCTTCCAGGAAACCTCGCGTCTTCAAATGGCCGCTCTCCAAGCTTCAAACTTCTTCGCCGGAAACACGTCGGCTTCCCACACGCAGCTGTTGCCACGCGTCTTCGCTCGATAGTGGTAAACACACACTCCTGCCTGTAGCTCGAGTCGTCACCCCTCAGGTGGAAATCATCTTCTTCTCCTGCTTTGTCTCTACGGACCAAACCTTCGCCGATTACACGGCGGAATCCCTACGCGCTCTGGCGCTAACTTCCGTCTTCTCCTGATCTCTCATCTCGGCTGCTCGATTAAATACCCTCCGCGCGAGATTCCAGAAAGTTCTCATCATTTCGTCGGCGCGGTGCGCAGCGAAGGCTGGGGAAAAGCGCGAGACTGTACGAGGGCCGTCCCTGACAAATGACTCAACCCGGCATAACACGCCCCTTTCCATCTACAAATTTCGAGTGCTTGCTCGGCCGCCGATGTGGGGTGAGGAGGTTCGTCGGCGAAGCCACGCTTCCGAGGGGAGAAGCGCGCGCCCGGGGAGCCTTGGATGTTTGTTTGTTTTCTTTTTTTTATCGTTGACCTCGTGACGTCACTCCGGCGTTTCGTTGCGAGACTTTGGCGGTGCGCCCTTTTTGAGCGCTCGTTCTGTGACAGCGGCTAAGGTCTTACGTACTGTTTATTCTCATTCGAACATTATCATTTGTCGTGTGGTAGCTTTTTTGTCTTAGGGACACTGCCTTAAACACATCTGGTTAAGTGGTAGATATAGACCATTACGATGTGTGATGGTAGATATATGCCTTGCTGCCGGTGATTCCCCTACAGAGAACGAACGGCGAAGGCTGACACTCACTGAGGTCACTGTAATTTTACGGCTTTCATCGAACGCGATGACAATATTATTCGCAGTCATAGAGGTTGTTATCAAGAAAATAGGTGCACAGTCTACTCCCGAAGTGCACTTTCCCTTTTATGCTTTTAAGCACACCGCAGCGCTTTGAAGCATTATCAGACTGATTATTATGGAACTTGGAATGTGTTTACGCATTTTTGTGGCTCGTCGAATGGCAACGGAACTATTAATAAACACACACCAAGCATGCTTTAGGAGAAGCCCAACTCGGGAATTTTATGCCCGAGCGTCAGTTCATAGCAACGGCACTTACAATGAAGAAGCACTGCGTAACAAATGCGAAGCTGCATTTAGAATGGCCTTAATGAGATAGGAAGTCATTAAACGACTTAAACCTCGTAGCATGCAAGTTGTTTTGACATCACGCCACGGAGAAAGCTTGCGTCATCCCCGACAAAGAGGTTCATCGCGGGCGAACCGGAATTAAACGCGTTGTCAGCTCTGTCGCTGTGGAAAATAAGGCAGCCGTAATAGCCTCTATCTCATCTTCTCTACAGTGCAAGGTAAAAAAAGGATGCCGCTAAGCAACGGCAGCATTTTGTATGCGATTAGATAGACGTGCGTAAAAGAAAAAAAAAGACATGCGTAGTAGTTTTTACGAACTGCAATGGTGTGTGTGCAAGTGTGATTCGAATGCGAAAGAAGACGTTACCAAGGTCGCAGCCACACTTAAACGTTAATTACGCATTATTTTGTGCTTTATAGTAGCCCAGAAATGCGTTAAATTTAAGAATGAAAGTTTATTCTTAAAGCGAAAAGCTTATCAATATAAATGGCATGTTTAGAGCAGCTTTTATTTTATTGCTGGTCAGCCTGATGCAAGAATGCGTGGTGGTTTCGCCTTTTATATGTTACGATGACGGTTAGAAAGAAGTCCCACACTCGTCTATGCCCAGTGTCATGACCACTGTTCAAGGCTGACCTCATGGCAAAAAAATAAAGAAGCTTAAGAAAACTACGCGAATTATCACGAAAATATTGCTACTTAAAGAATTCTGGCGCATACCACGCATTGCGAAAATTCGTTTAATGTCAACAAGCCAGCTAGTGGCTGGTTATGTCGAACTTTCATCCGAGTCTCAGGAAGTGTAATGACGTCTTTTTATTCAGGTGTATTGTTTGGGTTATATTGTCTAAAATACTTGTGTGAATTGACGTACTATTTAAGTAGTTGTGCACATGTAGCAGACTTCTTAGCCATGTTGAATACACTAGGGTCTAGCGTAGCTCTCTGTCACATTACTAAGGGGACAATAAATGCTATGCTCTGGCTTGTTGAGTACAATGAGTACAAGGGGGGAGAGGGTCACAAGTTCCTAGGCCACTATTCCCTGTATTCCTATGGCAGCGTGGCCTCGAAACTTCAGACTCCCCCTCCCCCAGTACTATGCAAGGATTCGCGACTTATTTCAAGTAGTATTTATCTCTCGTGTTTAATCCACATAATATATTTCATACACTTTTGGATGTGTAGTTCTGCTGCATTGCAATATTATAGATGGTTAATCAGTTCTGGTGGATATCCACATTACCCTCTATCGCATACCATGGGCCTTGGTGGGCGGATAAATGCTACACGGGACATTAATAATAATTTGTATTCGAATAATCAAATATTAATACTATTCAATATATAGAAAACTACAAATCTCAGATGAGATCAAAAAAGGCAAAGGGGGTTAGAGCAGTATGAACAGCAAGAAAAGGAAAAAAAAATCACAATCGTTTGCAAAGTAGCAGAATGACAATTTAAATTACAATACAGAAAAAAAACAAGATTACAATAGGTTGAAAACAACCTACTCTAATGAAAACATATACTGTAGTATGTATTGCAATAAATACGCATATGCAACTTCAAGTTAAGTGAGGTCTTACCATATACAAGTTCCCCGCTGCGGTGGTCTAGTGGCTAAGGTACTCGGCTGCTGAACCGCAGATCCCGGAATCGAATCCCGGCCGCGGCGGCTGCATTTTCGGTGGAGGCGACCGCCGCTTAGCGCCCGCCACGTGCTCCCGTGGTCTTTTTTATAAAGCATTGCAGAGTACACCATGACTCTTTATCGCGGGCAGTACGTAGAGGTCAGCAGTGGTTAAATGAATTTGCTCTCAGCCGCTAGATGGCACGCTTTAAAACTCGTCACCCATAGCCCTTTGATGGTTTTTCACGTCATACACCGCAGTGGTCTAGTGGCTAAAGTACTCGGCTGCTGACCCACAGGTCGCGGGATTGAATCCCGGCTGTGGCGGCTGCAATTTTGATGGAGGCTAACATGCTATAGGCCCGTGTGCCCAGATTTTGGTGCACGTTAAACAACCCCAGCTGGTCGAAATATTCGGAGCCCTCCACTACGGCGTCTCTCATAATCATATGATGGTTTTGGGACGGTAAACCCCACATATCATTCAATTTTACGTCATACGGTGCATGTTTTCCCAGATTATGGAGGCGCGCGTGCCGCCTACTTGTATTTTGTCCTACAAGGTGTAATGGGCTATTCTTGCACGCTTACCTGCAAGAGAGGAGATATGAACAACTTGCTCTTTCACCGCATCGTTTATGTTGAATCAATACATCAAACAAAGGTTACTTCAGTCACTGCATCGGCCAAGTTAGAACAAGTGAGCCGCTAGCTATAAGTGTCAAACTACGGGCTTGCACACCGTAAACAGCCGACACTTGCAGCTCACTGCTCAACCACAAAGCAATAACAGCTGTACAAACTCTTAAGTCACGCTCCTGCTATATATAAACCTCTGTTTTTTTTTCACGCGTCCTTCTTAGTGTTAAAGCAGTCCACTGCTTGCGTCAAGCTCTAACAGTTGCTCCTTCGCGCTTCGTCAAGTCTGACTTCTTTTCGTGCGTCCTTTAATTTGGTCTTAAGCAGCACGCTGGAAGTTTCAGGCTACTTGGCATTCTCCACGCGGCAATACAGATTGTTGCTAACGCATGCATTGTGTCACCCTTTCAGCGAAACTCAAACTTTTTAGTGTGTCTTAAGTATTTTGCACGCAATTCTTAATTTTATTTTTGCACATATGGTGCATGCTGCACCCTCACTGCGGACGTAAATTACATTAGTACTGCCACGTTCTATTTCACAAGTTTTTGTTATTGTCCCAAACACCACACGATTCTCAGCGCAAACCACGCCTGCAGTTTTCAAGAAGGTTCCGGACTGTAGTAGATCATTTCGATAAGATCACGCCCACTGTGCGAACGGTACAGATTGTTCTGGAACCTACGCCACCGCCAGCGTTAACGCTAGAACATTCGACGGCAAGAGTATAAATGCCGACGCGCTTCGCCGCTTCTCAGTTGTTGATCGAAGGCCGACGCTGCGTTCGCCGCTATCAGTCCGAGACTGCTATCTGTGCGAGACTGCTGCTGTAATTGGACTTTCCGTTTACTGGTCGCCCAAATAAACAGTTAAATCCCAACACGAAGTCTCCTGTCTTCGGCCACGTCACGACCCCGTGACAGTACCTACACAAAAGTGAATGTTACAATGGGGTTTTCCTTTAGATAGTACATACAGAATTTGCGATTACCAAACAGTCTAGCTTGATAGTTGACTGCGTCACATAAACTACAGGAGCTTGTGAAACAACGTGCATTTTATTGACCACTTCTGTTGCCCTTACCAAACCGCTCCACGATTGTGAGCTGTGATTGGAAATGGCTGACACCATGCCACCACTGCACTGATGCAGATGCGCAGTCAAAGCTGTTTAGTTAGTGCCTACGAAAGCAGCCTACTGTTTACTGGTGCACATTTTCCGTGCCCGCAGCTCCATGAATATGACCCTCGACAAGCGTGCCTTCCAGAACTGAGCCTCTACGAACAATAAGGCGTGACCGCAACCGAAGATGCACTAGTTTCTCATACACAAGGCTAAAAGACACGCAACTCACTCTAAGAGACTGAGTAGACTTGGAGGGTAAGCCCGAAGACCACAGTGACGCCCGGCACGCAGAGGATGAAGCACAACATCAGTCACGGGTGTATACGACGTCACGGTGGTGTCTTCAACAAGAAAGCCAATTGAAACACGTGTCATGGAAGTCATTTGTCTCTTGCAGAATAGATATCTGTCATTTTCTGATTTCGCGTTTCAGGAGAGATAGATCACCGAAGAGAAGCGGGGGATCGTGAACGTCTACTTATTCTGCTGATTTTTCAATTCTTAAAAATCTGCTTTAGACATTTCCTCATTTGTTTTTTGCTTTATAAGCATTTGCTTCCGCATTACATGACCTAGCTCACACTGGCAGCCATGGAATTGCCTTTACCCTAGTACGCGAATGGTGACAGACGTAGCCGCCTTCAATATTCGTCATGTTCTTTCTGCTAAGCCAAGTGAACGAGCCGCATTTGTCCATGTAGCGTGTCCCAAGCGATTGCACTAGCCACGCGTTCAGTTGGTCTCATACCTGCCATAAGCTGGACGGGGATTGGCGTAGTAGTCTTCAAAATTTGTAATATTTTTCTTTTTGATATGCCTGGTGAACCAGTCGTATTTGTCAGTGTAACGTGACGTAATAGATTGCACTTGCGACGCGTTCAGTAGCTTCTTGTACCTGCTGTGGGCTGGACTTTCGTACGTTCCAAAAAAGGTTAGTGAGAATGAGAGGAATATCGTCGCACCCGCAAGCCCGAGTGTGGGCGTTGCAACCGAGACGATGATCGGGTGAGTCAAAACTGGAGCCAACTACACCAGAGGCGTAGCCAAAAGGGTTGTGGGGGCGGGTGGAGATATAAAACCTTTTCTCTGAGCTTCTTCAATTTCGCTTGGGCATGCATAGAAATACATGTGCTAACTAAATGAAGTGTAACGACCCCCGCATTTTCCCCAACCGTCAAAATATTTATAGGTAAGTGAGACACCTTGACGTCATGAGGCTTCCGCAGCTTAGCTTGTCTCCCTCCTCTGGTTTAGCGCCTAATTTTTGAAATATGATACACTATTTGAAATTGGTACCTTTTAGGAAAACTTCCATACACATACCTTTACCTACGTACATGGTAAACAAATGGGTGGAGCAATCGCTGCTTATCTATTACTAGTTTGTTTACAAGTACTTGTAATAAAAACTTAGAGAGACAGTGCTTCATCTCTGGGCAGGGTGAACAAACAGGCCGAGTCATTCTATATTTTCTGTTTGTATTGACTAACAGAACTTTTTGAGGACGTGCTGAGAAACAGAGGTTCCGCTCTGTACCGAGATTTCGGACAGGCTGAGGTAATTTATCATATTATTGTTTGCTTTCAATAAGAGTACTCTTCAAAAGACCCCTGACAGCGAAAGTGTTGTTTCAGGCTTTTTTGCACTAATTTGTAGCTTTGCGTTTGGTAAAGCCAGTAATAAATCGTAAATGTTTTAACGCACCATGTAACTAAGGCTCGCAATGTGAATTCAGAGCGATTTTGTGTCAGTGCTAAACAGCCGCCTAAATACTATAAGAAACTAGCACCCCACAGCGGGACAGTGCCTCAAGAAGACTGCGAGCACTGAAGCTTTGATTTGATTGATATGCGGGGTTTAACGTCTTAAAACCGCCATAGGATTATCAAAGACGCCGTAGCGAAGGGCTTCCGAAATTTTGACCACCTGGGGTTCGTTAACGTTCACCCAAATCTGAGCATACGGGCCTACAATATTTCCACCTCCTTCGGAAATGCAGCCGCCGCCGCCGCCGCTGAGATTCAAACTCAAGACCTGAGGGTCAGCATCGGAGTACCTTAGCCATTAGACCACCGCGGCGTGGCATACCGCTGAAGCTTTGGTTACGCCAAGTGATGCTGAACAAGCCGTTTTCAAACAGAGGCACCCGTGGTTGGGGAAGTACGAAATTTGGATGCTTAGAGCTCGTCTCCCTTCGAAAAAAATATATTTCTGCCGTAAGCAACCAAGACCACCTTGAGGGCAGCCCGACAACAAAGCAAGAACAGTGACAATAATAGTCCTCACCTGGTTACGTTCGGGTTACTGTGGTTGCTCTGCGAATGTTCTCTGACGCAAAAAAACTTGCTTCACCTTGTTAACGTCACGAGGGTCAACCACCTGCCTATGCGCAACCACAGCAAATGTCGATTGCACCGAGCTAATCGGACGAGCATGCACCTTTACTAAAAACCAAATTAAAATAATTCATATGGCACGCTGGTCACTAACAATCAGTCAGAAATGCCCCGCCCCCCTTTTCAGGACTTCGACTTTTTAAATTTGATGGCAGGAATCTTTTAAGCGGAGCATTTTCTTACGCAAAGTGGCACAATGTTCATGTCACGAAACCTATGGAGGTGCGGAAACGACACAGCCTTGGTTCGAACAGCCTTAGCATAACGTTGAACATTGGACGTACCTCCTTGCCCCCCCCCTCCCAAAAAAAAGTTCAAGCGGTGTCTTGTTTGTTATTACCTAATTTTTATTATATCGTTTGTCATATTGGGGTGAGAGCAGCTTGAATTGTATGGCACCTTTTCGAATGTATGGTTCTTGCCGCATGCCTGAGTGTATGTGATGTTGCACTTTTCTGTCAGTCCTGTGTTTACGATTTTATCTGTAACAAGAACCATGCAAGCATAGCCTGAAAAGTAAAAATAAAAATGAATGTTCGTGAGAAAGTGTTGAAAAAGCAGGTTCTGCAATATTTCTGTAGGACGACATAATTACATGCACAACAAGACCGTTTGTATACGTTTGAATAAGCTAGGTTGTCTTTCAAAAGCACTTTGTTCTGCACATATAACTACAGCAGTGAGTAATGCTTCAAGCCTTGTATGGATGTCCTAAATCCTGTGATAGCTTGAAATATTAAGGCGTCTGCGATATCTGCGGTATAGCGAAACGCTTTCTGGTGATTACTAAATCAAGAGAGATTACTGCTACGAAGTACACTACCACAAAATTGCAAAAATGCCTTAGTAAGGTCTCCGCGCTCAACGGCGAGAATCTGGAGCATTTTTGTTAAAGACGCTCAATTTGAATGACCGGGTCATAAGAAGGAGGAGTTAATCATGCATTGTCTTTCTTATTACCCATTCAAAAAGCACTGTAGTCACAATTAATTGAGCCTTGTTTGTAAATGCTACGTAAATGTACAAAATATTTACTTTTATTAGTCCCTAAATGGCTTATTAATATACACCTACTTCACTGCTATTTACAACTCAGCCATCACTCCAATACATTATCCACACAATCGGGCCAAATGAGAGGACTGCTCGGACTCGGGCCTACCCAAAAACTTATGGGGCGGGCCAAGTGAAGTAGTTTTTATGGTGGGCCCGGGCCGGGCTCGGTCCACAAGCATCAGGCCTGGTTTTGAGGTGGCTGGCTCGAGTCGGGCTGGGCCGGGAGTTTTCTCAGATATCAAAGGAATAACAAAGTGAAGCACTGAATCGTTTTAAACGTCAGGCGTACTCTGAGAACTCGGATGTCATTCGTTTGACGACCATAAGTTTATTACCACAAAATATTGTCATCGACAAAGTTCTATTTTTAAATTACCTGCTGTAATCTCCACACGTAGGCTCATAAATTCGCAACTGGATTCGACGTATTTTGAGGGCTCTCATACTTCAGTATCTTGATACTAAGTATGTTAAGCGTATAGGACACTCTGAGGTTAAGTTATTTCATTCATACCGAGAAGTATCTACGTAGGTCCTAGTAAACTCTGGCAGATTCAATGATGTGAATACTTTTGCTGCGTGAATTTCAATGTGGCGGTGCTTCCATCTTGTTCTTTTTGGGCATTTTCACGCTTAGAAGGTATTGTCACGACAAACGTGGTTATTTTGGAATTGTAAAAGAGTAATTCACTAGTAATATAGCAAAATATTTTTCTTTTTAGTATCCATTTGAGTTTCTTTCAGAGACAACGCACATACGTACATGCTTGTCATTTTTTCTCAAATAATGCTTCTTTGATGAGAGGCAAGCTATTTAGAGTTTTATTGTGCGCAAGAGCTGTACTTCTTTTTCTTGTTTCAAACCGGGCTACTTGATTTAATTGAAACGGGCGAGCTAAATCTAGATAGAGAGGACTCTTAGTTTGCTAACATCCGACTACTCATAGTTTTATTCGCATTCTTTATTATATTACATCCCACATATTCTTCTGTGATCACAAAAATAAAGTAATGAAATTAAGTTATAAAGTATCAACACAGGAGTTCTAAAGTTGGGAACGTTCTCGAATATTCCAACTTTCTACTAAAACTAATTGACTTCATGGAGTCATCACTACACAGACATTTGTTTTCGGTAGGTTTTTACGGTTCCCAGAGGTCATGTCAGGCGAGATGAACATGCCAGCTACTGATTTGTGCATCCACATTGTTAGAGTCTGTGCTTTTGTTTTGTTCCACTACAGCGGGGCTTTCTATCTCGCCTCAGCTAATGGTCTACATTCAGCAATATTTACGCCCGCAAGGGCCTAAACAATGGGTAGAAAGAAGGGTGGTGGGGAATAGGTTTCATGACAGGTCACCTAATTTTGCCTTTCGAGGAACCTCTCACATATCTCACATATCGGTCATTCCTGTAGGGCATTTGGTGGCGAGAATCCAACAGCATATTTACACCTGTCTTCAAAATGACTAAGACTTTACACCGATTTTAAAATATAGACTTTTCTCTCACGGTTAGGCATGAACATAATGTAGATGCATGGGGTGGATTACAAGAAAATGCTATAATTTGTCATGCCTATGTAGCTCAAGGGCGTATTTATCAAGAAAATAAAAAAAACGGGACGAAGGAAGGCGTTTGCGGGCCCCACACCGTGTGTTTGAGTCCCCTGTGCTATATAGTGTGAGAGATACACGATACTGCCGGAAAGCGTTGGAATGTGCTGCAATAGCGTACGTCTAATAAACAAGGCGTTGAGCACAATATTTTTACTGAATTTCTTGCTCGAAAAAAAAAATTCAGTTAGAAATTTTATGCAATACGATGCGTACAGTAGACTAAATTTTTAACTAGCGTACGCGAGCGGCGACACTTCTACGTGCCATCAGCGCCTGGCGCCATACGACGGAGCCCAGATTCAAACAGGGGAAGGTAAGCGCATGCCCAAAAAGTGCACCCAGCTGGGCCCATATAAGTTCTTGTTCCTTAAAGACGTCACTTTCAATTATTGCCCTTCTGACAAAGAGACAGCGTATCTATGCAAACAATCAGCTGGTAATTTATGTTTCAAAACCGAACGTGGTGGCATTGAGCTAATAATATTTAAAGAAGCGCCACACGCCCCTACTCATGAGTTTGACAAACGTGGTGCTTCTCAAATGGGCTGACATCGGATTACGTACTGAAGGAGGAACAGCCAAGCAGACCATAAGCACCGCTGAGCGCACTTTCTGGGCATGTGCTTATCCTCACCCGGTTAGTAGCTCGGCTCTGTCGTGTGGTGCTCATGCACAGAAAAGTCGCCGCTCACGTATGATATGTATAGCTGGAGATTTGTGCGGCTATAACTTTACCTCGAATAATATGCATTCAATCAGTAAGCGTCGAAAAGCTTATTCGCGTTCAAACTGGGACAAACTCTTGTCAATCACAAGCTGTCGTATTCCAGTGACCACTTCCTACCATTACAACATTGTTAGAAAGGTGTACACAATTGTGATATGAAAAAAAAAGAGAGCGTGGTGCAAAACTTGCATATTATATACTGCTGAAAACTGTTACGAGAAGTCCCCAAAGAGTAGTTTTATAGATGGTATTGAAGAGTGGCTCGACGTTCCGGAAAGAGGGATGAGCTGGATAACTATGTTCTTTGGGCCGGACTTTGAAAAGACACCCTAACTTTTCTCCAGTGCAGAAAGTTATAAGCAACGACTGGCGACGACATTAAAATTCGCAAGGCAGGTACTTTGCGAAAAGCTTTAGCAAGGCAGCATATGTGATGAAACAACACAACACTACTTAAAGCTAGTATCATTAGGTAGTGTGGTTTTTTTGCAAAACGACACGCGGAGAAACAAGCTATGAAACGTGCGACAAAAACAACTAGAGTGTCTATATCAGCAGCGATGTTATAATAGAAAAGATTCCTATGACGTGATGTTTTTGTACTACTTTCATTTTCTTATACATGTTTCTAATACTACACGCCAAGTGTGCGATTTCTATAAAATTTTTTAAGTTAGTGAAGAAACAAGCTGTGAAATGTGCCACAAGAACTGCTAGAGTGTGTATACCAGCAGTGGGGTTATAGTAGAAAATAATCCTATGATAAAATGTTGTTGTGCTAGTTTTAGTTGCTTGTACATGTTTCTAGTGCGAAACGTAAAGCGCGCAGTTTCTAATAATTTTCGTTTAAGTTAGTGAAGAAACAAGCTATAAAATGGGCCACAAGACCTGCTAGAGTGTATATAGCAGCTGCGGTGTAATAGTAAAAAATAATGCTGTGACATAACGTTTTTGTACTACTTTCATCTGCTTACACAAGTTTCTAAGGGTACACGCAAAGTGCGCGGTTTCTAATTATATTTGTTCAAGTTGGTGAAGAAACAGCCATGATATGTGCCAAAAAACTGCTAGATTGTATATACTAGCAGCGGTGTTATAGTAGAAAAGAATCCTATGACATAATGTTTTTTTTGTACAAGTTTCATCTCCTTATACGTGTTTCTATAAAACACGCAAATCACGCGGTTTCCAATAATTTTTGTTTAGGTTGTGAAGGAACAGGCTTTTAAATATGCCACAAGAACTGCTATAGTGTGTATACCAGCAGTGGTGTTATAGTAGAAAATAATCTTATGACAAAATATTTTTGCACTAATTTCATTTGCTTGTAGATGTTTCTAACAGTACACGCAAAGCGCGCGGCTTCAAATCATTTTTGTTTCAGTTAGTTAAGAAACAGCCATGAAATGTGCGAAAGGAAGGAAGAACAATAGAAGGAAAAAAACGGCAGGGAGGTTAAGCAGCCTATATTCAGCCAGATTGCTAGCCTGCGCATGGGAGGGGGAGGGGGGAGATAAAAGATGGAGAGCAGAGAGGTAAGAGAGATAAATAAAGCACATTCGGCAGCACACGCGCGCACACTCAGTCATAGTTTAGTCTTGTCTTTCGTGGTGTATGAAATTGCTGTGACAGGCACTTGTTCAAGCCCATGTCGCGTAGGAGTTTCAACACTGCTTTTGTCACCTTCTGTTGCAATGTCTTCTCTCGGACACTTGATTGAGCCAAAAATACTGCTAGAGGGTATATAGCAGCAGCGGTGTTAGAGTAGAAAAGATTCCTATGACATAATGTTTTTTGTACTACTTTCATCTGCTCATACTTGTTTCTATAGGACACGCAAAGCGCGTGGTTTCTAATGATTTTTGTTTACGTTTGTGAAGAAACAAGTTATTAAATGTGCCACAAGAACTGCTAGAGAGAGAGAGCGAGACAAAAATAAATAGAGAGGAAAGGCAGCGAGGTTAGCCAAGCTTGGCTCGGTTGGCTACCCTACACTTGAGGTGGGAGAAAGAGAGAATAATAGAAAGGAAAAAGATAGAAAAGGAGTAAGAGAGGGAAGGATGAATAGTTAGCCCGAGCCTACACAGCATGGTGTCACACTGTTCTTTCACAAGTGGTCGTGAAGTCTGGTGGTCGTTAAGAAGTGCAAGAGGGCTTTTGCGGCTTTGCGTGTATGAGAGATCGTCGGCCAAGGTCCCAGGATCTTCTCTTCTGTGCGCGGCCATGAATCCATCTGACGGAGCTTGGCTTCCATAATACGTCGTTCAGGCTTGTATGCTGAGCAACGGCATAGAATGTGCTCAAGTGTTTTCTCGCTGGCGCAGATGTTGCATGCCGAAGTGCTCGCCGTTCCAAGGAGACGAGAGTACGCATTCGTAAATGCCTCGCCCAACCTAATTCGACACAGTAAAGTTTCAGAGCATCGTGGGAGCCCGGATGGCAAACAATGTTGCAAGTTTGGGTTGATTGAATACAGGTGCGTGTTGGAGAAATTCCATTGTAGGAGAGTTATACGGCGAGAAAGTGATTGTAGTCGTCTTGTAGCGTCCGTTCTCAAGAGTGGTATGGGCGTACGCAGCTCTCGGTCATGAGCCGATCGAGCAGTGGTTGCTGAGTCATTGCTAGAGTGTGTATACCAGCAGTGGTGTTATAGTAGAAAAGCATGCTATGATAAAATATTTTTGTACTACTTTCATTCACTTGTACATGTTTCTAGCAGTAAATGAAAAACGCGTTAATGAAGAATAGCCATGAAAGTTAATGAGAAGTTAATGAAAAATAGCCATGAAATGTGTCGCAAATACTGCTAGAGTGCATATAGCAGCAGCGGTGTTAGAGTAGAAAATAATCCTACGACATGTTTTTTGTACTACTTACATCTGCTTATGCATGTTGCTATAAGACACGCAAGCGCGTGGTTTCTAATAATCTTTGTTTAAGTTTGTGAAGAAACAAGCTACTAAATGTGCCACAAGAACTGCTAGAGTTTGTATACTAGCAGTGGTGTTATAGTAGAAAAGAATCTTATGAGAAAGTTTTTTGTACTACTTTCATCTGCTTATACATTTTTTAATAGTACATGCGAAGTACGCGATTTCTAATAACTTTTCTTTAATTTAGTGTAATTACAAAGTAATAAATTTGGATTGCTTTCTTATTTCTCTTTCGGTGGCTAGGTACTACTATACTGAAAACAGGCGGTACATATAGAGAAGGTTGCACGATTGGCTTTGTCGATGGAGCGTGCAAGCCTTAAATTTTATAGACTGGTATGTAAGCAAAGGGAAGAGAGTGTTCTGCTCCTTGTGTCTTCTATTTTTTTGGGCTCTGTATATAACTGAAGCTCATGCTGCAATACACTTTTCTTGCTAAAATATATGCTGCGAAGCAATCTTCAAGATCTCTGTGGTTCATGTTTCGGCATCCAGAATGGAAGCCTTCTTCACAATCACAGAGAACAAGGCTACTATTCTGGTTCCTACAACGTCAGCACAATTTCATTCTCTTGTAGTCGGTGTCCTCCTCCTTTTATTCAGTGATTTTTCTCTTCCAGACGGGTGTTCATCGAAGCATTGACTGCATCCCCATAGCGTATGCAGAAATAATTGTCATGGTCACATTGTCATTGTCAAATAATATTACGGTCAAATAATTGTCAGAGATAATTGTCAGCCCATTTTTTACAAGAAGTTACCACAGGTTAATAAATGATTGTTGGTGAAGCATGTACCACTAAAGCGCCGATATTTGACACCTAAAACACCTTGCTGTCGATTCCGTGTACGGGCAACACCACCTTGATTGTTCGCTCGGTCCCGGCGTAGGCCTCTATTGGGCCTAAGGCGGGCCCAATCTGCAGTTGGGCCGGACTGGGCTGGGTAGTTGCCTTTTGTTTTCGGGTACGGGCAGGATATGGGTCTCGCCCTGAGTCAATGGGTGGGGCTTAGTTGGGTAAGCTCAAACAAGTTTCGATCCTGGGCCAAGATCCAGGCCCATGTAGTGCTCAAAGCCGAACCACTCACAATTGTAGTAACATTGCCTAATCTACCAAAGTCTTTTAGTAACCTGTTATTTAGCAGACTTCAAGTAAGTTGGCACATCACCTTCAGCATACCTCAACTAAAAATGATGAGTTCAGTTTACGAATTTGTTTCGCGAGATTTGTGACATATACCAAAAACACACTGCTTTGAGTAGTGAGTCACTGTGTATTGCAGCAATGCCCAGAACAAGATTAACTTGCGCAAGCCCTTTGAACAGCCCTGTTGTTTACACGATGAATAATTGAGTGGTTCAGGGGAGCAAAGCGTAATGTGTGACGAAAATTATAGGGACAACTGTATCAATAATAAACGCGCGAAAAAGCGCAATAGGGTTATTCGGTACACCTTACAGTTATAAGAAAGAGCAATCCGTGCGGATTTTCTTGTGACTTCGTGCCACAAACGAATGGTTGTATAATATCCTTTTCTTAACCCTCCCGCCACCTTGCGGGTATCCACAGAAGCCAGTTGCATTACTTATAATGAATGACTCCAGGTATTTTGACCTGCTATCATTTATTAACGAGCCCCTCATTCTAAGTACATGAGCTTCCAGCATGTTCGCCTTCGTTGAAAGGGCGTCAACAACGACAGGGATCGAACTCCGGGTGAGCAGACGAGTATCGCAACCACTATAGAACTATATTTGCTGAGTCGTAGCTCTAGGAGATAGCAAGACTGCACAGTAAATCAGAGAACAAGCAGCAGTAACTGACGTTTTAGTACATACTATGAAAGAATTGAAGTTACGCAAAGCATGCGATGAAAATTACGAAAATCTGAGTGTCTCACTGTCTTCAAGATGATTTGAAACCAAAGACCTTAAGGGCTAGAAATTAAATCCTAAACGTAGAATAAAGAGGAGAAGGATGAGGGAAGAACGAGAAGGTTATTCATTTTTGAGACCAGCTGGCTACCTTGTGCTGGGAAGGTGGTAACGAAAATAAAAGAGATGGTAAAAAAGAAGAAAGTCAGCAGTACAATTGATGACACTCCATGCAGTCTCTCTCAAGACCACTTGGCCGCAAAAAGCGCAACAACGCCTTCCATGTTTTGCGTGCCAAGGACGGCCTCGGTCAGTGTCCTCCAACAATTCGCGATTCTCAAGTCTACTTGGAACTTTCGAAATTTCTTTTCTTGGTGCATTGAAGCGAGGACCTTCACAGAGAAGATGACAAAATGCTTCCGCGCAGCCACACTTATCGCATGTCGGGCTGCTGGCCATTCCAATTTTAACGAATGAAAATTCGTAAAGGCAACCCCGAGCCACAGATGGCACAAAAGCGTCTCTTAAGCTCTGGTGATCGCCAGCTTAAGATGGAGCTGTAGGTATCGGTTCAATTTATGAAGACGGACGTTGGTAAATGCCATCAAATTTTGCCAAGTGAGCGTTAGTTCTCGTGCAAGTGATTGAAGTATTGTAGCGGCGTCTGTTCTTGAAAATGATATAACTGCTCAAGGGGCATCATTATGAGCAGATCGGACTGCTTCACCTGTACGGTCGTTTCCATCGATGACACAGTCGCCCATTCATACGCTATGTAATGCTGCTTCGCTATGATACCTTTTGTGATGCTGCTTCTCTAAAGCGCGGACGGACTAGTCTTATATAAGCGACTAGCTGTTCATTTAGTCCATGATGATATGGTGAGGTAACGCCTGAGGGCTGCTTTGGAGTCGAAGAAGATTGACCAGGACTGCGGTGGTTCTTCAACTAAGAACTCTAGAGCAGCCCAGATGGCGGCGAGTTCTGCAGCCGTAAGTGATGTCAGATGCAATGTCGAGAACTTTATCGTGATTGATTTCTCCGAAATTAACACTGCACCTGCTCAGCTTGCCGAAGTAACCGTCACATCCATGTGAATTTGAATGCGTCTACTGTGTTTCTCATGCAAAAATAGTAGTGTTGTTTGTTTTAGGATAAAGTTGGATGACAATTTCTTTGTTTGCAGCCCGCGGATGGTTTTCAACACTTATAGTGGATCAAGACTACACAATGATAACTGTGGTCCTGCTGCGTGCGTGAAGTTTGCGAAATTATTATGATATATATAGAAAAATAATAGCTCCGAACACAAGGTGTGGTGTGGAAGTTAGAAGGGGGTCGCGGTGATGCAATGAAATCTGGGTGGCCTGTCTTCAGGGTGTTTTAAAACATTGACAAAAATGTAAGTTTTGCTAGGGCGCTCACAAGTGATGATGACAGTCACTGCTGAAGATGTGCCTCTGATAAACCCAAGGCATGTCCTCGGTGCTTGTGCTTGTATTGACTGGCTGATGCGTATGTTTGTTATTCGGGCCTTGCCAAGCACAGGTAGGTTGTAGCGTATGAAGAAGAAGAAAAGTACAGTATGCAGCTGAAGCATGGCTCGTACATACCCGCCCCATGATTTTCCCGCAAGAAACCTTCGGACGTGGGTAGTGATCGTGAGCTTTGTTTGCATGTGAGCGATGTGGACGCGCCGGGATAAGTCGCGATCTGTTATTACTCCAACAAAATAGTGGGTCTCTTCGTAGCTAAGCATGTGTCCATTATATTCTGCTGACGCACGGGGCCATTGTTTCGCAACCAGTGAGCACTTATCAGACGGCAGCGCCACTCCCCGTCCTTGAACGTAGCTTTACTTCAGTGTAGCTTCTTTCTGAAGCCTGTCTCGTATGTCTAGACGTGTAACCACTGATTCCCAGATGCAGATGTCTTCTGCGTGGATCGATAGATGCACGGACTGTGGCAGGACGTCTACGAAATCGATGAGCGCAAGGTTAAAACATATGGGGCTAAAAACCTCACCATGAGGTAAACAGCGATAAGTGCAATGGTGTCTTGTTGCACCATCTTCTGTCTGAGCGAAGAAAAATCTGTTCTCAAAATAGCTGCAGTTTCGTTGGTAGGTGCGGCTCTCGAATCCAATGTTGCCCAAGGCGCCCAGGATGGTTTCATCAAATACAATATCATATGCACCTTTATTGTCCGAGAACAGTGCCGCTGATCATCTCTTTAGAATTTTCTGCTTTGTGCAGACGTGATAACGTCAATAACATTGTCTATGGAAGACCGTCTTTGCCAAAAGGCTGTCAAAACATCGGGGTATATATTTTTATGTTCCAGATACCACGCTAGGCAAGTCAGCATCATTTTCTCCATCACTTTTCCAAAACAGCTGGCAAGCGAGATGGGGCGATAGGAAGCCATGTCCAGACGAGATTTACCTGGTTTGAGCAGAGGCACAAGGCGACTAGATTTCCACGAAGGAGCACCTAAACCGTAGCTTTATGAGTAACTGTATACAGTTAAAATGGCACGCGAGATGCTTGTACAAAGTGAGGAAGGGCCTTGTGACTCCATCAGGTCCAGTAAATGAACAATTGCATGAGGCCAAATATGCCTGAAGCTCCACTAGAGAACACATTTTGTCCATCTAAATGACTCTGGGCATCGGCGCGTTTACTGAGTTACTCGCGGTGATCTTAGACCCCTTGTTTGCAACTTTGGCACGAAAATCTTCTGCTACATCGATTGCGTGTCACCTTTTGTGGAGAGCAAGGTATTTGAAAGGGCGATGCTGCTATGGCAATGTTTGTAGGCCGCGGATAATTTTTCCATATTTGCGAAACAGGCTTGTGGGGATCGAGAGACTCGCATAATGACTTTCATTGCAGCGATGTAGTGCAATGATTCGACGCTGAATCTTCTTTTGTAGACGTCTCGCCTTCCTAATTTCGTAGATTCGTAGACTGATTCCGTGCTCCTAAGACGTCATTCGACATGGCGACGGATTGCTCGTAGTCGCTCCAACTCCAATTCGTATTCACAAAAATATCTGGTGCACAATTAAACGTAGTCTCTTGGAAAGCGGCTATGATTATACCTTTTAGACTTTTAAGAGAACCTTGATAGTTTCCCTCACACCGCTTGTATGTGGATGATATGTACTTTGACCAGTCAATCCGTGAAGAGGTGGCGATCTGCGACTTGCTTAGGCCCTTGATATTTGCAGAGGTGAGGATGTGATCACTGCCATGAGTTTCATTGTCTCCAAACTACTGTACGTTGGTACTTAGGCTTATTTTCGCCATTACGGCTCCTCCATGTCCACTTGCGGTTTTCTCGTTTTTGGTAGAAGGTATTCAAAATCCATAAATTTATAGTAAATCCGTAGACTTTATAATGAGTGCACACCAAGGAATCGTGCAGGATGTGGAAGTGTTTGGCAAGGTACAGTGCAGTGACCATAAAATGGTACGGTCTCGAATTCGCTTAGACTTGAAGAAGGAACGACAGAAACTAATACACAAGAAGCCAACCAATGAGATAGCATTGAGAGGGAAAGTAAAGGATTTCAGAGTGTCGCTGCAGAACAGGTACTCGGCTCTTAGTGAGGAAACCGACCTTAGCGTAGATACAATGATTGATAATCTGACGGGTATCATTACGGAATGTGCAGTGGAAGTTGGAGGCAGGGTAGTTAGACAGGACACTGGCAAGCTTTCCCAGGAAACGAAGAACCTAATTAAGAAGCGTCAAATCATGAAATTGTCAAGTACATCAGACAAAATAGAACTGGCAGAGCTTTCGAAGTTGATTAATAGACGTAAGGTATGCGATATAAGACGGTATAACATGGAGAGAATTGAACACGCTCTGAAAAACGGAGGAAGCGTCAATGCAGTGAAGAGGAAACTTGATATAGGCAAAAGTCGGATGTATGCACTAAGGGACAAAGAAGGCAAAATAACTACCAATAAGGATAGGATAGTTAAAAAAGCGGAGGAGTTTTACAGAGATCTTTACAGTAGCCGAGACAACCGTGAACTTATTAGTACAAGAACTAGCAGTAACCCAGATGACACCCCACCAGTAGTGATAGAAGAAGTCAGAAAAGCTTTGGAGAGCATGCAAAGAGGCAAATCTGCTGGTGAGGATCAGGTAACATCAGATCTGCTGAAAGATGGAGGACAGATTGTGTTAGAAAAACTTGCCACCCTGTTTACGAGGTGTCTCCTGACGAAAAGAGTACCAGGAGTCTTGGAAGAACGCTAACATCATCTTACTACATAAAAGAGGAGATGACAAGGACTTGAAGAATTACAGGCCGATCAGCTTGCTCTCTGTAGTATACAAGTTACTTACAAAGGTAATTGCTAACAGAGTAAAGAAAACATTAGAATTCATTTAACCAAAGGAACAAGCAGGATTTCGAACAGGCTACTCAACAATTGACCACATTCATACTATCAATCAGGTAATAGAGAAATGCTCAGATTATAACCAACCGCTATACATAGCCTTCATAGAATACGAAAAGGCGTTTGATTCAGTAGAAATATCAGCCGTCATGCAGACACTGCGGAATCAGGGCGTAGTTGAAGTATATATAAACATTCTGGAAGAAATCTACTGAGGATCAACTGCTACCATAGTGCTTCATAAAGAAAGCAACAGAATACCAATCAAGAAGGGTGTAAGGCAGGGGGACACAATCTCCCCAATGCTCTTTACCGCGTGCTTACAGGAGGTTTTGAGAAGCCTAGAATGGGAACAGTTAGGGATAAGAGTTAATGGAGAATACCTTAGTAACCTGCGCTTCGCCGATGACATTTCATTGCTGAGTAACTCAGGGGACGAATTGCAACTCATGATTACGGAGTTAGATAAAGAGAGCGGAAAGGTGGGCCTTAAAATTAATCTGCAGAAAACGAAAGTAATGCACAACAACCTCAGAAAAAAGCAGCGCTTAGACATAAGTAATAGTGCACTTGAAGTTGTAAAAGACTATGCCTCCTTAGGGCAGGTAATAAACGCAGATTCGAACCACGACATTGAAGTAACTAGAAAAATAAGAATGGGGTGGAGCCCATTCGGCAAGCACCCTCAAATTATGACAGGTAGATTGCCACTATCCCTCAAGTGGAAGGTATATAACAGCTGTATCTTGCCGGTACTTAGCTACGGAGCAGAAACCCGGAGACTTACAAAAAGGGTTCAGCTGAAATTGAGGAGGACGTAGCGAGCAATGGAAAGAAAAATGGTAGGTGTAACCTTAAGAGACAAGAAGAGAGCAGAGTGGATTAGGGGACAAACGGGGGTTAAGGATATCATAGTGGAAATGAAGAAGAGAAAATGGACATGGGCCGGGCATGTAGCGCGTAGACAGGATAACCGCTGGTCATTAAGGATAACTGGATTCCCACAGAAGGGAAGCGGGTTTGGGGAGACAGAAGGTTAGGTGGGCAGATGAGATTAAGAAGTTTGCGGGTATGAATTGGCAGCAGCAAGCACAGGACCGGGTTAACTGGCGGAACATGAAAGAGGCCTTTGTCCTGCAGTGGACGTAGTCAGGCTGATGATGATGATGACGATGACTTAGGCTACGTCACACAAAATTTAGGCTGAGACATCTACTATATATCATACCTCGTAAACTATAGGAGTGCCATCATTTAAACATATAGTTGGTAGTCACAAGTGGTTTCCGACGATCTATCTTCTGGCTTCTCCTCAGCGGGGGATGTGCGTTCAAATCACCAGTAATAATGGCGCAGATGTCGCTGATAAATTGGCGCTTAATCTTGCAAGAATTAAAGCGCCTTGAAGGCGAAATATCTACAGCACTAGCGAAAAATTCAAGTTCTTGCGTTTAACTGTCAGACACACGTATGTGTTTCTGTCATCCGGTGTTACTGGATGCTCAACATATGTGTGTTTGCACCTGATATAAACAATGACTGTCCTGTTGTCGCGAGAGGTTACAAATTTGAAAGCTTCTTATATGCATAGTCACATGGCCTCGGGAAGGCGTGGTGCACAAACGACGATACAATAAATGGATACTGACTCGTAAATACAAAAGACCGAAAATCAGAAATGTCACGTTTAAGGCCTGGGACATTCTATTGGAAAATTTATGCCTCTTTCATTTGTTTATGAAAGGGCTGCTGAAAAAAAGCCAAGGTGTTTCTTTTGACTTGGCAGCACCAGATTTACAGAATCTAATATTTGAAGGTGGCTAAGAGCAGCCGGAGTATCAAAATTATTCGAGAGTATTCAGATGGTGTTATGAGGCTGTTAACCATGACTATTACTTCCTTATCTTGACTATCGTGGCTTATTCACTCTGAAGTAGCTTTCAAGGGGCAATGGTGCAGCTCTACTGGTAGATTCATAGACGGTAGCCCTGGCCGCGCCCTGGGGGGGGGAGGGGTAGAAGATTCTTGCGTCTTGCTGAAGATGCTTGTTGTTGGCACTTAGGTACTCATGATGGTAAGTTCGTGATATCCTGTAGCTGTGTATTTCTGGCCTTGATAAAAAGTGTCCTAGAAGTTATGAAGTTCTCCTGTGACGAGACTGCCATTGTTATACTTTAGCAGCAGCCTCTCTATGGGTGGAACCATCTGTGACCATCTGCTTCATCGCTTGTATCTCCCTCATATCTGGGCACTCCTTTGAATACGCATCGTAAATACCTTGACAATTGTCGCACTTGCGATTATCTGCATGGCAGGCTTCTGTGTTGTGCGACTTTGAGTATCGGTAGCACACAACAGTTTGTGCAAACAGCGCTGGAGTGGGCTATTTTACATCAGTTCCGTAACAGAAGAGGTCTCGGTACGAATGGCCGCACCGTGTGTCAAAATGACCAACTATTACTTGGAATAAATGGCTGTCATCGCAAGTTTAAGCATCCTGAGTCCCCAAGATGACGAGCTTGCAAGATGGTAGTAGCTTCCGTCACTGACTTGATCAGAATAAGAAATTCATTGCTGCTGATACAAGTGTCGACATAAGATATAAGACCTACGCCAGAGTTCTTGCCATCTGCTATACAATAACGTACGTTTATGTTCCCCAGCAAATCGACTTTGATTTAAACGTGACCTTAGAATTTGGAAAGCTACGTAAGGGCCGGAGGCTCTTACGCACGCACTTCCCACCTTATCGAACAGCTGTTAGCGGGCAAAATTTCATGACTACTGGTGCTATTCAATAAACTATTTTTCAACTCATTTCAACATCTGTGAGATGTTTGGTGGACGGACAAAAAGCTTCAAAAGGTTTGACTAGGTCTGTGCCCCGGACCAAGACATACAGTGGTATGGGTTACTTATCACAAAAGAGGCAAGAGCGCAACGCAGAAGAGAAAACGAAAAAGGATAAAGGAAGTAATTTAGGGCATATATAAAGAAAAAAAACCATATGTAAACAACAAAACTACAATATTACAACTTTCCTAGATTATAATTCCAATCTAATAGGATTATTTGATGGGTGAATTTTTAAACCGCGAGAAATCATTGAATTTCCACTGCAAACAGCAAACCAGCAAAATATATTGAACCAAAAGAACAATAGGAATTGCGCATAAAGTTTTGCGACTCATTTGACACCATTAAAACTACGTCCACACCATTTCTGGCAAATTCAATCAGTAATATTGCTAATGTGTTGTCTTGAGAACGTGTGGTTTTCCAGCTATGTGTGGTTGGGAGCGAAAACAGTCCGAACGAACGACGAGCCTGTTTGCACATTTACAAACAAAAATTTCTACACACAAAAACAAGCCCATTTAAATAGGCTGTAAAATACATCAAACACATAAACTAGCGAATCTAGCATAAACAGCGTCAAGTTGAAGTGCTCAGCGGGTAAATGGCAGCTTCGGAGAAGTTGCATAGGTTGCTGGGAGCTGGCGATGGAGTTTCGTGCTTGCCGCTGGGAAGCGTTTGGAGACGGAGGAAGGTAACAGTCATTTGACGCCCTCAGCCTTAACTCGTGGACAACAGCCCTGAAGTCTCAGACTCCGGTCCGGCCATCCGACTCTTTTGAACCACTCATGCCTTCTGCCGCTTTCTTTTTAAATGTGAAGCATTTCTTTGTGAAATTCGGCGACTTTGAGAGTATCTATCTATCTATCTATCTATCTATCTATCTATCTATCTATCTATCTATCTATCTATCTGTCTGTCTGTCTATCAAGCCGCTTGCGGTCGGGTGCTTTCGTGATCACCCCCTTAAATTGGCGTGGACCAAAAGTAGCATAGGAGGGTAAAATGGTTTGCCGAATATCATGCGCTGGTCAAGACGTGAATAATGTCACAATCTCGTCGCCTACGTCGTCAAACACTTCCCGCCAGACAGTGGCAGATACCAATAGGTGGGTATGTGCCGCTGGTATGCGGGGATGTGCTACAGGTAATTGACACTTAGCATCTAGCCAGGAACGACAAGAACACACATGGGTAATTTTAACGCATGAGCTTTAAAAATACCCGACATCAGTAAGGTCAACCCGACAAATGCAAAGAATAAATGCCAGGGTCTCAGCTGGAATCGAACCCAAGCATTCTGCGTGGCAATGAGGCATTTTACCACTTAGCTATGCCAGGTCTCGGAACTACTTTTTGAACAGACAGTAATCTTCGTGAAACGTCAATAGTGGTTGCAGTGCTGTCTACTCAATTTTGTGATCATTACATATGTACTGCTTTGATACAGCTGTAACGTCAGGTTAATCTCAATTGTGGTTAGTTGCCACGCGCTAAGTTCATTTATAGAGCAGTGTCGAGGGCCAGCATCCTCGTGAGCATCAGAGCTTCCTATCAAATTGTGGTGTTGCCAATACACATGTTTCAGTTGGCATCGTTGCAGAACTGCAAAGGACTGGTGATATAAACATCTGCCACTTTTCAACATATGTCTGTACGTGCAACATTTGTACATGTATTTAGCGTCAATTCATACTGTGTCACTTAATATAAAAAGTACAGCAGCCTCTTTCCCTCCACATGCTTCGCACAAGGTCGATTCATAGGGACCTGAAATCTACTGTACTTTTTTTTTCTTTCCATCACCTTTGCGTCGTCATGCCCATGCCTCATTTTCACGTCTTTCAGCGTCTTCAGCAGCTTATTTTCTCGCCGCACTAACAGGAGAACTCAATCGTTGGCGCCAACATGACACAGATCTCCACTGAAGTATTTTGTTCATTCAGATGCATGAACAAAAGACGAAACATGCGGGCGTCTCATATGGGCACAATACACTCCACACCAAAGCTTTCCGAACATTTGTAACATCCTTTAACAGTCAAGCTCTTACCGCACTGAAAATAATGCTGCTACAGGGATAGGTCCTAATATGTTATCTACAGGGAACGTATGAAGCTTTAAAAAAAGCACAGGCATGGTTCGCGACCAAATGATGAAGGTTTGGTCTTTACCAGGGGGGGGGGGGCAGTGAGCCGAAATTCGCAGGGTCGAGCGAGCAACGCTGAGAACAAGCGGCGCCTATAATGCGCGACTCAAAATAATCACGAACGACCCTCCTGACCACCTCGACATGACACTAACGCCCACAGGAGGACCGAAAATCCGGAGGTTTGTATAAATATACAAAACAGTAAACTAAGAAGCAGTCCTTCATTAGTGTTAACAGTTCCTCAGGCATTACGTTTCATTTTTAGGCACGTGTCTCTTGTGACGCAGTTTTTCAAGCACCACAACACATCACGACTCGGCGATACGTCTCGTATTATCGAGCAGCTGACCGCGCTGCTAGAACGCCAGGCTACACCAGTCGACATTTTTCGCTTACCGCTGGCCGTATCTACATACGAGGGACACACGGAGAAGAAATTGGTTGCCGACTTCTTGCAAGAGTTACAAGATTATCGCGACGCACAAGCCCTAACAATTGAGACTCTCCTGCTACGCGTGCTGCCAGTTGCCTTGTTTGGCTTTGCCGCACGCTGGCGGGGTCGACAGTCTTTCGACAGTTGGTCGCGTTTTGAACAGCTATTCCATGCCTGATTTCTTCCTCCCGAGTACGTCATTTGCATGAAAGATGAACTTGGCAGGCGTAGACAGGGTGAAGGTGAAAGCCTCCAAGAATACATTTGGTCCTTTCAGGAGCTTTAAGACCGCGCAAACACTTCAGCATTTGAAGTGGAAAGAGTGACTCGGGTCATAAGCTAGTCGCATCCGCGTTTTCAGGCGTATTTAAGGGGTCGCTCGTTCTCTTCACTCATCGTTCTCGCTAGAGAAGCGGGTGAAATTTAGGCCGCGATGTTGGTGGAGCTCACATACCAACCACTGCATCCGCCCGAATCCACTCTCGAGCCGTCCTGCGCGTGACATGGTTGGTCTAATCCGATGGCCTCACCGATGTCCCCACGTTGGGCGCCAGACAAAGGCCCCGCCTTCGCTCAGGGGGGTAAGTGAGCCGAAATTCGCAGGGTCGAGCCAGCAACGCTCAGAACAAGAAACGCCTTCAATACGCGACTCAAAATAATCACGGAGTCTTCTTGACCAGCTCAACAAGGCATGAACGTGCACAGGAGGAGCAAAAACCCGGAGGGAACCATCGCCGCAGACTGGCGGTGAATCGAACATACGGAACGAATAAACGATAGGAAAGCCAGCACAAACACAACAGCAAGAAATAACACTCACGTGCAACTTGGCCCAGAATACAGGCCATTGACTATTCTTATAGCCAACGCCCCCAAAACCAGCGAGCCCTGGCTTCTGTACCGCGCATGGAGGAAATCCCTCGCGCCTAGCACGACCGACGCCGCATCCCATCAATCGCCTGCCACCGAAAACCCGCCGGGGTCATCCCGCACCCCTTCTTATCTGTCAGCGACTTTTCTGCCCCTTGTGGCTTTTTTAGATGCTGACGCTTGTCCCACGCATCTGCAATGCGCATGTGCTCTCCTCGCCCTGCTTTCGCCGTGCGTGTGGCAGATAAGGGCTATCAGCCCGACAAACATCAATATGAATGCTGAACAACCAGGCTACATTTTAGTTTTTTTTATTAAAGACGATAGTCTTTCTTGGGGGCCTTCGACGCTAAAATTTTAGTCTCTCTGTCGATCTGTACAATTGTCTGTTTATCCACTCTTAACGGCATCGAATATTTGAAACGGCTGACCCTATCTGCAGCGCCCACCAGTGTTACTCAAGATTGAGCGTTCATGCTTGTGCAATTGTCAATTAAAAAGCAATTATCGCGCATGTCTGCGGCACTATAACAACACTTATGTATTCGACATGTGCATCTTTTACTAGAAAAGGCATACATAAGTAATTTTGAGGACCGTAGCGCTTAGCACGCTGCGCTGACCATGCACCGCTTGCACGAAAAGGCGAGTGTTTCCAACACTTTGCTAAGACGAGACGGTGGTTGCACCTACCCGTCGCCTTGCGTTCTACGCCTTATCACCTCTGAAATGAGCGCGCATACCAACCAGGCTCAGAGCCACGCGCTTTGTTTTCTAAGAAAACTGCCAGATGGCGCTCATGTCTCACGTGTAACGTGACTTGTTCGCCTCCGCTACACGCTGGAGGCTCTCTAACGCCGTGCCTCCAGAATGCCATTCACCGATTTTCTTGCGCAGAGCATCAAATAAATGTCTTGTTCACTCTCTCCACACGCAAGACTATCGTGTTTCGATATTTGCAGATTAACATGCAGATACGGGGTCATTTTTTTAGGTAGAGGAGTGTCAGATTTTTCTCTGTACAAGGTACCTGCTACTCTAGCACGGAAGTAGCATTGTCTTCGCATTTAATCGCATCAGTTCCGCCCTTTTCATCATGCCCAAAGCATCGCAACACTGTGCAGAGATTACGTGGATATCTTACGCTGCTACCAACGGGCTCATCTGCGCAAGCCCTACCGATGTAACCTCCCTCTTCAGCATCTTCCTTATCGTACTTCTCCTTTAGCTCGTCATGAGATTCACCCACTGCTTAGCTACTTCTGCATATTTCACAGTGTGCAGTATCTTGGTGGCTGGTCAGCCGTAGTAACAGCGTCCCATTCTTTCGCTCTGGAAGCTTTTGCGAAGGCTGGTTCACTCTTAGTTGCGATGGGTAAAAGTGCGCCTCACCGACGCGTAGACCAGGCATACCGAGACTGTAGAGGAGCACGTTGCTTGTCGGTACGTTTACGGTAAAAGCGAGTGAAGCGACGGTATGCACTGACAATTTGCTGCTGTTGCTGTGAAGGCGTCTTCGCCAATTTTCCTGCTTGAACTGTATATGGCTTGGCATTGCAGTGAGAAGTTATGTGCTCACAAGCTTCATCTTCAGCTGCTAGAAAGGCACAGCTCAGCACCATCGTTTTTCTCCAAGGGGCGTTCGCTATGTGAGGAGTTATGCCCGTCCGGGGTAGTAAACATGACATGCGGCGAAGAAACAGTCTTTCTTTATCTTTGAGGTTTTTCTTATTGACAGCCATCAATGTTGATGTAGTCGCTGCACGGACACGTTTTCTGTCCGAGCCGATGGCACAAATGGGATCGTTTTCTTCACGTATCCTAGCTAAAGATGCTGGCTGTTCTATACCGTACTTCCATCTTGGGTTGGACTCATTAGTGCATCGGGCGCTTGAGATATTGCCGACAATCACTTCGTACATTGGTCACTCTATTCACGTCACGAGCAGTTTTCCCGTTAATACGGTGATGACAAGTAGACCCGCTGTGGTGGTCTAGTGGCTAAGGTACTCGGTTGCTGACCCGCAGGTCACGGGATAAAATCCCGGCTACGGCGGCTGCACTTTCGGTGCATGAGATAGTGCTGTGGGCTTGTGCGCTCAGATTTGGGTGCACGTTGCAGAACCCTAGGTTGTCCAAATTTTCGGAGCCCTCCACGCATCTCTCATAATCATACGGTAGTTTTGGGACGTTAAACCCCACATAATAAATCAAACGGTGATGACAAGTACACCCACGCGAGTGGCAACTTAGGTGATGCCCGTTCCATCAAAACAAATAGTGTCAGTCTTTCCTGTTAGCGGGTGTCCGGCACTAAGCTTCACTGAATGACAACTGTGTTGCTGCCGGTGTCAAGTTGCACCGTCACACTTTTTTCAATGATGTAACCTTCTCACATCGGCCCTTGATATTCATTTTGATAGTTATGCGTTTTGGTGTTTGCAAACGCTCCGAGAAGCATAGACTATTCAGCATCGAGGTATTCTTCAAGCTGACTTGTTCGTTCATCATGGTTTATGTTGAAGTTCGCGGATAACCTGCCTGATAGACCAATATATAAGCTCCTTCACCCCCAGGACTTCCCTGCTGGTAGGTAATAGCTTGATGTCTGGTTTTGTTGCACGACTGACAAAAGCATGCCTTGCGTTTTGAACGACATATCGAGGCGTCCTGCTCCATCAGGTCACACAGAAAGCATTTTGTTTGTGGTGACCTCATAGGATGCCTTTCTTTCCTGCTTTCATCCTGTGTGATTGGACCTCCAGGCATTTCTCAAAATTGGCTTCAAATGATTTGCCTCTCTGCTTCCATAAATTAAACACATGCTTCAGCCATTTTAGCTACGAATTTGCTGTTTTGTTTTCTCAGGAACACCGCCAATTTGACACGGCAACTCTTCAGGAACTGCTCGGCTACAAGAGGGTCTCTCATAACATCAAACGTGTTGTCTATTTCAACATTTCAACTCATCGCTTAAAGTACCAGTAAAACTGAACCATCTACCCACTCCCTCTGTTCTCTAGAGCAGAGCTCTCTCAGCTGTGTAGCTGCTGTGCCACAGAAGAGAGTGGAAGGTTGGTTGCATGGTGTCTGTCTTTTCTTGTCGTTGCCGCTGCTGCTTGTTAAGGATGGAGACCAACGCCTTTAGACACGCTGCAACTACTCGACTTTAAGTACAGGAACCTATGTACAAATCTCCTAGACTTTCAACTGTTGGGACCGTCGCATGTTCCCTCAGCGGAGCCTATAGTTCAGAAAAACGCCCGTGAGGTGACCTGAGGCAGGTTTTAACCCCTTGGTTGCCCCTCCCTGTTCTCCTCACGGCCAACAAAAACGATCCAGTTCGTTTATTGAACCGACTAAACAAACTTATTGCCATCCTCTTCTCTAGCTCTCTTATTCAAGCATTTGAGCTCCCGGTTAGAGAGAAAGAGAGAGCAGAAAGAACCGGCCTACACAGGACGTTCCGCGAAATGTGCGAACGGACACGATGGTGGCGGCGTTTGGCTGCGAACCCATGCCATTTCTGCGAGATGACTAGGCTGTGCAGCGTGTCAGCCACCTCGCTGACTTTAATAAAGGAGGATGGGTGTGAACACAACGGATGTCTTCACGTCGCCCGCCAGCACCGTGCTGGCATGTGGCCACCTAGCTGGTTGTAAAAAAGGGAAAGAGACCGCAGCCTCGCCCCCTCGTATGGTCACAGGAACTGTGAGGGGAGGTAGGGTTCTATCACCACACCATGTTTTTCTTACCGAAACGGGCGTTCTTGCGCCGGGATTTTTGTTTCCCGAGAACCGGCTCCTTGAAAAGCGCACCCTTTTTTGACACAGACTCACCTCCTTTGTCTGCGGCGCCAGACCTTACAGTATCCTTGAAGTCGAACGACGAGTTGGCTGCCTGTATCGAGCCCATCTAATTCACACGAGCGGAACTTCTCGCTGTAGCCGTCTGCCATGAAACTAAATTGTTGCAACGAAGCATTTTTGCCTTCGTCATAGTCCAACGAGTCGGCGGGAGACAGTCGTACGTACACCTTCAGTGCCTTGCCCGCTAGAAGCATGTTCACTGCGGCAGCGCGCACGCATTTATGCTATTGCTGCCTCGCTGCCACTATTTATAAACGCCTAAAATACACATCGAAGTCGTCTAGATTCTCACCGAAAAGAGGCACGAAATTCCTTGGGCATATTTGCAGGGGCAGGGCATGAACGTCGATGGCGGCTGTTTGCACGCGCCCACCCCAACCCACTTTGCCTTCTGCAAGACTCAGGCGAAGCAGTAAACCTTTCTTCTCCAACACTGCCTTCTAGCGACCCAGCCCAAATTCTTTTCTTGCACGCTCCTCGCGTTCAGTCTGCTCGCTCTTTGCATCGCGTTCAGCGACACACTCTTCTCTAGCACGAGCTTTCTCCTCCTAAACACACTTTTGAAGTGCATCTCCAGTTAAGCCTAACCTATAACTGACACTCACTAGATCTTTCAAATTCATGCTCTTTACATCAATAAAACACTACAATCAGCCTCCTCCTGCCGCATACGCCACTGTCGGGAGGTGTTTCTCCATGTATGTGTTGTTGGGAGTGAGAATTGTCCCAACAAAAGACGAGACTGTTTGCAGTTTTAAAAACAACACTTTATACACACACACACACACACACACACCACACACACACACACACACACACCACACACACACACACACACACACACACACACACACACACACACACACACACACACACATGCTAAAACAGGCTGTAAAAGACATAACTAGAATAAAATACGAATTAACGTTACCGAAAGTCGTGCGCTCTTGGTGTCCACACGGGCTCAACCGCTTGTATGGCAAGCGGCTTCGGCGGGGCGTACACTCTTAAAAAATTGTAGGAGTTAGCAACTGCAAGCAAGTAGGTAGTAACTGCACCACTTACTAACTCTCTTGGACCGTTACTAATGTTTTGCTACCTGTTTACTACCTACGTTAGGGAACAGTGACTAACTCTCACTGTTACTGACTTTTTGCTACCTGTTTACCATCTACGTTAGTAAAAAGTTAGCAACTAGAATCAAAGAGGTAGTAACTGCAGCCGTTACCACCTTTTCGCTACACGGCTGTCCACTGTCTAATTAAAATAGTTAGTGATGCGTATTGTGATAGTTTACGAGAAATCGTCTCGACATATCATCTTAAAATGAAAAAAATGACGCAGAAGATATCCATGGATCAAGAAAAAAAGTTCTGTTTTAAATTACGCTATCGACATATGCAAGCGTCATTCTGATATAGTCTAAACGGAGAAGTACGACTTTACGAACCATAAGCAAGTTCTGCACGCGTTGTAAATGAATATTACAACAAACTCAGTAAAAAAGCAAGTTAAAAAGACAGACAGAATAAAGATAACCTGATAGTCATAATTATTTCGGAGTCCCTCACTACAGCATGTTTCTAAATGATGTACGTGGACGTGAGGCAGGATTGGAGGGAGACGAGGAGGAAGAGGTTAGAAATAAAGAAGATGGCTGACACCCCAGTGTAGTACTGTGTAATATTACAAATTGGCGCAGCCTAAAGGATGGCTGACACCTCAGCCTAGTACTGTGTATTATTACAAACTGGCGCAGCCGCGTATACTTTCTGTGCGGATATTCAAGATGTAGGTGGACTTCACCATTGGAGCAAATCAACGCCGTGGCATCCAGATCTTGACTGCAACGCCTCAAGATGAAGAAGAACTAGCTCTTCCGGAAGCGGTGAGCACTGACGCATTTGTTTCCTATATGAGAACTAGAATGAAGCTCACTCCAGACCATTTACTTGCTAAACGAATGGTGAGGATCAACGTGAAACTTCAGGATTATGAGAATTTTGTGCTGAATCCAGTAAAAAACGACACGAAGCCTGCTACCGCTGCTTCACTTGACAGTTTCGTCGAGCTGATCAACAAGTTTCTTGAACTGCGCCAAGAACAGAATAGGCAGCAAAATGATTTAATGCGCCTGCTTGTAAACGCGACGGAAAGATTACGCTGACCAAGTCGCGAACACGTGAAGCCAGACATGTTTCATTGAAAGTCAAGTAGTCCCGAGTCCTGGCTCACGTATTACGAGTATGCATGCAATGAAAACTACTGGTACAGTGACGAAGATAAAATGAAAAACATGCGACTATTCCTATCGGGCATAGCAAAAAGTTGGTATGAATGACGTCTTAACACTTACAGCAACAAACCATGAATAGAGTGGAAAGCAAGCTTTCTGAGCTCCTTCAGCGTAAACAAGCTTTTGCTATGAGACAAAGCCATCACGTTTGAATACCGTTCTGGATCCGCACTCAGCTATTTTTATGAGAAAAGGCGCTTGCTACAGCTGGTGGACTCATCTTTGCCTGAGACGTCTGTGCGTCCGCTTATCATTCATGGTTTAAGTCCGGACCTCCAGAAGCAAATACGAATGCGAGGAGCCAAGACGGTCGAAGATCTTCTGCAGGGAATGCGAGACCTCTACCTCCAGAGCCTAGGAACCCAGCGTCAACTTATGACACCTGCTGCAAGAAATACCGGGGCCACACGAGCTGAGGAACGACGCCCGCTTGCAAGCTGGAGACCTACTGCAACACCCGTATCCTTTTTGACCGCCCAGGTAGGCACAGACCTTGGCGAAGAGCTAGATGACGTAACAAAAAACTAAATCGAGAGGGTCTCGGCTTCCACCCGACGAAATCAAGAGAAGCTGTTTATTTGTCTCATAGAAGTCTATTGTACATGTCTGTTTTTGTGGATGGAAAGGAACGGAGTGCATTAGTTGACAGCGGAGCAAGCGTCATGGTTATTAACGCTAATATTGTTGGCAAGGTGAAAGTAAAAGAGGGAAGACAAGTAGAAATACTCGGTTACGATGGAAGACGAGATGTCCACGTTGGTTGGACTTGTATAACCATATCGTGTCTCGGCAACACTGTCACTGCGCAAGCACTGGTACTCGACGGAGTTCCGTATGAACTACTGCTTTCACGTCCATTCATCAGTGCACTTCGCCTTAACATCTACTGGACCGGCGAAATTACCACAGAAGAAAAGCGCCGCGCTATCAACGCTGCAGTTTCGCCTTCTAGGACTCCGCGGATACCATCGTCAAATGAAGATGTTAGGATGCTTTATATACCCGGAATTGCTGTGTGTGAAAGGATATCCTACAGCAACTACGAAGTTTGAGGTTCCATTCCAGCTGAGTGATATGACGGTGGTGAGAAAAAAGCCCTATATTATGTCACGAGAGAAGAAAGTGTGGCTACAGAACGAGATTCAAAAGATGTTGGATGCGCAGATTATCCGTCCATCCACGTTTACGTTCGCTTCACCCACCACCATTGCACCAAAAGAAGATGGAAGTCTTCGACTCTGCACGGACTACAAACAAATTAATAAGCAGACTGAGCTTTTTCCGTTTACTATGCCACGTATAGACTCTATCATAATGACACGGGTGGCTGCAGAGTTTTCTCGTGTATTGACCTATGTAAAGGATTTTGGCAAGTTCCGATTTCCGAAAAGTGCAAGAAATATTCTGCATTCATCAAGCCCTTTGACATCTATGAGTATAACCAACTTCCATTTGGATGGAAAAAGTCCCCCACTTGGTTCCAGAAAATGATGAACGACAACTTGCGACCGTTTCTCGGGAAGTTTTGTAACGTCTACATAGACGACATAATAGTGTACTCCCGAAACGAGGAAGAGCACTCAAACCATCTGGCAAGTTTACTTCAAGCACTTTGTGACGCTGTGCTCAAAATTAATGACAAGAAGAGTTTTTCCAAAGTAAAGTGGTGTTTCTTGAAAGAGTATTTGACGGCCAAACCAAGACAACAAAACAGAAATCAGTCGAACGAATCGCAAAAATGCAGAAGCCATATGTCTTGCACTCTTTGTGAATAATTCTGGGTCTTGCAGGGCATTTCCGACCATCCATTAGAGAATATGTGATCAAAACCAAATGCCTCACAGAAATGACTAAGAAGCATGTGCCATTTCAGTGCACAGCAGAAAGTGAATATGTTTATCGCAGCCTTGTGACCATTATTTCATCGGATCCGGTCCTGACTCTCCCAGACTTCAAGTTGCCCTTTGAACTGAAAATCGATGCTTCTTATTATGGCACAGGTGCAGTGCAGTGCTTTACCAGAGAGATACCAACTCTCTACAGAGCCGTCAACAGAGGGTCGTCGGGTACTATTCGTACACCTTTTCGAACACTCAACTGAACTACACGACTACAGAGAAGGCAGCCTTGGCAGTCCTAATGGCCGTACGCTATTTTAGACCTTACCTAGATGGCAGGAGCTTCAAGCTCTTTACGGATCACCAAGCCTTAACGTATATCCTTAACCTCGCCGAGCCTCGAGGAAAAATTGCTAGGTGGGTGAGTGAACTCCAGCAGTTTACTTTCATGCTCCACCACAGGCCTGGAGAACACCTCAAGGACGCAGATGCGCTGTAGGACCGCGGTAAGAATTGGTAGCGCAGCAATTTTTGTTTACTTTTATTTGCTTTGCAGCATAAGCTTGGGAAGGCATGTCAGCCGCGGGCAGCCAGCGTTGCTTGAGTGACAAGTGGTCGAAGCGCGACCGACCGGTTTTGCCGCGAGCGCAGACACACGGCGCCAGCATATTACCCTGCTTTGTTCAACGCCAGAGACGGTCGAGCGTTTCGAGTTACTATTACCTCAAGGCAAAGGGAACCAACCGGGCAAAAAAAGGGGTGAGATTATAAACGTTATTGTGACGGCCCCCTAATTGCCTCTCAGCACTGGCAGTCGGCGCATAAACGGGCCTCTTCTGAGACCCCGCGCGCCGCGGCGACTCCTTGCATCGGTTCGGCTTATGGCCCGGCCACGTGCTGTTTCCGCGCCTGCAGAATCGGCGGCGCGCGTTGCGAAAACAAACTCTGAAGTAGCCGACGACCTTTTCTGCCGGTCCAGCTTTGGTCCAGTAGCTCTCAGAAGCGGGCTCGCGACACGGGAAATGGTAACGGCCGCCCGTTCGACGCCTGGGTTGCCTATTGTTGAATCGGGCATGTCTTCGACTGCGTCCCCGTTTATCCGGGCAAATGAGCTCGTAAGTAGAAACATGCGCGGTCAGTGAGCGGTTCCTCTTACGGCGCACAGGGGCAGGAGGATTAGAGCACCGTCGTCAAAAAATTGACATGGTAGAGGGAATTCGCCCTACGGCCGCAATACCGAGTACGGCTGGCTCTGTCTAGATAATTGTGCGCCGCGAAGCTGGCCCTGGCCTCTACGCTTTTTGTAGTTTTGTTTTATTTACGTTTTGGTTGTTTTGTTGTTTTTGGAAGAGTGCACGAGTCCCACGTGCACGAAGGCGGCATCCTCGTGGCGGTATTTATATCTACCTAATGTACTGTTCAATCAAAGGACAAGCAGGTGATTATTTGCCGAGAGTGTTGTAAGGGCGGAGCGCCAGGAAGGGATAAGAAGAGGCCCCGGGGCTCCGCCAAGTGTTCGGAACCGAGCTTGAGGTGTTAGGCACCATCGGTTCCGCCGAACCCGGTAGGGTTGCTCTACAGAAGTCGGTTCATTTGCAAGTTGTTTTTCTTTTCTTTTTTTGTAACGTTGATGTCCATTGTTTTGTAAAATCTGTAAATACAAGTTTTTCTCAGCCATCTAGAACTTCTTCAGCGTTGCTTCTGCTTCATCGTCAAGCGACCAGCAGGCCAATAGCCACTATTGCGATAGCGGCGTACGTTTCTTCTCCAACTTTGCTATACCACCACGGGTGGTGCGCCTCGGGCGCCGAGTGGGGAGAAATGGTTTCTTCTACATCGAGAAGAGAACCTGAAGTTACTGGCGCAGTCAACCGGATTGGCTTGCTGTGGACGGAGTTGGAAGAAGGAAGAAGCTGGCTGGGAGGGAAGACGAAGTACAGATGAAGACGCCAATCGGCACCAGACCAACGGACAGACACTGCAGCAAGTAGCTGCGGCAGCTGGAAGCTGCAGATAGCCTGGTGTTCCCGGAAGACACCGAGGGAGTGACTGGGTCAAAGCGGTCCTCAACGAGCTCTCGACACCCAAAAGGCGCGTCCACGACGAGGTGGGGCATCGACCAGAAGCCTGCAGCAGCAAGCCAGAGTGACGCCACGACAACGGGACCGAGCTAACGTGAGTTCCCTTTCTCATTGCTGTATTATTGTTGCGGGGCAAACAGGCTAGCACCACATTCAGCAGGATGGAGGGTGGTGATGGGGCGAGTGAGGATGGGAGTGGTGACGTCCCTTGGACGGCACGAGACCAAGCAGATCATGATTTTAAGATGGCTCGGGAACGAAGCCGGCAAATGGAGTTGGAGTTAGAGCTCGCTAAATTACGTCCGGCAAGCCCATCAGGTAGCGTGAGTGATGCTGGCAGAACATTTGAGCGCTGCTCCAACACCGAGTGGCGCAAATACGCCAAAATGTTAGTGGGCGCTTTCCCGAAATTTCCCGCAGACGCGGAGGTCCCAATTTGGTTCGAGTCAGTGGAGCACACTCTGGAGGCATATGAGGTGCCTCGAAGTTATTGGGGACAAATAGTCTTTCCACTCGTGGCTGAGCGCATAGAGTATTTATCAACTCGGCTCACACCCGCCCAACATCGGGACTATGAGGCCGTGAGAGAAGTAGTGCTTGATGAACTGAAGCTGTCTCCCTTAGAATACCAAAAGAAATTCACAGGGGCAGGTAAAGGAAAAACAGAGACGTGGAAAAGTTTTACAACAAGGTTGGGCAGCTACCTAAATTTTTATGTGGCGTCAAGAGACGTGTCCACCTTCGCGGAGCTTTTGGAACTACTGGTAGTGGACCAATTGAAGACCGTGTTGTCTGAAGAGGCATTAAAATACTTGACGTTACGTGAGGGGGCAGCGTGGTACAAAAGCACAGAAATTGCAAGGTTCTTGCACACCTTTCAAGACGCGAACGGCAGTGCGGAAGCGCAGAAAGGACAGCCGCGTAACGCCAGCAGTAAAGGAGTAGAAAAGACGACTGACCACCAGAGTAGCAGCCCATCGGGTCCGAGTCAGGGTTCGAACACGAGACCGAAGGGTTCGTATAATTCAGGTAGGCAACCGAAGAAAACGGGATGTTTTGAGTGTGGATCGAACACTCACATTAGACTCAACTGCCCGCACTATCTTGAGAGGGTGGCGCTCAATCCTAGCGCTTCGGAGGGAAATGATAAACTCACTGCTCGAGTCTGCCTAGATAAGGTAACGTCTGCCGACAGCTTGTGGAAGGTAACTCTGAATTGCAAAGATAAAACTTTGAATGCAATAGTAGACACGGGCGCCGAGATCACGGTAGCGCAGGGAAGCGTGGTTCCTGAAGAATTTATCCAGGCCCATGGCCGCGTAGACCACCGGGCAGCATTTGGTGAACTAGTCGAGGCCAAACTAGTAGATCTCCCGCTAACGCTGAAACAGGGGCAACCGGTGTTCGCCGAAGTTTCACAGGCCACACCAGTCTTGTGTGCGGTCACAGATAAACTAAGCGTGAGTGAATGCCTGCTCTCGGCGAGCGATTGGACCGCGTTGCAACAGAGCCAGTGTGAATACAACAAACAGGATACGACACTATCCCCCCGAAACTTCTCCGACGAACGAGAGGTGGCCGCAAAACTAGATGGGAGAGTAGTAGAGCAGAGTAGACCGACTCCGGATTATCCGCGGTCAGCGGATGGAAGCGTACTACAGCCCAGCGAGGTCGAACGCACCCGGGAGGAAGAAGTGGTTACAGCCGTGGAGGTAGAGGAGGGAGAATGAGGGCCGGAAGGAGAGCGTAACGCTTGTGAGAAAACACCAGACACCGTCGAGAACGAGGCAAGTTGCGTGTCGCCTGGTGGCGCAAGTGGCGAGAGGGGCGCTTTCGAGGCGTTGCGTGAGGAACAAAAGAGTGACGAAATGTTGAGCTGGGCATGGCGAGACGCCGCGGAAGGGCGAGGTAGAATGCTGATGATTGACGGGTTGCTGTATCACCGAGAACAGGTATTGGGTCAACCGATCAAGCAGTTAGCTTTTGCCGACCACCCGACGGGCTGATGTGCTCAGCCTGGCGCATGAGTCGTATCATGGTGGACACCTGGGGTTTCGTAAGACAAAAGCGTGAATTAAACTTAATTTTTTTTTGGCCAGGTATAGAAAAGGACGTCCGAGACTACTGCAATTGTTGTCACGCGTGCCAGATCAGGGCTGACAGGAGGCAGACAGACAGAGTTCCCATAGCGCCCCTCATAAGGCCCTGATACCCCTTTCAGAAAGTCAATATCGACGTCATAGGACCAATTTAGCCGCCGACAACTCGCGGCCATGGCTACGCGTTGTGCATGATAGATCTCTGCACCCGCTGGCCCGAGGTCACATGTCTCAAATCATTGACAGCTAGAGCTACCTGCGACGCAATGTTGGAAATTTTCAGCCGAAGCGGGATACCAGAGGTAGTATGTTCAGATTGCGGGACCAATTTCATCGCCGCGCTGTCCCGAGAATTCCTGACGTGCCTCGGCTGTTCCCCTCGGTTTTCGGCACCGGACCACCCGGAAAGCAACGGAGTGGTCGAACGGTGGAACAGAGTATTCAGAAATATGCTATTGTATGTGATATCTGAGCAGGGGTGACAATGGAACAAGTTCGTGCCACTTCTACTGTGGGCATATAGAGAAGTTCCTCACGACACTAGGGGCGTGTCCCCGTTCCAGATGATTGACGGCAGAAAACCCGTCGGTCCACTCGCGATCCTACAGAGGGCCTGGTCGATGGAACAGGAAATGCCCGCGACAGTGCCAGACAAGCCGGCGGATTATATGTGAAAGCTGAAGCAACAGTTGGAGATAGCCGCGGAAGCCGCTAACGTGACCGCAACTAAATAGCAGAGGGCGTACGCGACGCAATACAGCCTTCGTGCGAAAGAAAAGGAGTTTCAACTTGGGGAGCAGGTGCTTGTTTTTGATAGCAACCGTTCCGGTAAGATGCAACCGAAATGGGTAGGTCCGTGCAGGATCACAGGAAAGTACCGCCAACACTCCTACTACTTAGAGACACCGGCAGGTAAGCGTATGCTAGTGCATGCCAACCACCTGCGCCCGTACACGTGCGGTGTCACTGGCATTGGTGTCATATTCCATGACGACCACGAGTTCGGGGAGGTGGAATACGTGCCGCGTCCTGTCACCTCGCACGACAGAGCATCTATCTTACGGGCGGGTAGCTTGGCTCAATTGCAGCCCCCTGAGAGAGTGTTAGTACGGGAAGTGTTTGAACGCCATGTGGCCTCATTTAGCGAAGAAGTGGGGATCGCGCAAGTCGGCGAAAATAAGATAAGGCTTGTGCAAGGGGCCACGCCGAAACGTAGCCGCCCTTACCGCATGCCAGTGGCCTTGAAGGACGAGGTTTCGAAACAGATAGCGGAACTGCTCGAGCTTGGTTTAATATACCTGTGCGAAAGTCCATTTGCTCACCCCCTTGTGGGCGTCCCAAAGATAGATGGCACGGTGCGCCTGTGTGCGGATTACAGAAGCTTAATACCATAACCGAACCGGACGCATTCCCGATGAGATTCCAGCAAGAATTGATCATGAATGTAGGTCAGGCTAGTTATATAACTCTCAATGATCTTCGACGAGGCTACTGGCAAGTTCCCTTAGCGGATGGGTCACATCGCATGACCGCGTTCGTGTCGCACCTAGGTCAGTTTGTTTGGAGGGTAATGCCGTTTGCGCTCAGGAACGCGGCAGCCAGCTTTCAGCGGAGTATGAACCAGCTGTTAGCACTCCACGAGGCTTATGCCTGTGCCTACTTGGATGACATTGCGATTTTCGGCAGGTCCCTACAGGAGCACGTCCGCCACCTCCACGCTGTGTTCTCCGCCCTAACGTCCGTAGGTCTAGTAGCTAACATGAAAAAATGTGAGGTGGCGTGCGCGTCTATCCGCTACCACCTCGGAGATATTGTGGGATCGGGAAAGCACGGTCCGGACCCTAGCAAGCTCGCGGCTACTGAGGGGCTGCAAGTATCCCAGAATAAAAAAGAGTTAAGGAGTGTTCTAGGTCTGTTAGGGCATTACCGGGGTTACGTACCCAATTTTGCTGGCATTGCCAAGCCCCTTACCCAATTGACGGCTAAACTTGTTCCTAACCACATCCCCTGGACGCCCGAGGCCGACAAGGCATTTGCAAAACTCAAGGGTGCCCTGTGCAGCGCTGTTGAATTAACCACTCCAGACATTCACACGCCGTTTTGGCTTTTTACGGACGCTTGCGCTATCGCTGTGGGAGCTTGTTTGGCCCAAATGGCCGATGGCGGTACCGAGTACCCGATTGCTTTTGCCAGTCATCGCTTCACGCCTGCTCAGATGAAATGGTCTACGATAGAGCGCGAGGCGTTTGGTGTCATTTGGGGACTCAAAAAGTTCGACACCTGGGTATTCGGGGCCAAAATCTTTGTCGTCTCCGACCACAATCCGCTCGCGTACCACACTCCAGCTGCGCCACAAGGGGACATATTGATACGTTGGGCATTGGCTTTGCAGCGCTACGACGTGGTAGTACAACACAGAATGGGTATGGCACATGCTAACGCCGATGCGCTTTCCCGGCTGACAAACCAATGCTGGGAGGAGGTGCAGTAGCCTGAGAGCCCCGCAGCGGTGATCAGTGAAGAAGGGGAACGAGTGTTATGTGCCACGGGACTAAGTGATGGATTTATGATGCAAACATGGCAATAACACTTCAGAATGGTGATGGAACTTTTGAACATCATACAACAGTGTAGGGCAATTACCAAGTGTAGTCGTGTGAACTGCGTGTAGTGTATGTTTGCTTTTGCGTGCCAATATTTTTTGCGTTTTTTTCTTATGTTGGGTGGAGCAACAGCGCCCGATTGTTCTGGGACATGTGTTAGAGTGTGTCTCATGTTAATGAAAACTCTTGCAGAGTGTTCAGGGAATTGCCCACGGCAGGGAATGTCAGATGTTGCGTGCATCATAAGCGTTTGGTGGAAGGGCGTGCGGAGCGAGCATGTCTGGTATGTTTGGTCGGGTCTACTAGATACCGCGTTGCAGCTGCACGATGTTTAGAAGAGGCTTGCTATATTAAGAGAGCAGGGCAGCTCACTAAGTAGCTTTGTCATGTCAGCTGGCGCTGGAGACTGGTTTGTTCCATTGTGTTTTTTTTAGCACCGAGACCAAGTGGGGCTCTTTGCGCGCTTCCTTTGGCGGAGAGAATTTGCGCATGCTGCTGCCGGCCAGGTGCAGCGCGAACACTGCGTAGAAGGTGGGACATCCCAGCCGTTGTCTGCAGCTGTTAACCCGCCGTACACCCACTGGTTGAGCACGGTCCGTTTTTTGTGTGTGCGTTTACTTCGGCAACACTGGAGGCAAGTTGTTGTGAAGTCTTGGATGGGGGGTGTAGGACCGCGGTAAGAATTGGTAGTGCGGCAACTTTTGTTTGCTTTTATTTGCTTTGCGGCGTAAGCTTGGGAAGGCATGTCAGCCGCGGGCAGCCAGCGTTGCTTGAGTGACAAGCGGTGGAAGCGCGACCGACTGGTTTTGCCGCGAGTGCAGACACACGGCGTCAGCATATTACCCTGCTTTGTTCAACACCAGAGACAGTCGAGCGTTTCGAGTTACTATTAACTCAAGGCAAAGGGAACCAACCGGGCAACAAAAGGGGTGAGATTATAAACGTCATTGTGACGGCCCCCTAATTGCCTCTCGGCACTGGCAGTCGGCGCATCAACGGGCATCCCCACCGCGGTGCGCGGGGAGACTCCGCGCACCGCGGCGACTACTCGCATCGGTTCGGCTTATGGCCCGGCCACGTGCTGTTTTCGCGCCTGCAGAATCGGCGGCGCGCGTTGCGAAAACTAACTCTGAATTCGCCGACGACCTTTTCTGCCGGTCCAGCTTTGGTCCATCCAGTAGCTCTCAGAAGCGGGCTCGCGACACGGGAAATGGTAACGGCCGCCCGTTCGACGCCTGGGTTGCCTATTGTTGAATAGGGCATGTCTTCGACTGCGTCCGTGTTTGTCCGGGCAAATGAGCTCGTAAGTAGAAACATGCGTGGTGGACGAGCGGTTCCTCTTACGGCGCACATGGGCAGGAGGATTATAGCCCCGTCGTCAAAAAATTGACGTGGTAGAGGGAATTCGTCTTACAGTTGCAATACCGAGTACGACTGGCTCTGTCTAGATAATTGTGCGCCACGAAGCTGGCCCTGGCCTCTATGCTTTTTCTAGTTTTGTTTTATTTAAGTTTTGGTTGTTGTAATGTTTGGGGAGAGTGCATGAGTCCGATGTGCACGAAGACGGCATCCTCGTGGCGGTTTTTTTTATCTACCTAATGTACTGTCTAATCAAAGGACAAGCAGGTGATTATTTGCCGAGAGTGTTGTAAGGGCGGAGCGAGAGGAAGAGATAAGAAGAGGCCCCGGGGCTCCGCCAAGTGTTCTGAACCGAGCTTGCGGTGTTAGGCACCATCGGCTCCGCCGAACCCCGTAGGGTCGCCCTACAGAAGTCGGTTCATTTCCAAGTTGTTTTTCTTTTCTTTTTTTGTAACATTGATGTCCATTGTTTTGTAAAATATGTAAATACAAGTTTTTTTCAGCCATCTAGAACTTCTTCAGCGTTGCTTCTTCTTCATCGTCAAGCAACCTAGCAAGCCATAGCCGCTATTGGGATAGCGGCGTACGTTTCTTCTCCCATTTTGCTATACCACGGCGGGTGGTGCGCCTCGGGCGCCGAGTGGGGAGAAGTAGTTTATTCTACATTGAGAAGAGAACCGGATTTTACTTGCGCTTTCAAGACTTGCGGTAATTCCTGATTATATAAAATGTCAACGCAACATTGTTGTGGGAGGAAACTGAAGAACGCAAGTTCCATTACGGAAAGTTCACACTCCCATAACCATCCCCGGATTGCAAAAGAAGAAAAATTTGTCAAATTTGGCCCCAAAACAAACAAAATTACTGTTTTTGTATGAGAAACACAGTGGACGCATTCACATTTACACGGATGGGTCGGTCACTTCAACAAGTTTGACAGGCGCAGTTGTGATTCCGGAGAAATCCATCACGATAATGTTCAGGACCCCGCATCTGACATCGTCCACGGCGGCAGAACTCGCCGCCATTCGTGCCGCTCTGGAGTTTCTAGTTGAAGAACCGCAACAGACATGGTCAATATTTTCCGACTCTAAAGCAGCTTTCCAGGGAATTGCCTCGCCATATCGTCATGGACCAAACGAACAGCTAATTGCTGAAATACGACTGCTTCATCACCGCGCTATAAAGAAACAACAGTGACATAGCGTATCAATGGATACCAGGCCACTGCAGCATTGTAGGAAACGACCGTGCAGATGAAGCAGCCCGAACTGCTCATGATGATGCCCCTTGTGTAGCTATACCATTATCAAGAACGGACGCCGCTGCAAGGCTTAGATCACTTGCACGAGAACTGACACTCGCTCAGTGGAATTCACCGGCATTTACCAACGTCCGCCTTCATAATTTGGACCCACACCTACAGCTCCGTCTTCCATCAGGAATAACCAGAACAGAGGAGACACTTTTGTGCCGTCTGTGGATTGGGGTGGCCTTTACGAATGCTTATTCGTTTCGAATTGGAATGGCCAGAAGCCTGGCAAGTGACAACTGTGGCTGCGCAGAGACTTTCTCCCAAATTCTCTGCGAGTGTCCGCGCTTCAGCGTGCCAAGAAAAGAACTTGTCAAAAGCTTTAGATAGAATAGACAATCGCCAATTGTCGGAAGAAAGGGTATTAGGACACTGGCCGAGACCGTCCTCTGCACGCAAGGCATTGAGAGCGTTGTTGCCCTTTCTGCGGGCAAGTGGTCTTAGAGAAAGACTGTAAACAGCGTCGTAGATCGTCTGATGACCTTCTCTCTTTTTTCTTTACAACGTCTCTTTTCTCTCATCCTTTATCCCCTTTACCCCTTTTCCCAGTACAGTATAGCCAGTCGGTCTGAGAACTGGCTAACCTCCCTGTCCTTCCTCATTTATTCCTCTTCCTACTCCTCCTCACACTCCCAGAAACAATGGTGCCTCGAATTTTGGAGCTCTATCACGACTATCCGCACTTCGGTAGACATGACGGCGTTTGGAGGACATATCACAAGATTCGTCAGCGTTTCCAGTGGAAACACATGAAAGAGGTCGTTTAACGGTATGCTGTCTTGTCATCAATGTCAACTTCCCAAAGCCAAGTACCTTCAGGGAACAGACGAGATCATTTTGCCTCAACATTCCGACGTACCGTTTGAAGCCATTCATTAGGATTTTGCAGAGCTCAAGAAGAAGGCTGCAGGAGTACGAAGAACGCAGTCTTTCCTAGTGGCAATATACCAGTGCACAAGAATAGTGGCTGCACGGCCGGGAAGGGAAGACGCAAATAGTGTGATCGCTCTTTTGAGTGTTCAAGAATACGAAAATAGTATCAGACAATGGGCCAGCATTTCTCAGTCAGCGCTTGCAAGATTGGGCGAAGGAACGAGGAGTTGTATTGCGACGCTGTGCTCCGTACCATCCTGCAGGAAATGGCATGGCTGACAAAATTATGCAGAATTTGAAGCAGTTCATTTTAATGTATCCAGGTTTTCAGGGTGGATGGAAGTGCTGCTTGGAGGCAGCTGTCGCTCATCACAATCGGTCGCACACTGCGAGCATCGGCTGTAGCCCATATTTTGCAGCTTTAGAAAAGGTACTTGTGCTTCTTGCTGATCAAAAACTTTGCATTGCAGACCGCCTGCAATTGTGCGAAAAACGGAAAACTTCGGAAGCCTGCCGGCGATACCGGGAAAGTATGAAGAGGAACTTTGACCGTCACCATAACACGCGGATACCTCATATACAATTGAACGATCTAGTGCTTCTCAGAAAAGGCCTTCCCGGCCCAAAGCAGATGTACATGGGACCTTATCGCGTGGTACAGATCGCAGTACAACATGACGTCCTCAAAAGGGTCGGCTACACCAACGATGATGGTGTGCTGGAGTTTGCGACCATTGGAAACGTTTTCATGTATCACCCCAGGAGGGATGAGTCTTCAAAGAGGCTGAGTGTACGTGGACGTGAGGCAGGGTTCGAAGGAGACGAGGAGGAAGAGGTTAGAAATAAAGAAGGTGGTTGACACCCCAGCCTAGTACTGTGTATTATTACAACTGATATGGTTGTTTAGCACGTAAAACCCCAAAACAATTATAACCTTTTACCCGCCGTTATCTTAGCAGTGTGTAACTTTCACATGCACTGAGACAATGTTGATGAGTTCGGTACCTTTTTTTCGCTACTGCACATATTTCCTTTTTATACCCGTTTTATAATAAATTGGTGTTTTGAATTATCTTTGTAAGTAAGGCTGAATAAATGTCTCGTGCTACGTCTCCAAACACACACAACCAGGGATTAAGATATAATTTTCTAAACTAAACTTTGTCGTAACTTTTCTTAAACACAAGTGCTCCCTTGTGCCAGACAAGCAACTTCAAAGTAGGCGCTCTATTTACTATCCGCACACTACGTACTGTAGCGTGTAAACTTGTTATGTATATGTATTCTTCACGGCCTTCCCTCGGACCATTACTTGTAGGTGGTCTGTAGCTCAATTTTAGCAAGGGTCGACTTATTCCTCTTCCATAGTTCAGTACCAAGTATGAGAAATCTTTACTTTTTTTCTAAACACATGTTCATGGCACACCACCCAAGATTAAGATTACCTGAAATTGTGTAGTAATGAGACATCAGTTGATCAATATTAGCTATGCAGAAATAATAAGGCGAAATGAAGAGGCTAATATATATATATATATATATATATATATATATATATATATATATGTATGTGTGTGTGTGTGTGTGTGTGTGCGCGCGCGCGTGTGTGTGTGTGCGCGCGCGCGTGTGTGTGTGTGTGTGTGTGTGACGCTACAAAATGGAGACACGTCGTGGTCCAGGTGCCATGCGTTTATTCTAATGCACGCGCACTTCCTCTTTGTCGGCTTTTCCTAGAATCGTCTTGTTAATGCGTCACACTTCCCTCTCCCCTCGAGAAAGTCTCTGTTCATAAGGTTCAAAATAACGCCGCAGTTTGCTAACATGAAAAATATCAGAGTTTCTACGTAAGGGTAGCACGGAGCGGTTGATCTTGCGTAGAATCTTGTAGGGTCCTTCCATGGTGGAACTCAGTTTGCCATTGTTGGGATGCCATGGTGTCTCGAAAAGGACAAGGTCACTGACATGGAACTCAATCGGAAGAAATTTTCTATCATAAATGACTTTGTTCTTATTGTGGTAGGCGATAGAATTGGTAACTGCAGTTTTTCGCGCTTCTTCGACAGTTTCTTCTCGTTGTTCCAGTACAGTAGGATAAGATGGAATTCCATACATCAGGGAGGTGCGTAGCCGGTCACTTCGTTGGGTGTTCTGTTGTATTCATTAATTACCTCCGGAAGCAGCTTAGTCCAAGACTTCTGTGGTTCGTCATTGATCTTACATTTAAGTCTCGTTACGATAGTCTGGTTTGTCCGCTCGTTCATGCCGTTGCATTGTGGATGATGAGATGAGGTAATTAGTTGGTGTATACGATTATGTTTTAAAAACTGCTTGAATTTTCCTGCGGTAAATCCTGTTTTACGATCTGAAAGGAGCTTCCGTGGTTTTCCAAAAGAAAAAATGTTTTTAAGCCTGAAATGTAGGCGTCAGTGTGCTCACTTTTATAAGCAAACGCCCATACGTAGCGAGTCGCATGATCAATAACCAAGTGTATAAACCTTTTTGACGAGCCCTATCCAGAAAATCCTCTAATGGTGTCTATTGCAAAGAGGTCGAAGGGCTTTTCAGCTGGAGGCAGTGATTCAAGCGTCCCAAACTTTTTTGTTTTCGTCTTCTTCAATCTCTGGCATGTATCCTAATGCCTAATGTAAGCGGAAACATCGGTTACCATATGCGGCCAATAATATTGCGGAGACAGGAATGATAGCGTCTTCTTCACTCCGACATGCCCAAAATGTTGATGTGCATTCTTCAGAATGGTTGGGCGTAGTTCATGGGGCACGTATATTTTCCTTAGTCCTTTTCTTTTAACGATGAGGATGTTATTTTCCAATGAGTTCGTTCCTTTTGGACGCTCTTTGTTGCATCGCTGAAGGTCGTCGTGTGATAGAAGAATAACTATTGGGGCTCTGGAGAGCGCGTCTGCTTCGACATTACTTGCACCCTTTTGATGTTTGATGTTCACATCATACATTGACAGTTTCAAAGACCACCGAAAGACACGACCTTGAGAATTTTTAACATTCTTCAGCCACTGGAGTGCAGAGTGATCAGTTACAACAGTGAATGACTTTCCATGAAGGTAGCAATGCCATTTATCAATGGCATCTACAATGGCAAGATATTTTGTTTCTGTAATAGCATAGTTCACCTCGTGCTTAAGTAGTTTGCGGGAATAGTAAGCAACAGGATGTTCTTTGCCTTTGTCATCAGGTTGTTTCAGCACTGCACCGATGTCTTCGCCAGATGCGTCACAGTACACAGTACATGGTCTCGAAGGGTCGTATATGCGAAGCAACGGTTCTTCAGTTATCCGCTCCTTCAGTTCACGAAAGGCTTGCTCGCATGCTTCTGTCCACACCCACTTTCTGCCTTTGTGGAGTAGTTTTGTGAGTGGAAGAGCGATATCGCTGAAATGGGGGATGTACTGACGGTAGGTGTTTACAGTGCCCAGAAAACGCTGGAGATCTTTTTCTCGTTTTGGTGTCGGAAATTAGAGTATGGCAGCCACATTACTTTGCTTAGGTGTCACTGTTCCTTGTGAAATTTTGTGTCCCAGGTATTCAATGCTGCAGCGTGCAAATTGGCACTTTTTTCGTTTGAGTTTTACGTTCTCGGTTTTGAGAGCTTTCAATAACGCCTCAAGGTGTCGTATATGATCATTAAATGTCTCTGAGTATACGACCACATAACAAAGCGGGCTTGCATGCCACGCTTGATATTGTCCCAAGTTGTCTCGCCGTTGCCAAAAATCTCTGTCACGTACCACTTGAGCGCTTCCCCTTCAATGTATTTGCTAAGGTGACTGACCCGATTGCGGTCAGTCCAAGACGCCTCGGCTGCCTTCATGTCGAAAAGAAGAAGCCACTTGTCGATGGGGACGTTTGAGTTTGAGTTTATTCAACCACGTGACAAGTACACGAAAATACACTGTATACGTGGTTTGGTGCGAAGGGGAAAAAGCTGCATTTCACAGCTTGACTGGCCCCTTCACCAAAAAAAATTTACAAAAATTATTTACTAATTACAAAAAACAAATTTACAAAAATTACAAAATTACAGGCAGCGAAAAGCTACAATACAAAATTAAACACGCATGTGGCCCATGACAGCAAATAATAGAATCACGTTTTCTGGTGTTCCCTTGAACTTCTATATGTTGAGCGGAGGCTTTGGCTTAGCCATGGCACGTTGATGAGGTTGATCCTGTCGACTTGTGTGACGCTACAAAATGGAGACACGTCGTGGTCTAGGTGCCATGTGTTTATTCTAATGCACGCGCACTTCCTCTTCGTCGGCTTCTCCTAGAATCGCCTTGTTAATACGTCATATATATATATATATATATATATATATATATAAATCCCACGCTCACTTCATACTGAGCGTAGTCACGGCCGCACTGGAGTACGTGCGCGCGTTCTCCCTTTACGGCCTGAGCAGGCGCAGCGAGGGCAATGAAATTTTTTGTGAGCTGCCGGGTCGCCGATCTCCGAGAGATGGTGCCGCGAGCATACCCTTGGCCCGGCCGTAATGAAGAACGCGCTCTCTATGCGCGCGCTTTGCTGCGGCTTGGTATGGGCTGGTACAAGGAGTAAGTGTGCGCGCGGGCACATGTTTACACGTGCTGGCTTAATCATGGTGTTTAAACGTGTGAACGAAAGCTTCGTTGCGTGAACTGGCCTGCACACTTGCCGTACACTTCGCGTGCCTTGCATCAAGTGACATTTCGCCGTAAGTTTCTGTACCGGACCTTTCGTGCATGTTCCTAAACTTCTAAAGGAACTGCCTTGGTATACCGTGCTTCGCATGTCAGGAGTCCGCCAACATGGCTATGGTGTACTGCTGCGTGCCGTTTTGTAAGTCGCGGTCTGGAAAGAGTCTAGGTGTGTCGTTGTCGGCAGCAGTAAAGCACCCTCTGGACAATGAACGGGTCATTTTTCTCATCTTTGATCCCTGCCACATCGTAAAAAATGTCCGCAGTCAATTTCTGGAGCGTGAATTCACAGACGGCACAGGTGTGATCAGTGGCACACTCGTGCAGAAAGTGTACGAGCACCACAAAGGAATGACACTAAAATTAGCTAGACACCTAACGAGAAAATACGTATACCCGTCCAACCATGAATCGACGAACGAGCTGCGAGCTGTGCACGCGTTTTCGCCTCAAGTCATTGCAGTGCTGGAACATGTGCAAAAGAACCGGCAAGACAACTCAGCTCTTTTTGCTTTCAAGGAAGCAACATCTATAATTAACTTCATGAAAGTTATGAAAAAATGGTTCGACATCCACAACACTACACTCAAAGGAAGTGACTGCAAAATGCCCATCTCCAAGGAGGACGACGACCGACTACAGTGGCTCCAAAATGAGTTTTGCGACTACATCAAGAACATCCAAGACTGTTCAATAGCCGCTTGTGTTGGAAGATTCACAGGTGAAACGTACAATGCCCTGCTTTCCAGCACAAGGTCCATAGTGAAGACAGCCCAATTTCTGCTGAGGAGTGGCGTCAACTACGTTCTGACCAGAAAATTCAACAGCGATCCTGTCGATGCACTGTTCGGAAAACTGAGGTTTAAGTGTGGAGGGAATGACGCGCTACACCCAAGAGTCGTGTCAGCAGCTTTGGATCACATCATAAAGGAAAAGGCGCTGCCGTCGAAAGAAACAAACGAGCAAGTCGAAGGCGTCGAAGAAGCACTCACATCTGTTCCTCAAGATATAGTTAAAGAACTGGAAGTTCTGCGAGAACATTCACCAACCCCGCCAGCCTCTGTTGCTTATTCGGGCTTGGTGTACGTAGGTGGCTATATTGCGCAGCTTATCGGTGAACTGGGGTGGGATGCTTGCGTCATGCTTGTGACGACGAGCAATACAAGCAGTCGTCTCTACAAGCTTCTGCGTACACAACAGACATGTGAACTTCAATATCCAAAGCCGGAGTTTTTATCGCTGATGGAAACGATTGTGACGTTTTTTGAACAGGCAGTCAAACATCACCCGCGAACAAAAATCCTCGAAGCTTTGTAGGAAATCGTCTAGCAACATCTTGAAGATTCGCCTCTCCTAAACTGCCCGGAGGGTGTTGTTAAGAGTCGTGCCAAGAGGTCAGCGTGCGTGATATCCGAAAAGTTTCTCCGAATCATGCTCGTCAACTCTACAAGAAAATTATCAGACTAAAGTGACAAGCCATCTGGTTTCGTCCACAAGCCAACGCGCAAGCATTTCAGGCTGTAAACGACAGTCCTTGGAACTGAGTCTCACTACAGTGTTTTAGAGTTTATTGTAGTGGACCTGTTATGGCTTTTAGTTCTTTAGAGTACGTGCGATGTTATAGGAGTTCCAAAATTTTCTGCTTTAGTCTCGTGTAGTCTGGTTAGTGCAATGAGGACAGATTGAATGGAGTCATTCAAATGTTTTCTAGTGTGAGATTTTGTTAATGTCACAAAAAGAAAAGTGCGATTGTTTTACATTTTCAAGTACTACAGAGTTTTCTCACCTATAGGATGAAAATAAATGCTTCCTAAACCTACTTTCTGATTGAAATGTTTTGTTGCCTTGTTTCATTTTGGACCCATCGGTAACAAATAATACAGCCGTGCACCGCAAATGGTACGCGCCATCCCTTCTGCGCGCTAAATGCAATAGTTTAAGCCTTCTATACTGGTTTCCTGAAGTGAGATAAAACGGTAAGATTAATCCCTTTGTGCGCCTATAGCGGTCACTGCAAAAAATAGGTTGTTAAATTCTTGTAAGAGTAGTAGCCATTCAGCAAAACGCGCACCAAGGATCTCTCGAGCGAATGGCTCAGTGGCTCTCCGCGAGCGGAAAGGCGAAGGTCAGGCTCACAGCCCCCCGAGTACAGGCCGTAAACAGAACGCGCGTCGCGTACTCCAGTCCGGCCGGGGCGTAATGAACTTGTTATGTATACGTATTCTTCGCGTCCATGACACACCACGAAAAATTAGCTGAAATTTTGTAGTATTGAGACACTAGTTGATCACTATTAGCTATAGAGAAGCAATGTGGCGAAATGAACAGACTAGTTATTAGTTATTACTTTTTTTCTTGAATCTATGAAAAGTTACAACCATTGGTTGGTAACGCCTAGGGTAGCAACAGTTACTAAATGCTGGTAGTAACAGCAAAAATAGTAATTGTTACAATCCTCACCGTTACTAACTGCGCTTACTAGCAGGGCTGCAACATACGTGACAAACCATTACTTCCCCAAAGTTAGCAAGTACTACTTTTTTTAAGAGTGTAGTGCTGTGGCACAGCGCCGAGTTGAGGTTCTCAGTGGGTAAACGGCACCTTCGGAGAGGTTTGCACAGGTTGCTGGAAACTCGTGATGGAGCTCTATGCTTTCCACTGCGAAGTGTTTGAGACAGAGGAAAATAGTCGCCACGTGACACCTTCGTCCTCTACTCGTTGGCCGCAACATTTTTTTGAAGTCTCACTCTCGGGTACCACCATCCGACCCTCTCGAACCACTCACGCCTTCGGCCCTTTCTTTATAAGGACGATAGTGTTTCTTGCAGACCTTCGACGCAAAAGTTTTGGTCTGTCTGTCTGTACGTTTGCTGTATGTTTATTCATAATAGCACCGGGTAATCTGAATGGCGCCCGCCGATACCCCAAATAGCTGGCCCCATCTGCAGTGCCTACCGATGTTGCTCAAGATTCAGCGTTCATACTTGTGCGATTGTCAACAAAAAGCAATAATTGCGTATATCTGAGGCACCATAACAACACATATATATATTCTGTATGTGCGGCTCTTACTAGAAAAGCCATACATAAGTAATTTTAAAGACCATAGCATTTATCACGCTGCGCCGACGATGCACCACTTTCACGAAAAAGCGAGTGTTTTCAATGCTTTGCTGAGACGACACGGTGGGGGCACCTACCCGTCGCCTTGCGTTCTACACCTTTTCACATCGGAGATGGGTGCGCACGCCCGTCTCAGAGCCACGCGCTTCGTTTTGCAAGAAAACTACCAGATAGCGCTCATGCCTCACGTGTGATCGACTGAGGGGGCGCCAACGCATGCAGACCGGGCCACATCTGGCTCTACTTATCCGTCCTTAAGAGCCAGGATTTTTATGGCCATCGGCACAAAATGACACAAGAATCGCAGCAGGCAAGTCACCATCTTTCATCTGGCACGAATATTTTAAATGCGGAAGCATCTTATACTCGCACCTTGTAGTGCGCCGTCCGCGCCGTCCGCACCGCTTCTCGAACATTCGACAGCTGACGCGCGCGCATGCGCCGTCGCGCCGTCGCCCACCATCTGTGCCGCGCGCGCTTCTCCTTCGAGAACATTCGACAGCTGACAGCGCATGCGCCGTCGCGCCGTCGCCATCTGTGCCGCGCGCGCGCTTCTCCTTCGAGAACATTCAACAGCTGACAGTGCATGCGCCATCGCGCTGTATATATACTCAAGGTCGGCGCTCGCTCGCTCAGTTGCCGCTCGTCGGTTGGTTTGTACGGCGCGTCGACGTCCAAGGTCACGGTGAAATGAATTCCAACGAATCCACAAACACAATGATCGACGTCCCTTCGACCAGCGCCGTCCTTTCGCATACGTGTGTACGTGTTCACTCATTTAACACCCCCTCCTACAACCACGTTAACCAATTTAGCCATCGACCCAAGTAAGTCGCAATTTAACACCCCATTTCACAACCACGTTAACCAATTTAGCCATCGACCCAAGTAAGTCGCACTTTAACACCCAGTTAACCAATTATATGCCCCGCATCCTCCTCAGTGTTCCCCCGAGGGAAGCTGCGGGCAATTTTTTTGCGCCGGACTTCTTTTTCAACGAAAAACGAATGTTTGAAAATCGTAAGCGGTGGTCACAACATTAAGACTAGACGCGCCCCGCTTCGGCGGCTCGGCGGACGCGCCAGCCGCGTTGGTGCCCGGTGCGCTCTGCGACGCGCTCTGCGACGCGCCCTGCAAAGCGCCTCGCAACGCAGCGCACTGGGCAGGGGCCCGATTCGCGGAGACGACCACCATCAATTCTGACTCACCAGACCAACTGGACTGCATGAATGCTGATGACTTCGAACCCACGGACAATGTTGGGCCCAGCGACTCTACCCACGGTCCGAGCGGCGTTGCCGAAGCGTCCAACAATACATACCTGCGGCCATCTGTGCCTAACACTCCATGGTTTCAAGTGATCGACGCTCGCCGAAAGAAGGTTGTTGCCAAGGAGGCCTCCGCGACGCCACCAGCTACAGTTCCACGAACGCGTGCATCGACATGGAACCGGCCGGCCCCGCCTGCCACGCCTTCCCGTAGAGGACCACAAGGTGATATTTTGTATAAGAGGAGACATATCTCTACAACAAGAAGCGGTTTTACCCTTGTGCGCTGCTATACAAACCGCGCTCCGACCCCCCTTGCCCATGATTGCGCGGATACGAGTACGCAAGGAGCAGAACATTGCCCTAGTCAGCACCTCAGACCCAGACCTCGCGGTACAGCTGTACCATGTGCAGACGCTCAAGCTCGGCAGCAGATCGTATGAAGTCTCCGCTTACGTGGCTTCCCCAGATAATTCCTGCAAGGGAGTAATCACAGGAGCCCTCCCTATACCCACAGAGGATGCCCTCATGAACGACACCGTCACTTGTCCCCAAAGTATCAATATTATCCAAGCGCGACCATTTGGGACGAATGGAGCATGGCTTTACACCTTCGGGGGAAAGCGTGTTCCCCGATACGTTTACTTCCAAGGCTTGGAATTTCGATAAAGGCCTTTCCGACCAGTCACCCAAGTGTGCCACATCTGCCTCAGAACTGGCCACCGACACGACATCTGCCCATATCCACAGGAACGCCGGTGTTGAAATTGTGGCATTCTCAACCCAAGTGAACACCACGATGATTGCGTCCCGCGGTGTTTAAGCTGTGGCTCCGACGAACACCCCACCATCGACCTGGGTTGCCCAGCCTGACAAAGAAGACCTGGGCCCCGTATTCTCAGAGATGAACGCCAGCTCCTAGAAAAGCCCAATGATCCTCCTTTAAAACAGATTTCTGAACAGTTGCCACCAAACAACCAACCTCGCAGCCGTCCTCAGCACGCCAGCAGCGAAGGCCACAGTAGAAGTGCTCGATACAAGCGCTCAAGAACCCCGAAGCATGGAAAGCAGGCCTCGCAAACTATTCAACCCGGAGCACCGCCACCTATCCAGGCATCAGCGCAATCATCTAGGAACTACCCACTGCCTTCTTCGCATTGCAGTGCGAAAAGCTACAATACGTGGCCAGCACTCCCGCAACGAGAGCCCACCCATGTACCTGGCTTGGAGGCCAGGGCAGCAGCCTCGAGTTCATCTGGCTTGGCTGCAAGAGGTCACCTAGATCAAGCCCCACAGTCGCAGTTACAGCGACGGCAGGACCCCCTGGCCGTACCTGGTAAGTCGCCCGTTGAGCAGGCCTCCCAAAATCCTTCGCAATCAACACCACTCCATTCACCAGCCCTCGTTCAACAGACAAGTGCCCAGTATTTCCAACTCCAGAATTCACTCAAGCTCTCACACATTTAGTTCTAAAGTTCGTAAGTGATAGCCTCGAGGCTGTTAAAATACAACTGATTAACGAACAAGAACAGGCCCTCCAGAGATTGGAGACTACGTTTAGTCACCGCATGGAAAACGTTGAGGCTGCAATTAATCACCTGTACGATATGGAAGCTCAATCATCACCAACCCGTAAGCGTAAACAACGCAAATCTGCCACCGCTTCTTCTCAGCACACGGCGCAGGCCAACAGCCCACAATCGGGAGTTTCCACTCCCACAACGACCCAACATGGCGAACTCTAGTAATCGACAAAATCCCGGAAGAGCAGGCTTGCTTTCTCTATCTGGAAATCAAAATTCATCAGATATCAATAAAATGGCAGTGGAACTGTAGAAGCATCAGAAAAAAACACCCTCAATTGGCCACCTACATTCAACACTCCGCTGAACCACCTCATATAGTGGCTCTGCAAGAGACGGGGTCTGTCCCTTTCTCTCTGCAAGGATATCAGGTGACATCGGTAACATCGCGCACCACTATTCTTATTCATAAAGCCCTTCCATTCATAGATCGGACCCCTACGAGAAGTTCATCAGAGAATGGAACCGAGTACACTGCTCTTGAGGTAATCCCATCGAATCACACATCCGGTAAAGAACACTTGGTAATCAACATATACAGCACCCCTAAAGATAAGGGCACTGGCATACTCGAAATTCTTGCTCAAACGCGGTCCACACACCGCATTATAGTAGGTGACTTTAATGCACGCCATGCCGCATGGGGTTACATATGTAACTCACCGAAAGGTAACGTTGTACATAGCGCCATGATGCTCCACGCACTTACCTTAATTACTGATCCTACTGTGCCAACGCGAGTAGGCACTAGCACCGCAAGTGATACCACGCCTGATCTCACGATGGTTAGTGCACATGTAATAGTAAAAACAGATGAGGTTCTGCCGGATACATTAGGTAGCGACCACCATGCGATTCGAACTGTCATAACGCAAAATTCTAAAATTTTCCTACCTAAAATGCAGACCCTCGTTGACTGGGATAAACTCCGCACATACATCACCGCGAAGGATACCACTCCGCAATCTATAGAGTCCTGGACTTAAAGGATACAAGATGCTGTTGTTCAGTCTGGTAAAAAGATTAAGAACACGCCAAATGCGCCTCAAGATGACCCCACCTCCTCCATCTGTGGGGGGCCCGACGAAGCCTTTGTAAACGATGGAAGCGTCAGAAGCTAAACCGCGAACTTCGCCTACGTATTGCTGCAGTCACAGAGGAAGCCGCACAGTATGCCACCCAGTTAGCGAAAGCTAATTGGGAAAACTTTTGTGGGACACTGAAAGAAACACTTGGCACAAAACGTACATGGAACATCCTAAGGGCCCTTCTAGATCCCACGTCGACCAAAAACCACATTCACACCGCTACCCAACGGCTCATTTACCTAGAAGAGCAAAAAGGCACAGACATTAAGACACACATAAAAAACCTTTACATTCCTCAGCCCCTACCGGCGGATCTGAACGCACTCCCTTTTAACACCCCCTGATCCGGGCGAAAACTTAGATGCAGATATCAAGCTTGCAGAGGTAAAACAGCCCCTTGCTTGTATTACCCGGGACACTGTACCAGGGCCATATCATATAACATATAAGATCCTCCGAAACTTAGATGACGTGTCTCTACAGGAGCTCACGGATCTCTTTAACTAACACTGGAGCAAAGGCACACTGCCCTGTGTTTTGAAACATGCACAGATTAATCTGATTCCGAAATCAGGCAAATCACCACTTCTCGAAAATTTACGACCCATCTCACTCACGAGCTGTGTACATAAACTTCTTAAGCATGTTGTTCTCCGTCGACTACAGCCACATTTAGAAGCTAGCAATTTCTTTCCCAACAACCAATTTGGCTTTCGCCCCAATCTCTCGGCGCAGGATGTCCTTCTGCAGCTTAAACAGACTCTATTTCATCCCAAACGGCAGACAGCCTAAACCAGAGCCATTCTCGCATTAGACATACAAAAGGCTTTCGAAAATGTAGGTCACCAACACATTCTCAGAACATTGGCCACAACTGGCTGTGGTCGTAGGACCTGGCAATATGTCAAAGCTTTTTTGGAAAACCGCACCACCGAGGTTACATTAGGTACACTTACATCCGCCACTTTTTCTCTCTCAAACAGGGGTACACCCCAGGGAGCTGTCCTATCGCCACTCTTATTCAATGTAGCCTTGGCAACATTTGCCAAAAAGCTTGCTGATGTTCCTAAATTACAGCATGCATTTTACGCCGATGATATGACTCTGTGGGTGTGCCATGGCTCTATTGGGGAGGCACAAGACATTCTACAAACTGCCATCAACATCATTGAGCAGTATATTAGTAGAACGGGCCTCCACTGTTCGCCAGAAAGTCGGAGGTACTTACAATTAAACCCTGCATGCACGACCCAAGCATTGACCTGCACGTGTATGATCAACCTGTGCCAAGAGTACATAAAATCAGGGTATTGGGTCTACACATACAATCAAACTTAGACGCAAACTACACCTTGAACATTCTTGATAAGCCGATAAAGTAAATTTCAGCAATGATCCACTGGATTACGTCGCGCAATCATGGTCTATCTGAAAAGGACACCATGGAAATTGTTGAGGCTTTGGTTGTTAGTCGCCTCGCTTATCATCTTCCGTATCACCATCTCACTCAAAAGCAAATGGAATGGGCTAACAGTCTAATCAGACGGGTGGTTAAAACCGCATTGAGATTGCCGATGCGCAAAAAAAACTACTCTCCTCCTAGAGACCGGTCTGCATAATACAGTGCAAGAAATAATAGAAGCACAGAGAAGCAATCAGCTCCTGCGCCTTTCTCGGACGCCTACAGGGCGGAACCTGCTCCGAACCCTGGGGCTTGAATTAAGTGACACGATGCGATACGAAGAAGCATGGTCGCCTATTCTAATAAGGGCCGCGGTACACATGCAACTCAAACCATTGCCGCGCAACATATATCCACAACGCCATCGAGGCTGACGCAAGGCACGCGATGATTATTACATATGAAGGTACAAAAATCGTGAAGACGTCCTCTATGTCGACGCTGCGGTAGGCCCACTTAAAGGAACGGTTATGGCTGCTGCCATGACAGAAGACGGGCGCATTAGCATTTCCACGTCCGTTAAAACGGCACGCCCCGACGTGGCTGAGGGCGTTGCACTAGCCCTAGCAGTGGTGCATGCAGCCACAGATTCTACCATTACAGAAATTTGCACTGATTCCCAGAGCGCTTATCGATACTTCCGTCAAGGCATAGCACCAAAGACAGTCTCACGCATACTGAGCAACATTCCTTCACTTCTCCATCCGGTGACTATCACGTGGGTGCCTGGTCATGAGTGTATCCCCGGGAATGAGCGCGTTCATACGCATATCCGAGGTCTTCCTATCCGGACCCTGGGGGATCGCTCACCCAAACCCGTGAGAAAACCACAAGAGGGAATCCACACCTACCATGAGATTACAAGATAGTACTGTAACAGCAGACGAGATTTCCCTGCCCCGCACTTCTCCCTCACCCCTAATCAGAGTTCAGCTTGGCGCCAGCTGCAGACAAAATCATTGATTTCTCCCTATTTGGCACACCTATTTTACCCCACTCTTCACCAACCACATTGCACCACCTGCGGGGCACCCCGGGCTGATATTTTCCATTGCTTGTAGAACTGCCCAAAGCCCATGGCGGTAGACCCTATCCCTAACCCTTCCCGTTCCTCGTGGGAGGCAGCTCTCCGGGTCACTGGATCGGACGACCAGTTGTGGCTGGTGCATCAGGCCTGCCTAGAGATGTCGGCCAGGGGGCTCCCGGGTGTTTAGGGGCCCAACCACATATACTTTAATTTTTTTTTCAAATAAAGTTTTATCCTCCTCCTCCTCTCACGTGTGACGTGACTTGATGCGCTCATTCGCCTCCACTGCACGCTCGAGGCACTCTAACGCAGCGTCTCCAGGATTCCATTCACCGATACCTTGCTCAGAACATGAAATAAAAGTTTTGTTCAGTCTGTGTACACGCAAGACTATTGTCTTTCAACGACAATGGCAGATTAACACGAAGATACGGGGCCGACTTTTTTCATCGCTTTGTGGCGTCGTGTACCCTACTGTTTCGCGCGTCCCTCAGGGGGTCCTCATCAGCTTATTTCCTGGCCGCATTATTAAGATCATTCAATCGTTGGCGCACACAATACATGTGTTCCTAAACCTTTGCTTTCCCTAGGTCGTGCAACTTTTTCGAACTTTTCCAGCTTTTTTCAGCTTTTTCCCAACGGACAAAGTTTTTGGATAAGTTACTCGAGCCATCCGTTGCGGAAGTCGTCCTTGTCGGCGGAGGAGGCGACATGACGCCAGTGGATAAGAGCGAGAGGGGTGCTACGCTCTCGCATGTAGCGGAATGTTGAACTGAGCTGTCAAGGGTAGATCGAAAAACGCTCATTCGAGAGCAGCGTGAGTACCTCTCTAATAAAGCGCCAATGAAAAGTGTAAGGTTGGGAACAAAGAAAAAGAATGTATATTTTTTGTGAAGGCGGGGCTCCTGTATCGGAGCTCGGAAATCCACGGACAAGTGGAAGGCACCCATGAAGCTTGTGCCAATTATCACAGAACCTTTTCGGCGCCAAATATTTGACATTGTCGGGCCATTGCCAGAGTCAAAGCGAGGTTGTCAGTACATCCTGACGGCCCTTTGTATAGCCATGAAATTTCCAGAAGCGATACAACTTAAGGAGCTTGATTCCCCTCATGTCGTGGATGAACTGCTATCTATATTTGCACGCGTCGGGTTTTCTTCCGAAATTTCCGGATTTCATTTTTACTTCCACCTTTTTGGATAATTATGGTATAGAAGTAGTGCACAGCTCGATCCATCACTCGCAATTTAATCTAGTAGAGCGTGTGCATTCCGTTTTGAAACAAATACTGAGAGCTCTTTTCTAGGAGCGAAAATGCGACTGTGAAGCGTGAATTCCTCCCGCTATGTTCGCTTTGAGATCAGCTCCTCATGAGAGCACTGGTTTTAGCCCGGCAGAGCTGTGTATGGCTTGAGTTGATGAACACCATTGCGAATGCTGCGTGAGTGCTTTGGAGGGATTGCATGAGGACCCTTATGTAGCTGCGTATTTTCTAGACCTCCTTCAGAGGCTTGGAAAAACGAAAGATCTTGTGGAAAGCCACACTGTGCCTGCACAAGTGTTGTCAAAGGAGTACTACGACAAATCTGCGAAAAGATGCATCTTCGAAGTGGGTAGTCAGATGCATCTTCGAAGTGGGTAGCCGTCGAAAAGGAACAAGCTTGAGGTTTAATGGGAGGGGCCTGCCAAGGTAATATCAAAGCTTTCTGATAATTATAATAAAGTGAAATCAAGAAGGGGGCTGAACGAAATTCACCAGAGTAACTTCATCAAACCATACGTTCAGCGTCAAGCGGTCCTAAATGTGCTTTTGAATGCGTCAGAGTAAGAAGGAGCAGAAATTTTGAGTTCTAGTGATGTAATGAAAAAAGGATCCGATGTAATCTTGGAGCAGTTGAACTTGGAGTCCAGGTCAAGAGAAGTCCAGAAGGAGGACTTGAGGAGATTTGTTTCCGAGTTTAAAGACGTGTTTCGGGCCGTCCCGGAAACACGATGGGGATTGAACACGATATCTAGATAACTTGTGAGGTGCCAATCCGTAGTAAGCTGTACCAAGGTTTCCAAGTGCAAAAGCAGATCACGAAAGAGGAGATCGATAAAATGCTGGAGTTTGGAGCTATTTTGTGCAAGAAAGACAGTGTTGGTAACGAAAGGGCAGTTTTGTATTTAAGTCGAAAACTGAGCTGCAGGTAAGAGGCATACAGTACCTTTCAAAAAGAATGCGCTTGCCTCGTGTGGGCCATTCAAAAGCTAGCCTGTCAAGTCTCTGGTTCAAGGTTTGTGGTCGAAACAAACCACTGTCCTCTAACCTGGTTAAATAACATGTCACCTAAAAGGGGCCGGTTATTGAGTTGGAGCATGACACTCCAGCAGCAAAACTTAGACGTTCGCTACAAGAAAGGAAAGCTAAACGCTAATGCAGACGCATTAAGCCGTGCGTTTTAAGTAGTACCTTCTCCGCCTATCGGTCTTACGCTGGCGAGTCAGGAAAAAAATTGCCCGCAGCTTCCCTCGGGGGAACACTGAGGAGGATGCGGAGCATATAATTGGTTAACGGGGTGTTAAAGTGCGACTTACTTCTGTCGATGGCTAAATTGGTTAAGATGGTTGTGAAATGGGGTGTTAAATTGCGACTTACTTGGGTCGTTGGCTGAATTGGTTAACGTGGTTGTAGGAGGGGGTGTTAAATGAGTGAACACGTACACACGTATGCGAAAGGGCGGCGCTGGTCGAAGGGACGTCATCATTGTGTTTGTGGATTCGTTAGAATTCATTTCACCGCGACTTTGGACGTCGACGCGCCGTACAAACCAACCGACGAGCGGCAACTGAGCGAGCGAGCGCCGACCTTGAGTATATATACAGCGCGACGGCGCATGCACTGTCAGCTGTCGAATGTTCTCGAAGCGCGATGGCGCATGCGCGTCCACTGGAGAATCAGGAGAATTGTAGAATGTTCTCGAAGGGGAGAAGCGCGCGCGGCACAGATGGTGGGTGACGGTGCATGCGCGCGTCAGCTGTCGAATGTTCGAGAAGGGGGAGAAGCGCAACGGCGCATTCGCGCGCGTCAGCTGCCGATGTTCTCGAAGCGTGACGGCGCATGCGCGCTACAATATACAGCTAGCGAATGTTCGTGAAGAGGAGAAGCGCACGCGGTGTGTAGAGGAGGAAGGGTGCACAGATGGTGGAAGAGTGAAGCGCGCGCGGTGTGTAGAGGAGGAAGGGATGCACAGATGGTGGAAGAAGGAGGAGGAAGCTTGCGGACGGCGCCGCACTACAAGCCTCGAGTATTAGATGCTCCGCATCTAAAATTCAGTTCTTATCACAGCGTTAGCTGAGCTCTTTCGTCCACAGTGATCTCAAGAGGCCAACTTTATGTTGTATTCTATTTCATAACGTTGTTGTACGTGTAAAAATCTGAGTTCTCATTTTAAGAGCCTTGAGTCCCACATGCGCTTCTTTGTGTAGAGGGAACGAAATTCCTATAGACACGTAGCTAGGTATAGAGTGTACTATATTTTGACTAGTGTTCTGTCGGGCAACCGAGGGCACTAGCTTGTGTCGTGTGTTGCCTGTTGTCGAAACGTTCTTGACAAGTTGCATAACCATCGACAAGTACTTAGACAGAGAATGCTCAGAAGAGACGAGCGAAGCTACTTCACAAGTTTTGGCGACAAGCCAGTGGAGCTGGGATCCGTCCTCAAGAACGGGATGTGTTCACAAAAGTGAGCCTGGAGCTACATTCTCCCTGTGGTCCTGGAGGTGAACCTGGCGGGACCTGGCGAACAAGCGCGCCCAACATCAGAGCCACGTGGAAGCTGCTCGTCTTTCCCGCGCATTGTCTGGCGGCAGGGGTGCTGTTACGCCTGGGAGTCCACGCCGAACGTCATTTTCTCTGCAAAAGCAATCTGTGTCAAGCCCAGGGAGCTATGTTGCTTGACGCCATAAACTTAACGACGTCATCAAGCGGTGGCACCGGTCTGTCTTACGTAGCGCACAGCAAGCTCCCTCAGCCTATGGGCCCGAAGAAGCAAGCGGCGCCATCCAGTCTGGCGAGTCTTACGCAATGCGCGGCAACATCACTCCTTCTTCAGTAAAATCCAGCACAGTGGCTCCGGATTTGTGCAAGCTGACGCCACCAGCGGCGGTTCCGGTTAGACGTTGCTGATGTAACTGATGACCCGGGTTCTATAAAAAAAGCCAAGTGGCGTGTCGACAAGCAGCCGACGTATGCGTCAGAGAGAAGCCGACGTATGCGTCAGAGAAGACATCTCGGCTCTTCGAGTACCTAAGCTGTCGGCCCCAGTGCCGAATATGTAGCGTCTCTATTTCCATGATGTACATAAACCTTGCTTTAACTCACCGTCGTCTTGTCTACTCGTCTATCAGCTCTGCGCAGAAGCAGTCGCAACCTTAGAAACATACGCTACCAAACAGCCAGTGACCTTGACAGCGGCGATTTTAAGAGCAGTGGCGCCTTCCGAACCATGTTGGCGTCGCGCCTCGTAACACCGTGTTGTCATCTCTGTAATATCTTTTGCTGTATAAAAGGTATAAATAGGCTACAAAGTGATCCCCCGAATACCGTGATGCTCCATTTTTTATTTAGAATGCTGTGGTTAAAGTATCTTACAATTTTGTGAAACCTCAAAAAAACACGCCAGAGACTAAGCTTGATTGATTGATTGATTTGTGGGGTTTAACGTCCCAAAACCACTATATGAATATGAGAGACGCCGTAGTGGAGGGCTCCGGAAATTTAGACACCCTGGGGTTCTTTAACGTGCACCCAAATCTGAGCACACGGGCCTACAACATTTCCGCCTCCATCGGAAATGCAGCCGCCACAGCCGGGATAGAGCCGATAGTGCAGAGCACCCTTTGCTACGACCAGAACGACAGTGAGGATTCGGAAGCCAGATTTTAACCCCTCGGTTGCCCCTCCCGATCCTCCTCCCGGCCAACCAAAGCAACTCAGTCCGTTTATTGGACAGGCTAAACACTTGTTGCCGTACTCTCCTCGTGCTCTCTTAATCCAGCCCTCGACTACTCGGTCGGAGAGCGAGAGACGAAAGGACCGGCCTGCACACTACGTTCTGTGAACTGTGCGAACGCACACAATGGTGGGTGGCGCCCTTCGGCTGCGGGCCTCCTGTAATTACCACGAGATGACTACGCTGCCCAGCCTGACAGCCGTCCCGCAAACTCTTAATCCTCATGGATGGGTGTCTATAAACTGTCCTCACGTCACCCGCCGGCCATTCGCTGGCTGGGGACCATTTAGCTGGTTGTTTGAAGCGGCGACCGACCACGGTCTTACCAGAACTGCGCCGGGATTATTGTCTCCCGACAATCGATTCTTTGGGAAGCGCGCCCTTTTGCGACCAAGAAGACTTACCCCCCTTGGCCTGAGACGCGAGACCTTACACGCCCTTCCCAAGACCCGCGCAAGCGCTGAAACTCAGCTACGCGAATAACAACATAAAGGTTTGGCACCGAACGTCCCAACTTTGCGGCGGCACTTTGCAGTTTCTTGAACGCCAGAGGCGCTTCTGCAACGCGTGCAATATTATCTCTGCTTAAACCTTGGGGCCACACCAAACGGGTGCCACCACAAAGCAACAACAACAACAAAAAAACCGACAGGAGGTCTGTCACACCTGTCCCGTTTATTAGGGAGGCAATCGCCGGGCTAATTCCAAGAGCCGAAGTATCGGCCCCCCGAACCGCACCACGAAAGCGTGGACAATTTAAAAGTGGTCCTTTTTGGTGCGCCAGCGGACGCCGGCTGTGGCCCAAAGAACAAGTCAGAGCCGAGAGTTGATAAACAAACAAATTATATTCTCAATAATGGCAGATCGAAAACAATACACAAAAATGCACACTCCACAATAGTTGCATACAATATGTCACCAATCAAACAACGTACTACACAACACAATCAGCCACACTTGAAACAACGGACACGGACAACAATACGCACTACAATGCAGTCACATGCATTGAACAACCAAGACACTTAAGGACTAAAGCGATAGAAAACCTATTCAGTCCAAAGTCCTTGGAACAAAAGTCTGAATGATACTCGTCCGAGAATCACTCACTCAAAGTCCAGCGTTGTTGTCGTTCCGCAGCTCTCTGAAGTTTCTCTTCCAGGAAACCTCGCCGGAGTTTCTCTTCCAGGAAAACTCCCGTCTTCAATAGGCCACTCTCCAAGCTTCAAACTTCTTCGCCGGAAATCCGTCGGCTTCACACACGCAGCTGTTGCCCGCGTCTTCGCTCGATAGCGGTAAACCCACGCTCTTGCCTGTAGCTCGAGCCGTCCCTACGGACCAAAACGTCGCCGACTACACGGCGGAATCTCGACGCGCTCTGGCGTTAACTTCCGTCCCCTCCTGTTCTGTCACTACCGGCAGAACCTTCGCCGACTCCACGGCGGAATTCCTACGCGCTCCGGCGCTAACTTCCGTCACCTCCTGCTTTCTCGTCTCGGCTGCTCGATTAAATACGTTCCGCGCCACCTTCCAGAATTTTCTCGTCCTTTCGTCGGCGCGATACGCAGCGAAAGCTGGGAAGAGGGCGAGACGGTTGGAATGCCCTCTCCGGAGAATGAGTCACTCGGTCTGACCCCACCTCCTTCGTTCTAGAAAGATCGCGGCCTTACTGGGCCGCCGATGTGGGGTGAGGAGGTTCGTCTGCGAAGCCATGCTTCTGCGGGGAGAGCGCGCGCCCGGGAGCCTTGGATGTTTGCTTTCTCTTTTTTTTTCTTTTTACCTCGCCGCGTTTCTGCCGCCCGTTGTCGCAAGGATTTGGCGGCGCGCTCTTTTTTTTTTAGCGCTCGTTCTGTGGCACTGCCCCCCACTTTAAGAATATTATCTCATAATATTCAAAACCACACAAACGAGCGCGAAAAGTCACCACACACTCTCACAGACTGTAACCCCATCAGTCGCTCATAACACTTCACATTCACAATAGATCACGCAATACAATCTTACATGGTAGTTCAATTCCACAACGCATGAAATATAGCCACAGGTACATGCCTACAACACTTCATCACACATTCCAAACAATACAAACGTACAAAGTTCTGTCTATACAACAATTATACAACACTTTACATCACATCATCGCACAGAACACTGACTCGCTCGACATCCACTTGAGACACAGGATAACAAGAACATTAACACAACATATGTCACTCAGCCCTGCCAGACACATTCTGATTCCACCTCAGCACTTATCCTGAATACTTCGAACAACGCTTGCGCCCTCTTTTTGCGGTGCTCGCTCGATTTCTTCTTGTTTTTCCACGTTCCCTTTCGGCGAGCCCTTTCCAACGACGATATCCGAGGCGTCTTCTCCGCCATCGTTGTCTCTTCCGACACCGTTAACGCGTCATTACATTCGACGGGTCCTGTCGGTTTATTTACCCGCTCGATCATGCCTCTACATTCTGCCCGGCTGGCCAACTCCGTCTCCTTTACACTGTCGGTCGGTTGAGGTCGTGCCGACGTACGTCCAGTTGCTCGGCCTGCGAACTTATTCGACACGATCGTCTTCTCCTTCGCTGTCTCTTGCGCCGCAGCTTCACCTTGGGCTCTAGTGAGACCCGTCACGGGATGCTCCTCCACTGTATCTCGCGGCCGCTGTGTTGGCGAGGGCTCTATCTTCGGGTCTTCTCCCAAACATTCAGGATCACTTGGCCCGCGCGCCCCGTCGATGTTTCCGATGACAAGGTCATACAGGGGGGTCGTCATGCATAAAGCAGTAACCTTCCCGCTGAAGTACGGGGTTTCCACCTCAATCTCTGCTTCGGGAAGCATCCGAGCTGTACGGTCAATTAGGCAAACCGGTTTCATTTTGCCTGTTAACTCACTTTCCCGTACCAAATCTCTCCGCACGATAACAGTGGAGCTGCCGGTATCTCTTAACACCGTAATCTTTTTGCCCGCAACTTTTCCAGGCAGCGTTGGCATTCCTTTCGTAACACCGGTTGGCTGTTTTGACATTACAGCACCAACAATAGGAATTTTCTCCCCATTCTTCAACTCTACGAATCCATCAGTGACGGCATTATTATCAGATTTCGGTGCTGCTTGCACACAGGATACCTGGTGAGTTTGACTCACTCCGTTTCGACAAGCATCTGCTTTGTGCCCAGTCTGACCACACTTGAAACATTTTACTGCCGTAGGGCTCGTAAAGATCGTTCGACAGTTTTTCGCGCGATGACCCACTCGGTTGCACAAAAAACATCGCGGAATGCTCTTGGTGCACGCTTCTTTTCTTCGGGAGCCAATTTCTTCGAATCGTCGGGACACTCCTTCTTTACCTTGACCAAATTAGTGCCACCTTGCGCTTCCAAGAATTGATCAGCCAATTCAAGCATTCCTTCAAGTGACTCAGCCTTCCTCTCTTTCAAATACAGCGACAGGCTTGGGTGGCAACTAGTAAGAAATTGTTCTCTAATTAGGAGCTCTCTAAGCTCATCGTACTCCTGTGCTGTCCCTGAAAGTTCAATCCATCTGTCGAAATAATGGCAAAGTCGGGCGGCATACTGCGTAGCCGTCTCACCATCAGCTGGCTTTCCTGTCCGAAATCTGTCCCGGAATCCTTCCACAGTAAATCTAAATCGCTTCAACAAAGCCGATTTCACCTTTGCGTAGTTGGCTGCATCGGTCGGCGTCAGCCTACCGTACACACTGAGCGCTTCACCACTCAAGCAAGTACTCAAAGCAGTTGCCCATTGCTGTTCCGGCCAATTCTGGCTCTTCGCAATCGTCTCAAATCGGTGGAGGTACGCGTCTAGGTCGTCCTTCCTTTCATCAAACGCTACGAGCAGCTTGCTTGGGTTCAAGCGGAAGCCGTGATCTTCCCGTTCGCCGCTTTCAACTCTAGCTTGGACGGGAGATTCACTTCGCTGTTGCAAACGGAGCCGCTCGAGTTCCATCTCGTGCTGCCGCTGCCGCTCCCTTTCAGCCATCTCCGCTTCTCTTTCTTCTCTTGCCCTCTCAGCCGCCAGCTTTTCTCTCTCCAGCTCCAACTTCAATTGCTGCTCTCTCTCATTCCTTCGCCCTCTCTGCCGCCAACCTCTCTCTCTCCACCTCAGCTTCTTTTTCCGCTTTGGCTCTTTCGACCGCCAACCTCTCTTTTTCCAGCTCGGCTGCTTTTTCTTCTTTGGCTCTCTCTTTTTCTTCTTTTTCCTTCTGGGTGACCCACTTCCGTAGTTCGGCGCCAGAAAGACCCATCTTCTCACCAAGCGCAACTAACTTTTCGAGATCCATGGTGTCTCGCAAATAAAACCTTGCCGCGTGCAAAAAGTATCTGCCTAAATCAGTCTATCGGAACACTCCCCTGCACTCGTCAACGAGAACACTGAACAACACACAAAATCGTTCCGATAGCACTATCAACAACTCGAGGCTCTTTCTCACTACTTTGGACACACTGTGCACCAAAAGGTCCTGTATCGCGGACGCCAGATTAATTGTCACACCTGTCCCGTTTATTAGGGAGGCAATCGCCGGGCTAATTCCAAGAGCCGAAGTATCGGCCCCCCGAACCGCACCACGAAAGCGTGGACAATTTAAAAGTGGTCCTTTTTGGTGCGCCAGCGGACGCCGGCTGTGGCCCAAAGAACAAGTCAGAGCCGAGAGTTGATAAACAAACAAATTATATTCTCAATAATGGCAGATCGAAAACAATACACAAAAATGCACACTCCACAATAGTTGCATACAATATGTCACCAATCAAACAACGTACTACACAACACAATCAGCCACACTTGAAACAACGGACACGGACAACAATACGCACTACAATGCAGTCACATGCATTGAACAACCAAGACACTTAAGGACTAAAGCGATAGAAAACCTATTCAGTCCAAAGTCCTTGGAACAAAAGTCTGAATGATACTCGTCCGAGAATCACTCACTCAAAGTCCAGCGTTGTTGTCGTTCCGCAGCTCTCTGAAGTTTCTCTTCCAGGAAACCTCGCCGGAGTTTCTCTTCCAGGAAAACTCCCGTCTTCAATAGGCCACTCTCCAAGCTTCAAACTTCTTCGCCGGAAATCCGTCGGCTTCACACACGCAGCTGTTGCCCGCGTCTTCGCTCGATAGCGGTAAACCCACGCTCTTGCCTGTAGCTCGAGCCGTCCCTACGGACCAAAACGTCGCCGACTACACGGCGGAATCTCGACGCGCTCTGGCGTTAACTTCCGTCCCCTCCTGTTCTGTCACTACCGGCAGAACCTTCGCCGACTCCACGGCGGAATTCCTACGCGCTCCGGCGCTAACTTCCGTCACCTCCTGCTTTCTCGTCTCGGCTGCTCGATTAAATACGTTCCGCGCCACCTTCCAGAATTTTCTCGTCCTTTCGTCGGCGCGATACGCAGCGAAAGCTGGGAAGAGGGCGAGACGGTTGGAATGCCCTCTCCGGAGAATGAGTCACTCGGTCTGACCCCACCTCCTTCGTTCTAGAAAGATCGCGGCCTTACTGGGCCGCCGATGTGGGGTGAGGAGGTTCGTCTGCGAAGCCATGCTTCTGCGGGGAGAGCGCGCGCCCGGGAGCCTTGGATGTTTGCTTTCTCTTTTTTTTTTCTTTTTACCTCGCCGCGTTTCTGCCGCCCGTTGTCGCAAGGATTTGGCGGCGCGCTCTTTTTTTTTTTAGCGCTCGTTCTGTGGCAAGGTCACTGTGTACACAAGTACAATCTATAAAGCAGGCAAATCAAACAGCAACGAAACTCCTGCATGTTTACAGTCGTACATACACACACACAAAAAACACTTCACTGAAACACACACGCCCTTTCACACATGGTGCGGTTCAAGTCAGACAAAAAAATTGCCCGCAGCTTCCCTCGGGGGAACACTGAGGAGGATGCGGAGCATATAATTGGTTAACGGGGTGTTAAAGTGCGACTTACTTGGGTCGATGGCTAAATTGGTTAACGTGGTTGTGAAATCGGGTGTTAAATTGCGACTTACTTGGGTCGATGGCTAAATTGGTTAACGTGGTTGTAGGAGGGGGTGTTAAATGAGTGAACACGTACACACGTATGCGAAAGGGCGGCGCTGGTCGAAGGGACGTCGATCATTGTGTTTGTGGATTCGTTGGAATTCATTTCACCGCGACCTTGGACGTCGACGCGCCGTACAAACCAACCGACGAGCGGCAACTGAGCGAGCGAGCGCCAACCTTGAGTATATATACAGCGCGACGGCGCATGCACTGTCAGCTGTCGAATGTTCGAGAAGGGGGAGAAGCGCAACGGCGCATGCGCGCGCGTCAGCTGCCGATGTTCTCGAAGCGCGACGGCGCATGCGCGCGCGTCAGCTGCCGATGTTCTCGAAGCGTGACGGCGCATGCGCGCTACGTTATACAGCTAGCGAATGTTCGTGAAGAGGAGAAGCGCACGGGGTGTGTAGAGGAGGAAGGGTGCACAGATGGTGGAGGAGTGAAGCGCGCGCGGTGTGTAGAGGAGGAAGGGATGCACAGATGGTGGAAGAATGAGGAGGAAGCTTGCGGACGGCGCCGCACTACAAGCCTCGAGTATTAGATGCTCCGCATCTAAAAACCATAACTCCTGCGTGCTTACACACACAAGAAACAAAATACACTTCACTGAGACACAGATTTCAACGCATGGCGCTGTCCAAGTGTCTCCAGGTTCACGCACGTTACTCTTAACTAAAGGAGTGTCCACCACGTGCCTAGTCCTCTAGTGTCTCAATGGCCCCTGAGGTGCCGCTGCCATCTTCCGAGCGACGATTAGGTGCCTTCGACAGTGCGCATGCGTTGGCAACAATAGGGGGTGGTGGCCACTGACCATGGTCATCAGTGCACTGAAGGGCCAGAAATCGAACGCTTCCGAACTCGAGATGACTGACAAGGAATCGCGGCATTGAGTTGGAGAAAACCCGTGCCGTGCAAACGCGACCGATGCCTGAGCATTGTTCTTCGTCCGCCGCGATTAGTAGACCTCAGAGGTGTCCATAGACATGTTCACTACGAGCCAATATGGCTTTTCGGAATCTACTCTTTTCAATGTCGCTGCCTCACGCAGTATGACTCCGTGCCGCTGAGACGACCAATCCGCCCACGCAATTTTGTCCGCAACTTGCTCTCCCGTCAGCTGAGAAAACGGCCGAGCTACCTCCACGTAATTTAGCTCGTGTCTTAGGTTGTATTCACACGATGCCTGAAATTCTATCAGCTTCGTCCCTGGTTGGCACACCCAGCATCTTGACTACCGCAAGCTCCTCACCATCAGGCCCCCGACAAAGGGAACCTGCAACACGCCTTAAGCAGCACTCCAAATGAAACTCCACGCAACACTGTTCCCGCTCGAGAAGTCTCCCCACTTCCCCCTTTACGCTTCTACGTAGACGCAAGCCCTTTCGGTTTAATTTTTCTTCTTCGAGAACTTCTGGTTGTCGCACAGAAGTTGCATTGGGTTGGCCGCCGAACGGCACCCCGTGCTAGCTAAAATACTCGCCGCCTCGGTCATGTTCTCGTTCTCCGGCATCTGTGAACTGATCTGAAACCAGGCAAGTACCCGCAGCACACGTTGCTCCTGGCCGCGGTTCATAATAAGCATCGCTAAATTCCACGCCTTGCTCAGTCGATATGCCAACTAACCCAGCTTTTGGGCAACTAAGGCGCGATTCACTTTCCCTAGCTCTCGAGGCTCTACGGGCTTCTGTGCCAAGCACAAACACCCACGTTGTCACTCAACAATGCCTCCCGCTTCTGCGCCCTCCTCGGCTATCCACGGCTTTACCTCGGTATGCTCGTTTTCGCGGAAATCCTCGGGCGCACTTGCATCTTTCTTGCCCATCACTTGTGTATCATCGGGCGACGCGAGGCTGCCCCTAAGGCTGTCGTGGTCCCCACTCCTCACCACAACATGGGTGATCATACCCTCTATCTCGCGGCTTCCCCCTGGCTAGGGCTCTCGGCTTCTAACTGCCACTCTTTGCCCGTGTTCAACGGGCCACTTTTTGGCGTCAGTGGTGTGCCGCCTGTCTCCTCCGCGCCTCTCAACATGCTCTCGGAAGCACATTCAATTTTAAGCAATTTCCACCCTTTTTCTGACAGCAGGCAATCCGCTCGTACTGTCAGTCAGTCAGTTAACGCGCAAAGCACGGGAACCGTCCTCTTTAGGTAAGCGCTAACGCCGCTTTCGCTAGACATTGTCAACGGGATTACGGCGAGCTTTGCCTTCACTGAACCACCGAACGCAGATGTTGAGCTAAGACTGGCGTGCGGCTTCACCATCTCCTGTGGGATCGCGCTCTCCCGCAACACAGTGATCTCCGCCCCCGTGTCCAAAACTGCTCCGATATGCCTATCCTCGCAATCGAGTGACACGGCGATAAGGTCACTGTGCGCTACCACTGGTCTTCCCATCGAAACGTGTGGCACTAAGCTCTTGTTCTTAGCGCCAGGAGCTTCTTCAGTCGGCTGTTTCTGGCGCTGAGGGCAATTTCATTTTTGATGTCCTGCGCTACCAAAACTGCACCATGCCCTAGATCCTGTTTTCCTTCTGCGCCTAGGCTTTCCCCGGCACCGCTACTCTTCGCTGTCTGATTCTAAGCTCTAGCTTTGCTCGCGCCCTGCTATTCCGCTGGTTTTTGACTCACCTGTCTCGCAGCGCTGTTCGCACCCTGCGCTTCCTCAAACGTTCGCAACAACGCGCATATCTCTGGGGCGCTCATCCACTTCCTCCCTTCTTGGAGTGTGACATACCGCACGGCCTCCTCCGACAAATTTTTCTTTAATTGTTCGGCAACCAAAAACTTGACCAGGCCCTCGAATGTCGACACCCCCCTCGCCTCAGGGTAAATGTGGAGGTAGCTCTATAAACGTGTCGAAAGAGGTCTCCACCCTTCATTCGCACGCTTCCCTGACCCCGAAAATCTTCTTAGATATTCCCCTGCTGAAAGTTTCAGCTCGTCTAGCACCGTTTGATTGATTACCTGGTGATCTCTGTGCTCTGTTGGACTTTTTCGCGTGGACGAAAATGGGACTCTCTCCGCTACGAACGGAAAAACGAACCGTTCCGAAAATTCCCATGGTACCTCGTACGCTTCTAGGGCCCTCTCCACGGACTCAAACCACACCGGTGCTTATGCCTCGGCTGGAAATTTGGGTAACACCAGTGTGAGGACTTTTGAGTAGCGTCTCAGTTCGCTACACAGATCCCACATGCCAAACTCAGGTCCACTCCACCGAGAGCTTCCACCGAGATCATCTGCGACAGCCTCTTCATCTCCAACAGCAAGTGCTGCAGTCTACGCTCTGGCGTGAGAATTCCGAAACGTTCATCTCTCTGGCCCTCCCGCGCACTACCCTCGCCCGGGTTTGCCGAATCACTCTCGTCCCCCGACTCACGACTCATGGCCTGCGCTCGCCTGTCCGGGTTTAGGTGGGCAAACCTCATGTCCATAGGACACCTTAAAACTCGAGAAAGGCAGCGGCACCCCTGAGATGTAATAACACCAGGAGACTCACCACTTGTGAAGCTGCTGCTCGCTGTCTTCTTGCCTTGCCCGCCGTCAGACGCTCGACATCACCCGATGTCACCAAAGTTGTCGCCGGACCGATGAATTTAGGATGACAGTTGCTGGACCGCTGACTTCTGGGGGTCGATGGCTGCTGCACCGCTACCTCCTCAGCTCGGTGGCTTACTTCTTCGTTTAACAAGCCGATGTCTTGGCTTTCGTCTTCCTTGTCCTCCGCAACACGACGAACTCCTTGGTACGCAGAGCATCCTTGTTGACATTGTTTCTATCGTGTCTGACAGCGCCAGTAAAACTCAACCTTCTACCCCCTCCTTTTGTCCCCATGAGCAGAGCTCTCTCAGCTGCGTAGCGGCTGTTGCAACAGAAGGGAGTGAAAGGTTGGTTGCTTGGTGTCCGTCTTGTCTCGTCGCGGCTGCTGCTGCTGCTGCTTGTGAAAGATGAAGGACAGAGCCTTTAGATACATTGCAACAACTCGATTTTATGTACAGGAACTTATGTACACATATACAAGACACTTTCACCGTTGGAATTGTCGCATGTTGCCTCAGCCGAGCCGATAGTGCAGAGCACTTCTTGCTACGACCAGAACGACCTTGAGGACTCGGGAGCCAGGTTTTAACCCCTCGATTGACCCTCGCGATTCTCCTCACGGCCTACCAAAGCAACTCAGTCCGTTCATTGGACAGACTAAACACTTGTTGCCGTCCTCTCCTCTCGCTCTCCTAATCCAGCACTCGACCACTCGGTCGGAGAAAGAGACAGGAAAGGACCGGCCTGCGCACTACGTTCCGTGAACTGTACGAACGCACACAATGATGTCGCCGTTCAACCGCGGGCCTCCTGTCGAGTTGACTACGCTGCCCAGCATGACAGCCATTCCGCCGACTCTTAATCCTGATGTATGGGTGTCTATACAATGTCCTCATGTCACCCGCCGGCCATCCGCTGGCCGAGGACCATTTAGCAGGTTGTTAGAAGCGGTGACCGACCGCGGTCTTCCCAGAACTCCGCCGGGATTATCGTCTCCCAAGAATCAATTCATTGGGAAGCGCGCCCTCTTGCGACCAAGACTCACCCCCCTTGACCTGAGACGCCAGAATATACAAGAGGATATGTTTCCACGTATATTGCTTCTTGGTTAGACGTGAATAATGTGAAAATCCTGTCGCGTACGTTGTCAAACTAATTCCACCAGAGGCACGACGCACACCCACGGGCGAATTGGGGCATAGCTGAGTTACAGTTTATATTTACCCAGGAAGAGCAACAAAGGACATGAGTATTCTGACACGTGAGCAGGAACAAAAAGGTAAAATCAGCAGCGTTGACTCGATGAGTGCAAAGAAAAAAGAGTCACGTTCCCAGCAGCTGTGTGGCAAAGAAGTGGAGCTCAAGTATTCTGTCACAGAGCCATGCCTAGTCTCGGAAATACTTTTACAGCGAAAGCTGTTCAGATCGCCCCGCCGCGGTGGTCTAGTGGCTAAGGCACTCGGCTGCTGACCCGCAGGTCGAGGGTTCGAATCCCGGCTGCGGCGGCTGCATTTCCGATGGAGGCGGAAATGTTGTAGGCCCGTGTGCTCAGATTTGGGCGCACGTTAAAGAACCCCAGGTGGTCGAAATTTCCGGAGCCCTCCACTACGGCGTCTCTCATAATCATATAGTGGTTTCGGGACGGTAAACCCCACATATCAATCAATCAAAGCTGTTGAGATCACAACTCTGGTTTCGTGCAGCAACGTAATGATCCGCCGCCGCCGCCAGTGTCCGTAACCATGTGGTGCGAAATTAGAAAAAAAATCTAGTACTAATGACACAGTTGGGATCGAGCCCCGTATTCTAATACTAAGCCGCACCGGTGCTTGGAACTGGTTGGCAAACGCTCGTTAGGCAGGCTTGATGCCGGGAAAGCAATGGCGGCAACACGACTCTAAAGGGTTTTAAAACAGCTAAAAACAAGCAGTCGTCACAGAATGCAATAGCGTAACCAGTGGTTTTCCCAATGCTCCGACCATTACAAAATCTTGTCTTCTTCAGCTATTAGCTCTGGCGCATACCCACTTCAGGTGGAATTCCTCATCGTCACTAGCCACTGCATGAACAATGGGCCTGAAATTCTTCGCAACGGTTAAGCGTATACCACGCTTCTCAGATGAATGACAAAAAATAGCATAGCGAATGCTGGCCTACTACCCTAAAATAATTATTATTGCCGTAGTGGGCATCGAGCAAGTGTGCTTACAACAGTTACCCCGTGAGTGTCTAGATAAAGGCTCTGAAAGGCAGCTCTTCTAGCTTTCGCTATGGCTGTGCTGCGCCTTCCACGCACGCCCTGTGTTTTTTTAAATATACCTTATGTACGTGAAACGTCAATTGTATTGGCAGAGAAGGCTATAAAAATTTCTAATCATTACGAATGTTTAACATATCTCTCAGCGTGCATTTGTAAGATATTAGGCACCCCTTCGTGATGTCGCTCAATAGGAAGATTACAGCACAGTCAATGCTCATCAACATTATTCGCATAACATTGATTCTCAAGGCACGAGGGATCTGCCGAATTTTATTATGGTATGGGCGGTAATGATGTGATCACCAATATCTGAATTGCTGTGTGTGTTTAATTTAGCCCTACACCTTTGTATGTGGGACGAGTAAATGTAGGTTATTGTGATAAGGCATAGAGAAATTACAACTGTGCCTAAATATATACTTGCAAAAGGTGAAATACTAGTAATCCCAATACACAAACAGTAATATGTGATGATCCATCACACTGGGGCAAAGTGTTTTGTTGCAATTTGTATATAGCGGGGAAGTGAAAAATATAAATTATATGGCTAAAGAAGTGACATTTTTCTGCATGCCTGCCGTGTGGCCATAGTGCGGTATAATGCCACAGTACCGCAACTTGACCTTTGACCATAGTGCGGTATAATGACTATTATACCGCACTATGACTTTGACCATAGTATAATGACTTTGACCATAGTGCGGTATAATGACTTGACCATAGTGCGGTATAATGATATACCGCAACTTGACCTTTGATCGATTGGTCTGGAAATGTTCATGCAATTGTGCACAGTGAACTTAATGCATTAATACAAATCATTGTATACTCACTTATATTTATGCTCGTTAAACGATAAATAGAACAGTTCTCATAGTCAGAAAATATTAATGAGTAGTTCATTTCCGAGAGTGAGTATGAATCATCTGTGAAAGAATAAAGATTGTAAGTACAATTGTCTTCATATGGGCGTCAGTGTAAGCATAACATGACATAATAACGTGGACGAATATACAGGTGAAATAACGAGCACAACGGGGCGAGTTTTACGTCTACAGTATTGTTGTTCATGCTGTATTGCCACAACGCCGTAAGTAAATTCCAATATTGCATAATTGTAGGTTGATGTCAAGAGATCGAGAGTCTACATCAAGAATGATGAATATTACTAGCAACATCATGAAACGAACTAATCAAATTACCCTGCACACATTTGTGAGAATAAGAAAACCATGCGATACTTCTCGAGCATGCAATGTTTTCTGTTAGTAAAGGCTCCTGCAAACCAGCAAATAATATTACGCTGCACTCCACAGAGTACTCATATTTGTAAAGGACACACACAAATGACTTTCTCTCCCGTCAGCACACTAGGGAGATATTGAGACCGATGACATAGGAGGCAGAGCTGGGAAGTATTAAAGATGCATGTATCTGAAAACTATCTTAGATGCTCTTTCAGTTTCTTGTATCTGTGTCGTGATTTCTCTGGTAAGATGAGCATTCGCATCCTAATTTCCGTTGAATAGATGATGTATTGTGCATTTTAGGTTACAAGATACTGAAATCGCACGCTATACCATCCGAAGCGTTATTTGCTGAAAAAAATTTCCTTCTCAGGCTGGTAGAGTTGCCACAACGCCACCTCGCCAAATCTATAACGACAGTGACATCGTGTCATCTTTTCGCCGGACTCCACCAGTCAGCGCAGGTGATGAGGTGTTCGCATCCTTTTCGGTGAAACATAGCACCTCGAGAGACAGTCTCGACAGAAACTTCGCTCATGTGCTCGCCGAGGCGCTCTTTGTTTTCGAGATTTCTTCCCTTTTGAGCTTTTGAGAACAATGACACTTACCCTCAGCGGCTTGCGAAATCCGCGTACCACAATGCGCGGGTGATGACTGCACAAATTCTGATGCCGCTCTCCAGCGTAGTACTCTAGCACCAGCGGTACCAATGCTCCATCGAATAAAAGAGACACTTCCCTATCAAATTATATCTTCGCTTACTAGACCGCTTTTTTGTACTGTTTTCACCAATAACTCTGAAGTTTATGTTATGATTATTAGCACGATTGCGTCTTCATTTGTCCTTATCTTCTTCCCATGCACGGGCTAGTGCTCGCAGTTGTTTTCTCCGTCTAGTAATTGAAATATACCTATATACCTTTTGTAATGTGCAGCCCATAGAGCTGCCGTTGTTTTACATCACCTTTAATATTCTGCGTTGTTTTTGAAACTGTTTACACCGCCTTATGTTCTTCAGTGTAATTTTCTGCCTAGGCGATTAGAAAAAAAAAGAAGTGTCACAGGGTAGAAGTGTATCATCATGTGAAGCCCTGCCTGGCGAAAATTCTTAAAACTTAATCAGTTAAAAGTGTCTGGGGTTTTGTAGAACATTGTTCCTATTTTAGAGGGTTCTTGAAAGATTTCGCAACCATCGCTCAACCCTTCTCTGACATTGTGAAGAAAGACGTCACATTTACGTGAAGTACCGCTGAAGCTGCTGCCTTTTCTCACCTCAGCTCACTCCTGATGACTCCATCTATATTGACTCACACTGACCCATCCGCTTCAACCCAAGTTCAAACCGGTGCTATTGGTCATGGCATGGGAGCCGTCCTAGCCCAATGCCAACGTGTACGCGACCTAGTTATCGCTTACGCCAGTCGCCTCCTCATAGCTGCTGAGTGCGAATATTTCATTACAGAGTCTAAATGACTGGCTCTTCTTTGGGCAATCTCAATTTTTCGCATATATTTGTGTGGTAGAATTTTTGTCTAAGTACTGACCACTATGCGCTATGTTAGCTTTCCTCACTGAAGGATCATACTGGCCGGCTCGGGCGCTGGGCTCTATGACTTTAAGAGTACCTTCACGGTGACATACAAGTCGGGGCGCTCACATCAGGACGCAGCCTTCAGAAAAGCAGAGAAGTCTTAGCCAGCCGACAGCGTACACACGACGTGCGTAGCATTGCTCTCAAGTCGGGCAGTGGCGTTCATTACAATAACATGCCGCGACTAGGCAACCTTAGCCTAAGGTCGGCTTCTGTTCCGTTACGGCCATGGGGAAAGAAAATGAAAGAAGGGAGCATTACGTTACACGGATGAAGGAAAGTGAGGACCACCGTGCCGGCCCAACACGTGACCTAAGTGTCAGAACGTGTGGCAGGTTTTAGTACTATCGGTGTCATTTCGTCTTTGAACCTCCTCTGTATGCCGGCCAGGCTGTGCCGAACCAGAGCTTGTCGAAAAAAAGCTACAGTGCGCCACACTATGAAGTCTCAGGAACCCTTTTTTTTGCGTGATATTGGTGCAAAATGTCATGGGTTGGGCCAACACTGCTGGCTTCAACGTGAGTGGGATTGCCAAGGCTGGTGGTGTGACGAACATGCTCCCTCCTCTCTTTTTCTTCCTCCATGGTAACGGCTGTCTTGGCTGTGACAGTATTTTCTCAGATTCTGCTCTCACCATTACCCACCAGCTGCCAGAAGCATCTGTGACAGCAAGGTTTTGTTTATTCATTCATCATGGATGTTAGCCGTCAATGTGAAGATGTATCACTAAGTGTCAACGTGAAGGCGTTCGTATTAATTGGTGCCATAGCTGTCAAAGAACAACACACATTGTGCAAGTTTGCTTATATCAATGCACAGTAAACATTCGTCTACTTCTGTAAACACACGTTTCACTTTCATGTTATACCGATTCCTATGACAAAAGCATCAACCATGTTTCACACAGAAAGCTATTATGCCCGAGTCTCACTCAGTAGTTGTAATTCGCCGCTGCAACCACCGGTGTCCGTAACATTCATTACGCGAAAGAAGAAAAAGTTCAATAAATGAATACCGAGCACAGAAGAGGAATCAAACCCGTGCCCTCTGCGTGGTAGCTCAGCACTCTAGCACTGAGCTACGCGAGTTTTAAGCTCCCCCGCAAGCTGATCCTATGCAGGCGTCTTGTACGGCAAAGATTCAAGTTAAAATGTCTAACAAAGCGCTTTCGAACAGTGAAGTCGAAAGCGCTTTGTTAGTGAACAGTGAAGTCGAAAGCGCAGTTCTCAATGAGGCATGCCTCATTGAGAACTGCGCAAAGATTGGTCTGTTGAATTAGCCAACCTATTACAAAAGCATAAGGCATAGTTCTTCATCTTCGTCGTTTGCAGCTAAACTGCAAGTCGGTGGTGGGTACGACACTTCCCCTAAGAATGACGAATAATGGCATAGTCGACCTTTCCCCACTACAGAAAAATGGTTTTAAATTTGATGATAGTGGATACCCGACAAGTGTGCTCCACAGGCCTGGTGGTTTTTTAAGTACTGTTCAAGCACCTACTGACCATACACTTTGCATTCCCTAAGACTCAAGTAATCGTAATTTTGGCCGACGCAAGCATCTAATACGCCATTGTCATTTATTTTGCCCAGAATCAAAGTGCCCGAAACACCCGTAAAGCATTATGTGCACTTTGTTGGGGCGGTTACTAATGAAGACAGATATTTATGGCTGAGTTTTTTGTAACTGGCTGAAAGCATTCAACGACCCACTCCTTACGCTGTTGCATTGTCTAAAGCTTGAAAGCTATTGAAGGCGAAGCATTTCTTAGCAAACACCAGTGACTTTGAAGGTATCTATCTATCTATCTATCTATCTATCTATCTATCTATCTATCTATCTATCTATCTATCTATCTATCTATCTATCTATCTATCTATCTATCTATCTATCTATCTATCTATCTATCTATCTATCTATCTATCCGCCTACGACATTTAGATCTCGCCGTTTCGATGATGGTATCAATGTCAAACTTGGTATGGCGTAACATGACTGTGTGAAAAACATATTTCACTAGTCATAACTTGATAACCATGGCATTATAATTAATATCATGATCTACGTTTCGTGGTCCTGCAGCTCTGCGGTGGCTTCTTTCACATGATATGTTGCAAAACTGATATGTTATGACATGATTGCATAAGGAACACAAGCGACAGAAACTAACCTGAAAATCATAACATGCGTGTCATGTACAACATCACTACATGCCACGCTCATTATGCGCTGGCGGCCGTTTTCTAGCTTCACATGTACTAAATTTGGTATTGCGGGACGTGATTGAATTACGAATATAAGATACTGGTGCAAAGATGATAAACATGAGATGCATGTCATGTAATAACATGACTACATGCAACGCTCATGATGTGCTCGCGGCCGTTTGGCTAGCTTCACATGTACCAAACTCGGTATTACGTGACGCGAACGGACGATGTAGGTAAATGACACATCCAAACAAGATAATCAGCACATGCGTGTCATATAACAACATGACTAGATTCCACACTCATGATGTGCTCGTGGCCGTTTCGCTAGCATCACATATGCCAAATTTGTTAATAAATGCGAAGCATTTCTTAGCGAAATTCAGCGACTTTCAGCGTATCTATCTATCTATCTATCTATCTATCTATCTATCTATCTATCTATCTATCTATCTATCTATCTATCTATCTATCTATCTATCTATCTATCTATCTATCTATCTATCTATCTATCTATCTATCAATCAATCAATCAATCAATCTATCTATCTATCAATCAATCAGTCTATCTATCTATCTATCTATCTATCCGTTTACGTTTGGATGCTCTCGTGGTCTCCCCCCTTAACTCGGCTTGCACCAAAATCAGCATGGCAGGGTAACATGGTTTGACGAATATGACGCGCTGGTTAAGACATAAATAATGCCACAATCCCGTGGCCTACGTCGTCAAACACTTCGCGTCAGACAGTGGCCCATACCTGAGGGTGGGTATGTTCCGCTATTATGCGGGTATGTACCACAGGTGATTGACACTTAGCATTTACCCAGGAACGACGAGAACACACATGGCCAATTTTACAGCGTGAGCGTTAAGCAATACCCGACGTTGGTATACCCTCGACCATATGAACGCAATAAAAAATGTTAGATTCCCCGATGGAATCGAACCAAAGCATTCTGCGCTGCAATGAAGCCTTTTACCACAGCGCTACGCCAGGTCTAAGAACTTCTTTTCAAAGAGATTCTAATTGTCGTGAAACGTCGAAAGTGGTTGCAGTGCTGCCTATAAAATTTTAAAAACATTACTTATATACTCTTTTAATACAGCCATCACGTCATGTTAGTGTAGATTGTGGTTAGTTGCCATACGCTGAAGTTGATTTATGTATCGGTGCCCACGGCCAGCATCTTCGCGAGCGCTTTATAGCAGCTTTGGTGTTGCTAATACGCATGTTCCAGTTAGCATCGTTGTGGAAGTGCGAACAACTGGTTATGTAAACATCTGCAACTCTTCAAGATATGTCCGTGCGTGCAACATTTGTACAAATATTTGGCGTCGTTTCATGACGTTTCACACATCAAAAAATGCAACATGGTCACCTTCCCTCCGCATACTTCGCATAACGTCGATTCCCACGCAAGTGAGATCTGCCTAATTTTTTATGTGACGTTAATGAATGACGAAGGTATGTGACTTGTGAAAACATGAGAATCATGAAATGCGTGGCACGTCAGAACATGACTACATACCACAGTGAAGGCGCCAATACATTTCGACATGACGCGGTGCGCGTGCTCGCCGGCATTCATTTCGTCTCGTCACGCCAGCGTTGCCACACCAGGCACCGTTCTAGCCATATACTCGCCGGCGTGCGCTGCGTTGCTTTGACGCATGCGCGTTTCAGCGCATACGACATCCCTCCGTCACAAAAAGCCGGAGACGCTGTGTTGTCTGGGTAACGCTTCAGGGGAAATGCGGCATGTCGCATTTCGTGTCGGTTGCCGTCGGGCCGCGCCGACGATTGCTGGTCGTGCCTGGCGTAAGACTATAAAGTGCTCGCATTTTGCTAACGTAGCATCGCTGTGCTCAGCGTGCGCGCGCGTCAACGTTACATAAGAGTATAATGGGTTCTTCATGATGCACTCACGGCCGTTTTGCTATCTCCACATATACGAAATTTGGTGTTACGTGACGTCAATTGAAGACAAAAAATAAGACTGGTGCAACATGATTATCCTGACACGCGTGTATTGGAACAATATGAAAAAATATCCCTCGCTCATATTGTGTTCGTGGCTATTTCGCTAGCTTCACATATACTAAATTTTGTATCACGTGACGTGAATTGATGGCGAAGGTAAACGACACATCGAAACATAACATTACACCTAATTCATGTACGGCATTACTTACCTCCACCTCTTAATGTTGTGCTGCATTTGAAGTGACATATCGACATTTTTTTTCGTGCTTCGCATATAATTGATTCCCACTGTTGAGGTATCTGCCAAGTTTTTTCACTCTTCTAAAACACTTCATGTCACATGTAACGTTAACGTGATTCTTTTAGGGACACGGAGTGATATGAGGGGTTTAACGTCCCAAAACGACCATATGATAACGAGAGACGCCGTACTGGAGGGCTCCGGAAACTTCGACTACCTGGGGTTCTTTACCGTGCACCCAAATCTGACCACACGGGCCTGCAACATTTCCGCCTCCATCGGAAATGCTTTGAGTGACATGGAGGCTGTACTGTTGTATGTATTAGCATAAATGGGTCAAGCCCTGGCGGGGCTCTCTCGTAAAATACTGAGCTCCCCTGCAGGACATCCTGGTTGTAATATCAATCTATCCCAAATGCTTTTACTGCAAAAGCAGTATATAAATAGGAGAAAGAAAAAAAATCATCTGTTCTATTGTTTCTATATACTTCTCTGGTGTCTGTGCCATCAGTTTTTGCATTCTCTACGTCGTATCAAAGCGTGCGTGCCATCAACTGCCCCTTCAGCGAACAGCGATGTCGCTAATCCTGTCGCAGCCCTAGTTACGAGTTTATGCACTGCCATTTCAACTTGCTTCTTCCACATATGTAGTCCATGGATCATACGAACTACCGACAGGAGAAAATTTTCAAAAATAGTGCCATCACCAGAACCGGGAGAGACCTCGTGTTCGCTGTACCGATACTGCAGTCAAGCCCGGGTGGCCAAGAACAAGCAGCACCTGCACACCGAGGATGTGGCCGCCAACACGCGCTAGATCGTGAAACGAACCACAAGCGCCAATTGTGAGCTGATGCTACTTACCCCCGACATTGAGATAACTCAATCAATCGAACACAAGTGACAATAGCGAGTCCAGGAAACGGCGCAGTGTCAAGAGGCAATGGCGGGAATATGCTTGCCTGGACGAACGCACGCTTTCGGTGCTACACTCTTCAGCGGTAAAAGCTGGAGCACTAGGACGTTTCTAGTGGACTCTACTTTGGCTGCAAAGTCTGTGACCGTGTGTGGCGCCTGCATGGGCTCACCATCATGCTTCAGCTTCCCTGGTTAATCATCTGCAAGAAGTGCTTGGGCAGTGTTGTTCTTGATTTTGTTTTCAACACTGCAGTGTTTTATGTCATGGTAGAGCTCGACTGCTCTGACGTATTTTAGTGATGGTTATCATGCTGCAAAGTAAGACCTAAATGATTGCAAATACAGAAACAAGAAACGTTTTCCCACCGAGAGTCAACCTGTCACCTGTCGCAGCACCACGCGAAACCACTTAACCGAAACCACGCGTTCCACGTCGTACTAACGGTGACCTACTCATACAGGCCATTTTTTGCCGGTGGTACTTCAAGCTCGGTGATTTCAGCGTGGTTTTGGTGGAGTGCTTTGGCGGGCACGATGGTGCGCTTTAAAAGTTGTCGCTCCGCGTGTCACAATCCACGCCTCCTTATTTAAAGATAGGGTCGGTTTGTACGTCTTGTACTGGCATTCAAGTTACCAAGTGCTAGAAAAGCTGCCACAGCAGCCAAATGGCAACATTGTAAGCGAACCTCCAAGGTGACGAGAAAAAAAAGAAAATCTGGACAGGGGCGAAGGGTGGTGGGACGGGTGTTTCATCTCCCTTATTGTGGAAATGAATACAGAGATGGGCAAAGAATCTAGCGAACGATAACGCAGGTATTGTTTTGATTCAGGGATTTTGTCGAGAAGACCCTGGTGGTGCCAAGCTTAAAACCAGACATATCGGGAAACCTGTGTCAACTCCACCAACGTTGCCGGTAAACTGCGTCGAATTCAGCTCACCCTCAAGTGCTTGTTCTTCTTCTTTCTTCTCTGCATGCCCGGTTTCAGTTCCCCGCGACATGTAAAGAGGGGTGGGCTGTTTGTTGGGCTCACTGCTGTTTTCTTCATTTTTGGTGTATCCGCAAGTAGTGGGACTATTAAATTGCATTTGAAGAACGATGACTACTTGACATACCGTGACGACAGGAAACGACAACAAGCCCAGCTCTAAGGTATTCCAAAGTGGACACAAGCTAAGCGCCAATATTGAGCTGATCCCCAGGAACAGGCATGCAGAAACAATGCGAGAAGAGAAATACCTTAGTAACAAGTTGGTCAGGGCGAGTCACTTCTTAATTAGAACAATTAAAATAGCAGCTCAACTGGAACAAGAACAATAAATTAACGAAGATGAGGGATCAGCGCTGTTTCATAATGCCTGCTACTTTATTTACTCTGAAAAAGAAAGTGAGAGGGCGTGCCTCGCACTTCGTTAGCATGCACTTGGAGTGGAGCTATGAAAAACGCTTTTTTTAAGACGGTAGTCAATCTTGAGGACTTTCGACGCAAAAATTTTTGTCTGTCTGTCTGTCTGTCTGTCTATCTGTCTGGCCACACTTAACGGTACCGGGCACTTTAAACGGCACCGGCGGATATCCTAAATGGCTGAACCCATCCTCAGCGCCCACCAACGTTGCTCGAGATTCAGCATTCTTACTTGTGCAGTCGTCAATTAAAAAGCAATTATAGCGCACACCTGAGGCACCATAACAACACGTATATGTTCTGTATGTGCGTATCTTACTAGAAAAGGCATACATAAGTTATTCCAAGTACCGTGGCGTTTATCACGTGGCGCTGACTATTTATAGCTTGCACAAAAAGGTCAGTGTTTCTAACGCTTCGCTAAGATGACACAGTGGTGGCGCCTACCCGTCACCTTGCGTTTTACACCTTATTACCTCTCAGATGGGCGCGCATGCCCGTCTCAGAGCCGCGCGTTTTGTCTTCCAAGGTAACTGCCAGATAGCGCTCACGTCTCACGTGTGACATGACTTGGTGCACTCGTTCGCCTCCGCTGCATGCTCAAGGCACTTCAACGCAGCGCCTCCACAATACCATTTAGCAATTTTCTTGCGCAGAACATCAAGTAAACGTTTTTTTCGATTTTTCCAGAGCCAAGACTATCGTGATTCGATTACATTTGCAGAATAACGTGCAGATACGAAGTCGCTCTTGTTTTGAAAATCAATTTTCACACATATGACTCTCAATTTTCGATAACAATATATGGTTAAGTGGGGTAATCATTGTTTCACAAACAAGCTGGCAGATTTTCAGTGCGCTTGGCTAAGCACTTACTTTGTTGTTGAAGATTTTCGCGGACAGGTTAGCGGCCAAGGATTGAACAGTGACGGCGTACACGTCAGTGATCCTGCAATAAGCTGACTGCTTTGCTCACAGAATGTGAGGGAGTGATGATTGATTGATATGAGGGGTTGAACGTCCCAAAACGACCACATGATTATGAGAGACGCCGTAGTGGAGGGCTCCGGAAATGTCGACCACCTGGGGTTCCTTAACGTGCACCCAAATCTGAGCACACGGGCCTACAACATTTCCGCCTCCATCAAAAATGCAGCCGCCGCAGCCGGGATTCGAGCCCGCGACCTGTGGGTCAGTAGCCGAGTACTTTAGCCACTAGACCACCGCGGTGGAGCAATGTGAGGGAGTACTGCAAGAGCAGAAGAACTGTGTTACTTTCCCCAGAGTTCTTTAACTCCATGGTTAAGCAGGGTAGAGTTAGCCACTGAACTTCTCTTTCCTTGAAGACAAAGTAAAAGAGGCTGCGAACGCTCTGCTACTCAGGTGGAGTACCCAATCTGTGCAACCCTCGTACTGATGAGGCATAAATGGTGTCTCCCTGAACGTAGACGCCCCACATGCAAGATTAATGCCACAAGTTAAAATGATAACTTTCAGTAATAAACAGAAGCACGGTTCCCGAACCATGCTTTTGTTCCCGAAGCACCAACAGCAACATCTTCGAAGCAAGAGACAGCGGATACATTGAAATTGAAATTGAAATTGAAATTTATTCCGCAACAACAAATACATGTTACGAGGAGGGCAGGTAAAAGCTGTGAGAACAGCTTGAGAAGCCCTGACCCCCTAGTACACAGGGTAGCACAGAAAGACGTGCGGCTAAGGACAACCAAAATAAAAGTGTTTCACAATGTGCATTAAAAAAAGAAACAATGAAAGATTACAATGAAAGATCACCGAGGTAGTCGCCAGATCACATTATTATATAAACACTAATCGCAATTTTTTTGGTGATATGCTAGATATATCAATGTTATGTTCCCTAATTATGCGGTTTAGAAGTGTAGGCAGTTGAAACTTTAACATTTGATTTCCGTATTTCGTTCTACATTTTGATATGTGCCACACTTCAGGTTGACGTACATTATAAGCAGGAAAATTTTTCTCTAACCTGGCTATTCTGGCAATCGTATCATTATTTTTCAATAAACCGAACTTATATAAACGGCTTAGTTTATAATCATATATTGATGCAACCTGAATGATGTAGTGTTTTTTAAACAATTCTGCTGTGTGGCTGCGATGTGGTAATTTAGAGGCAAGACGCAAAGCTTTCTTTTGCAAGATGGTAAGTTTGCAAACGTTTACAGTTGTCGTTGTGGACCATACAAGAAAGGCATAATTCAATAATGAAGAAAACAACGAGTTATATATGAGCATGTTTACAGAAACAGGAAAATAGTAGCAATGACGGCGCATGACGCCGATTATACGAGATTATACATCGAACACGTCGCCAAACGGTAGATCAGGGCGCAAGAAAATTGCTGCTGGAGTAAGAGGATTGACACATACAGTGAAAAAAGGGCCCGCGTCTTGATGTTACACTGCAAATGTCTTCGAAATACGATAGTCTTGCGTCTGGAGAGAGTGAACAAAACGTTTATTTGATACTCTGCGCAAGAAAATCGGTAAAGTGTATTCTAGAAATGCTTGCCTCGAGCATGTAGCGGAGGTGAACAAGATCCTCGAGTCAATTCACATGTGAGACATGAGGGCTATCTTGCAGTTATCTTGAAAAATGAAGCGCGTGGCATGCCCACCTGTCTTGAAAGCGTGAAAGAGTAGAAAGCAGGGCGATGGGTAGGGGCCGCCCCCATGTCGTCTTAGCTAGAGTACCTGTATACGGTACCTAAGAGACCACAGTAGCGCATAGGTAAGTCATCTTGCACGGCTAGCAACCAGCTATGCCGAGAAGTCATCCTCTGTTTTTTTCAGGCGACACCCCTGCCATGGCTCTTTTTTTTGCTGCCTTGCATATTGTCATGCTTGGGTTGCGTAGTTCACGCACTGTTTGCAGTGCTTGAAGGCCGCTTTTCTGCCCGATTTCCAACAAAGTGCAACGTAAGAGCTGTCTACATATCGTTGTAAAAAAAGCGATGTTCTTGTTTAGCGTGTGGCGAAAAGTGCAGAGCGAACATTATAAACTTTTTTTGTCTTGCGACTTTCACATTTCGCAAATATTCAGAATTTTTGACTGGATAACGAGCGGGAACATCCAGTATTCACGTTACGCTGGTGAAATACGACATTCGTTGACCCACTTGACGGTACATGAAATTACCCAATCAGCCTCGCTGGATGTGTAACTGCGTAATAGCGTAACGGCGCACTCTTTGCTCAACGCGCGTTTTGTTGCGCACGGTTGTCACTTCACTATTCAAAAACGAATTATTGCACATGTAAACGCAAATTCTCACCCAATATGGAGCCTATATAAAATCAGTTTAGAAATCAGAGCCAGTTTTGGCATAGCTTTGCGGTATAGTGCTTTACTGCTGCGAAAAGAACTTGGGTTCAATTCCCGTATGTGACAGGAATATTTTTACGAAGGTATTTCTTTTATTTTGTGCAATAGTGGTAACGCACACCGGTAACGCACACCGGCAAACATCTTCAGCACCCCGATCGGCCCTTCTGATCTCAAAAGCTTTTGCTGTAAAATTCGGCGAATTTGACAACAACGCTTTTTTAGCTACGCCAGAGGCGAATAAGTATATTTTCATAAAAATAGGTATGATGAAGGTGATGATGTGATATGTGGTGTTTAACGTCCCAAAACCGCTATATGATGATGAGAGACGCCGTAGTAGAGTGCTCCGGTAATTTCGACCGCCTGTAGTTTTGTAACGGGCACCCAAATTTAAGTACACAGGCCTACAGCCTTTTTGCCTCCGTCGAAAATGCAGCTGCCACAGCCACGATTTGATCCCGTGACCTGTGGGTCAGCAGCCGAGTACCTTAGCCACTAGAACACCGTGGCGGGGCCAAGATGGTAGGTAATCAGGCTCCGTTTGAACAAATATGAATGCACAACAAAGAACAGTGCAGTTCTCTTTGAGCATGTACCCCACAAATGAAGGAGCACTCAGCAGCTGGTAAAACTGGCGAAATGCCTTTCACCAGTTTACCAAGTCATTGTAACACTCCAATAGCTGTGATGGTAGAACTACAGACCTGCTGCGCATATAGAGGTGATTCACAGTCACCCACACGCATCTATGAACCTCATTCAGAAAATGCCTGAACAGCAGCAGGATTTGTTTTGAACTTCACTACGGAAGATTCGCGCCAATGCCACGGTAGCGTCAGAACACACCAAATTGGCCCGAGAGTCAGCTTCTCTGCAATGCATGGTTCCTGAGAGTGCCGGCGGCGTTGGAAAACAGTTGCGCGACTCTGGTCCTGTAGGGACCATATTGCCACGTTCCATTGCCCAAGTTTTTGTTATCGTCCCAAACACCACACGATTCTCAGCGCAAACCGTGCCTGCAGTTTTCGAGAAGGTTCCGGACTGTAGTAGATCATTTCGATAAGATCACGCCCACTGTGCGAACGGCACAGATTGTTCTGGAACCTACGCCACCGCCAGCGATAACGCTAGAACATTCCACGGCAAGAGTATACATGCCGACGCGCTTCGCCGCTTGTCAGTTGTTGATCGAAGGCCGATGCTCCGTTCGCCGCTATCAGTCCGAGACTACTATCTGTGCAAGACTGCTGCTGTAATTGGACTTTCCGTTTACCGGGCACAGCTTCACCCAAATAAACAGTTAAATCCCAACACGTAGTCTCCTGTCTTCGGCCACGTCACGACCCTGTGACATCTGGTGGAAGTGCTGCGTAGAACCGGCATTGACATGGTCGCCGTGGTTGACGTAAACGTCTTGGTTTTCCGAGCCTTGTCCGGTGAAAGCCGGTACTCCGGTGGCAGACCTTGTTGCCTGCGGCTAACTCGCTGCTCTTTGCTGACGTCGGTGTCTTCACGGCGTGGGCTGGGTTTACAGCTTGACGGAAGCGTCCGATACATGAAAGAAACAGCACCTCCACCAGATGTGCACCGGTACATGGAAGGAACAGCACCTCCACCTTCGCCGATTCTGCGGAACGTGCGCAGAGGAACCAAGCCCCTCCCATAGCTTTCGCCGTCAATTACAGACTTCTGAACGATAAGCAAGAACAGCTCAAGGCCCTGCTCCTGCAATATGAAGATTGCTTTTTGTCGTCATCGAAAATTCGGCAGACCCCAATCACGAAACATTGCATCATAACCGAAGAAAATGACAAACTACTCCGTCAGAGTCCGCACAGGGTTTCGACGCGAGAACGTGAAGCCATGAAGAGACAAGTTGACGAAATGCTGCAGGATGTCATTATCCAGCCGTCCAAGAGTCCATGGGCATCTCCCGTAGTGTTAGTGAAGAAAAAGATTGGGACCCTACGTTTCTGCGTCGATTATCGCTGCCTGAACAAAATCACAAGAAAGGACCTGTATCCTCTCCCACGAATAGACGACGTGCCTGGCCAGCTCCATAACGCCAAGTACTTTTCATCCATAGACCTCAAGAATGGCTATTGGCAAATCGAAGTCTACAAAAGAGACCAAGAGAAGACGGCGTTTATAACACCAGACGGCCTCTTCGAGTTTAAGGTGATGCCCTTCGGCCTTTGCTCAGCACCTGCAACTTTTCAACACGTTATGGATACAGTACTAGCAGGATTGAAGTGGTAGACTTGCTTTGTGTACTTGGACGACGTCGTCGTGTTCTCCTCGAGTTTCGACGAGCATCTTCGGCGCCTTGAAGCTGTACTTCAAGCCATCAAGACGTCCAGACTCACACTGAAGCCATAAAAGTGCAGATTTGCGTATGAGGAGCTCTTGTTTCTGGGGCACGTTATCAGCAAGTCTGGAGTTCATCCCAATCCACGGAAAACAGCCGTCATTGCCGACTTCCCGCCGCCCACTGACAAGAAGGCCGTACGCCGATTTCTTGGCCTGTGCGCCTATTATAGGCGGTTCGGGAAAAACTTCGCCCACATCGCCGATCCACTCACTAACCTTACCAAGGCCGACGTGGAGTTCAAGTGGGAAACGCCACAGGAACACGCTTTCTAGGAGCTTAAACATCACCTCCAGACGCCTCCGTTACTTGCCCATTTCGATGAATTCGCCGAGACAGAAATACATACTGACGCAAGCAGCGTAGGTCTTGGCGCCGTTCTTGTGCAGAGGGCTGACGGACATTGAAAGGGTTATTAGTTACGCCAGCCAATCGCTATCCAAAGAAGAAGCAAATTATTCCACAAAAGAATAGGAGTGCCTCGCCATCAACTGGGCTACGTCGAAATTTCGCCCCTACCTCTACGGCAGGCCCTTCAAAGTTGTGAGCGACCACCACGCCTTGTGTTGGCTAGCCACCTTGAAGGACCCTTCAAGTCGCTTCGCATGATGGAGCCTGAGACTTCAAGAATATGACATTACTGTCATTTACAAGTCTGGCAAAAAACACTCCGACACTGACTGTCTCTCTCGGGTGCCTGTCGACCAGCCGCTACCCGACGACCCGGATGACGACTACTTCTTGGGAACGATAACTACCGACGACTTCGCTGAACGACAGCGGGCCGACCCGGAACTTAAGGCCCTAATAGAATACCTCGAAGGCAGGACCGCTGAAGTCCCGAAGGTATTCAAGCGCGCACTTGCGTCATTCTTTCTACGAAACGGTCTTCTACAAAAGAAAAACTTTTCACCACTTCGAGCTAAGTACCTCCTTGTGGTGCCTTCGGCTCTGCGACCAGAACTCCTGCAGGCCCTGCACGACGATCCGACGGCAAGGCACCTCGTTGTTTCTCGAACGCTCGCAAGGATACAAGAAAAGTACTACAGGCCACGTCTTACCACCGACGTCACTCGTTATGTGAGGACATGCCGGGACTGTCAGCGACTCAAGACACCGCCGACAAGGCCAGCGGGACTTCTGCAGCCAATTGATCCACCTTGCCGACCTTTCCAGCAGATTGGTATGGACCTACTGGGGCCGTTCCCGACGTCGGCTTTCGGAAACAAGTGGATCGTGGTAGCTACCGACTACCTCACCCACTACGCCGAGACAAAAGCCCTGCCAAAAGGCAGTGCACCCGAGGTAGCTAAGTTCTTCGTCGAAAATATTGTCCTACGTCACGGCGCCCCGGAGGTCCTTATCACCGACAGAGAAACGGCATTCACTGCCGGCTTAACTCAAGCGATCTTGGCATACAGCCAAACAAACCACCGCCGGACGACAGCGTACCACCCACAGACCAACGGCCTCACCGAGCGGCTTAACAAGACGATCTCCGATATGCTGTCAATGTACGTCAATGTCGAACACAAGACATGGTACGCCATTCTTCCGTATGTGACCTTCGCATACAACATGGCGGTGCAGGAGACAACGCAGATATCTCCATACAAATTGGTCTACGGAAGGAGCCCGGCAACGACGCTCGATGCCATGTTACCAAACGTCACCGACGAAGAAAACCTCGATGTGAGCGAGTACCTTCAACGCGCTGAAGAAGCCCGACAACTTGCACGTCTCCAGTATCAAGAATCAACAGACGACTGACAGCCACCGTTACAATCGTCGACGACGCTTCGTGGAATACCAGCCCGGTGAACGTGTTTGGGCGTGGACGCCGATACGCCGACGTGGACTAAGTGAAAAGCTTCTGCGACGGTACTTCGGACCGTACAGGGTGGTTCGATGCTCGGCCCACTTGATTACGAGGTTGTCTCCGACGGAATCTCGAACTCTCAGCGACGCCGATCGCGACCTGAAGTCGTCCATGTCGCGCGCGTCAAGCCGCGTCATGCACGTTAACAAACTGAAACAGTGTTTTCTGGTATTATTCTTGTATCGTAATTTATTCAATGTACTTTCTTGCATTATTGTTGTACCTTCATTTTTAGTTAAAGCATCGGGACGATGCCTTTTTTTCAGAGGGGGCAATGCAACGTTCCATTTCCCAAGTTTTTGTTATCGTCCCAAAACACCACACAATTCTCAGCGCAAACCGCGCCTGCAGTTTTCGAGAAGGTTCCGGACTGTAGTAGATCATTTCGATAAGATCACGCCCACTGTGCGAACGGCACAGATTGTTCTGGAACCTACGCCACCGCCAGCGATAACGCTAGAACATTCCACGGCAAGAGTATACATGCCGACGCGCTTCGCCGCTTGTCAGTTGTTGATCGAAGGCCGATGCTCCGTTCGCCGCTATCAGTCCGAGACTACTATCTGTGCAAGACTGCTGCTGTAATTGGACTTTCCGTTTACCGGGCACAGCTTCACCCAAATAAACAGTTAAATCCCAACACGAAGTCTCCTGTCTTCGGCCACGTCACGACCCCGTGACAATATACAGTTACTCTAGTCTTTGAAAATTGTTGGAAACACTTGCCTTTTCATGCAAGCGTTGCATTATCAGCGCAGCGTGATAAACGCTACGGTCCTTCGAATTACTTATGTATGCCTTTTCTAGTATAAAGGCGCACAAAGAGAATTGGCGTCTTGTCATGGTGCCTCACTTATGCACAATAATCGCTTTTTATTTGACAATCACACAAGTATGAACGCTAATCCTTGAGCAATATAGTAGGCGCTGCGGATGGGGTCCGCTGTTTGGGGTATTGTTTGATGTCGTTTTGAATACCGTAAAAGCCGGACAAACAGACAAGCATACAGACAGACAGACTAAAATTCTTGCGTCGAAGGTCCCCAAGAAAGACGCTCGTCTTTAAGAGAGTTACAAAAACATACTCAGTTGCGAGAATTGAACTCGCCACTTGGTAATACGAGGCGTGTACTCTAGCACTAAGCCACGTCGCACAATGCTGGTGGTGGGGTCAAAAAGCTGCTAAGAAAACGCGCCATTCCGCTTCACACATCACAACAGATACGCAATTTTAGTTTCTGACTAAACCTTGTTTCTTTATAATGACGAAACTACTGCCATCCACGCATGACATGCTGCTTATGCCAAGACACCAGGTTTCCCTGAGATTTCAAAACACATAAAAAATGTACGAGAAATACCGAGAACCCGGGGTATATATTCAGGTTGTACTGCCGAGAACAATAGCCGTTTCTCGCTTTTAGGGGCGAAGCTTTTTATAGCGGCACCTGTTCGTCCCTCGTAGCCGTCGTAGTATGTAACAAATGTTTCATTTTGACCTCCGAGGTGGTGCCGGAAGGATATTTCTTCTGTGCGCTGTTCAATAATAAAAAATAATGCACAATGTAGATGTCAATGGCGGCTAATGGGGAATGAGAGACAGGAGCATTCGTCTTTTAGTTAACGCGCACACTGCAATCCCAGCTAACAGCCATTGGCATGTACATTGAGCACTTTCTGACAAGAAAGGGTTGCTACGTTATACTCGCTGGGTGTAACCTCCTTAGTTTTAGAAAGGTTTAGCGAGCGGTGAGCCGCAGTGCCATGAATACAATGAACTAGTATATACCATGAACTCGAGGTGGTTAAAGGTGGGAAGTAGATACGAAGCGCAAGCCGTAAGAAAGTAAAAGCCGAAATCTTCTGTCTCTCATTTCCCATTAGGAGCCATTGGCATGTACATTGAGCACTATCTGACTGCAAAAGGTTGCTACGTTATACTCGCTGGGCGTAACCTCCTTGGTTTTAGAAAGGTTTAGCGAGCGTTGGGCCGCAGTGCCATTAATACAGTGAAGTAGTATATACCATGAAATGGAGGGGGTAATGGTGGGAAGTAGACCCAAAGCGCAATCCCTAAGAAATTGTGCGTGTGCCACCTCTCGTTTAGTCCTTGAAATGTCTGCTGGTTGGCGGTGCTTCTATATGGGAAATATATGATGAAAAGATGCGAGATGGTGGTACTTGGAGTGTTAAATAGATGAACGAACGGACACACAGACATATGCATGGATGGACGCATGAACGGACGCAGGGGCAGATGCGTGGACGATCGCAGGGACGGACACACGAACATACGCATGCAAGGACTGGAGGATGTACGCATGGATGGTCACACAGATGGACGAATGGAAGGACGGAAGCAAGAACAATTGGGCGGACGAATGCTTCGCCCCACTCTCCATCACTCACTCCGTGGATATGCTTTCAATTTTTTATCCCAATGTCGGTGCCTACTATGGCGGTTTTAATGAAGATGACAAATAATGCCTCTTATATGCATTAGGATGAACAAATACCAGCTATTCTAATTCCCCGTTTTGCTCAAGACATCACGAAATCCAGGTCATATATAGTTACGGTTTCCGTTTTATTTCGTTTGGTCTATATGAACCTTGTAAAAAGCAGTTTAAATGAACGATGGCACGTGAAGATTTCAACCAATGGGATAAGCCTCGAAAACTTCGTCATGTCACTTTCTATCTGTCCTATGTCACGGAAACGGGATTTTTTAACAACGAGAGTAGCTTCCCGGATTGTCCTACTTTTGCTCAAGTTCGTAGGAATTTTCGGGAAACCAAACATCCATTCCTAGGTGTCGAAACGGAAGCTCGACGGGCGTGCCCAAGCATCCCGTGGAGACGTACACTTTGTACATTGAAGACGTCCTTGCCTTTCCCAATGCGTGAACTCGGTCATGACACAGGCTGATCGTGTTCGATACGTCCTCAAAGAATAGCCCGTGTCGCGTTTAACACTCTGGCTGTCAAAAACCTCATCACCGTTGAAGACTTCATCATCACATTTGAACATCTTGATGAACTCCAAACCATTCGGTTGCACCCAGACTATCCAGACACTAGTGACAGCGAGTCTTCCGCGGATGCGATTTGTGCATGCTGATTCGCATTCTGATTTGCAAGGAACGTCAAGCGCAATGGTTGTCATGTGCACCCGCCCCTCAGCCTCACTCTTGATCTGCTAGTCTACGCGATATCATTAAAGAGGAGCCCAAATCCATGGCTTGCGCTTTCCCATGCAACGCTCCAATGCGACCAACGCCGCCCATGACGTGTGCGCAAGTAACTGCCATGCCACCTGCCTTGCTTCAGCACGCGCATCCCGTTCCTGCGCAGTCCACGTAGCAGCATTTGCCCCACACTCGCCTGTGCCAGTGGCAGTACCAGCGCCTGTGACATCTCCAGCACTCTATCCCTGGTGCTCGCATCGCCCAATATGTTACTATTGTGGCATTCGGGGTCATATTTCACAATTTTGCCGCAAGCTCCAGCAAGACGAAGGACGTGGCTACGACGTTAACGAAAGGGATTCGGAGCCATCCCCAAACCAGTACCAGTGCCGCCCTACGACACGTTCCTTCTCTCCGACTCCTTCACTTGCCGCACCTCGCCTCTACTATCCCGGACGCCGCTGGTCCCTTTCACCTCTGCAACGCTCAACATCTCCTTTGAGACCAGCTGCCCCTACTTCTGACTACCACTCGGAAAACAAGCTGGTGCAGCTTTTGGAGGGAAAATTGCATCGTTCGAACAAACACCAAGACCTCCAAAGGGCCCAGCCAATTTGTTATTAGAGTATGCTGGAGTGGTGCCAGTTCAAGCATTGGTGGACATGGGGGCTGCTATTTCTGTTATTCATGCAAATTTTCGCTCTCGTCAACGTAAGGTTACCACACCGTATACTGACACTCTCTTACGTAGCGCAAATGACTCGCACATACGGCTATGAGCACAGTGTATCGTTCGTTTTATTGATGGTATCCGGCACCATATTCAGTTTGTTGTGTTGGCTTCTTGCGCTTTTATGCTCACTTCAGGGTGGGGTTTTCTTTCTGATGATGCTGCTTCTATCTCCCGTCGACAACGACTCATACATATACGAGATACGGATGATATCTCCCCGTAATTATCATGTAACCGGCTACGAGCAGTGAACTACTTTCTTGTGCCACATAACCACGAGCACGCTATCACCGGTATGTCTGACTTCATTGACCGTGGTGACGTCGTAGTTACTCAAACAACCCGTTGTCTATCCAGAGGAATCGCACTTTCATTGAGTCTTGTCCGCTTCTCCAACGGCACAGCGCTTCTCGCTGTACTTAATATCACCAATGAGCCAATTCAGCTTACAAAGGGCACTGTTGTAGTTTTAAGCGTCGACACACAACATATCTCTGTAGTCACTTCGAATACCAGTCTAGTGGAATCACGCGCAATACCAACAGATGCTCCACGAACTACGGCTCTCGTCAATGCTATCAGCATGGATCTCACTCCGCCGCAAGCAGACAAACTACTGGCGTTGTTGTCCAAGCATAAATCTTCTTTCGACGTGTATTCCTCTGCTCCAAGCCGAGATTCTGCGGTGGCTCATCGCATACACATCAACGGAACTTTTATTGTATGAAGTCGACCATACCATGTCTCTTTCAGCAAACGCAAGATCATAGCCAAGCACGTTGCTAATATGCTCAGGCCAAATTTAATCCGCCCCTCCGCAAGACCTTGAATGTCACCTGTCGTTCTCGTGCAAAAAAGACGGTTTTGTGGACTTTGCGTTGACTACCGTGCACTGAATGAAGTGATCACAAAGGGCACATATCCCTTGCCTCGTATTAATGATGCTTTAGATGATTTCCAAAGAGCGGAATAATTTTCTAGTGTTGACCTGCGCTTCGGTAATTAGCAAATTTCAATGCACGAGAAAGACAAGAAAAAAAAATTGCCCGCAGCTTCCCTCGGGGGAACACTGAGGAGGATGCGGAGCATATAATTGGTTAACGGGGTGTTAAAGTGCGACTTACTTGGGTCGATGGCTAAATTGGTTAACGTGGTTGTGAAATAGGGTGTTAAATTGCGACTTACTTGGGTCGATGGCTAAATTGGTTAACGTGGTTGTAGGAGGGGGTGTTAAATGAGTGAACACGTACACACGTATGCGAAAGGACGGCGCTGGTCGAAGGGACGTCGATCATTGTGTTTGTGGATTCGTTGGAATTCATTTAACCGCGACCTTGGACGTCGACGCGCCGTACAAACCAACCGACGAGTGGCAACTGAGCAAGCGAGCGCCGACCTTGAGTATATATACAGCGCGACGGCGCATGCACTGTCAGCTGTTGAATGTTCTCGAAGGAGAAGCGCGCGCGCGGCACAGATGGCGACGGCGCAAGGGCGCATGCGCTGTCAGCTGTCGAATGTTCTCGAAGGAGAAGCGCGCGCGGCACAGATGGTGGGCGACGGCGCGACGGCGCATGCGCGCGCGTCAGCTGTCGAATGTTCGAGAAGCGGTGCGGACGGGGCGGATGGCGCGGACGGCGCACTACAAGGCGCGAGTATAAGATGCTTCCGCATCTTAAACTGCCTTTGCAACACCCGACGAACTGGATGAGTATAACGTTATTCCTTTCGGCCTCTGCAGAACGCCAGCAACGTTTGAACAAATTATGGGCACTGTTTTGCGGGGCCTTAAGTGGAAAACAAGCTTATGTTACCTTGACGACATCGTCGTGCTTTCTTCAACATTCGAACAACAATTGCAGCGCCTTGATGAAGTTATGAAGTCTCTCGCAGCTGCTGGTCTTCAGTTCAACACTAAAAAGCTCAACTTTGCAAGAAAACGTAATAAAGTACTCGGACGTCTCATCAGCAAAGATGGCATTTGGCCTTATCCCAACCGGATTACCGCAGTTCTTCGCTTTCCGGTGCCTCAACGCGCCAAAAAGCTCCGAAGCTTCCTTGGCCTTGCGTCGTACTTCCGGAGCTTTATAAGAGACTTCGCCATCATTGGTGCACCACTTCGCCAACTCATTTCGACGGGAAACTCATATGTATGGTCGACTGCCAAAAGGCTTTTGACACCTTGAAACGTGCCCTCATGTCTGAGCCAGTGCTTTGTCATTTTGATAACGCCCACCCACTCTCCTCTATACTGAAGCCGGCGAACTCGGACTCGGCGCTGCACTTTTTCAACAAACAGAGCGTTATGGCGCACGTGTGATCGCATACGCTAGTCACACCCTCACAGCAGCAAAGAAAAACTACACCATCACCGAGCAGGAGTGTCTCTCTGTTGTCCGGGCCATCCAGAAGTTCCGACATTATTTTCACGGCCGCCACTTCACCGTCGTCACTGACCACCATGTTTTGTGCTGGTTGTCAACTTTGAAGAATTTGCCTGGACGTCTATGTCGCTGAATACTTTGTCTCCAAGAATACGAGTTCGATATTACCTACACACCTAGCAAGAAACACAACGATGCCGATTCCCTCAGCCGCTGTCCTTTACCATCCTCATCAGACACTCGTGGCCTGTCGCCAACAGTGAATGAACCCATATAATATCTCCGTCAGTTCATTCCCTCGCCTTTGGCAACGAGATGTTTGCATTCCACCCACGCAGCTACACTTACTGTCGCTCTCTAATGCGGCGCCTTCAAGGCTCGTCTCGTCCTCCCAACGCCCCCACTCAACGACAGCTGCGGAACTTCAAGACTGAAAACTCAATCCTTTACCGCTTTGTCTTCCGCCCCGAAGGACAGCGCTGGGTTTCCTTCGCTCCTCGTTCTCTAAGGGCGCAGATTTCGGAGGCGTTTCACGATGATTCCAAAGCTGGTCATTTCAGTTTTCAGAAAACCTATGAACACATCCGCAGTCGTTTTGCCCATGGCCTGGGCTTTCCACCTGCGTAGCGTGATATCTATTTATTTCTTTATTTACAGATAGTGCTCGGGCTCATGAAGGAGAGAAAAAATACGAAGTTATTTGTTGCTTCATGCTCGCTCTGTCGACGCCACAAGTGACCCAGTTCCTCCCCGGCCGGTCTCTTACAACCCCTCTCGTGTCCTGACGCTCCCTTCGATGTCATGAGGATTGACCCCTACGGACCACTAACAATATGAGCTTGCGGCAAGCACTGGATTGTCACACCCGTTGACAATATGACAAGGTTTGCCGAAAAAGCTACACTTCCTTCACCATCGCCAGATGATATTGCCACATTTATTCTTGGGGTAATCATTCTGAGACATGGTGTGCCACGCATTCTATTGAGCGACCGAGGCGAGACGTTTCTCTCGAAACTACTCGACCACGCTCTCCATGCCTGTAATACAAGTCATAAGACGACTTCCAGCTACCATCCTTAGACTAAGGGCCTCACAGAGCACTTCCATCGAACTTTGACTGATATGATATCCATGTATATCAACGCTGACCACACCATCTGGGATACCATCCTGCTATTCGTGACTTTTTCGTGCAATACCACTATGCAGCGTACCATGGGCTATTCCCCATGCTTTCTCGTCTATGGCCGTCCACCGACTTCTCCTTTAATGTCTCCTTTTTTGACATCCCTGTGAACTCTTCGTCTTCATCAAGCGAGCACTTAATCTCTCGCCTGGCCGATTGTCGCCAACGCATCCACCTCAATACAGAGACAAGACAACAAGAGCGGAAGACTCGCTACGATGACGTCTACCGCGTAGTTCACTTCACTACTAGAGACTAAGTACTGTTGCGGACCACAACGCGGGGCCCTAGCCTGTGGAAACGTTACAATCACGTTTCATCGGCCCCTATGCGAGTAGAGGTCTCCTGTTATTTACCGATTAACTTCTGTGGTCATGCCTTCCAACGGCCGCTTTTGCGGTAAGGAGGTTGTTCACGAGTCACGCTTAAAACTATTCGTGTGACGTATATATATAAAAATATATATATAAGGGAAAGAAGTGTATACCTAAGCGCTCGTTTTTCCGTGTTTTAACACAATATTAATGAGATGTAACTGACAGTAATGCCAAGGAATGTACAGGGGAAGTTATTAGAACCAATGGAATGTAAATAAGAAGAAAGAAGAAAGAAAAGTGCATGAAAAATAACCAGCCGTGAGCAGGATCCTGCTCACGGCTGGTTATTTTTTCATCCACTTTTGCTATCCATGGAAATGAATTGTTGCAAGCTATGTTTCTGTAAATTAGGAACCCCACTCCCAGTTCTCTTCTGTCTGCCAAGCCCCTGTAGCAAAGGACGTGCCCATTCTGTAGCAACGTATAGGCCTCCTCTTTCCTCCTAACCTCACTGAGCCCTATTATATCCCATTTAACACCTTCTAGCTCCTCGAATAGTACAACTAGACTTCCCTCACTAGATAAGGTTCTAGCGTTAAACGTTGCCAAGTTCAGGCTCCAATGGCGGCCTGTCTGGATCCAGAGATTCTTAGCACCCTCTGCTGCGTTGCAGATCTGACCGCCGCCGTGGTCAGTTGCTTCGCAGCTGCTGGGGACTGAGGGCCGTGAGTTATTTGACGTAAGCATGTGGGAGGTAGTGGCCAGATACTGCACCAGGGTGGCCAATCCTTCTCTGGTGAGGGAGTGCGTTCTCGGCGGTGTTTGCCGGTGAGGCCGCACCCTAGGCCTCTTAATGCAGTTCCATCAACACGCGGATTTTTTTTAATCCGGTTGGGAACTGCGCGGTACCGGGATTTGAACCACACACCTCTTGCATGCGAGGTGGATGCTCTAACTACTACGCCATCGCCGCAGCCAGATAATGTGTATTAGAGGAAAAGTGTCAATGCGTTGCCACCATTTGCGTGTCATTCTGCGGATGCGAAGCATGAAAAATTAGATCGCGATGTCCAAACATAGGCGTGACAGACATTCTGGCGGCATGCGTGTAGTTATTAGTGAAAATTACTTTATTACATGCCACACAACTCTTTAATTATCATCAGCATTCCGGGAATGGACGACGTCCGCCCATGAATCGCCACCACAGTTTCACACTACTGATTGGACTAGACGTCACGAGCCCCTGCGGAGAACGCGTTTGAACATTAAGTGGACTTGCACAACAGAGTTGCGTTGGCACCAAACATAGCAACGTAGATTTTAGGGCAGACACGCGACCGCTCTTTATTTAGCGTAATAAAACAGGTACGTTATTGCGAGCCTGCTGACCCGAGACCAAGGTGCACATGTATTGACGCGCCGGCGTGGCTATTGCCAGTGATAGACGGTCTCACATCCGGATTTGGCACAGTTTGGCGCAATTCCCGTTGATATTATCAGAATGGCACAGTACATCTGACTTTGGCGCACTTTGGCACAGTTGGTACAGGAGCGGGATCACTGTGTAGTGAACCATTTCATATCAACCAGCAACATACCACACGAATCAGCTTTTCACTTCTTTTTCTTGTTTTTTTGTTCCCTGGCTTATTTTGTCATATCCTCTGTCTCCCTACTTGCAGATTACAGTTGACGGCAATCAGTCTCACCCAACTATACTAATGCTGTGCGTTGGCAAAACGCCAAATGACGTTGAGAACATTTACTCAAGTCCTGCAGGCCTTGTTGAAAGTTAGAGCAGTTTTAAGGAGACAGTTCCGAGAGTTTCCATGCCAAGAAGCACTATCCATTGCATTAGTTATCAATAGTGAAGGGGTTCCTTCACATTCTACGAAGACAGTGATTTGTAATCCCGCTTTGTAAAATCTCCACATCAATCAGAGCATAGCCACTGTCACTACAGGTTGCAGCAACACCGAATGAAGAAAAAACTTTGTTGCTGAAAGGCTAGCATCAGTGCTCCTCGTCTCATTCCAGTAAGTAGCCGAAGTGTATAGATTGCCAATTATTGTGCTATTGAAACGGTTTCTTTGGCTTTGTTACATGAAAATATTCTTTGCCATCCCAACAAAGTGAACAAAGGTGGAACTAAACTCAAAATAAGTGCACAGAACTGTGTCTACATACATTTCTCACTTACGCAAGGCAAATGGGCTTTGTAAATGCCATTTGTGTAAAAAAGTACTGCACCACATACATTTATGTAGCCAAACTAATTTTAAAGAAAAACCTGCTGAAATCACAGAAACTGCGAGCTTCAGTTTAAAAAAAAAGTTCACTTGGGGCAAAAAGCTCAGATTGTGCACAGCCTGAGAAAAGGGGGTGTGGCTGCACGTCAGTTGGCGTCATAAATCTTGCCCTCGTAGCTCAATCAAAATGAGGGAAAATGTATGGGTTTTAGAAATCGTTAAGAAAGGCCAAACAAAAAAATTTCCTACCCCATGTCCTTAGGAGGCATGAGCATACAACACAATCTTTTTTTTAAATCTGGCAAACATACAACTTTGTGGCACTGGTATCATACTCCACAATTGAATGGGAAAATGATAACTACAGCTAACACTTAAAACAAGAGCAGAGGGAAAGTGTGAGCTGCTTTCCAGAATGCTTTCTTTAAAGGTATCATGAAACATTTTCCAAACATTTTCACTTACATGTGTACTCAGAATCCTGGCCGTCCATTCAATACTATACCTCGACTCGTTTTATCATCCAGGTTCTCTTAAAGGGCCACTCACCAGTCCCCATAAGATATTCTGGTTAGACGTTGGCAGTTGTGCATTCGAAGTTCAACATTATGCCACCAGAATTTTTTAATGAGTTCATTACAAGCTGAGAAAACCAGTACTAGAAGTGAAAGTTGGGCTCGTTGGTGGTTCATACTTAGGTAGTAAAAACAGCACAAAAATATAGACGAGGAAACCAGTGTTTACAAGTGGCAGGAAATGACGAAGAGAGGAGGCGAGCACGAAACCCTTGCCACTTCACTCGCGTAGTCTTCGCAAGCCATATCTCTTCTCTATCCTCTCCAGCATGCAAGCAAACCGTCACATGTACATGACGTCCCCGAGCAAGCCCAAGCCCCAAGAACACGAGCGACATTTTGCTGACCATCGTTATCTTGTGGTATACTGCCCGTTTCTGCAGAATGGCTTCCTCGGTGCGTGCTTTTCTGGAATTAGACGTGGCAGAATAGATAAGCATATTGAGTGCTCGAACACGCAAGATCATTAATTTGCTTTCCAGTGTTGGCGTCTGCTCGATGTGCTAGCTGCAGAGACACGAACACATGCGAAACGCTGGCACATTAGCCCGGCATCTCGTAATTTAATTTTCGCCCCGTCACGTGGTATTTTTGGTGACATTGGAGCACAGTCGTCAACGTAGAAGACCGACATCACAGAATTACTTTCTACGTAGGGCAATTCCTACTCTATGTAATGCATTAGTTCTCTTAGATCACGCCAGCGAAAGGAAGAGCAAGCAGCGTTCATCTTGAAATTTGACCCATTTCCGCGGTGCGTACTGTTGAAAGTTTTCACAGACGTAATCGTGAACGCCCCATGTAGCATTGCGCTCATCAGCTAAAAATTTTCCAATCTGGTGAGGAGCCTTTTAATAGCTATAAAAGCACAATTTCGATTACCCAATTACATTCCCCGCAACTGTACAGTTGATGTCACTTTATGGCAGCAAATTAAAAGTCTCTGTCATCAACAAAACATGGCAAAGTAGCAATGTTTGCTGAGCCATAGTTGACCGAGGCTCGTAGCATCATACCATCTCGATGACAGCGCTGGAAAGCCGCCACAAACGTTATTTTTACTTTAATAAGTTGTGCGGGACTATCTGACAATACAAAAGGTGCACCTAGCGATGACTTCGCCACCCAAGACAAGCCGCTAAACACAACCTAATGCAACCAGTAAGAAAAACACTGGGACGCTGTGCTGAGAGAGTGAAAACAACACGTGAAGGATCTTGCATGACCTTGAAATAGGAACCAAGCAGATCATATTGGCAATTTTTTTTCAGCGCACGAACGTAGGAAAAAAAAGGGACAGGGCAGACAGAAAGAGCGGTCACTTCCAAATAACTATATATAAGCCTAAAGGATTTATATGCCTGAAAAAGGACGATCACAGGACACGAAGACAAAACACAAGCCCAGTCAACCCGCCAGTATCAATGCATGTGCGACGGGTCCACCACCGCCTCGAAGCCCAGCCAGGCAATCACGTTCCGCCCGCGACAACGCAACCGATGAGGCGCCCACGCACCCATCACCCAGTGAGTGTACCCCCTCTGCCCCAACAACCTCTCGGGCAAGCTGACTCCCAGGCCTTGTCGATAGAGCACTGATCAAAGAGGACGGGGGTGCACCCACAATCTTGGCAATGAATGCCAAGGTGCCCCTGCACCACACCGTGCACACCGTTTCGGTGCTCCCGGAGGCGGTCATCCATGCACCTGCCGGCCCGGTCGACATAGACTCACCCACACGCCAGTGAAACAAAGCAGACGACTCCCACCGCGCACGGCACGCAACTCGACCTGTGCGCAACAGAGCACGGGGCAGAACCCGCGCCAGGTGCGGCAACCCGTCTGCAAAGATCCTGCAATTTTTCCGGTGCAGAAAAAAATCACAAGAACGCTGGCGGCTCAACCAATATTTTTTAGCCTAGCCTGTCTAGGAGGTCGTGCACGTAAGGTAGAACAGTTGGACCCCTGTACAACAAAACTAACGAGGCGCGGAAAAAATTTCGTTGATGCGAAAATTTTGTTGTAGTGAAATCGAAAAAAAATAAATATAGCTAATCTGAGCTAGCAAAACAAAGGAACATTTATTCTCAAAATTAAAAAAATTTCCGCTGCTTCCGATTCTTTCCCAGCAGTGCCACGACGCGATTCTCACTCATGCAGAGCGAGGCCATGATGAAAAGCGTGCTGAAACAATGCCTAAAACCGCTTTAACACGCTAACACTAGTAGCTGTCCGCCGTCAAAATTATCCGACAATGCTGGGATGGAGGCAGGGTATCGTGGAGCGGCGACTTTTGCATTACTCTATGCCATTCTTATAATTCATCACTCGCGGCTAGCTGACTTTGTCGATAATGTGGGCGAACAGCTGTTCTGATTAGTTACCACACTGGCCAAGCGCCAACATAATGATAAGCATTGGAATCGGAAAAGGCATAGTGCCGCGGTTGTACCCAGCAGCTGCAAGAAGAAAACCATGTACTGAGCGACTAAGCTTCAGCTTCGTATCCTCTGCGGCTCAAAAGCAAGCCAGTGGCAAAACAATAGCAGGGCAGTCTCATTGCCATCGCTATCGAGCAATGGCGGCGCCCATGCTTGCTGAACAGCTGCGATTAGCGGCGGTTTCTGGTGGTGCCAACGCGTGTTTTAAACTTCGTTGACGCATTTTCATTTAAGGCTCTGAAAATGCATCGAAATGTTAAGATTAGGTTTACTGGATAGCAATAAGTATCTGAGCCTGGAATTGCATCGTAAAATATCGTTGAAGCGGGACGATTGAAGAATAAGTGTTCGTTGTGGCGACAATATTTATGCATTGACTCCTATGGACCGATGTTGGGGAATCGTGAATTTTTGTTGTAGCGGAAATTTCGTTGAAGCGGAGTTTGACTGTACGACAGGCCAGCTCTTTCCGACTCTGTTGCACTTATCCGGTTTGCCGCCCCGCCCCACGACAGCGACCAGCTCCTCCGCCACCGAAACGAGAACATGCACAGGGCAACCAGCCTCGGTCAGACGCCCCACCTATAAAGAAAAGCCGCGGTGCACCATGCGGCGGCAGGACCTCTTCAAGGCGTTGGCTCGGCAGAGGCCATCAATGCCTCGCCTGACCGATTTTGAGTGAGCTGAACTGAAAGGCGAAAGTGGATTGTTGCTTCTTGGTTCATACATTCAGCTAACATTCGAGGATCCTAGCAAAAGCTTCAAATCTAGAAATTTCGGGTTGTTATCAGTGGGCGATTCTTACGTTAGAACAAGTGGTGTCAGGCCCTCTCGGAAAACAGTCGAAATGTCCTAGAATATTTTGCTATCACATTTCAGCAACCTTAAATAATCCTCAAAAAATGGCAAACTTTAAAAACTACAGAGTCATCAAGCTTGTTTGACAAAACACGATCATGATGTGCTAGAAATATGTTACTGAGAATGGGTGCCAGTCATGAACCAATACATACTCCACTTTTTTGTAGTAGTTTTTGTCATCCCATGATACAAGGATGGCCTTTCAGTTCAGCACACTCAAAATCTGTCACGTGAAGCATTGCCAACCTCTGCCTTGCCAACGTCCCAAAGAAGCCCTGCCCCCACATGGCACAGCGCAGGTTTGCTCCACAAGCGGAGCATCTAACCGAAGCTGGCCACCCCGCAAATGCTCCCGCTTCGGCGGCGGAAAAGCGGGTCACCGTCGCAAAGAGCGGCGACAAACCGGATAAGCGCATTGGGTCAGAAAGAGCGAGCCTGTCATTCCACCTTACGTGCAGGACCTCTCACACAAGCCAAAAAAGATTGCTCGAGCCGCCAACGTTCCTGTGGTCCCCTCTGCACCGAAATAGCAGAAACCTTGCAAACGGGCTACCACACCCTGCGCAAATTCTGCCCCGTGCTCCGCTGCGCACAGGCCACGCAACGCTCCATGCGCAGTGGGAGCCGTCCACTCAATTCCACCGACGTGCGGGTGCATCTATGTCGGCCAAACCGGCAGGTGCACAAATGACCGCCTCCGAGAACACCGAAACAATGAGCACAATGCGGCACAAGGGCACCCTAGCATTCATTGCAGAGATTGTGGGTGCACCCCCCCCCCCTTTGATCAGTCATTATATCGGCAAGGCACAGGAATCAGCCCACCCGAGAAACTATCGAGTGAGTGAGTAAAAACTTTATTGAACATGTCCGGCGTCATATAGCGGGGTGGGGCTACAAGCACCCCGGCCTAGGTGACGGCCTCGAGTCCTTGGACCCGGGCGGCATCCTGGGCTTGCCGGACGGCCCACAGTTGATCGGCAAGGTCGTGGCTGAGCAGAGCCGCCTCCCATCGCGCCTCGCGGTTTGAGACTGCCATGTCTACTGGGTTCGTAGGGGACAGCTGCGCGTTACCGGTACACTTCCACAGCATGTGCTGCAGCGTCGCTCTGGCTCCGCACGCCTTACACGCGTCGGACGTATAAATGCCTGGGTAGCAGAGGCGAAGGATCACCGGATTCGGGTACGTGTGTGTCTGTAGTTGTCTCCAGGCAACCTGCTGTTTCTTATTTAGTTTGGCGTGGGGTGGTGGATATTTGCATCTGTTCAGTCTGTAGTGTTGCGTGATGTCTCTGAAAGTGGTCATGCGATCCCCCCACGTCCAATCCCGCATCGCTGTCGAAGTGTGCGAGACATCGGGACTGTCGAGAGGCGTCGCAGCTCAGCGTGTAAGTCCTCGAGCCGCGGCGTGGACAGTCGCGTTGCCCGCAAGCAGAGGGTCCGTGTGGGCGGGGGTCCATACGAGAAAACTGTCGTTTTTGCGGCAGATGTTGCGTTCGTGAATTTGGAGAATGCAGGCCGCTTCGCGGGAGATCCGGCCGCTGGCGTAGTTGCGTATCGCCGCCTGCGAGTCGCCTATTATCACTTCGGCGTCCGTGGTGGCTATCGCGAGAGCTATGGCAGCTTCTTCGGCCGCCTCCGTGTCTTCCATGCCTATCGTCGCACTCGTGACGCAAGTTCCTACACGATCCGTGATCGCGACCGCGAAGCCGCGGTGGCAGTCGTAACGGGCCGCGTCCACGTAAACTGTGTCTTTGCTATTGCCTAATTTCTTTTCAAGGTCTTGGGCGCGCCTGTTGCGCCGACCGATGTGATGTGTCGGGTGCATGTTCTTAGGCAACGGCATAACGACGATGTGCTCGCGAATACGTCTGGGTATCCCGACCTTTTCGCCGCGCTGCGTATGGTAGTTGATACCAAGTGTCTCAAGGATGTGTCGATCAGTTCTGGTCTTCGCCAGACGTTCGTACTGGGCGATGTTGTGTGCTTTGATTATCTCATCTAGAGTATTGTGCAACCCCAGCTCGAGAAATTTTTCCGTGCTGGTATTGGCTGGTAATCCGATTGCGCGTTTGTACGCGTTGCGGATGAGACAATCTAGTTTGGTGCGTTCAGTCGCCTGCCACTTGAGGTAGGAGGCGACGTACGTTATATGGTTCATAGCGAAAGCATGTACCAGGCGAATGGTATTGCTTTCCTTCATTCCGCTATGCCGATTTGTTATTCGTTTCAGCAACCAGATTGTTTCATTGACCGCACCCTCTAGTCTGCGAACGGTTTCGCCGTTGTGGCCGTTGGCGGACAAGCGCAAGCCCAGTACCCTAATGGTGTTAACTTGTGGGATGACAGCGTTGTCTGACTGTGCGTACACAAATTTCTCTATATGCGCACTCGAATGCGGAATCGGCGTTCTTGGGTTTACGGCCCCTGCGCGATGGTCTATAGAGCAGGAGCTCCGATTTAGCGGTGGAACATTCGAGGCCAGTGTCGCGAAGGTAGTCCTGCACCACGTCGACGGCTTCCTGCAGCGTTTGCTCTACGTGTCCGTCATTTCCCTCGGCAACCCAGAGGGTGATATCATCGGCGTACAAGCTATGGTGGAGGCCTTCTATCTCAGCTAGTTTTCGTGGTAATCCGACAAGCACGAGGTTAAAGAGCATGGGCGAGATTACGGAGCCCTGCGGCGTGCCCGTACAACCCATGTATATGCCCTGCGATTCTAGTCCGCCGATCACTAATCGGGCCCGGCGGCCCGTAAGAAAATCCCGTACGTAGTGGTACGTTCTCTCGCCCAGTCCCAACGCTCGTATACTTTCAAGTATCGCAGCATGGCTAACGTTGTCGAACGCCTTTTTGAGGTCGAGCCCGAGTATCGCTTTGGTGGATCGTGTGGGATTGTCTACGATATCGTGCTTGAGTTGAAGCATAACGTCCTGCGTGGAAAGGTTACGACGGAACCCCAGCATCGTGTGTGGGAGCATGTTTTGGTCCTCGAGGTAGTTGGTAAGGCGAGCGAGAACCACATGTTCCATGACCTTACCAACGCAGGACGTCAAGGATATCGGTCGAAGGTTGTCGATCTGTACTCGTTTGCCCGGTTTGGGGATCATAATTATGCGCGCCGTTTTCCACGAGTTCAGTATAGCGCCCGCATTCCAGCACTCGTTCATGTAAGCCGTCAGTTGTTCTATCGACTCATCGTCCAAGTTACGTAGCGCTTTGTTGGTTATCCCGTCCGGGCCTGGCGCCGACTTTGTGTTGAGCCTGTGCAGCACCGCCCTCACCTCTGCAACGCTGAAGTCCTCGTCTAGCTCCGCGTTACCCTCACCCTCCCAGGCGTATGCCGAGTGCGCGAGGGGACTACTTGACTGAAAGTAACGGCTTCGCACGTCATCTAGGAAGTCTGCGTGGGTGCCTTTGTAGTCGTGCAGCAACTTGCTAAGCTTATGTGCGTGCGATGTTTTCGTCTCCTCTGGATCCAAGAGGTGCCGGAGGAGATGCCACGTCTTGGCCCGTCCCAGCTGGTTCTCCATCCCATTGCAGATCTCTTCCCATTGCGTTTTGCATACCTGTAACGCGTGCTCTTCCATGTCCCTGCTTAGCCGTGCTATGCGTCTCCGCAGCGTTCGATGGTGGCGTTGACGCTTCCACCTGTCTTGCAGGCTGCGCTTGGCTTCCCACATGTGTAGGAGTTTGCTGTATACCACTTCGAGCTGTGCTTCTGGCGGAACCTCCCGCGTCGCCGTTTCTAAATCCCCCTTGAGCGTCGCAGTCCAGCTATCTATATCCTCAATAGCCGCATTGCCACGATTATGCTCTTTCCGGACTTTGCGAAACGCGTCCCAATCCACCAGCCGGTGGTTCTTGCCCTTGGTACCTTCCCAAAGAACGCGGTGGTGAGGTTCAGCGTCGACCTGGATCTCGATCACTGAGTGATCGCTACCCAGGTCCTCCTGTGTATTGTGCCATCGCGCGCTAGCAGCGTTCTTGGTAAATGTGAGGTCGGGTGAGGTGTCTGCACATACACTGTTGCCCCTGCGCGTAGGCGCGGAAGGGTCTGTGATGAGCTCGAGGCCCTAATTCTGCGCATCGTCCCAAAGGCGCTTACCTTTTGGCGTTTCGTAGCCGTACCACCACGCCGCGTGGGGCGCGTTGAAGTCGCCCGCGATGAGCAAGGGCCCGTCGGCAGCTGCCTCGCGCGCCTCTCGCAGTAACGTGCTAAAGCGGTGTCTGGCTTTGGGTCTGCTATACACGTTCAGCACAAACAGGCCGGGGCCGCGCCCTTTCTTCGGGATGAGCTCTATGAATACATGTGGTATGCTAACGTTCATAAGTTCGCGTCGCGCCACGGTGAGGTTGCGTCGCACTAGCGTTGCAGCGGCCGGTGGGGCTCCCGCGGTCACAGCTTCGTCTATAGATTTGTACCCCGCCAGCTTGACCGGGTCATTGGTTTCCTGCAATAGTATTACGTCCGGTCGTTGCCGGCTACGTAAGAATTGTTGGAGAAGCGCCCGTTTCCTCCTGTACCCCCTGCAGCTTCCACTGCCAGATAGTGAACGTGTTCCGTGTGTTATGCTGTTGTGGGCGTTGTGTTTGTGTGGTTTCGTGTCGAGCCATGGTGACTGTACGTGTTATGGTTTGCCGCCCGGCTGATCCTGCGCCTCTTCGTCGGGTAACGGCCTAAAGTACCGTTTCCCAGTCGTTCGTACTGGGCGACCCACCGCGCCCGGAAGTCGCATTTCGATATTGTCTATGCGCGTTTGCAGCGTCGCGACCATTTTTGTGAGCTGAGATATTGCAATGCTCAACTGTTCGGTTTGTACGGTTTGCTGAGCAATTGCGTTGTTAAGTTGCGCGGTTTGCTGCGCGTGTTGGGTCATCATCGCGTCTACCTTGTCGTCGAGTCTATCGACTCGTTCGCGGAGTTTCTCTTCGCGTTTCTGCGATTTGACGTCGAATTGTTCCGGGTCAAGTGCCTTACGTTTGGTGGGTGCGGGGTGCGCGTCTTGAGCCTCCATGACTTCCTCCACTCTCTCGGCTGTACTAGCAGCCGCGTCGGCAGCGACGGGTTTAATTGGAGGAGAAGGAGGCAAGGGAATTGTCGGGGCCTCCCCCTTCAACGTGGCAATTTCGTTTCTTAACCTTGCATTTTCCTGCTTTAGTTCTTGGATTATTGATTCGAATTGATCCAATCGTTTCTGCACTAGACTTTCTGGGTCGCTGTTGCGTTTGTAAGCAGAGCTGCCGCGTCTGTCTACATCTGGGTTTCTACCAATGGCAGTCTCGGTTCGCGTTAGCGGTGCGCTGGGCGCGCGTCCGGAGGCGACGTCCACCCACCTCAATTTATGGCAGTCAACCTCTCCTCCGCCCTTGGCTGCAGCTGTGTGGTTGGCTCGGGCCGTCGACGTGCTGCGAGGCTTCGCTGAACGGGGTCGGGAGACGCTGCGAGAGCGGGCTCGAGAACGAGTACGGGAGCGAGTGCGGCTCCGCGCGCGGGTCTCCCTCGAGGCCGATCGACTGTTGCCGCGACGTCGTCTCGGTGCGTGGCGTCGTCCGTAGCCCTCCTCCCCGTCGTTGACGGTGCTGCTACTGCTGTAGGCGGCCTCAGCCTCCTCGCGCATTCTGCGTTCCCACTGTCGGCGCTTGACTAGGTAGGGTGTCTTGTACTTAGCTTTGCACTTGCGTTCTCCGGTGAGGTGACCCTTTCCGCACAGTTGGCACACCGGCTCGCACGGATGATCGTCGGGCGGGTTACCGCATCCGCACCCACGGCACCTCTTGTCGTTCGGGTTGGGGCACACGTCGGCCCTGTGTCCCAGACGACCACACTCGTAGCACATATCGATATTTTTCTTGTAAAGAGTGCATCTTATCACCATCCCGCCGTAGTTCACGTAACGAGGCACGTAGTAGCCGTCGAAAAGGATTATCACGTTGGTCGTGTTTCCCATCCGCTTGGCATGCAGGACGTTCGGGTTGCGGTGGTTAACAAGACTTCTCACGACGTCCGCCGGCTTTTCGTCTAGCGATATGCCCCTGATGAGGCCTTTAGACGTGTTCTCCGGAGCCGCTCTGTAGGCACTCGCTTCGAACTCACGGTCGCCAATTCGCAGCTTGCAAATGCCTCCATATCGTCTAGCACGATCTTCTGACGGCGTGCTTACCACAATAACGTTTTGTCGCTCATTGAGACAGACGCTGTCCTCCTCGGCTACCTCGCGCCCCACCCCTGCAGCGTTGCGTATGCAGCAGTGGACGCGGTCCTTCTGGTAGTGGGATACGTTGAAGCCATCCCGGGGTCGCACGATGATCTTGTAGTCATCCGTTGGCAGGTTGGGCATTCGGCTCGTCATGGTGATCTTCCGCACGTACTGCGTCGCTTTCTGTATAAACGCCGCCTTCTCGGTAGACGCCGGTGTTGCTTGCTGGTTCTTCGCCAGGTCGGCGTCTCCACCCGCCTTCTTGGTGTTTCGTTTGATCTCGCACCATCCCTGCTCTTTTCCGAACTCTGTCGGCGATATCTCCTCCCCTTCGACTTGCACGAATTCCATTTCGGGCGCCGGTGCAGCGGATGGGGCACCCGCTTGCTCCGACGACTTGTTAGGCCTGCCGTGCCTTGTCTACTGGCTTGACTGTCGTGCCAGCGTGGCGGTACGGGCAATCTTCGAAAAGTGACCGAAACACGGGCTCACCTGCACAAATGGTATCGGGAGAGACCGCAGGACTTTCGCAGTCACTTGGGAATACTCTGAACTGAATGGCTAGAAAGGAATCACCGAAAACCATAGAAAATCTGCGGAGCCGATGCGACGCGCGTCCACACACCGTGGCCCCCTAGCGGCCCTCCTCCGAGAAACTATCGAAGCGGAAAAAATACACTCGCCAAGCGATAAATGCGTAAGCACCCCATCTATTGCCCCACCACAGGCAGAACGCGACTACCTGGCTGAGCCCCGAGGCAACAGAGGACCCACCACAAATACCCCGATACTGGTGCATTGACTAGGCTTTCATTCCATCTTCATGCTCTGCAATCACCCTTTTCACAGAGTGGCAATATATTCACAGAGTGGCAATATATTCTTGCCACTCTGCGAAATAAAGTTAGTTGGAAGTCAGCGCTCTTCCTGTCCACCCTGTCCTTCCCTTCCCACGTTTGCGCACTGAAAAAAACTTGCAAGTATGGCTATGCACCAACTAGCCCAAGCTTCCACTCTCTCTCTCTATCTCTCTCTATATATATATATATATATAAATAAATAAATAAATAAATAAATAAATAATATATATATATATATATATACATATATATTCAGACGTATGTCCTGGCGGAGCAAGAGTGCTTTTGTACTCTTGCAGGGGAACTGATGCACTCTAGCCCAACCAGATCGTAAAGATCTGTGATAGTGTAGCGCAACTCCCACAGAGAGCGTATGCACCCTATTTCAGAAGCGTGACTCTACTCTGCCGACGGAGCTTGTTTAATCTCGTTCAGCCAGAGCACCGCCATTCTGCCGAAAGAGTGTGCCCACTCTGTACAGCAGAGAGTTCCCAGCAATCCTGAAAAGAGAGTGAAATATGGGACAGGCCTATACTCCCGCAAAGAGAGTTGCCAGCACTCTCTTGGGGCTGTGAGTGTTTGCGAGAGTGTGCATGCCTACGGACGATTTCGTTTTGTTAACACATGCGTGTGCTATGGAGGTGTTTCAGCTTTATTCAGTTTCGTGTTGAACTATACCGACTTGCAGAGGCGAATACCTTTGTAGAAAATAACGGTACCACTCCATGCTTCACATGTCGTTAGACATGCTATGGGGAAGTGGGGCTGGACGATTGTATGGGAGCGCTACATTGTCCTACACGTACAGTGCCCATAGACTACTATTTTCGTGATCCCCTAAACTATGTTTATAAGCAGCAGTTATAAGGATCTAAAGGCGTTTATTGAACGCAGGTGTGGGACTCCTCTGATAACTTTATCAACGGCTACAATACGGACCTGGAGAGTGAGTGGTGTTAATGAGCGATGGCTGGCCGACAAAGGCACATTGACATCCCTGGAGAAGGAGACACACTGTACCGTCGTTATTCGTCACTATACAGAATTCATTCAACACCTTTCTGTAGTGTCATCGCTCATTCGATAACTCCAAACGGTTACTTTTGGCGGCAAGTGATAGGGCCTTCAAAAGCAAAACAGCAGCAAATTGTCATACTTGTAAGGGTCGTAACCTTGACGCTGTTTGGCCGGTCACGTGACTTGTTTCCTTGTAGAGATGTGAAGTTTGTCGAGTAGAATACTCCATAATAACTATATGTCCCCCTGAAAATAAAGAACATAATATCTCTTGTGAAGTCGTAGAATGCACAGCGAAAAATGCAAAACCAAGAAAAAAAAAGACGGACAGGGAAAGAATCCCGGAAACACTATCAATAGCAAAAAAAAAAAACTTCACAGCATTCTTCATGCATTCGCGTAAGGTGACTTGAAGGCTGTTTTATCAGCTCTGTCCTTTCCGCTGTCGTCATAATCGTAATCATCAAAATTACCACTGCTCAAAAGGTCACACGAGTGGCCGCGCACTTCGTTCATAACGCGGTTGATGATGACACTCGTCAATCATAGCTAAGCCAAATGGAGCTTTGAAACACCAAGATGTTTACGCAAATCAAATGGTGCAAAAGCTGGTGTGATTCTACTCTTCTGCTTCGGACGCCATATTAAATTATTAAAATTTTGTATGCGACTGAAATTATTATTAATATTATTATTATTACTATTATTGTTATTAGTAATAATAATATAATATTATTATTATTAGAGTAATATTGTTATTGATAATAATGCTTTATTGAACGCACCCTGGAACAAATATGAGGTCTTAGTGCTGGCGAGCCCTAATGCGGTGGCCTAGTGGCTAAGGAACTCGGCTGCAGCGGCTGCATTTTCGATGGAGGCTAGAATGGTGTAGGCCCATGTGCTCAGATTTGAGTGCTTGTTAAAGAACCCCAGGTGGCCAAAATTTCCGGAGCCTTCTACTACGGTGGCTCTCATATTCATATGGTGGTTTCGGGACGTTAAGCTACACATATAAGTCAATTAGCACTAATGGACGCAAATATTAGGCTTTGAAAATAAAGAATATAATACAGACAATCTTAAGAAAAAGAAATCGTATAAAAACGAAGACGCTCAAAAAATAAGCGCAAGCTTGGCAGTAAAATAGTATTAACACATGACCTTTTACGTTCTTAAACCGCTATATTACATGAGGGCTCGTGGTTACAGGCGTTCGAATTCCGTCTCACGGAGACATTTTTCGCCGAAAAGTTCTCGCTTTCTTTCTATATATCTCTCTCACTCTGTGTACTCGTAGTTTGACCTATCAGAGTAATCACAGAATACGCCGAAGAATCGGCGTATGCGTTGTTGGAACGATGAATGCGCGGACGAAGGCAAAGACCATGCAGATATCACGTGATGAGTCAATATACTGGTCTTTTATGCTTGCGGCCGACCAATTACGGTGAGCCTTAGCATCTTTGCTGTTAAGCTAAAAATTCTGTTGTTTAAACTCTGGTAAACAATGGTCTGAAACATTGATCACAATGTAGGGCATGTGCCAATGCTTGTTCAAAGTGAAACACACATGGGCGTTGTCACGGTGATTGATTAAGGAGAACCAGAGCACTTGCTATGTTCACATTAGGGATATACTTTTTGCTCACTGACTGAAAGCAATTTTCAGTCTTCTGGACTGTGTGACGTGCATTTCAGGTGCATTGCGACTTCGACAAAATAAAGTACTAACCAATGTTTGCATGATTGCGGGATGTGTTTTTCGGTGTAGTTCTATTGCCCGAAAAACCCTGGCAAGAAAACGTAAGGCACAAAGCGGATTCATTGAAGAAATAGCTTATGTTCGGAGGGGGCATGCGAAAAAGAAAAGAAAAAATGCTGTTAGGCAAAAAAAAAGGAAGAGCCTTTTAGGCTTTCATTATTCTGCGTGGCTTCACGGGAAATCTATGAGTCATGAGCTCTTCTTTACCTTCTCTTCGCTTTATTTCTTTATCTTCTGCTTCTCTTCGGAACACTAATTAACCGGTACAGGGAGAAAAGGAATAAAGTAGAAGGAAAGAGATTAAATATAAAAGAAGAAAAATACAGACAAAAGAATAGAAAATTAGGGGACGGGAACAGAGAGAGAAAGACATCGTCAAAACAAAGAGAAATGAGGAAACACGAAGTAGAGCAAAAGCGACATAGATAGACAGATAGAGAACAACATAGAATTGAACAGACTGAAAAAGGATACCAATGTATAGCGCAATATAGCGCAATGTCGCTGTACCGCGACAATATTGATGGGTGCCAAATGAAAGTCCGGATGAGGCGAAGGAAGTTAGGTGAGCAACTCCAGTAGCTCCGCTGCTTCGCCAGTGCATCCACGTGCGCGGTTTATTCGACTGTATTCGTTCCGTAAGATGCCGCGGGATGACGACAGTATCCCGCTGACAGCGACAGCTCGCTTAAGGTCTTCTGGCTGTTACAGTACTAATACAATGGGGCCGTTAGTGTTATTGTCGTAGCGTGCAGAGTGAAGAAAAAGCTATCAGCATCATTCGTTGTTCCCTTACCCTTCCCCGTTGCTCCTGGACGGCGTGCGCGGATTCGTTCTACCTGAGATGCAATAACCCTCGAGTGAGAGAACAAGTAGAGAGAGAGATAAATAGAAAAAGAAAATTAGGGAAGAAAGCGAAAACAGTTATAGAAGATCAAGACAGCAAGAGAAGGTATATATAAGTGATGAACCACACGAAAACGGTGTGGTGGAATGGTAGAGAAGGAGGAAGACGAAGACAAATAAATGGTTCATCGTACAGCCATAACGTCTCCTGCGTCATACTAGTCGACAGGATCTACCGTGCCCTTCATCATGGCCACATCCTAGAAAGTCATCAACAGCCCGAAGTACTCGGGAGCATTTACGGACGTCCCCTTTGGCAAGTGGCTTCGGCTCTTTGAGGTGAGGACTGCAGCCGCAGCACGGACGGAGCGAGACAAGCTGTGCTACTTCTTCGATTACCTTGAAGGTGAGGCTTTCCGATGGTTTCTAACTGAGGTTTTCAACACAGACGCGTCTTGGGAGAGCAAAACGCATGAAGAAACACTTTACGAGCGGCGTCGCGGATTCTTTTCGCCAATTCATTCATTGCCGGTTGCGAACAGGCCAGAGCTTGAAGGAATACTATAATGAAAAAATGTCTCTCGGATGCCACGGCGACCTAAAGGACATGCACCTTATACCAGGGCTCATCGACGGCGTTCCTGCGCATATGGAGATGGCGCTTGCTTGGCTTACCTCGTCTACACCAGAGGCATGGCTTACAGCTGCACTTCGTGTAGAGTCAATCACGTAGAGATTGAACTTACATCGCTTTCTACCAGCTCTCACGCACGGGTGTTCGTACCAGCCGGTACGAACACCCGTGCGTGAGAGCAAGCACTGCGCGATGGATGGCTTACCCCGACAGATGCACTGGCCTAATGAATGCCCACGACGCGCAAGCATTCCCGCCCTCTCCACCAACCAGTGGAACGAGGAGGGTGACCCAGAGTTCATGTAATTCAGTTTGATGCTCTCATTAATGGGTACCCTGTCGGCGCTACACTTGATACCGGAGCCACGATTACCTGTATCAGCGAAGCAGTGCTGAAGGCGCTTCACCTGCAAATAATGAGGAATTCATGCATCTACGTTCAACAAGTGACATCATCTATTAAAACTTTGGGTCACGTTAATCTAAAGGTACAGATAGGAAAAGCGACAAGAGAAATTCAGGCTCATGTTCTACAAGGCATGAAGAGCAACTTACTTCTTGGCTTGGATAGAGCTTCCCTCTTTAACTTGTCGCTGGACCTTGACACCATGACTCTACGCCAAGGGAAAGACATTCTCCATTCTCGTAGGAAAAACCACACCAAGGCATACATGGGCGCGTCTTTGCAATGTGTTGAAGTTTGCGATGCACTATATCTAAATAAAACTCAACAGTTAATATAGAAGCAGCTTATGCACAAGTATGATGACAATTTTTCCAAGCCACAGACAGACATTGGGGGCATCAACGGCAAAACGCATCGCATTCATCTATCCAACAATGTTCCCATTCGGAGAGCTTTCTATTGTTGCTCATAAACTAGCAGCGCTGAAATGAACAGATAGATCAACGAGCTTCTCCAGCAAGGTGTCAGACGACTATCTACCTCCCCATACGCTGTGCCAGCACTTCTGATAGAGAAAAAAGGGAAGGACGCACGCGCTTCTGCATCAACTACCGCAAGCTGAACGAATTGACGGTGCCTGATTATCAGCCCATCCCTCGCATCGATGACGTTCTCGATTCTCTGGGAAAATAAACGTACGTACTTCTCGACTATACACGTAACGTCAGGTTACTGGCACGTGAAGATTCACCCTGATGACATTCCGAAAACGGCGTTTGTCACACGTACCCGTCACTACGAGTGGCTCGTCATGCCTTTTGGCCTTCGGAATGCTCCCGCCACCTTTGAGCGGGCTGTCAAATTCATATTGGCAAAACACCGTTTGCAGAACGTCGCGAAATACTTCTATGACATTGTTGTCTACTCTGACACGTTTCCAGACCATCTGAGGCATCTGGAGGGCGTTTTGAAAGCTTTCAAAAGCGATGGCGTCAAACTGAAACTAAAGAAATGTCAATTCGCTCAAACCTCCATTGAGTACCTGGGACACAAGGTTTCGCATGGCACCATCACTCCAAAGCAAAGCAACGTGGACGCAATCATACGGTTTTCGACACCATCACGCCCTAAATAGTTGCAGCGTTTCCTCGGCACTGTCAATGTTTACCAGCGATACATCGACCACTTCAGTCAAATCACTCACCCACTGACGCGCCTGTTCAGCAAGGACGCCACCTGGAACTGGGATGCGGAGTGTGAACTAGCTTTCACTCAGCTCAAGAAATGCTTGACAGTAGAGCCAATCCTTAACATCTACGATGCCACTAAGCCTTGTGTGCTATACTGCGATGCATCCAACAGAGGTATCAGTGCCGTCTTGAAGCAGACTGATGATGAAGGTAGAGAACACCCAATTGCATACCGTTCACGGAAATTACTAAAACACGAAATTAATTACGCCATTACAGAACTCGAATGTTTAGCAATTTTTGACGCCATCGATAAATGGCACTGCTATATACACGGGAAACCTTTCACTGTGATCACAGATCACGCAGCGTTGCAATGGCTTAAAAGCATCAATAATCCCCGAGGTCGACTTGTCCGGTGGTCCTTGAAACTCTACATGTACGACGTGAACATCAAACCCCAAAAGAGCATTGACAACATTGAAGCTGATGCACTATCTCGAAGCCCGGTAGTTCAACTCCTATCTGCTGAGCAACTGCGAGAGCATCACCACGACAAACCACCCGGAAAACATGCCATTGAGAATGGATTGTGTATAGTGACACGCAGAGGAATACGAAAAGTCTATGTGCCTTTTGCCCTCCAGTCTTCTCTTCTCCAAAAAACTCATGACGCTTTCGGTCATGTCGGGGTAAAGAAGACGATGCGACTTCTCTCTCCACAGTACTAATGGCCCGACATCATCACCGACGTGAGCGAGTACATACGCCACTGCGATACTTGCCAGCGCTGCAAGAAACCGAAGACCAAACGATTTGGTTCTTTGGAGTCTTTGCCACCAGTGGAACAACTGGCCAACTGGATCTTCTGGCCATGGACACTATCGGAGGTTTTGGCAACTACGGCTCATCCAAAAGATTCATTCACTTAGCCGTTGATCATGCCACCCGTTATGTCTGGGCTTTTGCACACAAGAATAAGACTTGCGGCGCGTACATCTTTTGCCTGAAGAGTATCTTCGCTGCTGGAAAGCTGCGGGAGTTCCTTTCCGGCCGCGGCACAGGATTCACTGCCGGCAAATTCAAGCAGTTCCTCAAGCACAACAATATTGATCAGCTTTTAACAAGCTCACGTCGCCCGCAGTGTAATGGCCTAAACAAGCGCACTAATCAAACGATCGTTACGTCGCCTCCGATGCAAGATCAACGACGAAAACCAAAAACCGTGGCCACGTCTCCTCCCGGACGTTGTCGACGAGTACAATAGAACACACCCCACGAAGTCACAGGCTATCCAACCTGCTTTCTTATGTATGGCACGCCATCGTATCTCTATCTTCTTCCAGGCGTTACCGAAAATCTGCAGGAAGCTCGTACAAACGCAGTCCGCAATTCAGTAGCATATCACGAGAAAAACAAGATCATATATGACACGAAGTTATTTCCATTAGAGCTTCAAGTGGGAGACTTTGTTTTATATGAAACACCCTGGCACCCGAACCATGGACCACGGCGAACTCAGCGCAATCAAGGAAGGACCCTATACAATCATACGCAAGATTTCGGCAGTTAACCACGAGATCGACCGCAGCATGACTCTCCTCGGTCGCCATACTGACATCGTTCATGTCGGGAGACTGAAACGATATCATCCGCCCCTGCATCTACGTCTCTCTCGGGGGAGGGAGGAAGCATGTGACGAACCATGCGAGAACGGTGTGGTGGAATGGTAGAGAAAGAGGAAGACGAAAACAAATAAATAGCTCATCGTACAGCCTTCACGTCCCCTGCGTCAAACACACACACACACACACACACACACACACACACACACACACACACATATATATATATATATATATATATGCGCATGGTGATTGAGTGGCCGTAGCATTGCAAGTAGTCAAGTAGATCCTCCGTGAGCAGTCACAACGTCGCAACGTCGTTTATTTTGACGTTTCAGCCAGTCTGCCCTTCATCAGGATTGAGGGTACAGTTTATTGGCGTTCAGCTCTATACAATCTTAAGGAGAGAGAGGAGAAGAGATGGGCTTCATCCGAGTTTAATGGGTGTCGCGTTGATGACCGAAATTTTCAAGAATGCACTTGGTCGCGGAGACCTCGAAGCTACCACGGGGTGGTCGACTCAACCAGTAGCTCCCGTCAATACCCGTTCATCACAAGTCACCCACGACAAGAACTCTGCATATCAATATATTCCCGCAGCCCCGCACCCACCCAACATCACAGATGAGTTCCCGACGATCGGCGAAACTGTGACTGCCACGAGCCACAAGCACCCCGTCACCCTCATCAACAGCGCACCACTGCTAGGGGGGAAGTCTGCTGGACAGCCAACACGCGTCCCTCCATTGCGGATGTCGCGACCAAAAGGACTACACGACAGCACCACTACACCACTCCTCAAAGGGAAGCCTGCCGAAGCACGAAGCCGCGTCCTTCTATTGCGGACCCCGGGACCGGACATCCCTACAAACACGTTCGCTGGGAGCCCAACGCCGAAATACTCCCTACAACGACGAATGCCTGCCGGACATAACTACAATCTGCAGACTTCATCAGTGCCATCCCGGCACCCAAAAGAAGATTGACCTTTGAAATGTAAGTCCAGCTCATCGCTTCCCAGTTGCTGTGCCGCTTTCCTTAGAGTACAAAAACTTGCTGAAAAACGAATTAGACATGAAATGCATAAATCAACATTGAATGTGTACCTTCGTGCTAGAATAGCCTCCAAGGGTATGACACTCTCCTTCACCCCAGCTGCTACAAACCTAGACGAATACGACCAATTAACATGGAAAAATATCATCCTTGAGGCATGTCTTCAATTAACTGAAATTGCTCTCAATCAAAGTGATAATTAAGCAGGTAAAGAAACTAGTCGCTATGACCAACAGCATTCTCCGCTACAACACTTTATCGGACGAAGAAATCACCCGGTTAACAGAATTTGAAAAGAATGATTACCGAGCCATCAGGACCACAAAAATTCCTAAACTCAAAAGAGACTATGTGCCCATCCCCGCGTTTCTTGAGATAGTTCCTTATCACTACAACACCACCACCCAAAAAACCACTTACAAACAAGCACCCATCTATGAACACACCCTGTGACACTGTGATTGTAAACGTATCGGACACGAGTTTGTCACCCGAAGAAGAAAAACTCCTACTTAAAGGACTAAGCTTCTGCCCGACCACAAAATTTTTCAAAGAATTCCACTTGCTCCAAGACCTCGACAGCTTCGCTAGAAGCTTAGTGTCTGTACACTTGTCTGTTTGTCCGCCCTATCGTTACGTTACCTCAAACGGCACCAAACGGCCAACCCCATTCGCAGCGCCCACCAATATTGCTCAAGGTTTAGCGTTCATAGTTGTGTGATTGTCAATTAAAATACAATTATCGCGCATATTTGAGATGCCATAACTACACTTTGAAGTTTTCTAAGTCTGCATTTATACTGGAAGAGGCATTCACAAGTAAGGAATGTAGCGTTTTAGTGCGCTGCGCTGAAAGTGCAAAACGACTCTCAAAAAGTTGTTTCCAACGCTTTGCTACGACGACACGGAAGTGGCACCTGCCCGTCGCTTTGCGTTCTGCACCTTATCACCTCTGAGACTGGCGTGCATCTTTCTCCGTGAACTGCACGCCTTCTTTTTCGAAGATTACTGCCAGATGGCGCTTGTGTCAAACGTGCCTCGATGCGCTCGTTTGACTCTGCTACATGCTCGAGGCACTCTAACGCAGCGCCTCCAGAACACCCTTCATTTTTGTTGCGCAGAACACCAAATAAACGTTTTGTTCAATCTCTCCAGACGCAAGACTATTGTCTTTCGACTACATTTGCGGTGTATCATGCATACTTGGAACCAATTTTTTGGACAGGCCTACTAACCATGAAACAATTCACCGTCGTAAAACAAGTGTCTGGACCTTGATATCACTGCAGTACAGAAAAATATAGTACAACAATACCGCAAACAAAAAGGAAAAGGAGAAAAGTTTGCAAAATCTAAAAAAATGAGTATGAGAAATCTGGCACCTAGGACAGACATAACAATAAAACCCGCTGACAAAGAAGGAGCAATGGTACTCTTTAATACAACCAACTACGCACAACAAGCATACCGCCAACTAGACGACTCAAAATTTTACGAACGTCTTCCAGGTGATACGACAGACGAACACAAATGTATAGTATCAGCAGAACTAAAGAAACTGCTAGATGCAGAAAAGATAACCAACACTGACCACAAAAAAATGGCAGCATATCCACGGAGTGAATGATGGAGAGTGGGGCGAAGCATTCGTCCGTCCTTGCGTCCGTCTGTGTGACCGTCCATGCGTCTGTTTGTGCGCCCGTCCCTGCGTTCTTTCATGCATCCGCCCCTGCGTCCGTTCATGCGTCCATCCATGCATCTGTTTGTGTGTCCGTTTGTTTATCTATTCAACACTCCAAGCCCCACCATCTCGCATCTTTTTATCATATATTCCCTATATAGAAGCACCGCCATCCAGCGGACATTCCAAGGACTAAACGAGAGGTGGCACACGTACACTTCCTTACGGCCTGCGCTTTGGGTCCACTTCCCACCTTTAACCACCTCGAGTTCATGGTATATTCTAGTTCACTGTATTCATGGCACTACGACCAAACGCTCGCCAAACCTTTCGAAAACCAAGGAGGTTATGCCCAGCGAGTATAACGTAGCAACCTTTCTCTGTCAGATAGGGCTCAATTTACATGCCAATGGCTGCTAATGAGAAATGAGAGACAGGAGAATTCGGCTTTTACTTTCTTACGGCTTGCGCTTCGTATCTACTTCTCATTTTTAACCACCTTGAGTTCATTCATGGTATATACAAGTTCATTGTATTCATGGCACTGCGGCTCAACGCTCGCTAAACCTTTCTAAAGCTAAGGAGGTTACACCTAACGAGTATAATGTAGCATCCCTTTCTAGTCCGATAGCCTGCTCAATGTACATGCCAATGGCTGCTAATGGGGATCGCAGCGTGCGCGTTGACTAAAAGCCAAATGCTCATGTCTCTCATTCCTCATTAGCAGCCATTGGCATGTACATTGCGCACTATGTTTAATTGTTAAACAACGCACAGAAGAAATCTCTCTTTGGCACCACCTTGGAGGTCAAGTGTTATACCTATTTCGGGTATGTGCCACTGGTGGTTACATACGAGGGACGCCCAAGCCACGCCATTAGGAGCTTCGCCCCTAATAATGCGAGCAGCATACCTTCGTCCAGGTCACTTATACATCCTCCGAAAAATTCATAAACCCGGTAATACAGTTCGACCAATCATATCACGCATCGGTAAAATACCTGAACCCATATCAGTATACGTGGACAAACTAATAAGCCGCATTCAATGGACGCTCGCGTTGTACATAAAGAGACCACACATTTTCTTCGTGACATTGCAGGTCTGTGTGCGCCGAAAAACTCGTACTTGGTTACCCTTGATGTCACTTCATTGTATACAAATGTTTCTCACGTTGATGGGATAGCTGCATTTCCCATACACTTCACACACACCTACTTGCAAGCAACCGTAAATTTTCTTGATATTGCCATAACGATAGAAGAAGACAAGCTTCCTAATACCCTAAATCGCAAACAAACAGATTTGCAAGAATACCTCCATTTCTAAAGCGATTACCCGCGTCACTATAAAAACAATATTTCATACAGCCAGGCTCACCGGTTCCAGCGAATATTTTCAGGAGATGCTGATTTTGACACGAGCTCACAGAGGCTAAAACTTATGCTCTTAAACAAAAAATACCCCCATATATATTTGATTACGCCATTCAAAAAGCGAGAAAATTGAAGTGTGATGACGTACTCATGAAGCGACCAGCGCAAGAAGACCCGCAACGAACAAACCTCTGCTTAACTTACAGCATAAACTTCCCCAATGTAAACAACATTCTTAAAAGACATAATAACATTCTGGAAGAAAGTGAACGTCCGAAAAGCGCCTTCCCATTTGCTCCAGGCGTCGTTTACCGACGACCACGCAACCTCAAAGACACCCTTGTTCACTCTCAAATCAATACTTCACCCCCTAATAATTTATGCATACCTTGTTTAAAGTCACGATCTCGTGTATGTAAAGCAATGCGAGAAACGCACAAAGCAACCAGCGCAAAATGCAACTTTTCGATTAACATACGAGGAAACCTAACTTTTGATTCCTCTAATGTGATATACCTACTCGAATGCAACATGTTCAGTATGCAGCAAACGCACAAACAGACATACTATTTAGTATTCGTTTCAAAAATCACAAAGCCCATGCGAAATCAGCCGCAAGTCTACCTCTATCAAAACATCTCAATCTTCCCGAACATGCATTCGACAATCATCAGTAACACTCTTAGAAACAGGATTTAAATCAAAACGAGAAAGTGAAGAACGAGAGTCATACCTTATCTACCAATTTAACACCCTCGGTAGAGAAATAAATGAGAATCCAGGTACACTTGTAGCAATTAAAGTATTAGAAGACAATAATGGCAATAATGAAAATAATAACTGAGTTCACGGCACTGCAGCTGTGAAGGCCACTGGACAAACACAAAATAACTCTAAGCGTATCTACTGTTCCTAAGTACAGCTCTCATCTGGTTCTGTTCTTACCTTACTATCCAATCAATTGTGCCAAGCATGACATGCTTATCCGCAACCATGTGCGCAATTGGGGGGGGGGGGCTACTTCACGCGTAATCTAGAAGCGGGCAAGAATTGACATTGCACCCGCTTGCCAGCCTCTGCGGCAATACGCGGCGCCCCTCTTTCAACGACCAGATGTCGACAAGGCCCTGACTAGTTAAATGCTTGAACTTCTTAAGAAAGTTCTTTTCCCCACACCGAACCACCAGAGCCATAAGGCACCGTCTGTTCGGGAACAATACGTAAGTGAAAGGAAGAATACACAGACCATAGACATCTTATAGGAGAATGTAAAAAAATAAAACAGGGGGACAAGCGAGAGCAAGAGGGAGGGGAAGAGGAAGGAATAGTAAATAGGAAATCCTGGGGGAGTCCACCTTATATTCTCATTTTTTTGTTTCTCTCTTTTCTCTTTTTTTCTTTCTTTCCTTCCTCTTTCTTTCTGTCTCTCTCACCCCCTCCGATTTAAGCCTGTATACATCTGAGCACCAACAAACTGTACCCTCAATCCTAATGAAGGCCAGACTCTGGCTGAAACATCGAAATAAACCACGTTGTGACTGCTCACGGAGGATCTACTTTACTACTCTCCCTCTCCCTCTCTCTCTCTCTCTCTCTCTCTCTATATATATATATATATATATATATATATATATCAGGTTTTTAAAGTTCGGCTTCATTTGACTGAGGTGCTCGAAAACACGTAAGAACCATTCCTGCAAATAAGTCAAGCGGCCAGGGAGGCAGTAAGTTAGATGAGTTAGATGATAATTCTCACTGTAAGCAGCCCAATTAACTTCAATACTTCACCTAATACCAGCTGCGGTAAGTTAGAATGCTTATATTGAAAAAAAAAATGTACGCAGCGTCGTTTTTACGTACTTTCCCTTAAAAGATTTTCGCTAGCATACCTTTTCTCTGAGATATGCGGCTCTAAAGTTTAATTGCCTTTCGCGAGGTTACGCATAAAAGAGGGTGATGGTCCGCACAAAGCTCCTCCTTAATGTGACGCATCTCTTGCGTGTGGTGTTTAGTGTGTGAGGAGGGGGAAGCATAGGCATGCATGATAACATTTACCCTAGCCCTACCGGTTCGTGAAAGCAAAAGGTGACACCACGGTGCGCCGTGGGTCTTACGTTTGATCATGATGAACGTGACAAAAGGCGACCACTTTTCGCGAAGTTTTTTTGTGACTTTGGATCACACAGAGACATCTTGTAAACGTGTTAGCTTGACTCTCCTGTCCTATGGTGCCTCCTGTAGCGCAGTGTCTCTGCATTCAAAGTCTACCTAGAAAATCCACGTAGATTCCTTTTGAGCTAATATGGCAGCATCCGGCGTGAGGTATTCTAGGAAAGAAAAAGTAGACTTGGTGCTTGCTATTGCTGAAATGAATGACAAAGCTTCGTTAGCTATATAGCCTCACGCGTCTTGCCACTCACACACCGTCCACTTCCAACAAGGCCCACTTTCTTGAAGGCATTTCGACGCCTTTGCACAACAGGCTCCGCTCACCTTTCAGGACGGGCCGCTGAGGCAGTCGTCGATGAAGACCTCGAAATCGACGTTGTCGTATGCGTAACCTCGATGCCATAACTCAGCACCCGACAGATTACTGATCAGTGCGGTCACAACGTCGGAACAGTCAGAAAAGTTCTAAGAAAGCTTAAGTTTCTTCTGTATTACGTTTATATTCATCAGGACCTAATTGAGGCAGACTTTTAAAGGTGAGTTGACTTTTTTAATTGGGGCCTCATCAATACCGATCAAGAAAATGTCCTTTCACAAATAATAATTTGGACTGATGAAGCTTGGTATTGCCGAAATGGAAGTATTAAGCTTCAGAGCGCTCATTATTAGGCACAAAAACATTCACACTGGCTGAGGCAGCACGGGTTTAGTTCGCGGGAGTGCGAATGTGTGATGCGGCATACTCAGGGACTGTATCATCTGACCTGACTTTTTTGGGACAACTTAAACAAAAAAATTTACAACGAAAAATTTAGTTGTTGTTATTGATGACATTGTCTGCAGTCTTTCTCTGAATAACCTCTGCCAAGTATAGTTTCAGCCTGATGGAGCACCGCCACATTTTTCCACTAGGGTGAGGAACTGGTTGGACAGATGTTTTTCACAATAGTGGATTTTCCTTTGGGGCTAGGTTAAAGATCGAGTTTACCTAACAAAGCCCAGCCATGTTAATAAAATGAAGGACGAATAACATATGTCTGTACGAGTTTTTCTATGAAAGTAGAGCGCCGATTTATCGAGAAGACTCAACAGCGCTTCATGCTTTACGTCACTGCCGAAGACAGGTTTTTGAGCACGTTTTGGGGCTTTGATGTCTTGAGAGGTAAGGAGTTTCGATGCGATTTGTGCATGACCAAAATAAGCTTATGTAGCAGCTGGAATTATGCATTAGAAAGGATGAAATTGTTTAAGTTATTATTGGTGGAGTTGTTACTCTTGATTTCAAAAAGTTACAGTACTCGGACATCAGCACTCATGCTATTGAGTAGCCGAGGCAACGACCACGCAAGCTTCTCTAGTCATTATTACGTACGCACACTGGCTTCCAGATTCTTCGCTCGCACCATTATGTCGGCATACTATCTGCCACTATTCCTAAGGCTCTGCACTTGCGTGTTACAACACTGGTTGCAAGATTTTTTCGATTTATTACTTGGATGGCCGAGAAGGCAAGACTATCTGTTATACCTATGCACACACTTACATCCTCTTCCCCTACTAAACAGTACACACAACAGATGCGTCACTTTAGGGAGGAGCTTTGCGCTGACCGTCACTCTTTTGCATGCGTAATCATGCAAAAGACAATACAACTTTAGAGCTGGATATTTTGAAGCACAGGCGTACTAGAAAACATTTTCGAACTGAAACTGTGTACAAACGCCACTGCCTACATTTTTTAAATAAAAACATGCCTACTTACCGCAGAGAGTACAAAGTTAATTATTAAATTTTATTTATTTGGCCTGGTGACAACAATACTTATCACCTCATTTTATGTTCCCATGGCAGCTTAACTTAATCGCACAAGTGGTTCTCACATGCCTTCAACGCCTAATAAAAAATATTTATAAAGCTTCACTATGAACACCTCGTATATTGTAGAAGAACGAGACGAGAGACAGCGTCTTCACTGCAGGCCAGCTGTTATATATCCGTTTCGGTTTCCTTCACTTCCCTAGCCAGTTGCCTGCTCACCAGAAACTCGATGCCAGACTTCGTCACTACAATCGGCCAGGCTGCGTCTTTGGAGCTGCTCAAATTGTTTGTAGTGGGCCACACTCGCCGTGCTGCTGCTGTCAGTGTTGTAGATGCCACAGCTTGTCCAGCTCAACTGCCATACATTTGAAAAGTCGCAAATAGCAGGATCGAGATTATCAGCGTAGACCTCACACATGCTGATAGTTCCCGTAGTGAATGGAAAAACACGGTGCCAGCCGAAGGTATACGCTCTTGCAACGTGGCGGCATCAGTTGCTCGTTGTCGAATTGCTGCTCTTTTCGAAGTTGTGTTGGTAGTGCAGAAAACTGTTCATGCGGCAGCGCTGCCTGCTGCACTCAACCACGACTTCTACGCTGCTTGCACTGCATCGAGGGACATCGGGGTTTTCTGGCTGGGCTGAGTTCAGGCAACGGCTCGTATGGTGACTCATGCTCTTTCAGCATTGCCATTGTCAGGCTTTAGCTCGAGTGGGTGTTTCTTATAGTTCCGCGCACAGTGCAGCCATATAGGTCAGAAGGCGCGTCGTCAGCTGGAGACATCACTTGCATCGGCGGGTCTCTGATGGTAGTGAACCCAGCTGGGACAGGTACCTCAGCTTCTTTCTTCACAATGACGCTTAGCACGTGGGCAACGTGCGCGCACTCGGCCAATGACTGGCACGATATCAGAAGATGTGTCTATCTACTGAGGGTCAAAATCGATAGTGGTTGGCTGACGTTCATTCTCAAATTGTTGCGATGAAACGGGCGTTGTCAGAGAGCCAGCCGGTGCCTCCATAAGTTCTAGTGTTTCTCAGCCTGGAGGTCACATTAATCGCCGCTGTGAATAGAAAGTGGTCTCTCCGTATGTCCGGGATGTTAACGTGTGAGATAACGACGCAGATGCAGAGACTGGAACTGCTAAGCTTGCTCGTTGAGGATTTATGGTAACAGGGCAGATGGCAGAACAGGCTTCCGGTAAGCTGAAAAGTAGATATGCAGCCTCGAGCTGGTTCTTTTCCTGGGGTTCATCCTCGGTATCGCTCATGTACGACTAGGTGATCGTGGAGAAGTAGTGGTGACTTCGTCCAAATGCAGCTAAGTGTTTGGCGCTGCAGTCTATCCAGAACTGCTGCCACATGCCTCAGTATGAATGCCACGCCGCAGCAGCATTCCGGAGTTTGTCTATGGTCATGCGCCACTTCTTTTGGTTCGTCCAGGCTTCGCGATCTTCTAGAGCGTTGATGGTCTCCCCGCATTCCTCAGCGTCGTCCTTGAAGCCGTGAAACTCTGCTACCTCCAAGACAGCCAGTGGCGGTGAAACGGCATGTGAATCTTAGGAAGTTAACGACGTGAGCCAGCCGAGTTTGCGGGAAAGCTCGGTGAGGGTGTACCAGAGCTTCCGGTGGCTCTCAGTTAAGCTTTCTCCATTCTCTTTCGAGGTGGCTGTGGCCAACGCCTTATATTTCAAGTGTGATGACGTTTATTGAACCGGAGAAGTCGCAACGATGTCGCAACAAAAAATGGCCGTACGACAAGTCTGGCAAAAGGCGGCCCAGGTTCTCGTGCAATCAGAGCACGGGGTTTTTCCTTCTCTTTGGAAGGCGCATATACGTTAGTGCGTATGCTCCACTACAATACCCCCCGGGTTGAAGAGTAGCCATCCTGGCGACTCAGGGAGTAGGCACAATGAGGGGGTCGTAGTAGGGCTTGAGACGGTCGACGTGTACGGTCTCGCGTCCTCGACGGCGCAAATCTGGCGATTGTGTTAAGGGCTCGATGATGTAATTCACCGGTGAGGTTGCGTCAACGACACGGTATGGACCATGGTACCGGGCCAGAAGTTTAGAAGACAGGCCAGGAACGTGCGGGGGCACCCAAAGCCACACGAGGGAGCCAGTACGAAACGTAGGCGCTATGTGATGAGCGTCATCATGTCGGGTTTTTTGTAGACCTTGAGCCTCACTTGTCATAGACCGAGCCAACTGACGGCAGTCTTCTGCGTATCGGGCGACTTCCGAAAGCGGGGAGCACTCCGATGCATCAGGGCGGTACGGGAGTATGGTGTCGAGTGGTTGGGATGGTTCGCGGCCGTACAACAGAAAGAACGGGGAAAAACCGGTAGTCGCTTGCGTCGCGGTGTTGTAAGCGAAGGTAACAAAAGGCAAGACAGCGTCCCAGTTAGTGTGGTCGGAGGAGGTGTACATCCTCAGCATATCGCCAAGTGTGCGGTTGAACCGTTCAGTGAGACCATTCGTCTGTGGATGGTATGCAGTAGATTTCCGGTGAATAATGTTGCATTCAGCGAGGATAGCTTGGATGACCTCCGACAGGAACACTCGACCCCTATCACTGAGTAATTCCCGTGGAGCCCCATGGCGGAGAATGAAGTTGCGGAGAATGAAGAGTGCGACTTCGTGGGCGGTCGCTGCTGGTAGAGCTGCAGTCTCAGCGTAGCGTGTCAGATGATCGACGCCGACAATAATCCACCGGTTTCCAGAGCGACTATATGGGAGGGGGCCATAGAGATCGATACCCACGCGGTCGAATGGGCTAGCCGGGCATGGGAGCGGCTGTAACATGCCAGTAAGGTGCCGCGGAGGTGTCTTGTTCTGTTGGCAAGTGGTGCAAGACTGAACGTATTTCTGCACAAAGCGATACATTCCTCGCCAGTAATAGCGTTGACGCAGCCTTTCGCAGGTTTTCAGGACACCTGCGTGAGCACTTTGGGGATCTGCATGAAAATTCATGCAGATGTCAGAGCGCATATGAGTTGGGACAGCAAGGAGCCACTTCCGACCACCAGGCATGTAGTTGCGGCGGTACAGAATGCTGTCTCGCACGGAAAAGTGGGCTGCTTGTCGGCGTAGCGCTCTCGTGGAAGGGACAGCAGACGGATCGGTAAGGTAGTCGAGTAACAATGCAAGGTATGGATCTTTACGCTGCTCCGAAAGCATGTCAGTGGTGTCTATTGGTGACAAGGTGGTAAAAAGTGGTGACAGAGAAGCCACATCTGGGGTTAATGGCGATCGCGAAAGTGCATCGGCATCCGCATGCTTGCGACCGGAACGATATACTACACGGATGTCGTATTCTTGTAATCGAAGTGCCCAACGTCCCAGGCGTCCGGACGGGTCTTTCAATGTGGACAGCCAACATAGAGCGTGGTGGTCTGTGACCACGTCGAAAGGGCGGCCGTAAAGGTATGGGCGAAACTTCGTCAAGGCCCAGATTATGGCCAAACACTCCTTCTCTGTCACGGAGTAATTCAATTCAGCCTTCTTGAGAGCGCGACTTGCATAGGCGACTACGTATTCGGCTTTGGTGCCTTTCCTTTGTGCCAAAACTGCACCAAGACCGATGCCACTTGCATCGGTGTGAATTTCTGTGGCAGCAGCGGGGTCGTAGTGACGAAGAATGGGTGGTGAGGTCAGCAGGCGGCGCAGCTGGCGAAATGCGTCGTCACATGCAGGCGACCATGCAGATATACCTTTGCTGTTGGAAAGCAGACTCGTGAGAGGTGCGATGATGGACGCAAAGTTGCGCACGAAGCGACGAAAGTAAGAGCAGAGACCGACAAAACTTCTTAGGGCTTTCAGTGATGTGGGCAATGGGAAGTCAGCGACAGCCCGAAGCTTATCGGGATCCGGAAGAACACCGTCTCTTGTGATGACATGTCCCAAGATGGTTAGTTTTCGTGCTGCGAAGTGGCACTTCTTGGAGTTAAGTTGTAGGCCCGCAGAAGTTAGACACGTCAGAATTTCGTGGAGGCGAACAAGATGTGTAGGGAAATCAGACGAAAAGACTACGATGTCGTCCAGGTAACACAAGCAACTTTTCCACTTATGGGCACGCAAGATGGTATCGATCATGCGCTCAAATGTGGCAGGTGCGTTGCAGAGCCCAAATGGCATCACTTTGAACTCATATAGGCCATCTGGCGTTACAAAGGCTGTTTTAGGGCGATCACATTCAGCCATTGGCACCTGCCAATACCCAGAACGCAGATCCAAGGATGTAAAGTACTCGGCGCCTTGTAAACAGTCAAGAGCATCGTCTATTCGTGGCAGCGGGTAGACATCTTTCTTCGTAATCTTGTTTAAGCGGCGATAGTCCACGCAAAATCGAACGGTGCCATCTTTTTTCTTTACCAGAACGACAGGTGATGACCAAGCGCTTTGAGAAGGCTGTATCACTCCACGTTTAAGCATATCGTCTACTTGCTCCGTAATGACGCGGCGCTCTTCGGCGGAAACGCGGTAAGGACGCTGTCGCAGAGGCGAATGTGAGCCGGTGTCAATAGTATGAGTGATAGTAGTGGTGCGGCCCAAAGCAGGTTCTTGAAAGTCGAAAGAAGAGCGAAACTTGTTAAGGAGAGCAACAAGTTGGCGGCGATGCGAGAGGGGAAGGTCTGCGTCAATAGCATTGTCGAAGGCTGACAAACTTGATGGCTCAGACGCATGAGTTATTGCTGCAATGTGACATGGCGTTTCGTCGGGAAGAATAATATCATCGATATGGTCGACAGGTTGCACATATCCCAACGTTTCCCCACGAAGTAAGCCAATGGGGTAGTTGCAGTGGTTGGTAACCAGCATTACGGTTAAACCAGATGCAATTGTAAGAACGGCAAATGGGAGAACGATGCCCTTGCGTTCAGTAAAAACAGGAGATGGCGTAAACACCACCGTGGCGTCAGGTTGCGCCACACATGAAAGGCTTACAGGGACCGAAGCTTCCGGGGGCAAGGTGATGTCGTCGTCAGCGATGAGTTTGCAGAGCCGGGGAGACCGGTCGGGTGGTGGAAATTCATATGTTGGCACAAGAGACACTTCGGCACGGGAACAATCAATGATAGCTTCATGACCTGATAAAAAATCCCAACCGAGGATAAGGTCATGAGAGCAAGATGGCAGAACAAAAAACTGCACGACGTACAAAACGTCTTGGATGACGACGCGCGCCGTACACAGAGCCGAGGGATGAATGCGTTGCGCGCTAGCCGTGGACAGCACCATGCCACAGAGAGATGTGGTGACTTTCTTCAGTTTCCGGCAAAATTTGGCGTCCATCACAGAAACGGCGGCCCCGGTATCAATTAACGCTAATGTGGCGACTCCCTCAACATCAACATCAACAACATTTTTCGGCGAAAACGGAGGCCTTGGGAATTGCGCACAAGTTGCAGTTCTTGCCTCCGGAACTGCACTGATTAGTTTCCCTCCTCAGGAGGTGGTCGACGACGCATAGGCGATGGCGACCGGCGACGAGGGGATGGGAAACGAGCAGTCGATGGGCGGCGATCCGAGTCTGAGTGCCTCTGTTCATATGCAGATGCGGTGGCCTGCTGCGGCGCGTAGGTAGGAGTTCCGAAGTATGCGTTTGCCGGTGTGGGGCGACGGCGGCAGAAGCGTGCAATGTGGCCAGCGATGCCACAGGCGAAGCAGATCGGACGATTGTCTTGGGTGCGCCACTCATTAGGTCGACGGAAAAAGCGAGGTGAGGGCCTGTAAACTGGAGGCGAGGCCGGAGGAGGTGGAGCTGATAAGGCGACTGGATGCGGTGGGGGCCGCGCGACCACAGCTGCGTAGCTGAGAGGTGAAGGTGGTGCAGGTGGTGCGTAGCCGACAGCTGAGAGATTAGGTGCTACTGAAGTGCATGGGTAAGGGGCCTGCACTGTAGGGAGGACATCACAAATTTCCGTGCGTATGGCCTGCTGCAGTGTCGTAGGCAGGCTTGCGGTGGGCGCGTCGCTATGCGGCAGCAGGGAGAGCTGTCGGGCGACTTCCTCCCTGATGAAGTCTTTGATCTGGTTGGACAGACTTTCTTGGCAAACCTTGGCATTTGTGAGTGCGACGGCCGAGATCGAATCCGGCGGTGGGACACTCTGTCGGGCGATGGAACGCTGACGGCGCAATTCATCAAAGCTCTGGCAGAGGCTTACGAGGATTGCCACCGTGTTCGGGCTTTTCGCTAGCAACATCTGGAATGCGCCATCCTCGATGCCCTTGAGAATCTGCCGAATTTTCTCTTCTTCGGGCATAGATGGATTCACACGCCTGCAGAGGTCGAGCACGTCCTCTATGTAACTAGTAAATGTCTCGCCAGGCTGCTGGGCTCGGTGGCGAAGCCGCTGGTCAGCGCGGAGCTTGCGGACCTCTGGTCGGCCGAACGCTTCAGTGACGAGTGTCTTAAAGGAGGACCAGTTGGCGATGGCGGTTTCGCGGTTCGTAAACCAAAGTTTAGCTACGTCTGCCAAGTAAAAGATAACGTAGGCGAGCTTAGAGTCGTTGTCCCACTTGTTGCTGGCGCTTACGCGTTCGTACAAGGAGAGCCAGTCTTTGACGTCTTGCTCACCACTGCCGCTGAAGATTGGTGGGTCGCGTTGGCGAGTAGCGCCGGGGCAGGTAGACGGGACAGCCGGTGGTGCTGGCTGGGCTGGGATGGGCTGGTTGGCGACTGCGTCAGTCATGTTTTGCAGTGGTCTCTCGGGCAACTTGCGAGAGCGGAGCTCCAGGTCTGCTTGGGGATCTCAGCAGCCTCCACCAAATGTGATGACGTTTATTGAACCGGAGAAGTCGCAACGATGTCGCAACGAAAAATGGCCGTACGACAAGTCTGGCAAAAGGCGGCCCAGGTTCTCGTGCAATCAGAGCACGGGGTTTTTCCTTCTCTTTGGAAGGCGCATACACGTTAGTGCGTATGCTCCACTACACAAGTAAAATCCTGGCAAGGCCGCAGGCAGCAGCATAGAACTCAACGCTGTTAAGGCGCTGACCTCGAGACGGAGTCGCACGATGGTGCGCTTAAGCTCATCGGCGCTTTCAAGTGGTCTACATCGAGAGACAGTGTTTGCATCTGCGAAAGAAACAGCGTCTCCGGAACTCACAGTACCAAAATCCATAGCCAAGGACGTGTGGGCGGTTTGCGTGGCAAGCTAATGGACAGCTAGACTCCAGTTGACGCGGTCCACACACATGAGCTCGTGAACCGCGTTCCTAGGCAACACCTTGGCATGAACCAGGGTTATGGTTGCGACAAGAGAAAATCGAGGTGCCAAGGAGGCATAAATACCGTGCCTGGACGGCGTTTGCAGCGCCAGGAGGTTGTGAGGCGTCGAGGAGGCATAGACGCCGCGCTGTGCTTGGTACGTTGGCAAAAAAGCGGGTACCATGGCCGAGACGGCCTTGCTTGACTGACTGGTCCGTAACGCTCAGGACGCACGAGCACAGGGATATATATATATATATATATATATATATATATATATATATATATATATATATATATATATATATAAATACATACATATATATAGAGAGAGTAATACGCATGTTGGTTTTGCAAGGTATATTATCTGACGTCCGCAAGCCAAAACATCAGAAAATATACCGGGCAATACCAACGTGCGTCGTACTTTTTTTGGGGGAAGCTCTTTCAGCGGTGGGTGTGTGCAAGCATGTCTCTCTTTGTACATAACCGCCTAGTTCTATGACTTACTCAGGAAGTGCGGGTGGACTGACAGACAGACAGACAGACAGACAGATGAACAGGCAGACAAACAGACAGGTAGGTGCACATACGCGTGGACGGATGGATGGACAGACAGCCAGACAGACATTCAAACGACGGATGGACGGACGAACGCACAGATGGACAGACAGATGAAAGAACGGACGTACGATTCCCGGTTTAGCACTATAAACCTCCAAAACTTCGCCCCATCAGCCTCATTCACACCGCAGATATGCTGCAATATTTTTTGCTTATTCTGCCGCGGCGAGCATTATTTGTTTGCTGCAAGTGCGTATATATATATATATAGTCCAGTAGATCCTCCGTGAGCGGTCACAACGAGGTTTATTTCAACGTTTCGGCCTAGAGTCTGGCCTTCATCAGGATTAAAGGTACAGTTAGTTGATGCTCAGCTTTATACAATCTCAAATCAGAGGGTAAGGAAAGAGCAAAAAGACAGAAAAAAGAAAAAAAGGAAGAAAAAAAGAAAGAAAAAAGAGAAAAAGGATATTAGGTGGACTCCCCTCGGGTGACCCCCTTTCACTCTTCCTTCCACATCCCCCTTCGCTCTCCCCTTCCTTCCCTTCACCTTTTTGACGTCAGTGGTCTGTGTATGCTTCCTTTCAGTAACGCATTCTTCCCGACCAGACGGCGCCTCCTGGCACTGACGGTTCGGTGTGGGGCAAAAAAGAGCTTTTTTAGGAAGTTCTAAGCATATAACTTCTCGGAGCCCCGTCAACATTTCGCCGTAGAAAGAGGGGTGCCGCGTAATGCGGCAGAGGCTGGTAAGCGGGTATTTTAGGAAGTTTTAAGCCTTTACCTAGTCGGCGCCCCGTCAACAATTCGTCGTAGAAAGGGGGGGGGGGGCGCATTGTGGCAGAGGCTGGTAAGCGGGCGCAATGCGAATTTCTTGCCCGCTTCTGGATTACGCGTGCAGTGGGGGCCTCCCGGCTGTGCACAGGGTTGCTGTTGGGCATGTCATCCACGGCACAATTGATTGGGTAGTAAAATAAAACAGAAAACAGACGACAGCTGCACTTAGGAAGAGTAGTTACACTTGGAATTGTTGTGAGTCGTCGAGTGCCCTTCGCAGCTGCAGTGCCGTGAACTCAGTTACTATTTTCATTATTGCCGTTATTGTTTTTTAATGCTCAAGTTGCTGCAAGTGTACCAGGATTCTCATTTATTCCTCTATCGAGGGTGTTAAGTCGGTGGATAAGGTATGACTCTCGTTGTTCACGTTCTCGATTTGATTTAAATCCCGTCTCTAAGAGCGTTACTGATAGTTTGTCGAATGCATGGTCGGGAAGATTGAGATGTTTTGATAGAGGTAGGCTTGGGGCTGATTTCGCATGGGCTCTGTGATTATTGAAGCGAACACTAAATGATGTTTCTGTTTGTCCGATGTACTGCATACTACACACGTTGCATTCGAGTAGGTATACCACATAAGAGGAATCGCATGTTAGGTTTCCTCGTATGTTAATCGAAAACTTGGATTGTGTGCTGGTTGCTTTGTGTGTTTCTCGCATCGCCTTACATACAAGGCATTGTGGCTTTAATTAAGGTTGGCATGAATTATTCGGGGGTGAGTGTTAATTTGAGAGTGGACAAGTGTGTCTTTGAGGTTACGTGATCGTCAGTAAACGACGCCTAGAGCGGATAGTAATGCGCGTTTCAGACGTTCACTTTGTTCCAGAACATTGTAATGTCGTTTAAGGATTTTGTTTACAATGGCGAAGTTTGGGCTGTAAGTCAAGCAGAGGTTTGTTCGTTGTGGGTCTTCATGCGGTGGTCGCTTCATAAGTAAGTCTTCACGCTTTAGTTTTCTGGCTTTTTGAACAGCGTCATTGACTACATGGGGGAGGAGGTATTTTTGTTTCTCGAGCATAAGTTTTAGCCTCTGTGAGTTCGTGTCAAAGTCAGCGTCTCTAGAGCAGATTCGCTTAAACCGGTGAGCCTGGCTTATGAAATACTGTTTTTACAGTGGCGTGGGTAATGAAGGTAGTGTTGTCGATCTGTTGGTTTGCGATATAGGGTTGTAGAGAGCTTCTCTTCTTCTTATCGTTATGGTAACATCAAGAAAATTTACGGTTACTTGCGAGTATGTGTGTGTGAAGTGTATGTTTAGATGTACAGCGTTGTAAGTGTCGATAAAGCTTAGAAGTTCGTCCTCGCTCTGGGTCCAAATAAGAAAGATGTCGCCTATATATCTTCTGTATAACATTGGTTTCAAGGAACATTGTGAAAGAAATTCTGATTCTAGCTTTCCCATAAATATGTTGGCATAATTAGGTGCCATTTTAGTGCCCATAGCGGTCTCGCTGATTTGTCGAAAATACTCTCGGTTAAACTCGAATGAATTTAATTCGAGGACCATCCTCGTCAAAGTTGTGATGGCAGAGAAATCTGGGGTGTTAGACTGTTTATGGTTTGTGTACTTGTTTCGGATATCAGCTATGCCGTCATCGTGAGGAATATTTGTACACAATGAACAGACATCAAGAGTAACCAAGTACGAGTTTTCGGCACACACAGACCTGCAATATCTCGAAGAAAATGTGTGGTGTCTTTTACATACGACGCGAAGGTGCATGGAATGTGGCTTATTAGTTTGTCAACCTACCCTGATATGCGTTCAGTTATTGTACTGATGCCTGATATGATTGGTCGACCTGGGTTATCTGGTTTATGAATTTTTGGGAGGATGTAGAAGTGACCTGGACGAGGGTATGCTGGTCGCATCAGTTTGTGGTCAGTGTTGGTTATCTTTTCTGCATCCAGCAGTTTCTTTAGTTCTGTTGATACGATACGTTTGTATTCATCTGTCGGATCACCTGGGAGGCGTTCGTGAAACCTTGAGTCGTCTAGTTGGGGGTATGCTTCTTGTTTGTATTAAGTACTACAATTGTTTGTATTAAGCACTACAATTGCTCCTCCTTTGTCAGCGGGTTTTATTGTTATGTCTGTCCTAGATGCCAAATTTCTCATACTTGTTTTCAGATTTTGTTAAGTTTTTTCGGTTTCCTTTCTGTCTGTGGTATTCGTGTACTATATCTTTCTGTACTGCGGTGATAAAAAGGTCCAAGCACTTGTCTCAATTACTGTTCGGTGTCCAACCATTTTATTTACGACGGTGAATTGTTTCGTGGTTAGAAGGTCTGTCCAAGAAACATTCGCGCAACCTTAAGCTTCGAGCGAAGCTGTCGAGGTCCCGGAGCAAGTGGAATTTATCGAAAAATTTTGCGGTCGGGCAGAAGCTTAGTCCCTTAGATAGCAGTTTTTCTTTGTCAGGTGACAAGCTCGTGTCCGATAGGTTTACAGCCACAGTGTCACAGGGTGTGTTCCTATATGGGTGCTCGTTTGTACCGTTAGTGGTTTCCTAGGTGGTGGCGTTGAAGCGATAAGGAACTATATCAGAGAACGCGGGTTTGGGCACATGGTATCTTTTGAGTTTATGAATTTTTGTGGTCATGATGGCTTGGCATTCTCTTCAAATTCTGTTAATCGGGTGATTTCTTCGTTCGATAAAGTGTTGTAGCGGAGAATGCTGTTGTTCATAGCGACCAGTTTCTTTAGCTGCTTATCACTGTGATTAAAAGCGATGTCTGTTAATTTAAGAGATGCCTCAAGGGGGACATTTTTTTATGTTATTTCGTCGTGTTCATCTAGATTTGTAGCGGCTGGTGTGAGGGAGAGTGTCATACCCTTGGGGGCTATTCTAGCACGAAGGTACACTTGCAATGTTGATTTATGCATTTCATGTCTAATTCATTTGTCAGCAAGTTTTCATACTCTAAGGAAAGCGGCACTGCAATTGGGAAGCGATGAGCTGGATTTACAATTCAGAAGTCAATCTTCTTTTGGGTGCGGGGATGGCACTGATGAGGTGCGAAGGTTGTAGTTATGTCCGGCAGGCCTTCGTCGTTGTACACTGTAAGCAAAAGTTAGCCGAGATGGGAGTTTCTCCAGCACATGAGCCCACAAAACTCCCCTGCCCTAATTATTTACTCCCTAGTAGGGAGTGAACTCGGCACATGTCATCGTAAAATGCCCCCTGCTTAATCACAGAGTTTATGAACGACATGACCTTGTTAATCTCCCCAGAGAGTTTCAGGGCACGTGGTTACAAACTCCCTATAGGAGCTTTAAAAACCATCTTTGGGTGGAACGTGTGTGTGTGTGTGTGCGTGTGTGTGTGTGTGTGTGTGTGTGCGTGCGTGCGTGCGTGTGTGTGTGCGTGCGTGTGTGTGTGTGTGTGTACGGGCATATGTTTGCACGTTGGTGTGAAACACATGTGCTTTGTGTGGCTAACCGCGTAAGCATCTGTCAACAGGCAACGAAATTATAAGTGCAGCGAAGAATAGCAACGACCGGTCGGTATTTATTGTGAACATTTCAATATATTTCGCTCCGTTAAACCACTCTGCACATCGGTCCGATTCCTCAACGAAACGCCGTGAATTCCGCGCTTCAAAGAGCCGAGTAACAAAAAACTTCGTAGAATAAATTAATGGTAGCAAAAGTAAGCTGTTATGATCGTCAGCGGCTGCTCCTGGAGTTTCACCGTCAAACACTACGAAGCGGTTTGAAGTAGGCTTCGCTCGACTACGGCAGGCTGGCCGGCAACCGGTCTGAGAGTTGCGCCGGCGACGCGCTCGCCCCGTCTCCGCCGATGGTGGCTTCTCGGAGTGTCACCGGTATTTCACCGGCTGTAGCATCTAAGTAGTAAAAAGGCCTCGCTATGCCGTCGGTATCAAGCCGGCATCGTATCAAGCTCGCACTGCGCGCCGGCCACCGCGGAAAGCGCTACGAGCTAGCACCGACCACCGGCGAGGCAAAGAATGTTTTTCACAAAAAATGAAGGCTGCTGGGATGTATAACAGTCTTCTGCACCTTGCGACCGCAGCTGTGAATGACTAACTACAAGGCGAGCGCCGAACGAGGCGGAGTAAGATCGTCAGTGACTGCACCGTAAAACTTCGAAGCGGTTCGTAGTAGGCTTCGCTCGACGACGGCAGGCTGGTCAGCAACCGGTGTGAAAGTTGCGCCGGCGACGCCCTCACCCCGTCTCCGCCGATGGTGAGTTCTCGGAGTGTCACAGCTATTTCACCGGCTGCAACATCTAAGCGGTAGGAAGGCCTAGCTATGGCGTCGGTATCGAGCCGGCATCGTATCGAGCTCGCACTGCGCACCGGCCGCCGTGGTGAGCTCTGCGAGCTATACATGCAATGCATGCGAGCAACGGGAACAGCGACTGCGAATCGTCTCAATCGTTTAAGTCTATCACTCCGTAGCTTAAACTGCGTGAATAACCGACACCTTTTTTTTGTGCATGGGTAAAACAACGAGACGTAAACTGCACATCAGCAAGCATTTTGTGATCGCCAGCTCTCATTCATCGAATCACCGTGCCGTACTCGTGAGTGAGGCCTAGTCGTCGAATGCGGTAGCGGCGGTCTACCTCGGTTCATCGCTGGAGCTGCTAAATGTGCCTCGTTATCGTGTTCATTCAAGGCCGCGCGCACTTTGTATATGATTCAGTGCATTTTACGGGTCCACAAACAGTACTGCTAATGCAAATTCAGCCCGTACGACAGAGCATCAATTGATAAAACTTTTTCGTTATAGTAGAAAATTATTGAATATTAGGCAGGCTTTGCATAAAAGGCATGTGTGTTGAAGTGCTTACATCAGACCACCGCAAGTTCGTCCTTACGCCTTGCGTATTTATTGCTTCAAGGCTACATGCGATGTAAGAATATGGTGCCTATATATACCCGGTGGCTATATCGTAGGTGTGTACTGCGTCTGGCAAGCTGTGGTGAGTGCGAGTGTTGTGATGTTACGTGGACGTTGTGATAGTGTTTGTGTACTGGAATTATTGTTGTGCGCATTAAATTAATGTAATCAAAGTTACGCTTGCGCGTGGTACGGCTGCTCGGTCGATGCAAAAAATTTCTCGGTAGATGCAAAAAATTTACTCCCATACTGACCTCAAAAAGTTCCCCAATGGATGTAAATAACCCCCCCCCCCCCCCACTGGCACCATGCAAAAACACCCTACTGATGGGGAGTAAAATTTTTTACTCCCTCCGGACGGTGTTTATAAAACTCCTACCGGGGCGTGCGCTAGAGGACAAGGTCATTTACTCCCATCTCGGCTTATTTCTCTTTACAGTGTAGGGAGGATTTCGGCGTTGGGCTTTGACGCAACTTTCCATCGCAACTTTGACGGGGATGATCCTCGAATTAAATTAATTCGAGTTTAACCAAGAGTAATTTCGACAAATCAGCGGGACCACTATGGGCACCAAAATGGCACCTAGTTATGCCAACATATTTATGGCAAAGCTAGAATCTGAATTTTTTGCACAAAGTTCCTTGAAACCAAGTTATACAGAAGATACATAGACGACATCTTTCTTATTTGGACCCACAGCGAGGATGAACTTCTAAGCTTTATCGACACTTACAATAATGTACATCCGAACATACACTTCACGCACACATACTCGCAAGTAACCGTGAATTTTCTTGATGTTACCATGACGATAGATGAAGAGAACCTCCCTACAACCCTATATCGGAAACCAATGGATCGACAACAATACCTCCATTACCAAAGCGATCACCCACGCCACTGTAGAAACAGTATTCTATATAGCCAGGCTCACCGGTTTAAGCGAATCTGCTCTAGAGACGCTGACTTTGACACGAGCTCACAGAGGCTAAAACGGATGCTCGAGCAACAAAAATACACCCCACAGGTAATTATGGACGCTGTTCAAAAAGCGAGAAAACTATAGCGTGAAGACTTACTTATGAAGCGACCACCGCAAGAAGACCCACAACGAACAAACCTGTGCTTGACTTACAGCACAAACTTCCCCAATGTAAATAAATTCCTTAAACGACATCACAACATTCTGGAACAAAGTGAACGCCTGAAACGCGCATTCCCATCCGCTCCTAGCTTCGTTTACCGGCGACCATGCAACCTCAAAGACACACTTATCTTCTCTCCAATGAATACTTCACCTCCTAATAATTCATGCCAACCTTGTTTAAAGCCACGATGTCTTGTATGTAAGGCGATGCGAGAAACGCACAAAGCAACCAGCACACAATCCAAGTTTTCGATTAACGTACGAGGAAACCTAACATGCGATTCCTCTAATGTGGTATACCTACTCGAATGCAACGTGTGTGGTATGCGGTACATCGGACAAACGGAAACACCATTTAGGATTCGCTTCAAAAATTACAGAGCCCACGCGAAATCAGCCCCAAATCTACCCCTATCAAAATATCTTAATCTTCCCGACCATGCATTCGACGAACTATCAGTAACGCTTTTCGAGACGTGATTTAAATCAAATCGAGAACGTGAACAACGAGTCATACCTTATCCACCAATTTAACACCCTCGATAGATAAATAAATGAGAATCCTGGTACACTTGCAGCAATTAAAGCATTAGAAAACAATAACGGCAATAATGAAAATAGTAACTGAGTTCACGGCACTGCAGCTGCGAAGGGCACTGGACGACTCAAAAGAATTCCAAGTGTAACTACTCTTCCTAAGTGCAGCTGTCGTCTGTTTTCTGTTTTATTTTGCTACTCAATCAATTGTGCCGTGCATGACCTGCCCAACAGCAACCCTGTGCACAGCCGGGAGGCCCCCACTGCACGTGTAATCCAGATGCGGGCAAGAAATTCACACTGCGCCCGCTTACCCGCCTCTGCCCCAATACGCCTTCCCCTTTCTAAGAGGAAATGTTGACGGGGTGCCGAGTAGTTAAAGGCTTAAAACTTCCTAAAATGTCCGCTTACCAGCCTCTGCCGCAATACGCGGCACCCCTCTTTCTACGACGAAATGTTGACGGGGCTCCGAGTAGTTAAAGGCTTAGAACTTCCTAAAAAAGCTCTTTTTTGCCCCACACTAAACCGCGAGTGCCAGGATGCGCCATCTGGTCGGAAAGAATGCGTTAGTGAAAGGAAGCAAACACAGACCACTGACATCAGAAAGGTGAAGGGGAGAAAGGGGAGAGAGATGAAGGGGGACGTGGAAGGAAGTGTGAAAGGGGGAACCCGAGGGGAATCCACATTATATTCTTTTTCTCTTTTTTCTTTCTTTCTTTTTTTTCTTTTTTTCTGTCTTTTTCCTCTCTCCTGTCCCTCTGATTAGAGATAATATAAAGCTGAGCACCAACAAACTGTACCTTTAATCCTGAAGAAGGCCAGACTATAGGCCGAAACGTTGAAATAAACCACGTTGGGACCGCTCACGGAGGATCTACTGGACTATATGGAACGCTACGGCCACTCAACCACCATGGCTGCCTATATATATTTCAGCTGTTATGTACGTCCGTTTCAGTATTCATATAAGTATTTTCCATTGTCCAGTGCCCGTTGCAGCAGCAGTGCCACGGACTCAATTTTTCTTGTCACTATTGCCATTACACTTTTCAATACTTCCATTGCTGCAAGTGTACCGGTATTCTCATTCATTCCTCTCTCGCGGGTGTTACATCGGTGGAAGAGGTATGACTCGCATTGCTCACGTTATCGGCTTCATCGAAATCCCGTTTCTAAGAGTATTAGTAATAATTTGTCCAATGCATGGTCGGAAAGGTTGAGATATTTTGATAGAGAAAGACTTGGGGGCGGATTTTCACTGGGCTCTGTTATTATTGAAATGAATTCTATATGATGCTTCTGCTTATTAGATGTACTGCATACTGCACACGTTGAATTCGAACAGGTACACCACATTTTAGGATTCGCATGTTAGGTTTCCTCGTATATTCGTCGAAAACTTGAATTGTGTGCAGGTTGCTCCGTCTCTTTCTCACATCGCTTTACACACAAGACATCTCGACTTTTTCTTTTTTATTTTTTATTGCGAGAATGACTTGTCCTTAAGGCATAATATTTTTGTTAAATGTGTACTGCTAGGCCGGTGTTGTGTATGAAGTGAAGTAGTGTCTTGTGGAATCCGTTTTCATGTATTCAGCGGTTGTAACTGGCTGTATCATTGTAGCGAAGGCAGGCTTGAGCGAGGTGACGGGAGCGTTCTGGCAGCAGCCCTTCACATGTCCATTAAAGGTGACACGTATCTTCTTGCACCGCAGAAGTGAGTCAACACGGACACGTATCACCTCGTAAATATGACCAGTTCCGGGATGATATAACCGCCGGTGTAAGAGCCACCCTGGCCTGAAGCCTCCTAAGCACAACTTCCTCCGCCTTAGTAAGGTGAGAAGGGAGAGAGCAGACACACAGTGGAATGAGAGTACGTGTATACAGCAGGAAAACATTTTTAAGGGTATGGAGTAAGTTTTGGGGCTGAGGTTGAAGGGGAATGACTGGAAGGTTTATGTCTGGAGGGCAGTGAACCTGTTGGTCAGCAGCAATGTTGTGTGGGTTGGCAGCATGGCCTTGAGGCCAAGGTACTTTTACGCAAGTAGCCGAATTATGGTTCAGCTTATGATTAGCCTCGCAGATCTCCATGGCCTTGTGTACTTTTTTGAGCTCCTTGACATCGGATAAGGAATCAGTGTATATGTGAATCTGCCTATTTGTTGGCAGCTAAGATAGAGGTAGCATCCTGGATTGCGTCGTGGATGGCTTGAAGTCCATCACAAGAGGAGTGGCTTTCGTAGATAGATAACGCTGGTGGCCTCTGACAAAAGTATGCGTAGTACTCAAGAGTGATGTCCTTCCGCCGTGTTATGGGATAGCAGCATCTGTATATATTTTGCGGGTATTAGCGCATGAGGCCTCGATGATGGAGTGTTCGTCAACTGTAGATGATGTATCGGAGCGCCATAACTTTGTTGTTTTATTAGATAGGGTGGTGGTGAATTCCCAGGCAGGCATAGACTAGGGCTGGTTCTCAATGCGAGAGCTACATTGAAAGTGAGCATGCAACGCAGCAACAAACGGTACAAGTTGCCTTTTGATTTCACGAGCTTTTTCTCCTTGCGAAACCAGCTCTGCAATTGTGTTAAGCTGGGCGTGCTCCTGTAAATTTAGTATGGGAGTGATGCGAGGTAACGCTGTAATTGTGTGCATAGCATGACGGTTAATCATTTCCAACTGTGCCAACTGGGCCAAAGTTAACCGTTGATATTGCGCCTGGTATAAAATTCTTGGCTGCAAAAATTCGTGAACGAGCTGTCGAGCTACATGTGTACGGGCTCCAGCTGCTTTCGATGCAATGTGGCGAATCAGATGAAGCGTTTTTGTGTCACTCTGTCTTACTTTTTATAGCCAGTGCACTCCACTGCCGGACTTGTGAATATGAAGACCTAGTATGCGGACTTCCGAAGCCTCAAGAATGGTCTTTGCACTCACTCTAAGTTTAAAAAGGCACTGCTTGATTTTTCTGCGTCCTGCTTTGTTAGCTATCTTAACACAGCAAAATTTTTGGGCGGACATGTCTAACCCTGCGTTCCGAGTTGAGCTCTGAAAAACATCAGAGGCTTTCTGAAGCTTTTGTACTTGTCTTCAGACGTCTTTATGCACAGACCATAAAGTCACATCATCAGCCTATATCAGAAATCTCATGTCTTGAATTCGGTGTAGTTGCCATGCTAGAGTTATTAGAGCAATGTTGAACAGGAGAAGACTCAGAAGAGACAAAACAGATCCTTGCGAAACACCTCTTTTGAACATGAAGCAACCTTAGGCTTTCCATCTACTCTTATTGCAAATATGCGGTTTTGAAGAAAATGTAAATAAATTTTACTACCCGCAGTGGAAATCAGAGCACGGTGAGGTTGGATAAAATGACGTCATGGTTTATGTTGTCGTAAGCTTTCGTTACGTCCGTTGCTATTACAGTGCGTACTGCGTGGCTGTGTGAAGAAACTTGTAAAATGTCATCCGACAAGATAGAAAGACCGTCTTCAGTCCCGAAATGGGAACGGAACCCGATTTGAGCCGGATGGTACTTCTTGTGTCGTTCAAGCCACCAGGAAACACGTGTGGCCAGCATCTTTCTAGCAAGCTTGCAGACAGTACAGGTAAATGAAATCGGCCGCAAGAATTGCAGGCTATTTTGAGACTTTCCGGGTTTTGGAATTGGGACGACGACTGAGTGTTTCCAATCAGATGGGAGGCCCCCAGTTTCTCATACTTTAATAATAGCCTGCAGAAGTGTATGAAGAGATTCACCTTCCATGTTCTTAAAAATTCGGTATGGAATACGGTCTGGACGAGGTGTTGTTCCTTGGTGAGAAGTTTAAATCGCCTCTATTAGTTCGGCCATGCCGAAAGGACTGCATATATCGGATTTGGCACTTGGCTCAAGCTCGTCGACATCGGGGCCGGTTATAGAAGTGGCGCTATCATACTTTGGAAAAAATGCTCTTGCAGCCTGCTCTGCAAATTCTGGTGGCATGCTTTGCATCGATAACCTCAAGCTCGCTGCAGGGTCACGTTAGTTGTAACCGCGTACCATCGACCAGAACGTACGCCAAAGGGATCTGTTTCCCATGCCAGATCCAAGTTTTTCCCACCACTCATGCCACTTTTGTCCAGAAAGCTGCTTTTCGTGCCGACGCGCCTTTGCTGCTATATGGTTGGCATGTGCACGGCTACCTGGTGCGTCTGGATTCCTCGACGCATACAGCTCCGCCTGACGTCGCTTCGCCTGGAGTCTCAAAAGAGCGAGGTCCGGTGGAGGTTGTTCTTCGTCAACGGTGGTCACGACTGCATTACTGCGGAGCAGCTCTTGCAAAGTTGGAAGAATTTCTGTAGGCTTTATGGGAACTTTATGAATTGACAATTCCCAAAATTTATGCAAATGCGTGATCGCTACGCGTCGTCGAATTTTCCTTACGAATCTTCTTTTTGAACCAATAATTATTGGCATAGAATCACTACTCATTGCGGCGTCCCAGGACGCAACCACTATGAAAGATCTGGAGCGTGCGTTTCCGATGTTGTACGTACAGAGCAGGTAGACAAGGCGTGATGGTTCAACAGAGTAAATGTGGCATCAGTCATGGTGTTTTTAACCTGGCATCCTCATTCCGAGTTGTGCTTGTATCCCCAATCTGTCTGTGGTGCATTGAAATCTCCACTTACGAGGGTGGGAATCCCCGGATAAATATAACGGAGATGTGCTATTCATCCCAAGTTAAAACGTGTACGCTGTGGTCTGGCATAAAAGACACTAGTATGACAGAAGTCCTCAATGGTCGTGTCAGAACAGCGACAACTTCTTGATTTCCACTGCACCATGGTGCCATAGTAATCATTGTATGAGGAATACGCGATGATTTCCCGCCACGGTGGTCTAGTGGCTAAGGTACTCGGCTGCCGACACGCAGGTCGCGGGATCAAATCCGGGCTGTGGCGGCTGAATTTCCGATGGAGGTGGAAATGTTGTAGGCCCGTGTACTCAGATTTGGGTGCACGTTAAAGAACCCCAGGTGGTCAAAATTTCCGGAGCCCTCCACTACGGCGTCTCTCATAATCAAATAGTGGTTTTGCGTCGTTAAACCCCACAAATCAATCAATCAATACGCGATGACCCATACACTGCGGCTCTTCCCGGAGTTGAACCCATAGTCGTAGCACGTCTATCTCTAATGAACGGGTTATGATACCAACTAAATATACAGAGAGCACACCTTGTTATGCTCTTGAATAAGTAGTGCCCTTACATGTAGCTTGTTGTATTCAAGCTTGGTTTTAATTTCTCCTAACTTGGAGCTTAAGCCTCGACAATTCCATTGAAGAATTCCGTCACGTTGCAGCTGCTGCAGAGAGTTAGCCATGATGCAAGCAATCCTGTTTGAGTGCCATCGGTTGAGCAAGCTGATTGAAAACTACTGTCCAAACTTATTGGTTGACCCATAGTGTCGTGTGGGCTGCAGGCGTAACTGGAGAATGCACACTCAGTGATTCATTGCGTGTAGGTCCCGTTTTCTGGCGCTTCAGGATAACCAATTTTTTACGTTTGCGTAGCCTCTCAATTTCTTTGGCTAATGCTTCTAATCCGTGCGTCAATATCATCATGGCCATCGTTTGATTCATGCAATGGTTCAGCTAACTTTGGATTCATTTTGTGGGTCTGTCTGCCTTGTTTAACCACTGAAAAGTAAACTTGTGTCTCGGAGACCTGTGTGTCTACTGCCGAGAGTGCCTCCCGCTCTAAAGTAAAAACTTCGAAGCGATTGTTAGTCTTTACTATATTGTGTTTTGGTGTTGCCATCGTAATCTCGCTGTGGCCCTCTGTTTAGTCGGACAGCTTATGCTTGTCATGTCGTGCTCATCGAATTTACATAAGCCACATCGATATCGTGGTTGGCTCTCAGGTATTAGCCTTTTTGGGTCAACAGTAAGCTGTGGGCAAAGTACCTGCATGTGTCCCCGTTGAGAGCAATGGTAACAGAAAATCGCCTCAGGAAGGCAGGGTTTGGGGCGCGACAAACACCCATAGTAGTAAAATTAGTCAGGAAAACATTGGGGGCCCTGCACCGTTACTAAGGAAGTACGACTTTTGCCCATGAATCTGGCTGCAAGAACCTTGTGCGTCGGGACGTATTATTCCCGACATGTTATCTCAGCAGAGTCTTCACGCTCAATGCCATAGAGAACACACATTTGTATGTTAAGGCCCGATGCAAAGTAGCCCTGATCAGGCAGCTCTCAATCTTCTGACAGTGGTATATATGTTAAAGTGCATAGTTTCTGCACATCGTTGAGAGTTGCCAAGTGCCCAGTGATTGTTTTTGTTGATCTGTATGCTGCGAACCCTTTGTATCCTTTTGTTTCAAGGGCATCCTCAATGACCCTTTGAACATACTTGGTGGGCACTAATGTTATGTCGTTGCATGGTAGGGGGTGTATGTGAACTCGATAAGATAGAGAACGGGCGGGCGTTGGGTAAGACTGAGAAGCGGAGAGCGTGTAGGCATTACCAGGGGTGGCCCTTACCTTTTTTCGGTTTTGGAGTTTAGATGTTCGAGGAAGCTGTCTACTGCTGCCTTCTTTATTATGCAAGACAGCTTCTTCGAACATCTAAACTCCATCGACCAAGCGATACAGTTCACGGTGGAACGAGAGCGAGACGGGGCGCTTCCGTTTCTCGATGTTTTAGTCAGACGACAGGGCGAGCGCATGACCTTTTCGGTGTATAGAAAGCCAACTCACACCGGCAGGTATTTGCATTTTACGTCCTGTCATCCAACTTCCCACAAAGCTTCAGTGGTTTCGGCACTCCTTTCACGTGCACGAGTAATCTGCACGTCGGAGGGTGAGAGGAAGAAAGAAGAAAAGAGGATTGTCGCCGAGCTACGAGGGAATGGCTACACAGAAGCGTTCATCCGCCGGGCGTCACGCCGTTTGTCGAGACGACAACCACCGCACCGCGGAAAGACACCTGCAAGCGACACACCGCCCGACCCCCTCTCCGCCCTGGCCACACCACCACACACGAGAAAAACGAAGGCGCCAAACAACCGCGTCACCATTCCATATGTGCCGGGCATAAGTGAACAGCTCTCGAGAGTCCTAGGAAAAGCCTGGGTCACGGTAATCCATAAACCTGTTTCGACGCTCGCTCGCTTGCTACCGCGGCCGAAAGACCGACCTCCGAGGGAGCTACACCCGGGCGTTGTCTACAAAGTGTCGTGTTCTGGGTGTCCAGCCTGCTACATAGGCGAGAGCAAGTGTTTCCCGGAAAGAATGCGCCGACACAAGAACGACGTCAGGAAGATGGAAGTGCAACGTAGCGCTCTGGCGGAGCACTGCGAGAAGCACGACCATAAAATTGACTTAGACGGCGCTTCTGTTATTGAAACAGAACGGAATTTGGGAAAGAGGCTCTTGCTCGAGTCTTGGCACATTCAGCATACGCCTGCCAACGTGAACCGCTCGCTGGGATCAATGCCTTCGGTGTACGTTCACGGTCTCCGAAACGTGGTGGAAAGGGAAAGCCGGAGCCGTGGTGAGAGAACACGACGCGACGACACTTCCATGACCAAGACAGTCACCCCCTGAGGAAGGGACCGAGTCGGTCTCGAAACGTCGGACTCTATTTGAACTGTGGCTGGAGCAATTTCAATTTTCTAAACCGATGGTGATTATGTTGCTGCCCCAATTTCTGACGTCGCCATGACACGCAACGTTGCACTCCGCAACACGGTGGTTACCGTTAAGGACAACCGAACTTCGTTTCGCGTCCTCAATTTCGGCCTCTCAGCGCAAGTTATTCCTCGCGGGATGTCACTTGCGCATCTTACACCACTGGTCGACCACACAGTTTCAGCTCTAACCACCGTTCGCCACCCGATTTTTCATCAACGTCGTTCTCGTCACGTTCCTGTTCCGACCTTTTCAAGCCAATGCTATCTGACACGCTCACTTCTGAACAAGTCTCTGCTTTCTGCCGTGTGCTTCCTTCTTATCTGGGCATCTTTGACTTCGGCGACCGTAATTTGGGCCAGACATCTGTGGTAACCCATCGCATCGACACCGGTGACGCTCGACCCATTCGCCGACGACCCTACCGTGTGTCAGTCCCGGAGCGTGCTATTATACAGCGAGAAATCGATAAAATGCTTGATAAGGGCATAATCGAACCCTCATCTAGTCCCTGGTCCTCACCCGTTGTACTTGTTAAAAAGAAGGACAATAGCTGGAGATTCTGTGTTGATTACCGCCATCTCAACCATATTACCAAGAAAGATGTCTATCCCCTACCACGCATAGATGATGCACTCGATTGCTTGCACGGTGACAAATATTTATCTTCAATAGACCTTCGCTCAGGCTACTGGCAGATAGCTGTGGACGACAAAGACAGAGAGAAGACGGCCTTCGTGACTCCTGATGGACTTTATCAGTTCAAGATGATGCCTTTTGGATTATGCAATGCCCTCGCGACATTTGAGCGCATGATGGACTCTCTCCTTCGAGGCATGAAGTGGACCGTCTGCCTCTGCTATCTTGACGACGTTATTGTTTTTTCGACTACTTTCGACGACCATCTTACCCGTCTGTCCGCAGTGCTTGATGTTTTTCGACGTGCCAACTTGCAACTTAACTCGTCCAAATGCCGCTTTGGGCAACGCCAAATCTGCGCACTCGGCCATCTTGTTAACGCTGTGGGCGTTCAACCAGACCCTGCGAAAGTCCGAGCAGTTCGCGACTTCTCCACACCCCGCACAGCCAAGGACGTCCGAAGTTTTCTGGGACTGTGCTCCTATTTCCGTCGTTTTGTCGAGAAGTTTGCTGAAGCAGCCCGTCGTCTAACCTGCCTCCTCAAAACGGATGTCGCATTCACCTGGGGCCAACAGCAAGCAAACGACTTCTCGTCGCTCGTTGACATTCTCACCAATCCACCAGTCCTAGCACACTTCGACCCATCTGCCGCCACGGAGCTTCGTACTGACGCCAGTGGCCACGGCATAGGTGCAGTGCTCGCGCAGCGGCAACAAGGCATGCACCGCGTCGTCGCGTATGCAGGCCGACTGTTATCGCGCTCGGAACATAATTATTCCATCACAGAACGCGAGTGCTTAGCTCTCGTCTGGGCCATTGCGAAATTCCGACCATACCTGTATGGCCGACCATTCTCAGTTATTACTGACCACCATGCGCTTTGCTGGCTCTCCTCACTTAAGGACCCTACGGGACGCCTTGGTCGCTGGGCGCTGCGCTTACAAGAGTACACTTTTTCCGTATACTATAAATCCGGACAACTTCACAAGGATGCCGACTGCTTGTCCCGTTACCCAGTCGATCCTCCCGACACGAGGGAAGATGAGCAAGAGGCCCTCGTTCTTTCAATTACCGACTTCACCGACATAGCTGCTGAACAACGCCGCGACCCCTCTTTGCGTGCTATTATCAATGGTCTGCACTCTCCCCATCCTGACCACTCCTTACAACTGTTCGTTCTTCATAACGACATCTTGCACCGCTACAACACCCGCCCTGATGGTGCTGAGCTTTTACTCGTTGTTCCTGTGCATCTTCGCTCAGACGTTTTGGCCCAGCTGCATGATGCCCCCTCCGCTGGACACCTAGGGGTGTCACGCACGTATGACCGCATTCGCCGCCGATTCTTTTGGCCTGGCCTCTACCGTTCTGTGCGACAGTACGTTGCGGCATGTGACCTCTGCCAGCGCCGCAAGAAACCTGCTCTGAGACCTGCTAGTACCCTCCAGCCCATTGAAGTACCAGAAGAGCCATTTTCCCGAGTCGGCCTCGATCTTCTCGGACCCTTTCCCGTGTCGGCCACCGGTAATAAGTGGATTGATATTGCTACCGACTACGCAACGCGGTATGCCGTTACACGCGCCCTCCCCACCAGCTGCGCTACTGATGTAGCCGATTTCCTTCTTCATGACATCATTCTGCGTCACGGTGCTCCTCGTCAGTTGATCACCGACCGCGGCAGCTGTTTTCTATCTAAAGTAGTCGACGAGCTCCTGCGATCCTGCTCTACCCACCACAAGTTCACTACAGCGTACCATCCGCAAACCAACGGCCTCACGGAACGCCTCAACCGTACCTTGACGAATATGTTAGCGATGTACGTCTCCAAGGATCACAAAGATTGGGACATCCACTTACCTTTCGTTACCTTCACATACAATAGTTCACGTCATGATACAGCTGGATTTTCTCCTTTTTACCTACTGTTCGGTTATGACCCGCCTTTGCCCATGGACACCATGCTCCAATATGACGCCCCCTCATCGACTGCTTATGCTCGTGATACCCTGGCCCGAGCTGACATCGCCCGCCAAGTCACCCGGGATCGTTTATGTGCCTCGCAGCTTAACCAAAAGAGTGTTTACGATCGCCGGCACCGCGACGTACAGTACTCTCCGGGATCACTCGTCTTGCTGTGGTTACCATCACGTCGTGTTGGTCTGAGCGAAAAACTAATGTCCCGTTACATTGCCCCTACCGCGTCATACGCAAGGTCACCAGCGTGACCTATGAGATAGCTCTACTCCATACCACGTCAGTACCAGCTTCAGTCCCAACCGATATAGTGCACGTCTCACGGCTTAAGCCATACTTCTCACGCCACGAGAATTGATCGCACCGGGACGGTGCTTCTGCCGCCGGCGGGTAATGTCACGGGCTAGGTAGATGCCTGAGGATGACGACGACGAAGTGCTGAACGGGAACGTGCTCGGACTGCAGCCGCGTCGTACGCATTAGCTCGCCAGTATATTCGCCAGTACGAATTTGCTCACCAGTGTATACTTATTCCCCGTAACAATATTCGCCTAGGTTTGTAGCAGCTGGTGTGAAGAAGAGTGTCATACCCTCGGGGGCTGTTCCAGCGCCAAGGTACAATTTCAATTTTAATTTGTGCATTTCATGTCTGATTTGATGTTAGCGAGTTTTCGTACTTTAGGAAGGTGTCACTGCAACTGAGAAGCGATGAGCTGGACTTAAATTTTAGAGGTCAAACTTTTTTTGGGTACAGGGATGGCACTGATAAAGTCCGCAGGTTGTAGGTATGTCCGGCTGGTATTCGTTATTGTAGGGAGCCGGAGTCGAAATTTTGTGCACAAAGGCTCTTGAAGCCATTATTATATAAGAGATACACAGACTATATCTTTCGTATTTGAACCCACAGTGAGGATGAACTACTCAGCTTTATCGACACTTACAGCGCTGTTCATCCAAGCATACAATTCAAACACACGTACTCGCAAGCAACCGTAAATTTTATTGATATTACCATAACGGCAGACAAAAACAAGCTTCCTACAACCCTATATCGTAAAGGAACGGATAGACAACTATACCTTCATTACCAAAGTGATCACCCATGCCACTGTGACAACAGTATCCCATACAACCAGGCTCATTTGTTTAGGCGAATCTGCTCAAGAGGCGCTGATTTTCACACGAACTCAAACGAGCTAAAATCTTTGGCTCATGAAAAAATGCCTCCTTCATGTAATTGATGACGCCGTTCAGAAAGCTAGAAAACTGAAGCGTGATGACTTATACTGCGAACACCGCAAGAACACCCGCAACAAAAAAACAACTGCTTAACTTACGGCACAAACTTGCCCAATGTAAACGAAATCCTTAAGCGAAATTACAACATTCTAGAACAAAGTGAACGTCTAAATGCGCAATCTCACCTGCTCCTGGCTTCGTTTACCGGCGACCATGCAACCTCAAAGACACACTTATCTTCTCTCCAATGAATACTTCACCTCCTAATAATTCATGCCGACCTTCATTAAAGTCACGATGTCTTGTATGTAAAGCAATGCGAAAAACACACAAAGCAACCAGCACACAATCCAAGTTTTCGTCTAACATACGAGGAAACCTAACATGCGATTCCTCTAATGTAGTATACCTACTCGAATGCAACGTGTGCAGTGTGCAGTACATAGACAACGAGAAACACCATTTAGGATTCGTTCCAATATTCAGACAGCCCATGTGAAATCAGCCCCAAATCTACTTCTATCAAAATATCTTAATCTTCTCGAACATGAATTCGACAATTTATCAGTAACACCATTAAAAACGGGATTCAAATCAAACCGAGAGCGTGACCAACAAGAGTCATACGTTATCCACCGATTTAACACCCTCGAGAGAGGAATAAATAAGAATCCGGGTACACTTGCAACAAATAAAGCATCAGAAAACAATTATGGCAATAACGAAAATAATAACCGAGGTTCACGGCACTGCAGCGGCAGCGGTCGCTGGACAACTGAATATACTTGTAAATGTAACTACTCTTCCTAAATAGAGCTGTCATCTGTTTCTGTTTTTACCTTACTATTCAATCAATAATGACAAGCACGGCATGTCCAACAGCAACCCAGTTCACTATCATGTGGCCCCTACTGCGTTATTCAGGCGCAGGCCAGAATTGACATTGTACCCACTTGCTGACCTCTGTGGCAATACGCTGCACCCCTCTTTCAGCAACGAGATGTCCACGAGGCTCTGAGTAGTTAAAGGCTAAAACTTCGTTAAAAATCTTTTTTTTCTTGAGACCGAACCACCGGAGTCATGCGGCGCCGTCTGATTGGAAAGAATACGTTAGTGGAAGGAAATATATGCAGACCACGGAGATCTTAAAGGTGATCATTGAAAAAAAAAGGATGGTAGGGTTTGTGGTGTGGGGTGGCAGTCTACCTTATGTTCTCAATGCTTTTTTTTCGCGTACCATCTCTCGTTTAGGATTGTAGAAAGCTGAGCACCAAGAAACTGTACCCTCATTCCTGATGAGGCCAGACTCTGGCTTTAACCTCGATATAAACCACATTGTTATGGTCCACAAGGATCTTGGCTGTATATATATATATATATATATATATATATATATATATATATATATATATATATGTGTGTGTGTGTGTGTGTGTGTGTGTGTGTGTGTGTGTGTGACGTAAGAAGGCAGGGATGGTTAGGAGAAGTAGAGGAGGAAGAAGTCAGAACGGAAAAAACATGGCGTATGAGCCAGGCCACGTCGCCCATTCAGCATAGCGTCACACGAGTCGACAAGACGGAGACCTGCCCGCCCCTTCATCAGTCGCTCAGCATCGACGCAGTTCTACGCAAGACACCCTGACCACACATGGACAACCGTGCAAGCGCCTAGCATTACGCATCGACCAGCATTATGTCAGAAGCATCTACTGACCATCCCATCCTCAAGTACACCGGAGCAGCGGACGATGTACCCGTACAAGACTGGTTCGACCTGTTCGAGCTCCACGCTACCGCTGCATCATGGTCGGAACGGGAGATGGTTATCAACTTTACTGACTACATCTCAGGTGAGGCATTCAAATTTTACCTCAGCCACATCTTCGAGAACGATGAGTCTTGGAAAAAGATCAAAGAAGAAATGATCACCCGTTTCAAAGAATACTATGAATACCTGTTCATACCTCATCAGCGGAAGGCATTTCAACTCACCCATTACAGTTACGCGAAGTCTTCCCGCAGTAAGCCTATTTTTCAAGTGAGACCTCAGAGACAATATACCACCATTGTACTGTCATATAACTCTTCCGAAAAAACGTCACACATTCGAACACCAACCGGTAACTTGCACGTCGCAACAGACAAGGTAAAGCCTCCGTATACCGGAAGGAATCTAGGCCATTACGCCAAAAGACAAAACCTAAATAAAGCCGGCTTTCTCAAGAGCAATGAAATCGGCATTTCCAACGTGTTCACTGCACCACAACACTTCAGATTTTACTGAACCACCCGAATCCATTGATGCTTCGTGTCACACACAAGGTCCAGATGGTTTCGAACTCGCGACGGAATTTCCACGTGAGGAGCTGGTGAATCCTCACAATGCCAGCCCATACCCTGACGCTCCGGACCAGGGTCGTTCGACAGTCATTCTCAGCCCAATCACGCCGCAAAAAGAAAAACATACGCCATCAGATTTATCCGAAGCCATGTGTGTTGTGCTCTCATCGTCAAGTGATAACAGACATAGGAGTCAAAGCACCGCAGGAATTTTGAATCCACCAATGCCGGCGCATTTTCAACTGACAGAAGCTTTTACAATCAATGATGACTCACAGCCATCTTGGGAGCTTTCTCATCAGTCTGTCACACTGCTTTCATCGCAAGACAAGCCCAGCAGTACAGTATCAACTACCGACTATCTACTGATCACATCACAATGCAAAGAAAAGCAGACTCATGTTCCTGCAAGATGCCCATCTGACCAACTTTCACAACAAAACGAGCAATTTCAACAAAGGCAACTCTATGAACTCCAGGAACTACAATGGCTACTCGAACAAGAAGAACAATCCTTACGAGTACACTCCTTACGAGTACACGAAACCTCCTTACGAGTACTCTCCTTACGAGTCCTTACGAAACCTCCTTACGAGTACACTTGTGGCTTAAAGGTCATCAGAGACAACAGCAATTAAAGAAGCAAAGACAAAGTCAATGCCTAAGCCATATTCGCAGACGGCTACCACGGAGATATGCAGCTACAACTTGTACAACGAAGAAACACAGGCATCGTATCATCAGCTTCGGTTCTCGCACATGCAAGCTGCAAGCACTCGTTCTGTCTCAGCCACGACACAGAAAGTAGCGTCTATGACGGAGAACTTGGTGCCTACGACATCCGACCCTCGAATGCTACAAAGACTTCCACCCTTGTTCATTGCTCACTATAATTGCTGTGTCATCAGTTTTTCTACCTTTTGACCATGCTTCTATTGGCCAGAACGCAACAGTCAGCCTCGCCCACCAGAGTTGTTATAGAATGCACGGAACAGAACCCTCGGCCTTGAAGACTGGCGCTGATGGCACTGACGTGGAGGACTGGCTCGCCATTTACGAGCACGTGAGCGTCCCCAACAAATAGGACGAGGACGGCAAATTGACGAACATGGTGTTCTACCTCACGGGCATAGCCAGTTTGTGGTACAACAACCACGGGTCTGATTTCGAAACCTCGTCCAATTTTCAGAACGCTGTAATCAACTTTTTATGCCGCCCTGCCGTTCGTAACCTGCAAGCCGAGCAGCGCTTGCGTGAACGCGCTCAGCAGGCTGGTAAGTCTTTCACCAGCTATATTGAAAATGTACTGGACTTGTGCAACCAATCCAATTAAAACATGTCCGAGTCTCAGAAGATCCACAGCATCATGAATGGCATTGACGAAGATGCCTTCACGATGCTGCTTGCAAAAACCCCGGCACAGTGGCCGAGGTCATCACATTGTGTCAGAGCCACGAGGAGCTCCGCCGGCAGCGTTCAATGACACGTCGCTTCGCACCACGAGCTGCAGCGCTTGCTGGCTTGAAAGCCACTTGTGACCAAGCGGCGTTGATGACAGACCTCAAGTCCTTCATCCGTGAGGAAATCGCGCTCCAGTTCTCTCTTTTGCCCTTTGCCCACCCACCGGCTGTTCAACAATTGGTTACTACCCTTCTCCCTTCCAACCGTCGGGCGATTGAGCAGGAAACAGCATAGGTCATGCCTGCGTACCACCCTCAACAACCTCCGGCTCCTGCGCCCCTCAGGTATGCCTAAGTTGTCGCCAGGCCCCCTTAAGTCGTTTCAGACTCGGCCCCTCTGACTTACGCCAAAGCTGCCTCTCGACCTCCGTTCTTTGCAGCGGGTATGCCCGCTAGGTATGTTGGCGCCACCCCTCAGCCTCATCTTCAGCCCACCATGCAGCTTTTCCAGCCTCCGTTCCGGGCAAGACCCGACCGAGCGAACCGATGGCGCACACCCGCTAACCGGTCCATTTGCTTTGCTTGCGGTTACGCCGGTCACGTAGCCTGTTATTGCTCTAGAGTACAGCCGGCTCCCGTTAATTTGCCTGTTGCTGACCAGCTTAGCCGTCCATAAAACGACGAACTGCCATCTACGCCACTGTCGTCTCGCCCAAGTTCGTCTCCTCGAAAGTCGCCGTCTCCACGACGTCGTTCCCTGTCCCCCATGCGGCCAAGTTCTGCTGCTCATGAGCAGGAAAACTAGTCGTCGCAGTCCCAGAGGCAAGGACTGCGATGCTATCGCAATGTGAAAGCCCTCAGGGCAGCCCCTCGAATATCATTGGCGTGCTTGTGGACGGTGTTCATGCATCGGCTCTTATGGACACTGCAGCTGCCGTAACAGTTATGGACGAAAAACTTTGCCGCTTACTTCGAAAAGTGACGACGCCACTTTCAGGGTTGTCCTTCCGTACTGCTAGTTTGCATCGTATTCATCCTACAGCAGGGTGCACAGCTCACGTTGTCATTCAGGACGTTCTGTATGTCGCCCAGCTCATCATCATTCTGGCAGGCTCTCATGACGTCATCCTGGGATTGGACTTTCTCTCCCGGCATGACACCGTCATCCATTGTGCCTCCGCCGAAATTGAACTCTCACCCTTCTCGCATTTGACGCCAAACTACAGTCCCTCAACACTGAGCAAGATTCTCATAAACGACGATACAACAAAGCCTCCAAACTCGTAGACGGCTGTGTCGGTCTACTGCGCTCGTCTCTCCGACACAATTGCACTCGTTTCGCCATCTGACCGCGCTTGTAGCAGGAAAGGGTTTTTAGCACCTTTCGCGACCATGCAAGTCACCCAGAGCAATGCCGCCAATTTCGTAACTATTCCATCTCCGTACACAGTAACCTTGCTTCGAGGGGAATGTCTCGGCAGAGTAGAACCAGTCGACGACGCACAATGCTTGGACGTACCTAATGACTCGCGTTGTCCCAGTTCGCATACCATCAATGCTGTTTCCACTTCTGATCCGTCATCTGCTGAAGTATTTGGCCCCTCCATTGCTGACTACCTTACGGCGGTACAGCGTTCCCAGCTTCTGGACCTGTTGCATTAATACCGTTCTTCTTTCGCTGTCGGGCGAATTTCTCTAGGTCGCACGTCTGCTGTTACGCACCGCATCGACACCGGTGCCCATCTACCTTCACGGAAACATCCATATAACGTGTCGCCAGCTGAACGTCGGGTAATTAACGAGCAGGTTGACAGTATGCTCCGACACGATGCCATTCGGCCCTCGGACAGTCCTTGGGAGTCTCCTGCTGTTATTCTTGTTGCCAAGAAAGACGGTTCTGTGCGGTTCTGTGTCGACTACAGATGGCTCAATGAGTACACTCGCAAGGATGTTTATCCACTGCCGCGCATCGATGACGCGATTGACAGCCTTCACGGAGCCGATTTTTTTCTCCTCTCGATCATCGCTTGGAATACTGGCTGGTACCCATGGCTGACGACGCTCGACCGAAGACCGCCTTCGTCACACCCGACGGCTTGTACGAGTTCAACGTCATGCCATTTGGTTCATGCAATGAATGCACCTGCGACGTTTGAGCGCATGATGGACACCGTTGTGCGCAACTTGAAATGGTACACGTGCTTGTGTTACTTCGACGATGTCGTTTTCGCTCCGGATTTCCCCACGCATCTCCAATGCCTAAAAGAAGTTTTCACACGTGTGATCAATGCCGACTTGCAACTAAATCTAAAGAAGTGCCACTTTGCAGCATGGCGACTCACCATCTTAGGGTACGTCGTGTCCAAGGATAGCATTCTACCTGATCCGGCCAAGCTTGTCACCTTGGCCGAATTCCCCAAACCTGCGTCCGTAAAAAACTGTGAAGTTTCGTGGGCCTGTGCTCACACTGTGAGCGTTTAGTATACCAATCCTCTTCATCTGTACATTATCATCATTATCATGTATTGCTCATGCATCCTCATCCTTGTCACGTAGCATCATCATCTTGGTTCATTCATCTCAGCTGTCAGCTGCCGGTTCCTTGGGCCTAATAAAGGTCTTCCAAACCAAGACTTCATACGTGGTGGAGCGTGCTGTTAGATCCCCCGTCATCCTCTCGACCACTCTACCCCTGGACCTACGTTCAGGTCACCGCTTGGGCCAGGTTCCCGGAAATATGTCGCACCAAGAAGAGGTCGGTGCTGCAGCCGTTCCCACTCTGCCACCGCGTGCCGCGCCTTTTTACGTCATTAACAGCCTCCAGCGTGAGCCCCATTCCCTTCGCTGGTATGCGTGGGGAAGATGTGGAGGAATGGCTGGACAATTTCGAATGTGTCGGCGCTGCTAACCGGTGGGATAACACCTACAAACTCGCTCACGTGTCATTCTACCTCACGGGTGTCGCGAAGACGTGGTTCCTCAACCACTTCATCGACATCCCCGACTGGTCAGCCTTCAAAGATCAGCTTCGTCGTCCTTTGCAGACCGGCTGTTCGTTCAGCTCTCGCAAAGAAAGCTCTCGCGACTCGGAAACAGCACATTGGGGAGTCGTATACATCCTACATCGAGGATGTCCTTTCACTTTGCCGCCGGATTGACACCCCAATGACAGAGTCAAACAAGGTGCGCCAGCTTCTTAAGGAGATTGCTCCCGTCGCATTCAATGCCCTTGCAATCCAGAATCCGGCTACCGTTGCTGACGTTGCGACAAGCTGTCAGCGCCTCGAAGAACTTGAGTCTATGCGCCTACAACCGGACAGTGACGTGGCCCGTATTACGGCGGATCCAAACCTGCGAGATATAGTAATGGTGATTATACGCGAAGAATTAGAATCAATCGGATTCACACTACCTTCAGTGTGTCCCATTCAGTCTTCTTCAACGTCATTGCGGGATGTCATCAGGGAGGAGCTCACGTCCATGACCCACATGGCCCACCTGCAGCCCACTGTCGCTCGTATTCTCCCATCGTTCTCGCATGCCGTCGCCGCACCATCAGGCACCGTCAGCTCGACGTCGCTGCCACGAACATACGCGCCGGTTGCTGCCGCACCTCCCAGAAGCTTTCCCACGAGCTTTCCATCACTGCCGCCTGAGCCATAATCTGTCCCTTTCACTGCTCTCTCTCTCCCAGTTCATCTAACACAAGCTACTACCCTCCTTACCGATCTACTCGCCCTACGTGCTATTATTGCGGCTATCGTGGTCACATTTCACACTTTTGCCGCAAGCGCCAGCAGGATGAGCGCCGAGGGTACGACATACGCGAACGAGACTATACCGCAGGAGCGTTGTACCAGAGCCGCGGTTATTCGTAACGCCGCGTCGGTCTCCACCTCCGCCAGCATCCGGTGAACTGCGCAGTAGTTATCGATCAACCCGACACCGTTCACTATCGCCCTACCGTGGCTCCTCTTCTCTTTTTCAGCCTTCTTCCCTCGCTAAGCGATGCAGTTTTTGGAGGACAAACTGCATTCCAACACAGTACTCCAATTCCTCAGTGCGCCCTTACAATATGATTGCAGTCACAGTTGAGGGAGTGAACGTTGATACTTTGGTGGACACTGGGGCGGAGGTTTCTATTATTCGTGCTAATTTGTGTACCCATCTTCGAAAAGTCACGACGCGTTATGTTGGATCAACACTAGTTACAGCCCAGGGAACAATGATTTGCCCTTCCGCTCTCTGTACTGCCCTTGTGCTAATTGACTACATTCTTCATCATATACAATTCGCTGTGCTATCCCCGTGCTCCCACGAACTCCTTTCAGGCTGGGACTTTCTTTCATCTGCTTCCGCGGCTATTTGTTGTGCGCGATGTGTCGTCCATCTTACTGACACAGACCACTTGCTTAGTGACGAAACCTACAGGCCACTTCGACTCATCGCTGCTGTAGACATCGAGTTACCCCCAAACGAACATCTATTACAGTTTTGTCCAACGATGTCGACTCTGGTGACATTTTGGTCACTCCATCGCCCCGTTGCCTCGATAAAGGTACATCAGGTGTGGATCGCTTCAACAATAGATCAGCTGTCCTCGCTGCTACCTACACCTCACCAGATAACGTTTTACTGCCGCGGGGCACTACTGTCGCCTGCGTTGCAGATCTGGAGCCTGTGTGCATCATACCTGTTACCCCTGCCTCCTCTAAAGGCCATCCTGGAGATCATGCTGCTTCCTCGGCCTTTACAGCAGCCATCAACAAGGACTTGACAGACTCGCAGAAGCAGCAGCTGCTTGATTTGTTGCAAAAGCATGCAGACTCTTTTGAAGTTCATTCATCCAGCAGGAGTCAGACAACTGCTACAGCACATCGTATTCAGACCGACGGAACATCCATTGTGCATTGTCGTTGGTACCGCTTCTCTCCAGCCGAACGAAAAATCATTGAGGAAAACGTAGACGTTATGCTGCAACGGGACATACTCCGACCCTCAACCAGTCCTTAATCGTCTCCAGTGGTTCTGGTGCATAAAAAACACGGTTCCGTACGATTTAGCGTCGATTACAGAGCACTCAATAAGATCACTAGGAAGGACGTATACCCCATGCCACGTATCGACGACGCCCTCGATTCCTTACAAGGTGCTGAATTCTTTTGAAGCCTCGACTTGCGTTCCGGCTGTTGGCAAATCCCCATGCACGAAGATGACAAAGAAAAAAACTGCGTTTGTAACCCCGGACGGCCTATAGAATTCAATGTTATGCCGTTTGGTCTATGCAATGCGCCTGCAAATTTTGAGCGCTTGATTGACACCGTGCTGCGTGGCCTGAAATGAAAGACTTACATGTGTTACCTCGATGACATTGTTGTCTTTTCATCGACGTTTCCTCAACATCTGCAACGCTCGGAAGAGGTCCTGACTTGCCTTGCGGGCGCTGGTCTTCAAATTAACACCAAGAAGTGCCATTTCACCAGCAGATCTATCAAGGTCCTCGGTCATGTTGTGAGCAAGGACAGAATTCATCCAGATCCTGAGAAAACTGCCGCGATGCTTCGCTTCCCTCGACCTGACAAGCCGAAAGATTTGCGAAGTTTCTTTGGTCTCGCCTCTTACTTTCGGCGATTCATACAAAACTTTGCCTCCAAAGCCGCACCACTCCATAAGCTACTTGCTTCTGGGACGCCCTTTTAATGGTCTCAGGAATGTGAATCGGCTTTGGACAGGTTGAATCGTGCCCTGACGACCGATCCTGTACTTTCTCATTTTCACGATGGTGCACCGACCTTCCTCCATACAGACGCTAGCGGCCACGGTTTAGGAGCCGTGCTCCTCCAGCGCGACAACTCTTCACGAGAGCGAGTCGTTGCGTACGCCAGCCGCGTTTTCTCCACAGCCGAGAGGAACTACACGATCACCGAGAAGGAGTGCCTCGCCATCGTTTTGTCAGTGCACAAATTTCGCCCCTATCTTCACGGCCACCATTTCACCATTGTAACCGACCACCACGCTTTATGTTGGCTTTCGACACTCAAGAACTTGTCGGGACGCCTCGGCCACCTAATTCTACGCCTACAAGAGTATGATTTTGACATCGTATACAAGTGTGGCAGAAAGCATAGCGACGCCGATGCTCTTTCTCGCTGCCTACCACCAGCGGCTCCCCTCAGCGTTTCCGCAATCACTGTGCACAACACACCCTCGGAGTTCACGTCTACGGCGGTTTCCTCTCTTGCCTCTTGGACCAGCTGCCTTCGAACGACCCGCACGATTTTTCTTTTCGACAGCTGGCTGACCCATACTGTCGACGTATTGTAGGCTACCTCACTGGCAGTTCCCGTCCACTTAATGCGAGGCTGCGTCGCCAACTCTCGCAGTTTAAGCTGCACAACTCGGTGCTACCAACATCTGCTCCCGCCAGTACACTACAGCCTCTTCCGTGCCCAGCCACACCTTTTGAAGTTGTAAGCGTTAATCTTTATGGCCCCCTCCCAGTCATTGCTGCTGGAAACCAGTGGATAGTAACAGCCGTTGACCATTTGACGCGCTACGCCGAGACAGCATTCGTTACTACTGGTACAGCTTCTGAGATTGCTGATTTCATCCTCCGAGCCATTATACTGCGTCTTGGTGCTCCACGTGTATTGCTCAGTGACCGTGGAAGGGCCTTCCTTTCACAACTAGTGAACGAACTTCTTCGCGCCTCTGGCACAACTCACAAGACTGCCTCTAATTATCATCCCCAAACTAACGGCCTAACTGAGCGATTCCACCGCACCCTTGCTGACAAGATCGCCGTCTACATTCAACCAGACCACAAGAACTGGGATGTAATTCTACCATTCGTCACTTTCGCCTACAATAAGGCTATTCAGCGGACAACCGGCTACTCACCATTTTACCTAGTTTATGGACGCTCCCCTACTTCTTTCCTGGACGTCTCTTTGTTTACCTGCCACGAAAATTCATCTCCATCCTCTTCAGAGGAATACGTTTTACGGCTCGCAGAAAGCCGCCAACGTGCTCGTATAAACACTGAAGCCCGACAGCAAGACAGAAAGCTGGTTTATGATGAATCGCATCGTGCTGTATCCTTTCAACCTGGAGACGAAGTGCTCCTTTTGACGCTTATTCGCACACCTGGTTTGTGCGACAAATTCCAGCCACGGTTTATCGGGCCGTACACACTTCTTGAAGTAACTTCACCAGTGAATTATCGCATGACGCCACTTGTAGCCCAAGCAGATCGCCGTTATCGAACTACTGAGGTCATCCATGTCTCCCGTATGAAGCCCTTCATGCGACGTTCTTTGTCCCCTTGACTTGCCGCGGCCATGCTGGCCGCTTTCACAAGGGGGCAATTAGTGGGGGCATTTAGTATACCAATCCTCTTCATCTGTACATTATCATCATTATCATGTGTTGCTCATGCATCCTCATCATTGTCACGTATTATCATCACCTTGGTTCGTTCATCTCAGCTGTCAGCTGCTGGTTCCTCGGGCCTAATAAAGGTCTTCCAAACCAAGGCTTCATAACACTTCCGACGTTTCCTACGAAACTTTGCTACGATCATATCACCCCTGGCTAATCTCCTTGGAGGTAAAAGGCCCCTGAATTTCTGGTCATCCGAGTGCGACGACGCATTGGCAAAGCTCCGCACTTGTTGACGTCTCCTCCCATTCTACGCCACTGCGACCCGACGGCCCCAACGAAGGTGCACGTGAACGCCAGCGGTGTAGGCCTCGGCGCTGTCCTGGAGCAGCGTAAACCCGGGTTTTCTGACTATGCCGGAGCATATGAAAGTCGTACGCTCACGAGAGCCGAGGCAACTACACCGTCATGGAAAAAGAGCGCCTGGCAATCATCTGGGCTCTTACAAAGTTCGATCTTATTTGCATGGTCGCCCATTCGATGTCGTCACCGACCATCATGCACTATGCTGGCTGTCATCATTGAAGGATCCCTCAGGCCTTCTCGCCCGTTGGGCTCTTCGCTTACAAGACCATGACATCCGCGTACTGTACCGCAACGGACGCCAGCGTGCTGACGCCGATGCCCTCTCGCGTTCCGCTCTAGCTGAAGACGACGTGCCCTGCTCAGTAACCTCAATAGCTGTTTCTGCCATCGATGTTGACATCCTTGCTACCGAACAACGAAAAGGATAATTGTATCTCCCCGCTGATTGAATTGTTCTATGATCTATCTGCGACACCACACACACGTGCCTTGCGTCGTTGAGCACACCAATTCGCAATCCGTGACGGCCTCCTACACCGACGCAATTACGACGCTTATGGCCGGTTGTGGTTACTCGTAATACCCCGCAGTCTGCAGTCAGAGATACGTGAATCTTTCCATTCTTATCCGCAATGCGCGCACTCTGGGGTCTCCAAAACTTACCACTGCATTCGACAACGCTACTTCTGGCGTGGGATGTCCCGCTACGTGCAGCAGTTCGTACACTCTTGCCTTGCTTGCCAACGCCGCAAACCGTCAGCACACATGTCGCATGCCAGTCTGCAACCATCACAATTGCCCTGACCGTCTTTTTGGGCGTGTAGGTATCGATTTGTATGGACCTCTTCATCTGACATCAGCTGGTAACCGCTGAATCATCGTTGCCATAGACCATTTAAAGCGATATGCCGAAACCGCCGCTCTCCCTGCGGCTATTCCGCGTGATGTTGCGTCCCTCCTCCTGCATCAATTCATACTGCGCCACGACCACCCCAAGAGCTTCTCAGCGATTGAGGCCGAGTCTTCTTGTCAGAAGTCGTCGAAGCCATTCTGATGCAGTGCCATTCTGTTCACCGCAAAACTACTACTTACCACCCGCGGACGAATGGCCTCACCGAACGCTTTAACCACACCCTCGACGACATGCTTTCGATGTACATCGCCGCCGACCACACGAATTGGGAAAATATACTACCCTTCGTCACCTACGCTTGCAACACAACCCCTCAGAACACGACCGGTTTTTCACCTTTATTCTTGCTGTATGGAAGGCCCCCGTCGCATACCATGGACACGATACTCCCGTACACGCCGGATCCATCTCAATGTGCACCTATTTCTGAGACAGCCAGGCTTGCTGAAGAGTGTCGCGAGCTTGCCAAGACTTTTACGATGCATGAGCAAGAGCGGCCGAAGTGTATTCGTAACGACTCAACCACTTCTGAGCCCACGTTTTTTCCTGGTGCGCTTGCATAGCTCTCGCTTCCGACCACTGTAGATGACCTTTCTTCCAAACCACTTCCCGAATACGAAGGCCCTTACAGTGTCATCGAGCGCACATCTCCGGTCAACTATCTCATCGAACCCGTCGAACAATCTGGAGACATGCGCCACCGCGAACGTGACATCGTCAACCTGGAGCGCCTGAAGGCTTATTATGACCCGCCCATAGTAACAAGCTGTTAGGTCGCCAGGCAGCTCCCTCTTCGACCCCGGGGTACTTGTAGCGAAGCCTCCGAACTCTGAAATGGGTCAAACTCTTGAGTACCACCTAGTGGGGCTACCAAACAAGGACGCACCTGGTGCTGGAAGTCCGTCCTTGACCATCCCTGTCGCCATAGTGTATGATCGCTGGTTGCCGGGTAATAACCGCTTTGACTATATATATATATATATATATATATATATATATATATATATATATTGTGACGACAAAGACCGAAACTGGCACTCTGGCACAGACGCGCATGCTAGGCGAGGAGGAGGAAGATGAAGTCAGAATATGAACAGCTGGCCCAGGATCGGGTGTTGTCTCTTGTTCTCTGTCTCGCTCATCACAATGGCGCAGTCGACGAAGAAGAAGTCTTGCGTTCCGGCTTCGTCATCCAGGACAGCCGCAATAAGCGCCGCTTGAGAACGGCGTCAAGGCCTCCTCGGCAGCTGTTCAACTGCCGCCACTGCCACCACCGTTCGGGGACGGCGTCAAGGCCTCCTCGGCGACTGCAGTACACGTTACTGGTACCATTTCACAAGGACGCCATCCACGCATCGTTGGCTATGGATTCTGCCGTCAGCGCAAGCCTACAAGTGAACCCTCTGCGGGAAGCCACCGATACGTGTCTTCGTGGTTTGTCGGCAGTGCGGTCTTCTCCATCGAGGAATGCCGTTCACGCTTCCTTGGCAATGGGGTCTCACCCGCCGCTTCAGCAACCCTTCAAACCACCAGTGGACGGCGTCCAGGCCTCTCCTGGGGTTGTAGGACATGACCTTATTTACATCCTGCCACCATTTCGTGGCAGGAATCCGCACTGACTCCTGTCTTTTGGGAATGCCGCTCACGCTTCCCATGGCCTACATTCCTGTTGCCGCACTCTTTCAACATACGAGCTGCCAGAGAACGCCGTCCAGGCTTCACTGCTCGTCAACCTTACCGGCGTGTGTGCTGCAACCGCTACTCATTCCAAGACCGCGATCACCAACGCTTCGGACTTCACACACGACAGTGCCGCGAACCTGCGGCGTACCATCGCGCTACTCCGCGTCAAGACTAACAAACTGACAGCGTCAATTTTCAAGCATGCTACTACAATGTTGCCAGAATTGCGTGCCACTAACGCCGTGTTGGACGTAGCGGCCTCACACGACCTTGAGGCAAGCCCATTGGAGCAACGCCGGTAGCTTTGGGCACACTCCTGCAGCTCTTAGACCAGCTCGACGGCGTTGCCTCAGTGGTATGCGCATTCTCACGTGCCGCCCCACCATCGCCATCCACCTACGAACTGCCGGAATTCGACGGGGTCCGGAATGACGCCGAAAGCTGGGTGGCAACCGTCAACGCGCTAGCAATGCACGCGGCCTGGACAGAGAATCAGAAATGGTATGTGGCCATAGACTGTCTTCGAGAAGGTGCAGCGGCGTGGCACTGGTATGAAGGTTGAGGCAGCAGTCATGGGAGGAGTGGAGCGTCAAGCTCATAGCTGCTTTCGGTCCGATTTTCTGTGCCACCTGCCCATGTCACTCGACCTTCTTTCAGGACGGAACTCGGGAAAAGCCCGACATAGAGGACGCGATTCGAGCCCCTCCAATCCTGTCATCTCTCGGGGACCAAGATGTAGGGAACAATCACGATCGTGGAACTCTGCCGTGCACAGGCATTTCTGCTGTCGTATTTAGAGCTCCTAATGAGATTCGGCCCGACAGTGCAGCTGTGTCCGGCGGGTCCCTGATGGCAAGCTTCGCGCAACGCTCCGCAAGAGGCCCCAACGCAGGTTGTCCGGTCGACTTAGAGGCACCGGCCCCCATCCTACTGGACATTCTACCACCTGATGAAACAGGTTTTTCGCTGAGTATAATAACATCCCATCTGACCAGACGGAAGAGGATATGCATGCGACGCATGCACTGCGTGAATCGGTAGAGTCTCAGATTTTTGGAACGGCTTCCGTCGAGGATCTCCCCCCAGTACGCAGCGTGGCTTCAAGAATCAGTGACTTTACAGGGTCCGGGAGCCCCATAGCAACAATGCAGCGCACGTCACGGACTACGCAAGTCACGGCGCAGGAGCCACGCCAGAGGTCAGCACGTGGACTTCACCCCAAGTATGCGCAGATGTCTAGTCGCACCGAAAAACATCTCTCGATCCGCAAAAAATTGCGCACACGGCTGCATAAGATGTTACTCGTTTTGTTGCTAGATCCACCATTTCCCGCCCTGTTTTCTAAAATGTGGTGGGACAAAGGAAAGCGTTCTGTGATCAACCTGCGACCATGTCGATCCAGTCGGGGCCGCCCGCCAGAACCATCTCCAAGAAAACCACACCACCGCAGGAAACTTCTACCACGAGAATGCCTGCTCGGTCCATCAAAGGAAAACCGGAGCCTAACTACTTTCTCTGAAAAGTCGCAGCGTGGCCGAGGCTGTAGACTGCCACACGACAGTCAATGTCGTCCCGCGGAGTCATCATCATCAAAGGGGCCAACCAGGACCCAGTCCTCACCACGACATGGTGAACGACCCGGGCGACATAGCCAGTGTCGGCCGCCGAAACCAATTTCGACAAAGTTCCAGCGTGGTCGGGGCCGACCACGACGATGCAGCCAACCCCGCCCACCTGAAGCAATGTCAACTGCTGCAGCTAGCCTCACCCACAGGAACATTGTCGTGTGGCCCATCGACAATGCTTGCAGTCATGGCCGAGCGTGACAATGAAGACCGAAACTGGCACTCTGGCACAGACGCGCATGCTAGGCGAGCGAGGAAGAAGAAACAGAATAAGAACAGCTGGCCCAGGATAGGGTGTTGTCTCTTTTTATGTGTCTCGCTCATCACAATATATATATATATATATATATATATATATATAATTGCGATTTCCTTCAAAGGGAAGAAGCAGGCTGGAGACCACGCAGTAGGAGATTATGGCATCAGTACTAGAAACGCCAGAGGAGAGCTACTAGTACAATTTCAAGAACGCAATAATTTACAAATTTTGAATACCTTCTACCGAAAACAAGGAAACCGCAAGTGGACATGGAGGAGCCCTAATGCCGAAAATCAGAACGAAATAGGCTTTATAGTGGGTACACACCGAGGCATCGTGCAGGAGGTGGAAGAGATTGGCAAGGTACGATGCAGTGACCATAGAATGGTACGGTCACGGATTCACCAAGACTTGAAGAAGGAACGACAGAAACTGATACGCAAGAAGCCAATCAATGAGCCAGCACTGAGAGGCAAAGTACAAGAATTCAGAGTCTCGCTTCAGACCAGGTACTGGGCTCTTAGTGAAGAAACCAACCTTAGCGTAGATAGAATGTATGATGATATGACGAGTATCATTACGCAGTGTGGAGTAGAAGTTGGAGGCAAGGTAGTTAGGCAGGACACTAGCAAGCTTGTCTAGGAAACAAAGAATCTCTTCAATAAGCGTCAAAGCATGAAAGTCTTCAGTACAAGAAACAAAATAGAACTGGCAGAGCTTTCGAATTTGATTATTAGGCGTAAGGTATGCGTTGTAAGCAGGTGTAACATGGAGAGAATTGACGGCGCTCTGAAAAACGGAGGAAGCGTCAAATCAGTGAAGAGAAAACTTGGGATAGGCAAAAGTACGATGTATGCACTAAGGAAAAAAGAAGGCAAAATAACTACCAACATGGATAGGACAGCTAAAATGGCGAAGGGGTTTTACAGAGATCTGTACAGTAGCCGGGACAACCATGACCCTAATAGTATAAGAAATAGCAGTAACCTAGATGACATCGCATCAGTAATGATAATAGAAGTCAGAAAAGCTTTGAAGAGCATGCAAAGAAGCAAAGCTGCTGGTGAGGATCAGGTAACATCAGATCTGCTGAAAGATGGAGGACAGATTGTGTTAGAAAAACTAGCCACCCTGTTTACGAGGTGTCTCCTGACGGGAAGAGTACCAGAGTCTTGGAAGAATGCGAACATCATCTTATTACATAAGAAACAATATGACAAGCACTTAAAGAATTACAGGAAAATGAGCTTGCTCTTTGTAGTATACAAGCTATTTAGAAAGGTAATTGCTAACAGAGTAAAGAAAACATTAGAGTTCAGTCAACCAAAGGAACAAGCAGGATTTCGAACAGGCTACTCAACAATCGAACACATTCATACTATCAATCAGGTAATACAAAAATGCTCAGAATATAACCAACCAGTACACATAGCCTTTATGCATTATGAGAAGGGGTTTCATTCAGTAGAAATATCAGCCGTCAAGCAGACACTGCAAAATCAGGGCGTCGAAGAAGAATATATAAACATCATGGAAAAAATAAACAGGGCATCAACTGCTACCATAGTGCTTCATAAAAAAAGAAACAGAATACCAATCAAGAAGGGTGTAAGGCAGGGGGACACAACCTCCCCAATGCTATTTACCGCGTTCTTACAGAAGGTTTTTAGAAGCTTAGAATGGGAAAAGCTAAGGATAAGAGTTAATGGAGAGCACCTTACTAACCTGCGCTTTGCCGATGACATTTCATTGCTGAGTAACTCAAGAGAAGAATTGTAACTCTACAGAGTTAGACAAAACAAGCAGAAAGGTGGGTCATAAATTTATTCTGCAGAAAACGAAAGTAATGTACAACAACCTCAGAATAGAACAGCGCTTCGAGACAGGTAATAGTGCACTTCAAGTTGTAAAAGACTACGTCTACTTAAGGCAGGTAATAACTACGGAGCCGAACCACGAGATTGAAGTAACTAGAATTATTACAATGGGTTGGAGCACATTTGGCAAGCACTCTCAAATCATGACAGGTTGATTATCACTATCCCTCAAGAGGAAGGTATATTACAGCTGTAACTAGAATTATTAGAATGGGGTGGAGCACATTTGGCAAGCACCCTCAAATTATGACAGGTAGATTACCACTATCCCTCAAGAAGAAGGTATATTACTGCTGTATCTGGCCGGTACTTAGCTAAGGAGCAGAAACCTGGAGACTTACAAAGAGGGTTCATCTTGAATTGAGGACGACGCAGCGAGCAATGGAAAAAATTGGTAGGTGTAACCTTAAGAGACAAGAAGACAGCAGAGTGGATAAGGGAACCAACGGGAGTTAAGGATATTCTAATTGAAATCAAGAAGGAAATATGGACATAGGCCGGGCATGTAGCACGTAGACAGGATAACCGCTGGTCATTAAGGGTAACTAACAAGATTTCTAGAGAAAGCAAGCGAGTTAGGGGAGACAGAAAGTTAGGTGAACAGATGAGATTAAGAAGTTTGCGGGTATAAATTGGCAGCAGCAAGCACTGGGAGCAGCAAGCAGCAAACTTGCGGAACATGGGAGAGGCCTTTGTCCTGCAGTGGACATAGTCAGGCTGAAGATATATATATATATATATATATATATATATATATATATATATATATATATATATATATATATATATATATATATATATATATATATAGTTGGTGGTGTTTCACTGAAACCCTATGTAATGTGCTACTTGGTCAACAAGCAAGATACTGGTGTCATTCAAATGAAGAAACTCAAACGTAACGCTCTGTTATGGATTTGGTGAAGACCACTCGAATGCTGAAACTGTCTTATTTTCACCTCATTCGATGGCTCTCTGTAGCTTAGGTTGTTTAGCTGGAATTTCGAAATCTTAGGCAGTGCAACTTTCTGCACCTCACGGGGTTTCAAAGTACCCCACCGCATGGCGCCGCTTAGGCCAAGCGACAACGCAATACGATGACGATCAATGAACGAATTTTATGGTGGCAAGACATTGAAAAACTACTACCAGAAAGCATAGGCGGCTTCAGAAGAGGTAGATGCACGATGGACTGCATTATGGATTTGGTCACAGATGTGGAAAACCAACGAACGCAAGGAAACATCACTGTCGCTGTATTCCTTGATGTCCACCGAGCATACGACACAGTGAGTCACGTTCACGTTCTGGAAGGCCTGGCGTTACAGGCATACAAGGGCAAGATACTGCGTTGGATCGCTGACTTCCTGAATCACTGAAAATTTTTTGTTGTTACGCAGGAGGACCCAACGTCAGATAATGTCGTCAACCAAGGAGTGCCATAGGGCAGCGTGCTAGGCCCTACTCTCTTTAATGCAGTCATGGCGCAGCTCCCGTATAATCTTCCACCTAACATCAGATGTTCAGTGTATGCTGATGATATAAGTATATGGACGTGTGGTCCATCGTTTTTCGATGTACAATAAACTCTACAAGTATTGGATTATGTAGACCATTTTCTAAAATAAAGAGGTATGGCACTGTGTCTGGCTAAAACAGCCATACTTCTGTCTACATTAAAAAGACCTGGAAATTTCAGATTATTCTGCAAAATCAACATTATCAAATGGTTAAAACTCATAAATTCTTGGGACTAATTTTAGACCGGAGACTAACATGGTCGCCTCATGTGCAGTCCCTGGAACAAAAAGTGAATCAGGCCATTCGAATCCTCCAGCATTTCTACGGGGCCAAGTGGGGTGGTACTACAGAGTCGCTTTAGCCCTACATGTTGCCTGGATACGCTTCATCGTAACTTACTCACTGCCTCTGCTGCACGGACATTCAGCCTCCACTGAAAGGAGACTTCACTTGTTATTGGCAAGGAGCTTGAGGGTATGTCTGGGTTTACCACGGTCGACTTCCAGTGCTTTAGTGCATGCGGAGGCTCGAGAGCCACCTTCGACAGTACTCCGAACTGAAGAAATATCTCAAAATTTGTTTAGAATTATCACACAATATGAAAGTCATTTTTTATCAGGTGCACTAACACAAAGGACGGCAACGAGACTACAGGATACTATATCGTCATTTCAAGCAGTAGTACCAGAATTTAAACAGTGGAAACCTTCAAAACCACCTTGAATGCTGCTACTTCTCAACGTTATCCGTGAAATAGACGGCATAGGGAAGAAAGCAGACATGGCCCCTCTAGTAGCTACACAGTTAGTACTTCGTCAGCTTCATGTAATGCATATTAAAAAAACGAAGATATATACAGACGGATCATGTACAGAAGAAGCGTCAGCCTGTGCGGTCTTTATACACAAATTTCAGAAAAAGAGGATGTACAAATTATCGCACAAATCTTCATCGACGGCAGCAGAATTGGTGGCTATTTTTGAAGCAGTTAGGCTCATCTGCGAGAATCCTGAGCCACGAAAATGGGTGATATGCACTGATAGCAAACCTGCTCTTCAGCTAATCAGAAATGTGAGATCACCTTACGAAAATGGGGAAATAGCACAATGTATCGCAGAAACTGTGGAATTTGCCGCAAAGCAAGGTCACAACATCGTAATCCAATGGATACCCAGCCACATCAGAATTAAGGGAAACGAAGATGCTGATAGACTAGCGAAGAAAGCATTGAAGGAAGGACAGGATTGCGCAATCCCTATGTCTCGGCCGGATATTCGACATTTTATATCGCAAGGAGCTAATCATTGTTCGACGGAGAAGTACTTTGAGAGCCCTAAATTAAAGGAAACGGTACTTTATGAAATTGATCCACACAGAAAATATTCCATAGTGACAGACCTCCCACGACACCGAGAGACATTGATCCACTGACTTAGATTGCAAGTACCATACACAAACAGCTTTCTGCACAAGATACATCGATCCAACTCACCGGAATGCCATTGTGGTTATGCAGAAGTATATGTTCGCCATATTCTTTTAGAGTGCGTTAAATACGCGAATGAAAAAGAAAAATTAAAGAACAAATTAGCAAGTACAGGCAGACGGCCCCTCACAATAAAGAAACTACTTGGACCATGGCCTGAAATGCATCTCCAGAAAAAGGCAATAATCTTCCTGACAGACTTTTTAGTGGGACCGGACTAGACAAGCGCCTATGACAGACAGCCAGAGATGGGTATTTTATAAAGTGTGGTCATGTATATACTGACATTAGAATAGTAAGGTGTGCGTGTAAGTAGTTTATGACTGTGTGAACTGCGCGAAGAAAACTGTGTATTGGCATAATACTTGAACTGGGTTCAGTGTGCTATTATGTTTTTTTCTTTTTCGTATTGTTAATTTTTGGGTACCTTTTGTATTATTATTTTATTTTTCGCTGCAGAACTTTGTGATATGGAGTAGTCGAGGCAATGGGCACCTCAACCTCTCCACAGCAAAACAGGTAAAACAGAACAGACGTCGCACAAAGTCACACCATGGGACATGATTGTGGAACCACGAAGGCGTCAAAAATTTGAGTGATCAGTGTTTTAATATATAACTAGGATTTTCCATAATAATAAGAGCTAACAACCAATGACGTCAAGGCATCAATGGCATCATCTGCTTCCTGTGGCATCATTGTCGGTTGGCTCTCACTATTATTGTGCGTAAAAAAGACCTGCTCACCGCAACAACATGACCTGCAATAAACCTAGTGGGTGAGCGAACCATTTATGAAAACTATTCTTGCAGGAAAACAATTCTTCTCGAAGCAAGATCGAAGCCCGCGACGCCTCAATTTGAAAAAGAATGACTCAGCGACTCGGCTTTCAAAGCGTTGTAGCGCATTATAGCTTAACCGTGTATAGTATTGTGTGGCATGGGGGTGAAAAAACGAAGTGAGCATGAGGAGGAAAGATGTTATGGTTAGAAGGTGGGAAAGGGGGAGAGAAAGAAATACTGCGTAGCCTTGAAAGCATGAGAATGAAAACGAGGGACACAAATGCAGTTGTAAAACGAAATAAAACACGTCAATGAAAGAGAGAGGAACACGTACAGAGAGAGATAGAGAGAAAATGAGAAGAAAGAGAAAAAAAACCAACGATCACAGATGGAAACAATGTGCGCAACACCCGCTAGTAGTAAAGCACCTTAATGAGTGTTATTTTGTCCAGAGACTCTTCCAGGCGTCCCAAGGAAGTGTGTACTGCCGACTACCAAGTACAAAGCCGCAAGACTTGAAGCTAGATCTTTTTGTCGACGAGAAGTGCGAGCTATGACCGATACGTCGTTAGCTGTGGCACGCTTTTCGGGGCTTAGTGTTAACACTAAACAGTTTTTTCTTTATATTGTAAATATTATAACAATGCACCATCTCATAGGACAGTCACAAACGGGCGAAATCGACGAGGTCATGAGCCTGCGCAGCAAAAAAACGAGCTTTGATACTCCCTTAAATTTGGCAGGCTTAAAGAACACACATGCTTTTGCTGGTGGCATGTCAAAGCGGTATGTGGGACGCAATCCCCATTTCGTGCATTCCTCGGGAGGGATTTTCCCCCTTTCTAATGGCTAAGCAGCCCCGTAGCTTCGAAGCTCTTGAAACCGGTGGGTGAGACCTAGTACAACAGATATCCTTTATTTTGGTATAATAAAAAGCGGAATTAAAACAAGATCCAGGCACAAGTGGAAATATTAATTCATCGTCAAAACAAATAATTTACAATTCTTACTCTGTTTCGTTTCTGAAGAAGTGGCTTGAGTAATTTACTTCCTTATCAGTCAGATTGGACGTATACAAGTACACGCAGCGTTTCCATTCAGTATGTGGGCTGTGAAAGTTGAAACCATACAGCCAGACGTACTTGGAGGCGTTGAAAGCCTGTGAATACACAAAGAAATAATACGATGTACGCATAAAGCAGGAGGTGGTGCCAAACTGTATCTGCTCTTAGGTGGTCTACGAGCATATTTATTTATACTAAACGTATTAAAATAACAACCTTACGGAAAAAAATTTGAAATAGGTCACCTTCTCTCCGCTTTTGTTTCAAAACAGAATACTGCGGAAATGCAAATATCCGGCAGAATGTTAACGAAAATACTACAAAGCGTTAAATCCATTCTGAGGCTTCATGTGCATTCCAAACGACGCTGTGTTGAATAAGTAAGGAAGCGCACGCGTTTAGCTACACACAAATAACGTAAAATTTCCATAGCTGCTTAAAGGGCTGAAGCCCGAAGCCTTCGCGGAATATTCCTATATGTTCTACGAAAGTAGGGGGCGGGGGCTGTTTTTTGTATTACGATTGAAGTATTCAATCGCCGACTTTGATTTTATGTATGATTCAATGCAAAACAAATGAATCTTGGAGGCAACTAAGCCACAGAAAGCATACGAGGCATAGCTTGTTCTTCTTGACTGCAATGTCTTAAGCATAACTTAAAAAGTCATCGTTTACATTGGTGGAATCTTCCCCTTGATAGGATCTTAACCTGCAAAGTTATTTTTATACGCCCTATGCTGAGCCATTTTACCATAACGGAGGGTGATCAGTCACATGTCCTATTTTCGTCGGTGTGATAGAATTCTTGCGAAAACGCAGATAGAAAGCGTGCAGTGTGTTTGTAACGACCATGCTCCTAAAAAAGCGAGGCTTTTTTCAGGCTTCTTATTTTATGGAGAAACACAAAAATAGACACACGAGGACGTTATTTCCGAATACAACGCGTTATTTCCGAATACAACGCGGAGTGAATGATGGAGAGTGGGGCGATGCATCCGTCCGTCCATTCGTTCTTGCTTCCGTCCGTTCATGCTTGCGTCTGTATGGCCGCCCGTGCGTCCATCCACCCGTCTGTGCGTGCGTCTGTTTGCCGTGCGCGCTTCTGTGCGTGAGTCCGCACGTCCATCTGTGGGTCCGTCCCTGCATTCGTCCATGCATCCACTCCTGCATCCATCCGTTCGTGCAGCCATCCGTGCGTCCGTCTATTTATCTGTCTGTGTGCCCGTTCATCCACCTATTCAACACTCCAAGTAATACCATCTCGCATCTTTTCATCATATATTCCTCAGATAGAAGCACCGTCATCTAGCGGACATTCCAAGCACTGAACGAGAGGAGGCACACGCACACTTTCTTACGGCTTGCTTTTCGTGGCTACTTCCCACCATTAACCACCTAGAGTTCATGGCACTGTGGCCCAACGCTCGCTAAGTCTTTCTAAAACCAAGTAGGTTACACCCAGCGAGTATAATGTACAACCCTTTCTTGTCCGATAGTGCTCAATGTACATGCCAATGGCTGCTAAGGGGTAATGAGAGACAGGAGAATTCGGCTTGTAGTTAACGCGCACGCGGCGATTTACTGATTGTTCAACAACGCACAGAAGAAAACTCCCACGAACACCACCTTTGAGGTCAAAAGATAAGACTGATTACGCACTATGACTACTATTACTACCACGAGGGACGAACGGGTGCGTATTTAAGGCGCTTCGCCTCTAAAATCCTCAAAAATCAACGCACATGTGGAGTCTTAACACGAGAGCGTCTCACCGGTGAGTGCTTGAAAGTTATGCAGGGCTTGTCTACATAGAAGAGGTCTGGCACGAGAATGTGGGAACGTCAAGAATTCGAGAAAGAGTATGGCAATGTTCAAGTGTAGGCACGACGGAGGGCGTAGGTGCCGAAGAAAGGGGTGATGAAGTCAGACAGTTTTCTTCTCGAACACAAGGGCTAGCGACCACAGCCAAGTGCATGGACCTACGACCGACAGTAGATCTGGTGGCTGTGGTAACTTCTCGCTGGCACCATGGACACTAAAAGGTTGAGATCAAGTCAAGCAAGCCGCTCCCACTCTTGATCTCTGCCAGGCACACAGAACAAATCATGACCATGACGCTGGCAAACCACCTTCTCCTTGCTTCAGTCCTAACAAACACCAGCTTTCAAAGTGTGTGACACTCCACTGCACGCGCCCTACTCGTTCATCTTTGGCCTCGTGTCTGGACGCGGTTCGTCTTTCTCATTTACGCCTTCCAAGTTACACCAGTGTCCTCATATTTGTCTTTCAGCGCTGCACACACCGGAGGACTGCAGATCTTTTGCGCGCATATCACATCGCAATAGGATATTTATGTGTGTGTAATGCCTAGGAGCATCAGTAAGGTCTATCTTGTAGTCCAGGCAGTAATCTTTGCTCACATCAATGGCAGGATTTTGTCGTAATTTTTATATTTTATATTGACTTCCATGGTGAGTTTGATTGACCAACAAGGTAGCACTCTCCAGGTGCGTTCGACGAGAATATTGTTCTGGGGGTGAGATGAGGTCACGTGGCGGAATGAACAGTAACCAGATGCAACAACTCAAAGACTCAGGCAAAACAAATCACAGATATTTAAAACGCCATACGTGATCATACAGACATTGGCCACAAGCTCGCAACCTTGATACTTCAGTACAATCGTGTTAGCCGTCTGCGACAATGACCTACTGTAGCAGAAGATATCGTAAAACTTGGAACATCAATTTCAGTGGCTATTGGTATTTTTGTGTATGTCAGGAGAGGATGATTGTTGCTATTACTCTGGCCACAGCATAGCACATGTTATAATAAACGCAGATCCAAAGTTTGTCTAGCATAATGCATCGGATATTAGAGGGTATGAGAAATAGGGGCCCCAAGGAGCTTGGGGACCTAAGAAATTTGCGACTACCAAGGCACACGCGCAGTACCCAAGCCAACGTTGGGCTTTTGCGTCCGTGTTGACCCAAGGATCAAGAATTGAAAATTAGTGTGAGCCCCTAGGGCGTATTCGATTGCCAATCAGATAAAGAAGACGCAGCGCGAGCCACGGTGCCGTACAGCCCCTGTCTCGCATTATTCTAAATTGGCTGAGACTGGCGCCCCGTGCGTTTTAACCAACGCAGCGTGCGTTGGACACCGTTCAGAAATTTTGCAGATCATTTTAACGCAAGAGTAACCTACGCAACGCAGCTTGGGGACCCAGAGACTTGAGCCCTCAATTCTCAAAGTCTCCAATAAACGCACGATATGACAAAACAGGTTGTCGAACGGCCCCGATTGGAATGCAGCTGACGTACGTACGTGTGAAAATATGATGAAGCTTGATTAAAAATGTGCAGGCCACCTCCACTACTGCCACTTGCCACAACTGTTCATGTACTTTTTCATGTTCCTTCACATGCTATGCCAGTAGGATCAGCCCTGGACGGCGTCTTATATTTTTGCGATACTCGTACGCCCAGATGTCGCGTCACCATGCACAAGGGGGAGGTTGTGTGTTCGCAAATTCAGGCGACCTCTGATTGTAAGCGCGTATCATGAGCTGATTAGTAGTTTTGGCAGAACAGGTGATCGTCACTAATAAAGCTGTTGTTACCTGTCAACTCAAATTCTGAATCAAAGATTGCATTCAAGCTACGCTCACCACACTGTTCCGAAGAAACAGTGTGGTGACAGGTCGTGAAGAAGTATATCGTAGATATCGGTATCGATTCATGAAATTTGTCAAAGTTGTACACTATTCTTAGTAGCGAGAACCTGAAGAGGCAGTCGACGTTTGCATGCTGGGGGCCACCCTTGTAACGGATGGTCGAAATTTCTAGAGACCTCTACTATGGCGTCTCCTATAATCAGATGGTGGTTTTGGGACGTTAAGCTTTACATATCGATCAATCAAATCAACTCTTGTAGCAGATGCCAAAGTCACATTCCTGCAAGTGTAACATCCGCCGAGAAAGGTGCCCACTGTTAACGGAGACCAAATAAAAAATCACAGCATATTCACGGAGTGATCTGATGAGTGGCACGAAGCTTCGAAGGAATTGATGCGCAAACCATGAATCATCCGCTGGCCGCGTTCGTTCGTCCGTTCGTATGTATGCATGTATGTATGTATGTATGTATGTATGTATGTATGTATGTATGTATGTATGTATGTATGTATGTATGTATGTATGTATGTATGTATGTATGTATGTATGTATGTATGTATGTATGTATGTATGTATGTATGTATGTATGTATGTATGTACGTACGTTCGTCTGCCTGCCTGTCTGTCTGTCTGTCTGTGTGTCCATTCGTCCGTACTTATGTGTCCATCCGTTCATTCGTCCGTCCGCCCATTAAACTGTTTGTCGTCTGTCCGCATGTCCGTCTGTCGGAAAGTCCATCCGTCTGTTCATCTAGTCAGCACTCCAAGTACCGCCATCTCGCATGTTTTCGTCATATATTCACCATATACAAGTATCGCTATCAAACGGACATTCCGAGGATTAAAACAAGTGATAGATACTACATTTAGGAGACGATGGACACATGCTTTAAGGAGCTTCGCTCTTAAAATAATGGGATATCCACGCCGCAAATGATGATGGGTGGGCGGAGCAGTGGGATCCTTTGGTGGTACCGTGTCACTCGTGAAAAAGACCACTTATGCATGTAAATGAGTTACGAAGTGGTGTACAGCTATATCAAATGTATGTTTGCCATGAATGTGTGGAGTTGCGTATATCGTTTTTCCTCCATTATTACTGCTTTGTGGTATCAGATCTACCCTGAATTTACAAAAGACAGGGCTTGTGCGTGTTTTCTGGCGGTTATTGGTTGGTTCTCATTATACAAAAGGCATCGAATAAGATATTGAGATGTCGTATGCTGCACAAGTCAGTTGTTGTCAATTATTTTCATGGTCCTAATCTCAACCGTCGCCAGCTTTGAAAGCATTGCCTGCGAGATTGCACCCCGGCTTGCTTTCTCTGAGGCCATAGGAAAAGTGTCTTGATAGCAGCAAGAAACACCACTGTGCTAGAAGCAGGGAGTGATTGTAGACACAAATATCTAGTTCACCTTTAGCTAGGAGTTACAGAGTGACGGCTTGTTGTCGGAGAACTGCAGCTTCCTCCTGCTCCAACGGCATTTAGCCAGTGGTAATATATTGGCGAGTTGGTGAGAGACTGGCACGGATAACGGTTCATGTCATTTAGGCAGTTCAAAACATAGTAGGGATCAAAATGCTTTTTCAGTAACTTTTTCGGAAAGGCCGCGTAAGCGATTAGGGCTGCAGACCCACTCTTTTTCGCCTGGTTGATATGTACCGTATCGCTGTTGCAGGTTTTAATGTTGTGCCTCGTAACTCTGCTGCCGGGCTCTTCGCACATGTGCCAGTTGCCTTTCTTCTTCAGCTCGTTGGGTAAAAACTTGAGCATCCTTGTCTGTATCATCGCAGTCGTGCAGCAACATGACCTCAAGCATTGTCACCATTTCACAGCCATGAGCAAGAATAAATGGAGTGCTTCGGCTAGCTACCTGCTGCGCCGCATAACAGGCAAACGTCACGTATGGTAGAGCATCGTCCCAATTTTTATGATTCACGTCGATATACACACTCAGCATATGGGCGATTATCTTGTTCAGGCGTTGTTTTTTAGATAGTAGGAGGTAGTTTTTCGATGAGGTGATCCACTGAGCACAAGCACTGAGTTTAAGAGCATCGCCGTGAAAGCGGTACCTCTGCCCGCTATTATGATATTTGGAGCACCATGCCCCAGAACGATATTTTTAATGAAGAATCGTGGTGCTTCTAGCATGGTGCCGCTTTATAAAGCCTCTGTTTCTGTATAGCAAGTAATATAGTCGGTAGTGACAATCGCCTGCTTGTTTCCAGCATGCGAAGTCGGAAATGGCCAAAAGAGGTTTATTGAAGTTCGAGCAAAAGATACGGTGGGCCCTTTTACTTGTTGCAACAATCCGGCTACTTTTATTGGCGGTGATTTTAATCGTTGACAATCAAGGCATGTGCGGGTGTAACGCTTTACAGTGCTTAGATGCTTCGGTCAGTAGTAATTTTGTTAGATTTGGTCGAATGTGCGCGTGTATACGAGGATCCAAAGGTCGGCTAATCGTCGCAAGCTCTCACCGTGTTCTCGCAAATTGATGCCAAGATGACGATTAGGTGGATAATTCTGATGGAGGAAACGTTCTTGTTATATGGGACATCACCGCGCTAGCAGAATGATGGCAGACTTCTTTGCAGATGTCTTTGGGGCGCTTGAAGACTGGACATCGAGAAAAATTTGGCAGATTCTACGTACCAGGGAATCGACGTTATGCGAAGCATGCAGAAGAAAGGTGGCCGTGTTGCACTTTTTTTGTTGAGCGACACGTCATGCAGTGACACTAAACATATTGTTACGAGTGACTGTGTTTATTTACAGATGAGGTGAAAAGGCGTTGTGAAATAGCAGCGTACTTCTGAGACAGACCAAGAACGCTTCCACCCAACCACACAGTCCAGGCACCGCTCCACTACTCTTCTTCTTCTTCCGCGCCCCGTAGGCTCGCGCATCTTCGTTTTATTTCCCCTTGCGGCAGACGAAGCTCGCCGAGCGAGTTAAATAGGCCTATGATTGTACTGTTTGAGGCGGGCTACGTGAACAACTTGCGTAGTGCGCGAACACCGGTTATTGGCTGTGACTCGGGCGACAACGTAATTCACGTCACTGAGACGAGTGACTATAACGAATGGGCCGGAATAGTTTGCTAGAAACTTCCGGTACAATCCTTTTCTACGAACAGGAGTCCACAGCCACACGTAGTCACCAGGAGAAAACTCTACGGGGATATGCTTGGCATCTAGCGACTCTTGCTGTGTTCTTGCGAAGACAATGTTCGAAGGCGTGCTACTTGACGTGCTTCTTCAGCGCGACACAACGTCTGAGCGATGGACAGATCTTCCTGATGCGAGAAAGGTAATAGAGTGTCCAGAAAACTCTGTGGATTTCGTGCGTAACGCAGAAAGAAGGGTGAATGTCCAGTCACTTCATGCTTGGCGGTGTTGTACGCGTAAGTAACAAACGGTAAGACGGCGTCCCAGTTCCTGTGGTCAGCATCAACGTATATCGATAACATATTCGTGAGAGTTCGATTTGTTCTCTCAGTGAGACCGTTAGTTTGCGGATGGTAAGGGGTGGAGTGGCGATAAGAGGAGCCACAGAGGCGCCAAAGTTCTTCAACCACATCGGCCATAAATTGTCGTCCACGGTCACTGATGACAACCCGTGGAGCACCGTGACGCAGTATGACCCGTTGTAACAGAAAAGAAGAAACAGCGGCTGCAGTGGCCGATGTCAGTGCGTCCGTTTCCGTATAATGCGTTAAATAATCCACGCACACTATAACATATCGGTGGCCCGATGGGGTCTTAGGAAGGGGTCCGAGCAAGTCAATGCCAACTTTTTCAAAAGGGGATGTCTGTGGAGAGATGGCCTGCAAATAACCCGCCGGGGCACAGGTGGATGGCTTGTGGCGCTGACATATGGCGCAGCTGGTGACGTACTGTTTTGTGGTCTTCCACATTTTCGGCCAGTAGAACCTCTCGCGTAGTCGATGCAGCGTACGTGTGAAACCGAGATGACCGGATGTTATGTCATCGTGCGCAGAACGAAGGACGACCTGGCGCAGGCTTTCCGGCACCACTAGAAGCAACGGGAGGCCATCGGTTGAATAGTTTCTTTTATACAGCAAGCCATTTGAAATTTCAAAGTGCTTGTCGATTAAGTTATGTGCAGCTTCGAGCAAAGGTTTCAGAGTAGGGTCGCGCTGCTGCTCACGTTTGAAGCTGCTGGTATCTGGGAAGTTGGACGAGACAGAAACTAAATAGTCATCAATGTCATTGTCGTCAGCATTGGTGTGTACTGAAGGAAGGCGGGATAAGCAGTCGGCATCTGTGTGACATCGTCCGCTCTTATAGGTAACAGAAAAGCTGTACTCTTGGAGGCGCAACGCCCAACGAGCCAGCCGGCCAGACGGGTCACGAAGTCCCACAAGCCAGCATAGTGAGTGGTGATCGGTCATTATTGTGATCTCGCGGCCATGTAGATACGGTCGGAACTTCTGAATGGCGAAGACGACTGCTAAGCACTCAAGCTCGGTGACGGTGTAGTTCGTCTCTGCTCTGGTCAGTACCCGACTGGCATATGCTACGACGTCCTGGCGACTGTTGCAGAGTTGTACCAGCACAGCACCAACACCTAGCCCACTAGCATCAGTATGAAGTTCAGTCAAAGCATCAGGATCAAAATGCTTTAGGATGGGTCCTGAATTCAATAAAAACTTCAGCTGTTGAAATGCAGTCTCACATTTATCATCCCACAAGTACGGTGTGTCTTTATGAAGAAGGGACGTCAGTGGGGAGGCAAGTTGTGCGAAGTTCTTAATAAATCGGCGGAAATATGAGCACAGACCCAGAAAACTTCGCAGGTCCTTCACTTTTCGTGGTGGTTCAAAGTTGCGAACCACTGTGGTCTTCTGTGGGTCTGGTCGCACGCCTTCTTTATCCACGAGAAAGCCTAATACGAGGGCTTGACGTTCTCCAAAATGACACTTCTTTGAGTTTAAAACAAGGCCAGCTACGCGTAAGCATTCAAACACAAGCGACAAGCGGTGGTTATGCTCTTGAAAAGTCTTGCCGTAGATAATCACGTCATCTAAATAGCACATGCAAATTTCCCATTTTAGTCCACGGAGTACTGTATCCATAAATATCTCGAATGTTGCTGGAGCATTGCGCAAACCAAAGGGCATAACGTTGAACTCAAAGAGACCGTCTGGTGTTACGAAGGCCGTCTTCTCTTTATCTGAGGGATGCATTGGAATTTGCTAATACCCAGAACGCAAGTCAACACAAGAAAAATAGGAGGCAGAATGCAAGCAGTCCACGGCGTCATCTATACGTGGCAAAGGGTAGACGTCCTTTTTTGTGATGGCTTTTAGGCGACGATAGTCTACGCAGAATCTCCATGAATTATCCTTTTTCCTCACTAGAATGACAGGAGCTGCCCATGGACTACACGATTCTTGTATGATGCCCTTCTTTAGCATGCCTTCAACTTGCTCAGCGATGACTTTCCTTTCGGAAGGCGAGACACGATAGGGCTTCTGGCGTATTGGTGGTGCTTGGCCTGTATAGATGCGGTGTTGCGTACGTGAAGACGGTGGCGTAACGGTAGATGTCTCGTCCCTGGCAAAGTCAAAGACTGAGGCGTAGTGTGTGATCACCTCCTGCAGCAGCGACCGTTCAGTTGATGGAAGTGACTTGTTAATCATACGGTCAATGCTGGCAGAATAGTCGCGGTACGAGTTGGCGTGGGGTTTCTTTACATCCACCGACCGTTGGAGTGACCGTATGGTAAGAGTACTTTGCTCTTGAAAGCTTGCCAATTTAAGTCCTGCAGGCAGATATATGGGCTGCGTGGAAACGTTCACAGTCCACAAATCGGCACAACCATCGACAATGAGCACGAGGCAACGAGGCACAATAACGTTTTTCTTAAGGGCGTTACTGAAGTTCGGCTCGGCTAGACTATAGTAAGAACCCGCACAAGAACGCGAAGAGTTTACACGCACAAACATTGCGGTATGTGGTGCCAAGCAGACGTCTTCAGACACGGAAAACACTTCCAAGCAGTCATCAACGGTATCTTTTGTCAATGGAGGCGGCAACACGGGACGAAAAATAATCCCACCACTACTACAATCTAGAGTTGCACCACATTCCCGCAAAAAATCTATACCTAGAATGACGTCATGGGTCGCTCGTGCAAGCACCATTAGTTCAGCTCGAAACGTTTGATGTCCTATAGAAAGTAAAACAGAACAAACTCCAACCGGGCTCAATGTTTCTCCCCCTACGCCGCGGAACGTATCACTCCGATTCCAAGCAAACATTACTTTCGTCCCTAGGCGATTTTTAAAAGACATGCTCATTATGGAAACGGCAGCACTGGTATCAACTAGTGCAACAGTACTCACATTGTCTACAAAAACACTCACTTTTTTCTCAACCATTACAACACAACGGGGTCTTGCGGAAGATGGTTTTGCGGCCTCGCCCCCATTGGTCGCACCAGTTAGTTTCCCAGTGGTGGTGGCGTCCTCGAGCGGCGACGCGGTGACGGGGATCGCTGTTGGCGTGCGGGTGGTGGGGTAACGCTGCGGTCGGAGCAAGGCGAGTCAGCACGTGCTGCGTATTGCTGTTGGAAAGAGCCCTGAAATGGTCGAGACTCGCCAGCAGGTACATAGGGCGTGTACACGTTGAATCGTGGAGCTCGCTGCTGGTGACGGTAGCAGTACCTAGCGATGTGCCCAGGTATCCCGCAGTTGTAGCAAGTACGGGTGTCGCGCCTAGTCATGCCCGGCGAAGTAAACCTCGTCGGTTGATAAAAACCGGGCGATGGTGGTCGAGGAGTAAATCGCTGTGACGCAGCTTGCCTGCGTTCCTGGTTTCCGAGTGGTCGTTCACTTTTCCGTTCGAACCGATCGGTGTACTTTGGGCGAGGCTCAAAGTAGCTCTGTCGCATCCGAGGTACCAGTGGTTCACGGGGCCGTTGTTCGAATGTACACTGATGGCAGACACCAGCGGTGTCCACAGCTTGCAGTTGAGCAAGTTCTTCTTTAACCACACGTCTTATAATAGAAGAGATCTCGTCCTGCGATTGAAGGTTGTTTATTGCAATCGTCGGCACGTTGTCAAGACGTCCAAACTTTGGTAGGACTCTCCTCCTCTTTAGGGTTTCAAACGCTCGGCAGTGTCTCCTTAGGTCGGAAGGTGTGTGTAAGTCTTCCTTAGTGATAAGGAAATTGTACACGTATTCCGCAATTCCCTTGAGCAGATGACCTACCTTATCTTCGTCACACATGGTCGCACTCACGATTCCGCAAAGCTTCAATACAGCCTCGATGTAGGTGGTGGATGTTTCGCCAGGTAACTGAGCTCTGCGTGAAAGCGTTTGCTCTGCCTGCTTGACCTTCGCTGTTGAGTGACCAAAACACATCTTCAGCTCGTCCACGAAAATGTCCCATGTGGTCAATGCACTCTCATGGTTGTCGAACCAAAGAGACGCGGTGCCGACGAGAAAAAACACCACGTTCTCGAGCTGCTTAGCAGTGCTCCAGCGGTTGCTGCGACTCACTCTTTGGTAGTGCTTGAGCCAGTCGTCAACATCGTCATCCGGCTGCCCCGAAAAGGTTCTCGGCTGACGTTCCGGCATGCCGCAGCGATCTTGTCCCGGCGGGTGAGCGTGTTGCTCATCAGCAACGAGGTTGTTATGTCCCGCTCCCGCGTCCTCCATGTCTGGTAGCTGCGGTGGCAAGCCTGCCAAGCGTTTGCTCCGTCGCAAAATCGGTAGAGCTGGGTCGTCCAGATCGATGTACCTGGCACCTTCCACCAAACTGTTACGAGTGACTGTGTTTATTTACAGATGAGGTGAAAAGGCGTTGTGAAATAGCAGCGTACTTCTGAGACAAACCAAGAACGCTTCCACCCAACCACACAGTCCAGGCACCGCTCCACTACTCTTCTTCTTCTTCCGCGCCCCGTACGCTCACGCATCTTCGTTTCAATATGTACAAGTGTTGCACGCACAGACATCTGGTTGAGTTGCAGATGCTTATATAACCAGTTTTTTCACTTGCGCAATGATGCCAACTTGAACATGCATATTAGACACCAGAAGCTGATATGTAGCACAGATGCTCACGAGGATGCTGGCCCTAGACACTGCTACATAAAGTAACTTCATGGCAAGACAACTAACCAAGATTACGTCAACCCCACGTGACGGCTGTATCAAAAGAGTACACATGTAATGTTTGAAAAATTTGGTTGGCAGCACTGTAACCACTAATTACTTTTCACGAAGATTCGCGTCTATTTGAAAAGTAGTTCTGAGACAAGGCGTAGCTCTGTGGTAGAATGCTCATTTGCCACGCAGAATTCTTGGGTTCAATTCAAGCTGAGACTACGGACTCTAGCTAATTCCATGGCCACTTGCGTCGGTGCGAAGCTCCGTCCGAGCGGCTGGGCCAAAATGAGCCAACACAGGTCATGACGTAAGCGCAGAAATCAGCAACGCGCAGGAATGTTCTTGGTCCTCACGTCAGGGAAAATCCACGTTCTTTCTGAGAAGATCAATGAGGGGCTGAACGATTTTCGCGAAGTTGCTGACAAAACGGCGGAAATACGAGAAGAGCCCAAAAAGCTGCGGACTTCTTGAGTAGAACGTGGGACCGGGAACTCGCGCACAGCGTGGACTTTGTCAATAGCGTCAATAAGGTGGCCAAGTAACTTGATCTGATGACAGTCAAATGTGCACTTTGATGCGTTAAGCTGGAGACCAGCACAGCGAAAAATGTCAACAATGGCTGAAAGACGTAAAAGATGGCTTTCAAAGGTTGCCGAGACAAGAATGACATCGTCTGATGGCACAGGTACAACGACCATTTAAAACCGCGAAGGAAGAAGTTCATCATGCACTCCAAAGGTGCAGGCGCATTGCACAAGCCAAAAGGCATGACTTTCAATTGGTAGAAGCCGTTGGTACAATGAATCATGTCTTCTCGCGATCGCGGTCATCGACATAAATGTGCCAATATCCCAATCACAGGCCCAGTGAAGAGAAATACTTCGCACCATGGAGGCAGTCGAGCACATCATCAATTCGAGGTAGAGGTTAGACACCCTTCTTGGTTATTCTATTGAGATGGCGATAGTCTACGCAGAACCACCAGATGTTGTTTTTTAACAAGTACCACAGCTGATGCCCAAAGACTATTTGAAGTCTCTATGACTTCTTTGTCAAGCATCTTTTCTACCACTTTCTGGAATATTTGGCGCTCTGAATGAGATACAGGGTAAGGACGCTTGTTAAGGGGACTGGCGTCGCCAGTGTCGATACGGTGAGCACGACGCTCGTGTGGCCTAAGGAACGGTCGTCGATATCAAAACTAGCGAGATAAGTAACTAGAAGACCACGCAGCGCTTCAACTTTGGATGGCAACAGGTCGTTTGAAATCATTTTCTCTATGAAAGCTCTATTCTGCGCGGCTGCAACAGGTTCGGCTACAGTATTGATGCCAGGAATGAAAGATTAAATTGACATTGCTCCAGAGTGAAGAGTTCTGCTAAGGTTATACCTCGAGGATCGACCTGGGTCGACAAAGAGAGTTTGAGTTTAGGGAGAAGCATCTTGTTGTCACTAATGCTTGCAACAGTATGTGGAAGTATGATATTTCGAAAAGGATAAGGTCAATGAATGGAGCTGCCAGGTAGTCGCTATCAGGAACAGGTGTCAATGGTGACATAGAAAGGTACACAGCGGCCCGAGGTGGTAATCATAGACACTCCACGGACCGCAGCCGTGTGCGAGTTGCAGGAGGGGCTTCAGAGTTCAAAGGCAACTCTAGCCGTAAAGTGATAGTTGAACAATCGTTGAGGGCTGAGTGTGGAGTCAAAAAGTCAATGCCGAGAATGACGTCGTGTGGACAAGCACCTAAACAGCAAAAATAACTGAAGTGTGAAGGCCGGCAACAGAGACGCGGGCAGTGCACATACCAAGAACTAATGTTCAGCTGCCGTAGGCTACACGCACAGTCGAAGACATAGAAGGGTAAGAACATTTGTCAGGCGGGATCGAAGACTAGAGCTCATAGCGGATATGTGGGCAGCAGTGTCTATTAGAGCAGTAACGGTCAAGCCATCGATGAAAGCACGAAGTTAATTTCGCCTGGAATGAGTGGTCGTTAGAGGTTTTTCGGTCCGAGTTGTCAATGCAGTGTCACCTCTAGGAGCTGCTTCGGTTAGTTTCCCAAGAAATGCCGAGATTACTCCGGTGACGGAGAGTGATGGCGCTGAAAGGAGTGGGGCTGGCGTCCCTGAGGCTACAGCGAGTGGCTGGACCGGGTTCTCTTGGCAACGACATCAGCGTCGAATGGTTCGGAGTGTAGCGTAGAACGGCTAGGTGGAAGGTACTGAAAGTGGTCATCGGCAAAACGAGGTGACAAATATTGCCCACGATTCTGTTGTGGTCATCTAGAAAACGTTGCCAGGAAGATCATCATTTGCGGCAGTGGCTGGAAGTGTGGCCAACACAATAGCAAGGGAAGCATATCGGTTGATCATCTTGTGCGCAGCACTCAGATGTAATTCGGTAGCGCGATGAGAACCGCGAGAGGATGTGGCAGCACCAATAAGTGGGGAGGCGTGGTAGTGAGCATAAAGAGCGATAGAAGTTATGGGAAGCGGTGTGTGCCTGGAGTTCTGGGGAACTAAGACGCCCATGTTGGCAAGCTCTCGTTGCCCAACGGCTTGAACAAGTGATATTGTGGTCATGTAGTCTGGTACAGAGGGCTGATAAGCGGAAGGAGCTATTGCTTTCAGCTCCTGATGCACAATTCTTGTGATGTTGGGAGAATTCAGGAATGGACGTGGCGCCACAGAATTCTCGCAGGAAGAAGTCACAGCAGTGTTCAGGAGTCGAGTGCCGCGTTGAATGATTCTTCTGCACTCGGCTTGTTGGAACCGCCGACACTCATTGACAAGTGAGTCAATAGTGGTACAGTTCTTGCAGATGAGAATGTTGAAAGCATCGTCAGCTATGCCCTTCAACACATTGCTGACCTTGTCTAGTTCTGTCATGTATTTGCCTTCCTGCAAAAGACGAGAACGTTTCTTCCTGGTGGCATTTGTCGAGCAACTGACCGGCTGAACAAGTCACGGAGCTTCTGCTTGCACATGTTCCAACTCTTGAGGCTTTCCTCGTGCGTCTAGTACCAAGCACGTGCAGTACCTCGTAGGTAAAAAATGATGATGGCCAGCATAAGCATCTCATCCCACCTGTATGGCTTGCTGGCACGCTCGTGAAGACGAGCCACTCGTGGACGTCAGTTGTGTCGGTGCCGCAAAATGTGCCAGGATCCAGAAGATGGGAAGGGATCACAGGTCATGGAGCAGGCGTAGATCGGGCGGATGGCGAGCTGCCTTCAGGCATTGTAGCTGGACGAAGGTGACAACCGCCACGGACATCTATTCTGGATATTACCCAGCACTTCCACCAAACTTATGTAACGAGGAGTTTTGTAAGTTAGCGCCGGTTGGGCTAACACAACGCACAGCGCGCAAGGATGTAGGACAACAGGGCAGCCGAGACACAATCCCACAGCATCGCCGCCTTTATTCCTTCTGTGTCGTTTCAGCACCCGTACCTGAGGTTCTAAACCCGTGACAATAATCAAGTACAAACAAGCTCCACAAAAGAAACGGGGTGATTAGAGTGTCATAATGGTCTGAATGACCTTATTCACTAATAATAAAAGCCCCTTTAAACTACCTCGCCGAGATTCCAGTTTCTCCACGACTGCTACCCGCCATATCTTTCACACGCACTCTTGTATGCACCTTAATGTATGGTTTTCTATCATAATATCTTTCTGTTTCACCGAGCTGTACAGCCTTATCTCTGTCTTCATCATATTCAGCATTAGAACTGGTTGCACACTTTCTCTGTGTATTTATTGAATTATTTTTGCAAAGTATAGCTATTGTTACTAAAGAGGGTGTTGTTATCTGCATATATCAGGTTCGTCAGCCATTCTCCGTTAATCTTGATTCCCTTTCTTTGCATTTTAGGTGTTTAAAAACTTTCTGCAAGCACGCACTAGGCAACATTAAGAACTCATTTCAGCTTCAGTGACCACGTTTTCATCGCACAGTTAGCGGTTTACTTGTGGAGATAATGGTGATGCGGAGTGTGTAGTTCTCAGATTGAAGATGTAGGATTTTTCAGTCATAGAATTTGTTCAGTCTTTGTAGACTCACCCCCGCATTCACAAACGCTCCTCGACTCGACTTCCACCCTTCACCTGACAGAGTTGAGCATCGCGCCACCGCTCGGCTGAAAATGACGCTGTGTTACTCAAGCATTACAGCATATTATCGCTGATATGCAGTGATTTGCCGTGCCTAAAGACGGCGCTCCCATTGGATTTCTCAAGTGAAGGTGAAGCGTTGCAAGAAGCGACGTTCTAGAATACGGCGGTTAGTGCTTTGAAAATAGGAGGTATGCTTACTACCTCGAGTTCCTTTTGGTAGTCTGCGAAGGCCAAATAAAGAGGTTGGTAAAATTCAGCAGCTTTTTATATTACATGATTTAACATGTATATAAGTTCTATTAAACGTAGCCTTTCTTGAACCCGGCTGGTTCTTTCGGTTCGATAAGAGAAGCATTTCTCTTATCCTGTTGAACATTGCCTTTGTACATCTTTTGTATAACACAGAAAGCGAAAAACGAGCCATTAGTTCGTGCTCTTTCATGTCTCTATAATTGTGCATTGATATCATGTCGGCCTTTTTCCTGCTGACTATAACCGTTGCCGTTTAGAGGCACCGAGTGGAACTTGTAGTAAGTTCCTTCCAAATAAATTCTTCTCTTTTCTTATTTGATCAGCTGTTATTTTATCATTCCCAACTATTCGGGGATGATAAGTGCCATGGCACATGTGGCCTGTCTAACCTTGTCGGTAGTTACACATTGAATTTCGGTATCTTGCTCGTTGTTACTTGAACTGAGTCACCTATTTCGCATCTATATAGTTCCGAGTAAAATTGTTCTGTCAACTGAACAAAAAGAACTTGTTAGGCCAGTGGGTTCTTAGTTGCCAGAAGTAACCAAGACGCAAACAGATGGCACATTCACACACGCATACACTCACACTCCCAGTACCAATCACGTACAATGCTCACTCACTTGCGACAGTTTATTCATCGCACGAGTGTTTGAATATATGTAAAAGTTTCGACACCTGCGTGCTTTACTAACAATGAAGCCAACAGCGCATACCATCAAGGCGTACCACTTCTTCGCCATTTCCTTTTTACTTTTCACATTATAATAGATTAAATAGATTGCACTAAAAAGCAAAGAGAGCGAAGGTGTGGTTGCACAGGAATGCACATTCTTTACTTTAAAAAGCATCAATAACACTCCATGTGTTTTCTTCCTTGTGCTTCTGGCAAGAATATTTGCCTAGGAGGAGTGTGCGTTCAAGCCACTCCAAATTTATAATTACTTTGCGTAGAAAAAAAAACGCAACACAAAAAGACACGCAAGAGACTTTTCTTTTTTACTTTTGCTAAAACTCTCTCGTCAATACCCACGAACTAGACGTTCTAAAAGTCCTTTTTCACCACACTTTATAGCATGCGGAAGCAGGTGCGCATACCTGTGATCTATTTTAGTGAATTTGGGGACGTGCGTCCTTAATCGGTCTTACACGCATATTTAAGTTTCACCGTTGTACACTTGGTCTCAAGACAAGGGTATCGAGTTCGCGACCACCATGGAACATTTCACAAAAGGCATCTGATGCTTCTCGCGGCCATGCTTCTTGCTTTTGCGAACGCGTTGGAACACCTTCCCGTTTTCCTCGGGCACCGAAAACACCAGCATTACACCATTCCTTCATGAAACGGCGAAGCGGCTGGAAAGATGCCGCTAACGAAACGCTTCTTTTTCGCTGTACAGGCCGTGTTTTTCATGCTCGCCGGGCCATCGGAACCTTGCACTACCGGGAATGAAGTTGCGGCGACTACATCTGTCTCTGCTAACTACTGTCCATTGCCTTCATCGAATTTGGACATACTGGATACGCCCCCTCTGGAGCATTGCATGCCCGTGACGTCATCATTGGATCGCCCTTTTAAAGACAGGCCACACAGTTGGACCTTCAGTGGGCACGGCGAAGCGGCTGGAAAGATGCCGCTAACGAAACGCTTCTTTTTCGCTGTACAGGCCGTGTTTTTCATGCTCGCCGGGCCATCGGAACCTTGCACTACCGGGAATGAAGTTGCGGCGACTACATCTGTCTCTGCTAACTACTGTCCATTGCCTTCATCGAATTTGGACATACTGGATACGCCCCCTCTGGAGCATTGCATGCCCGTGACGTCATCATTGGATCGCCCTTTTAAAGACAGGCCACACAGTTGGACCTTCAGTGGGCACGGCGAAGCGGCTGGAAAGATGCCGCTAACGAAACGCTTCTTTTTCGCTGTACAGGTTAGTTTTTCTCTTTCAAATCATAGGTCTGGAGACGAAATTGTACTTCTCATTGTGCCGTGCCCACGGACATGTCTTATTATTGCATATGAATGTTATTTTGTTTGCAAGTTATTGTTGTGTGGAGATGTCGAGCAAAACCCTGGGCCAACTGTTGATGAAATGTTTCATGAGCTCTTGAAGGGACAATCTGATATCCGAGCAGAACTTGTAAGCCTTAGAGCACGTTTAGACTCAACAGAATCATTAATAAGCACCTTTGGAGTGCGTCTGAATAATTTAGAAGCAAATGTTAAGCAACTACAAACTCAGAAGGGCGTGAGCGAATCGATACAGGAGTCTGTAGATTCCATTCAGCAGTTAATTGATATTCATCAGTCCAAGCTGGTTGACCTTGAGAATCGCAGTCGCCGGAATAATCTTCTTGTATTTGGTATCAGCGCTGCTGGGAGTGAATCTGAAGCAGAGCTACGTGAAAAGGTAGTGAAGGGCATATTTCATGATCGATTAGGGGTGAAATGCACGACAATTGCGCGGATTCATAGATTAGGCAAGCCGGTATCAAGCAGACGTCCTGTTATACTTTTTTTCCAAGATTATACGGAAAAGCAAGCTGTGTTGCGTCAAGCACATAAGCTGAAGGGAACCAAAATTTATCTTCAAAATGACTACTGTCCTGACACACTCCGTAAAAGAAAACTGCTATGGGCAACTGCAAAAGCAGACAGAGAAAGCGGTAGCAAGGTTGCTCTTGTTCACGATAAGCTTCGTATTGATCACACCTTTTTCTGTTGGGACGACTCGCTTAATGCGCGTAGGAAAGTGTCACATGAGAGTGCCGTAGGGAATCCCAGCTAGCACTTAGGGGAGCACCAACTTCGTTTGCTTTGCTTGCGCATAGGTTAGGTGGCAGCTACCAAGAAAACAGGTGTAGACCTGTCATTGTCAAGTTTAGTCGTTTTAAGCTTCGGCAACAAGTTCTTTTTAAGCGAGCAACGTTTAAAGGTATTAATGTTTCCGTCACAGAAGACTTTTCAATAGCCACACGAGTTGCACGGAAAAAACTATTTGAGTTTGCAAACTCATTGCCACAGTCACCAGCTTTCTCAGTTCGCCATGACAAGTTGTATGTAGGTAACACTTGCTACATTTATGACCGTGCTACTGATAGTATACTAAAGAAGGAAACTCGTAAGATTACAACTCCCGTTCCAAACGACAGTGTCACCCAAGATAAGCCATCGGGTAGTCGCAATGGACCCGCCTTTAGTACTCGTAACCGCAAAATGAATGCGAATTCTACTCATTTCAGTCGTCCTCACAAGTAACAATTAGCCGGAGGTAGGAATGATGACGTGACTGCTCTTTTCAATGTCCCTGTTCTTTTTTCCAACATAAGGAGCATTATGAAACACAGGATTCAGCTTAATTCTATTATTTCCTCAATGGAGGCAAAATTAGTAATATTAACCGAGACATGGCTCAACTCAACGGTGGAAAATACAGAAATTTTCCAGACTGACGTCACATATGATGTGTATCGGTGCGATAGAGAAGATAGACAGGGTGGTGGTGTATTGATAGCCGTATCGCAAACAATTTCCTCTTTTCAAGTAGAAGTTGTGTCCTCTCTGGAAACAGTCTGGGTTGGTATTTCAAGTAAGCACACAAAGATTATATTAGGCGTATGCTATCGTCCTCCAAACTATACATCGTCATTCGTCGATCAATTGCATGACGTTCTCAGCTATGTCGTCACTCGGTATCCTTCGTCACCAATTTTTCTTTTTGGTGACATGAATTTTCCTAACATTACCTGGCACGCTGGTGTTCCTCTACTCGACCCCTTTTCAACACAATCCCAACAGTTCCTAGATTTTTGTAATTGTTTCAACTTTACCCAGGTTGTAACGAAACCAACAAGGGTAACTAATGAATCGTCTAATACATTAGACCTAGTTTTGTCAACTCATCCAGACTTCATATCCCCAATTATCTATCTTCCTGGTCTGAGCGACCATTTGGTGTTACATTTCGACATCACCATGTCTTTTTCACGTGGAACTGAAAAAGACAAGTACATCCGGGACTACCGCAATGCAGATTTTGACGCCATTAACCAAGATATGTGCGCGTACTTAGACACATTTTGTTGCAATTTTGAAGAGAGAAGTGTACAAGAGAACTGGGACCTTTTCAAAAACTTAGTTACTAATGTCACCAATGCGCACATTCCCCTTCGACGCATACGGAACAACACAAAAAGACCGTGGTATAACACGCATCTAAAACGTTTGTCTAATAGAAAAAAGCGCTATTTCCGCACAGCCAAGTTGCAAAATACTAGTGACTGCTGGGTAGCGTATCAAAATGCTGAGGCAGAATACGTGGAAGCTGTGCGTGCTGCTAAGAATCGTTTCCAAACGCATACGTTGCCTGAATTGTTATCAAGGAACCCCCGGCAATTTTGGAACGTTATCAATTCTAGCCAAAATGCGGATTTATCAATTAACGATGACTCTGGTGAGCCGCTACCACCATCTGAATGTGCCGCGTTATTTAACAATATTTTTTCAGCCAATTTCTCGGGAAATACTGCTGCACCTGTTGACGCAGTTGTGTGCCGTGACTACCGCTCAATGTTTCCTATCATTTTTGATTCTGCAGGAATTTCGAAGTTAATTGACACCTTAAAAACATCCTCATCATGTGGGACTGACGGTATCAACTCAAAATTTCTCAAACAAACGAGCGCATATTCGTCTCTCTTCTTGTGTAAGATTTTCCAGCAGTCACTTGACCAAGCAACTTTGCCGCTGGACTGGAAGGTCGGTAAGGTTGTGCCGATACACAAGTCTGGTGATAAACACTCCGCTCTTAACTATCGGCCCATTTCACTAACAAGCATTCCGTGTAAACTAATGGAACATGTACTGCATTCACATATTGCGAAACTTTTAGAATCGAATTCATTTTTTACATCGGCCCAACACGGTTTTAGGCGTACGTTTTCCTGTGAAACCCAGTTGCTTCTTTTCACTCATCACCTGCATACCATTCTTGATAAACAATCTCTAATTGACTGCATTTTCCTGGATTTTGCAAAAGCATTTGAAAAAGTCAATCACGCTTTACTAATGCATAAGCTCTCCTCTCTCAACCTTGACTCGAATGTACTGGCATGGCTCAACTACTTTCTAACAAACCGTCTTCAGTACGTCACTGTTAACGGTCATGACTCGCCGGAAATAAGTGTAACATCGGGTGTACCGCAAGGCTCAGTTCTGGGACCTCTGCTGTTTTTAATATATATTAATGATCTCCCTGACTGCGTTTCTTCATCCATTCATTTATATGCCGACGACTGTGTGCTTTACAGGGAAATACGTACCGATGATGATAGGAACATCTTGCAGACAGACTTAAATAACATTAGGAATTGGTGCGATAAATGGCTTATGAAATTAAATCCCAAAAAATGCAAGCTAATGACAGTCTCCCGCCAGTCTAATAACTCCTCAACATACAAACTGGGTGATGTTTATCTTGACCAAGTGTCGTCATACCGGTACTTAGGCGTCACCATTTCTTTCAATCTAACATGGAATGCCCATATTAACGTCATCACGAACAATGCTAACCGTACATTGGGATACATACGTCGAAATTTCAGCAACGCCCCACTTTCCTTGAAGATGCTTCTTTATAAAACCCTCGTGCGCTCGAAATTGGAGTACGCTGCTGCAATCTGGAACCCTCACCACGAAAACTTGATTAGGCACCTTGAGCTAATTCAAAATAACGCTGCACGTTTTATTCTATCGGATTATCACCGTACATCAAGCGTAACAGCAATGAAGCACCACTTGTCACTGCCACCTCTATCACTGCGTCGCAAGTACTTCCGCCTTTGCCTTTTCCATAAGACCTACCATCATCCATCACTGCGTAATGAGCTCATTACGCCTCCCACATATCACTCCTCTCGGATCGACCATGAACACAAGGTTAAAGGTATTTTCTGCTACACAAACACATTTTCTTGCTCCTTCATACCGGTCACATCAAACGATTGGAATCGGCTACCAGGTGACATCGTTTCCATCTCTGATCACTCCCTCTTTCGTCATTCTTTATCAGCTCACCTATTTCGCGATAGCTCTCCTTAGTCATCCGATCTATTCCCCTCCTTACGAAGTTCTGTCTCCACGTGTCAAGATTCCAGCATTTTCCAGTGGATTCTTGATTTTTTTGTGTGTGCGTGTCATTTCCCTTACTTTTACACTTTTTTGCTAGTACTGTATAATTTTACCACATTCACTATTTGCTTATTGTGATTTCCTTATTTTTACGTTTCACTTTTGTTGCGCCTCATTGAGTAGAGTTTTTTTTTTTTTTTTTTTTTTAGTTTTGTTCATGTATAAAATAGCACGTATATTTTCATGTTGTAACCCACTCCCCTCTGTAAAGCTTCGGCGATTGAGGGTAACAAAATAAATAAATAAATAAATAAATAAATGCACGGAGTATAACAAATAAAATTGAAAAGCTGGAAAATATTTTGCTCACGCACGATCCACATGTCTGTGTGATAACAGAGTCTTGGTTACATGAAGCCATTGGCGATAGCGAGATAGTTCCGCCGAACTACCAACTTTTTCGATGTGATCGTGGTTCTCGGGGCGGTGGAGTGGCTGTCATTATCAAGTATGGCATTGATGTATTTATTGCTGAGCGTTTTCCAGTGAGAGAGAGTCTGCTTTTAAAACTTTCATTTGCTGATATGTCATTTTTTCTCTGTGCGGTTTATCGATGTCCTAATGCTGATGATTCTTTTATGAGCGGTTTGTACGATGAACTACTACGTCTACGAAGCAAAAATCTTATTTTAACGGGTGACTTCAATCTGCCAGCCATTAATTGGGATGATATAAATTATGGTACTTCTTCTTCAGCTGACACACTCTTAGACATAATGTTTTCTCTAGGCCTTGAGCAAATGGTAGGACACCCCACAAGGGGGAGTTCGATACTTGATCTGCTATTTACAACGGAACTCTTTACCGAAGCGACTATCACAGTTGAAACCGGTATTTCTGACCATAGATTAATATCATTTGTTTGGGACAGGCATGGACGTTGTAAATCAGTGAAAACGCCAGTGGAAAGTGTTGTAAGAGATTTCAATCGAGCGGATGATGTTGCAGTAATTGATTATTTAGAAACACATCTCCCCACATCTGTTAGTGATGTTGATAGAGCCTGGCAACGCTTCCGTGGTATTGTGGACTTCTGTACAAAGAACTTTGTACCGCTTAGGAGAATACGCAGGCGTTCACATAACCCATGGATAAACCGTGAGATTATACAGATCAAGAGAAAGATAAAAAGGTTACGAAAAAAACACAAGACTAGTACGCAACATTTTTCCGATCTTAAAGAAAAATTATTAGAGAGTGTTAGTAAGGCTAGGCATCAATTTTTTAACGACACACTACCTGAATTCATCAGGACAGATCCTGATAAATTTTGGCGCTATCTTAAGCAAACTAAAGAAGGCGTTTCTGAAATACAAGTTGATGAGGTCACGATAACAGATCCGGCACTAATTGCTGATCATTTTAATAAATACTTTCAGAGCGTCTTTTCCGAACCACAGTATTATGAACTGCGAGACCCGATGCCCATAATCACGGATGATGTTCTGATAACTCGTGAAGGTGTTTTACAAATGTTACTTAAGGTTAATCCTAAGAAATCGTCAGGCCCGGACGGCATTGGTAATTCATTCCTACGACGCTATGCTGAACAAATCACTGACTTCCTTACTGCCCTTTTCAATGTATCACTCAAATATGGTCAGATACCAGCCGATTGGCGTAAAGCTCGTGTTGTGCCGATCTTTAAAAAGGGTAACCGCTATTCCTTGACAAACTACCGTCCTGTTTCTATCACTAGTAGCTGCTGTAAAATGTTAGAGCATGTTGTTGCAAATTACATTAACACATTTTTATCAGAAAATAATATTTTGTCGCCTAATCAACATGGTTTCCGAAAAAATATGTCTACGGTAACACAGCTTGTGTCTACAGTACATGAATTCGCACGGGTTCTAGATATATCTGGGCAGACTGATGTGTTCTTTTTAGATTTTAGCAAAGCGTTTGATAAGGTGCCTCATGGAAAACTTTTGTTTAAACTCGAAAATATTGGGCTACCTTCGGGTATCGTTAAATGGATTCATATGTACTTAAATAACAGAACTCAATTTGTTGAGGTCAGGGGTTGTTCTTCTTCTTCGCTAAATGTTTCTTCTGGTGTGCCACAAGGTAGTGTGTTAGGCCCCTTGTTATTCTTAATTTTTGTCAATGATTTAGTTGATGTTGTACATAAGGACATATCCGTCAGATTATTCGCGGATGATTGTGTTATTTTTAAAGAAATATGTTGTGTAAATGACCACATATTACTTCAACAGTCTCTTACAAGTATAGATGAGTGGTGTCAAAACTGGGGCATGGAACTTAATAGTGACAAAACAGTTCTCTTGAGAATAACAAGAAAACGAACTCCCAGCCTTTATACTTATTTTCTCCGCAATAACCCACTCAAAGACGTAGAAAAATACAAATATCTAGGAGTCACTTTGACAAAGTCACTTACGTGGTCAGACCACATTACAAGCATATGCACGGCTGCACTTAGGAAACTGTGGTTTCTTAAGAGGAAACTTAAATCCTCAACGAAGGAGACCAGATTATTGGCATATAACACCTGCATCCGATCAAAACTTGAATATGCCTCGGTTGTTTGGGACCCTCAATGTAAAAAAGATATTGCCTTGATTGAAAAAGTTCAACGGAAGGCTGTCAGATTTATATTTAGCAAATATAAAAGATATGATTCGCCAACACAACTTATGCAACTGAACGACATCCAAACACTGGAAACTCGCAGGAAAATTAATCGGTTAACGTTCCTACACAAAATTCTTTCCGGTAAAGTTACAACAAGTCTGCCCAACTGTGTGAAACCTCTATCTTCTAGAAAAACAAGACATAAGCATAAATATTCATTGGCGCCAGTTTTTGCCCGTACCACTGCTTTTAAAATAGTTTTTTCCCTAGGACTATTGCTGACTGGAACTCTTTGCCAATAAGTGCTTTTCAGTCCGAAGATATTGAAAAACAGCTTGAAACTTTTTTTGTTTAGTTCTGAATGATGTATCCATATGGTGTGTATTCGCAGTGCCCGAGTAATGTAGTTAGTTGACTTCTGCTGCGCATGAGTGTTCTGATCACTGTTTATGTGCCGTAACACTGTTGTGCAAGTGCACTATAAGTTGTCTAATTAAGTGCTGTGACATTGTACTTTTTTTTGTTGTTATTGCCCCTCCTGCTTGGGCCTAAGTATAGGCCTGCAGAACCTGTAAATAAATAAATAAATAAATAAATAAAAAACGTGAGAGCATTAAAGAGCTTACTTCGCAGAGACGCCTCTGTCAACATTTGTGTAAGCATCGTCGGCTATGAGCGGAAAATTTTCTCGTCCATCACCGAAAAATCGGGAAATATACTAATAAAGTAAGTCATAAAAAACTTCGATGTGAGTCAGACTTGAACCCAGGCCGTTTGCGTAGCAAAGATGTTATGTGCCACTACGGCAGCCGGTTTTTATTCAGTAGCCGCGGTACCCCAGAGTGACGCTATTGCACAAAAGTGCTTTGGAAAAAAAACATACATTATATGAATGTCATGTAGTGAAGAAGTCTGTTTTCATTATATGACAAGATTTTGCTCAATGAGTCGGCGTTTTAAAGGCTCAATAATTATAAAGCGCTAAGACATACATTTGATCGTCATCACCTGCAAGAACAGCAACTGCGGATGTTTGAGTGTTAGCTTACGGACGCTAAGAGGGTCCTTCACTGATTCGCAAAAGAAAGAATTGTGGAGCAGCGGTCACATAACAACTGCACCCGATGTAAGCAGTTTGTATGATAGCATGAAACAACCAATACTACATGCGCAGTTGTTGGTTTCCTTAAAGGTTGGGTTTTGCACTGAAATCGAAGCCTGGTTTTGATATGTGGGGTTTATCGTCCCAAAACCACGATATGATTATGAGAGACGCCATATAGTGGAGGACTTAAGAAATTTCGACCACCTTGTGTTCTTTAGCGAGCACCCAAATCTGAGCACATGGGCCTACAACATTTCCGCCTCTATCGGAAATGCAGCCGCCGCAGCCGGTATTCGATCCTGCGACATGCGGGTCAACAGCTGAGTACCTTAGCCACTAGATCACCGCAGTGGGGCGAATCGAAGCCTGGTTACCTATTAGGAGGGCGATGGGCGTGGTGCGCAATTAGGCTTTAGACTTCTGCTCTTTTAGGTGAAGCTAAAGTGACCTCCACATAGTTAAATGCGAAGCACTTCGAAGCGAACCAAAATCAGCTTGAGTAGTTCTCTCAGCTATCTATCTGGCCAACTACGTGTGGGTGCTGTCTTCATTGCCTCAAACTTTGTGTGAATCAAAATTGGCATGGAAGGTAAGAGGGTTTCACGAATATCCACGTTCTTCATGTCATGACATACACAACGTGGAAATGCCGTCGCTACGTCGGTAAACCCATTCGTCCAAATGTGTGTGTCACATACCCGTGCACCCTGAATCATGGTATGCCGGCATTCGCCGCAGGTGGTTGACAGTTTATGTCTACTTTGGTACTGTTTAGCAACTTGAGTATGACAACGCTAAGGAATACCAAGATCGGCCCCAATGATCATGCGCATGCCAATAAAAATGTAGGTCCTAGCAGGAAGCGAACCCGTGCATTCTGGGTGACAATGAAGCAATCTACACAGAGGCACATGAGGTAAAGAAACGCCTCAATAGGGTAAGACATCATTAGTGGTTGTATTGCTGATTATCTGAGTCCATAATAATACCTTTAAATTGACTTACGTTCCACTGTTAAGGAATGGGCACCTGCAGTCCATTTACATTACGGGGAATCAGAAGTCTCCGCAATTAAAAACTTTTCACTTCCACAGAATAAGAAAATATTAGCACTTTCTTACTTCGGGAATGACCGCACAGTTCCGTGGCATTCCTGTAATTACTCAATGTTGGAAAGGCATCCTTACAGTTTTCTCCAGTTATGTTTAAAATAAACGACCCATAAAGCTGAAGTGAAAAGATGCATTAGGAAGTGTACAAGTACGCATTGAACGTTACCAAGGTCGAAGGCCAGTAGCCTGGTGGCATATCTTGGGAAGCTCGGGCAAAGACGCCCATGTGTCTCTATATAAGGGTCATTATTGCAAAATGCTGTAAGGTGAGATGGCGCACACGCTGATACACGAAAGCTTGCAGGAAACACAAGCACCACGCCAATGTCGATGCGCACCACAACTTTAAGAAACACTTATCAAATGTGCGTCTGAGTTGCCGACGGCAACAGTGGCAACAAGACAGAAGAGAAGGGGGGAAGACAGCCGGCTGCTGGGGAGGAAAATTTGCAAAGTGTTAGAGCGGGAGAGGGTGTACGCCAATGCCGTGGTTCCGCACGACGAATAACAATGGCAAACAACCACTATTACAAGAAGAATAGAGATGGACTTCGAACAACCTATCCTTAATGAAGACAAAATAGAAGTAGGCGCGTTCCTTACAAATGAACCTGCTTCTATTTAGCCAGTCCACCTTAAATTACTGATTTATTCGACGCACTTCAATACTAATGTTTCGGGATTTAGAAACAGAGCGTAGACGAGAACACAGAGTATTTAAAAAAAAAACAAGACGTAATGTCATTCCCACTTCATTCCATGCAAAAAGCGCTTGATAAATGCGAAGCATTTCTTAGCAAACGTCAGCGACTTTGAGCATATCTATCTATCTATCTATCTAGCCGCTTAGGTTTTTGTGATCTCGTGGTCCCATTCCCCCCCCCTTAACTTGGCGTGAACCGAAATTAGCATGGGATGGTAAGATGATTTGGCCAATAAGACGTGCTGGTCAAAACATGAGTAATGTCCCAATCCTGTCACGTACGTCGTCAAACACTTCCCACCAGACAGTGGCACACACTCACGGGCAACTATGTGTCTCTGGTAAGCGGATATGTGCCACAGTTGATTGACACTTAGTCTCTACTCAGGAACGACGAGAACAAAAATGGGCAATTTTAACGTGTGAGCGTTAAGGAACGCCTGACATTGGTAGCGTCGAGCCAACAAAGGCATAGAATAAATGACAGTGTTAAGAAAAACCTGACATAGGTAGCATTGGCCACCCGACGAATGCCAATAATAAATTTCAGGGTTCCAGCAGGAATCTAACCCAAGCATTCTGCGTGTCAAGGAAGCATTCTACCACCGCGCTACGCCAGGACTGCAAAATACTTTTCAAATAGACGCTAATCTTCATGAAACGTCAATACTGCTTCTGGTTGCAGTGCTGCCTACCCAATTTTATAAACATTATATATGTACTCCTTTCATACAGCCGTCACGTCGGGTTAACGTGAATTGTGGTGAGGTGCCATGCGCTGTAATTGATTGAAGTAGCAGTGTCAAGGGCCAGCACCTTGGCGAACATCAGCCCTTCATATCAGCTTCTGGTGTTGCCAAAACGCATTTCCAGCTGACATCATCGTGCAAGCCAAAAACTGGTTATATAAACATCCGCAACTCTTCAACCTATGTCTCTGCGTGCAACATTTGTACATATATTTAGCGTCATTTCATGATGTATCGCTGAATAAAAAAATGCAACACGATGACCTTCCCTCCGCGTGCTTCGCATGAAGCTGATTCCCAGTTACGTGTAATCTGCTAAATTTATTCATCTTCATTTCATTCCCAAGTCGGAACTCTGCTAAGCTGATTTACGTACTTCTACGATACGGGCGTTTTGTCGAGTTGACGGCTAGTGTGGTGCCAGTGTTGGCTCTGATTTATTATCAGTTTGTTAAACAATAAAATAAATCAATCACTGACGGCTGTACTTTAACGTGAGTGCTGACGTTACATCGGACCATATCTTACCATCTAAACGCCAGTGAAGACGTCGTTTTTAATAGGCACGGCCATGATGCGCACACATCTTGTACGCTTGCAAAAACAGGTCGATCTACATTAAAATGCTTGGCTCAAAGACAGATATGGCATCATAAACAGTTATCCACTGACTGTTTTGTATGAAACCATTCCAATAATGATGAAGTTTCACAAATGTTTTGAGCGCTCACCATTTTAAAAAGTAACTCGTGCTCAAGCATAACGAAACGAATTTAATGATATACCGTATAGTTATTAAAAATTAAAATATTTGCGTACCCGAAATTTTCATAATTCTTCGTATCTGAAACTTTAAGAATTATTCAAAGAACTTTACCTTGATGATGTCTTGATGTGGACCGCACTCTTCCTTATGATCAATAGGCATTTCTTTGTCTCTGTTTAGCTCCCCAATTGAATATTGGTCACGATGCATGAATAGTATAGTAAAGCAAATTAGTGTCAGCAAACTAGTTTTCATTCTGAACTGATTTTTTTTTGACTTCCCTGGTTGGAAGGCCACTGTACTTGAAACACCTTTCGCTAATATTAAGAGTGAACGAAGTGACGTCGACTGCCTTATACCGGGGGAAAGAAAAGAGCACCTTGACGAACGAATAGGAAGGCTTACCTTTAGTCGATCAGGTAGCCCAGTACCAGAAAGGGCAGCATACTTAAAGGTCTCCAGAGCAGCCAAAAATATTTTTAACATTTCAAACAAACGCACATCAAGGGAGCATACCGTCACGATCGACAATGCCAACGCAGCAGTTCTGCGATTGGCATTGTCGATCGTGACGGTATACTCACTCGATGATGCCCCACAAATTCCAAGGAACAATCCTTTCTCTTCTGCGGCCTTTCGAAAGTCTTCTGAGCAGTCTATCGCGACAAAAAAAGGGGAAAATGAAATAAAGAAAATAAAAAAACCAGCCGAAAAGTAGCCAACTTGAAGCAGGGCCTGTAAATGTAGCCAAAATAGCCAGAACTAGTCGAATGCGTGAAAAATACTGTGACATCTTTATTTAGGTAGTTAATTCCGAAGCTTTTCAGCGCAAAATACCATTATTTTGGAGCCCAACACTACAAAATTATATCTCCTTCAATTCCAGGAATAAGTGTCGACATTAGCAATTATTTCATGCATGCGATGTTGGCGCTTTTTAAAGAATGCCGATTCACGCGCCTTGCAAGAGTCTTCTTGGAAAGGGAAGAAGTTGTGACAAATTTACCAACAACAATGAAAAAAATAGGGAAGCCTTAAGCTTCTTTAAAAATTATATGCGACAACAATATCCGGCCTCTAGTGTGCCCTTAAACGGCTAAGTGCATACTTATTAATATGTTTTCTTACACACACGCGCGCACGCACGCACGCACGCACACAGTAGATTTTACCAGCGTGTGCGCACGAATGGTACATACGTGTTTCTGATCTAAAGCAAGGATCACATGGCCCCCTAGATACACGCTAAGCGATTACCATCTCGGAGGCTATAAAGAGCCTCACAATGCCTCACCGGTAGCAACACACTATCTAGCGTTTGCTGTTTGCTTGACCAATGCCTCTGAAAAGACAGGATATGTTTTCGGCTAGAAGGACACAATTGCCCATTTTTATTCATTGATATGTCGGGTTTAACGTCCCAATACCCCTGCACCTTTCGTGCACCTTTTCGACAGCGCTGCTTGTCGAGAAGGTGCACGAAAGCGCAAAATACCTCTCGTCCTGTTGCTGCCGGAACCTCGCCGCATTAAAAATCAATGTGTTACAGCTGCCTTCTGATTTACTGTGAAGTTCAGTGCTCCATATGTACACTGCAACACCATGAGATGTTAAAAGCTAAGCGGCAGTGCAAAGAAAGGACGTGTATTGTGCCGCTGTGTCAAAGAAGTTATCGGTCGAACAAGGAAAAGCCGTCTTGTTCTCCGCACTAACGGATCCAGCGCGGTTTCCTAAATGAAAAGGTAAGATCAAGAGGGCAGACAGAAGGCTATATCCGAAAGCTATCGTGTGAGAAAAGCATTCTGAGAGTGACTCCATCAAACTATTTTTCGGATTAGGGTGAACGGTGTCGGGAAAGAAATCGCCGTTTAGGCCGAATTTAAATATCAATATTTATCAGAAAAAAATTGAAAATATTCTTTCGAATTTCATTCACACGGTTTTTCTCCCATTTCAACAACGGACTTCCTTTCCAACAACGTTTTGGGTATCATATGCAGCGATTGTCAGATTGTTCATTGGCATGTTATCATTCCTTGTTTTCACTCGAATCCTAATGGAATGCCGACTAAGAGGTAAAGGTTTCTGGGTCTTCTGTGATAATTCTTGCTCTCAAGAAAAAAGCACACTTTTAAAAATAACTCTGGTGGTTATACTGTCAATGGTTTTTAAAATTAATTTCTTTGCATACTGCAACCACTTGAGCACCTACCTACCTATCTGGCTGTGCATGTATCTATCTATCTATCTATCTATCTATCTATCTATCTATCTATCTATCTATCTATCTATCTATCTATCTATCTATCTATCTATCTATCTGTCTGTCTGTCTGTCTGTCTGTCTGTCTGTCTGTCTGTCTGTCTGTCTGTCTATTTGTCTATCTATCTGTCCATCTGTCCGTCTGTCTATCTGTCCGTCTGCGATCTATCTGTCCGCCTCTCTATCCGTCCGTCTGTCTGCCCGTCTGTCTATCTGTCCGCCTGTCCATCTGTCTGTCCGTCCATCCATCTGTTCGTCTGTCTGTCTGTCCGTCTGTCCACCTGCTCGTCCATCTGTCCATCCGTCCATCTGTCCACCCGTCTGTATGTTCGTTTGTCAATCTGTCTATCCTATCTGTCCATCCATTCATCCGTTCGTCTGTCCGTTCGTCTGTCTAACTGTCGGTCCGTCCATCCGTGTATTCGTCTATCTGTCCGTCCGTCCGTCTCTCTGTCTGTCTACCTGTCCATCTGCCTATCTGTCCGTCTGTTAGTCTGTCTATCTATCTATCTGTCCATCTGTCTATCAGTCCGTCTGTCTGTCCGTCTGTTTGTCCGTCCGTCTGTCTGTTCGTCTCTCTGTCTGTCTGTCCGTCTGTCTGTCTATCTGTCCATCCGTCTGTCCGTCTATCTGTTTATCTCTCAATCCGTCTCTCTATCTGTTCATACGTCTGTCCATCTATCTGTCCGTCCATCCCGTCCGTCCCTTCGTCTGTCTGTCTGTCTGTCTGTCTGTCTGTCTGTCTGTCTGTCTGTCTGTCTGTCCATCAATCCAACCGTCTGTCTGCCTGTCCGCCCATCCGTCCGCCTGTCCTGCCCCTCCATCCATCCGTACGTCTGTCTATCTATCAATAAAATCGGCTACGCCTGGGTGCCCTCACGATCACTCCCTTAAGTTTGGGTAATCCAAAATTAGTGTGGGTGGGTAAGATGTTTTGATGAATATGACTCGCTAGTCCTGACATGAATAATTTTACAATCCCGTCACGTACGCCATCAGACCCTTCTCACCACATCTTTTTAACGCGTGCACTCTAAAAAATATCGAGTAAAAACGGTGTCGTTTTGTCCTACAACAATAATTGTCATCAGGCTTGCGTGCGCTTCCTTTCTTGAAAACTCGGCGCTGGCCACTTTACTAACGAGAATGCAATGTGAACCTGATAATGGGCATGTCGATCGTGACCGGAAAGTACCGGGCGTGGGGCGATAGCGCAAGGATGGAACGCAATAATAATGACGATTATTGTTGTGGGACAAAAAGACACCCTTTTTACTCGCTTTGTTTTTAGAGTGTGAGCGTTAAGCTGGCATTGGCAACATTGACACTGCGAATGCAAATAATAAACGTTTGTGTCCTAGCAGAGAAATCGAAGCCAAGCAATCTGCGTGGAAACCAAGTATTCAACTACAAAGCCATGCCAGGTCTTCGAAATGATTTGCAAGAAGAGCCAAACGCTCGTGAAGCGGCAATGCTGGTTCCAGTGTTGACTATCCAATTTCTCGCATATATTTAGCGCCACTTCATAATATCTCACCTAATCGAAAATTACAACAGAAACACCTTGCATAGCATTGATTTCCAAGTTATGTGGGATCTGCCTGTTTTTTTTGCGGGCAGTTCCGAATGGCGATATGTATGTCACGAAATAATCCGCGTTTGGTATTGCAAAGCGCCAGTACTGTGAAAGCAATCGAGTACTTCTTTTAAAGCATCATGTAAATAACACTCCGAAAATGCAGGAAAATAATAGTTGGCATCACGTAGCACGGTCTCCTGAAAGTTTTGCAGCGCTTGCGGAGCGCAAGGAGTGAACGCAAATGCACCCATTCGCACAGCAGTGCACCATGCAGGTGCCGTCGGCGGTCATCAGCTGCTGGGCCATCTCCTAGCCCGCGCTCAGCACACCGTAGTGTGATCGCGCGCGCACACGTGGACAAGTAGCGGCTTCCCACGGTGATCTTTGTGACTTTCTTTTACGCTCACGGACGATTTTTCGCTCACACCCAACGATGCCAACGCCGACGTCAGGACTTCTGCAACACGAGCTCTCTAATGCTATCGCATTATTAAAAAGCTACATCATATTGAGTTGCTCAAATAAGAGCTGTTTGCACTGATGCATCTATCAGCAATCATTTTTTCTGCGATGATGAATCCACTAACGAAGTTCGTACTTAATTCTAAGAAATGAATGATATAGTTTATCTAACATCCTCAAATAATTTATTGTTGGGCGACAGCATACGACATTCTAAAGCCAGCACTGAAAAAAACTTTGCCCGAGGCAACGATAGCAACACAAGTGATTACAAAGAACTGTTAGCACTTGTGTTGCCGTCTTTGGTTCTTGTATCCTGGATTTCATTGCTCAATCGGAAAGTGTACTTCGTTTCATATATCAGGGGCAAAGCGGTAGAAGCTAGCGAGGCTTTTTGCAGTCGATGCGTTTGAAACAAAAAGTAGTCGGATGTTTTTCCCACAAAAAAATCAATTTTTCTTTCGTTATTGGAGCGAGAAGTAATTGTAGATATTGCATGCCTCACAAAGAAAAACGCCGTTGAACGCCTATTATTATGCGACTGTATATCTTTCTTTTCCCGTGACGTCACATACAGACTCTATACGATGGGTACGTAACGATGGCGGCCACCTGGACTTTCATTGTCATCACAGGATAGGACACCGCAGAATCGTTCGGTACACGCGCTCTTTTGTTCTCCCCTCGCCTTCTTCTGCTCGCCAGTCGCGCGAAAGGGGAGAACAAACAAACGTGAGGGTGCACTGGTACTAATCAGATGTCACACGAGCAATCATGGAACGCGTGGAGCAATACATTTTGCTAGCCGAACTTCTTACATAGATTCCACAGCGTTGCACCTGATGTATGAAACGGACTATGGTATATCACATTTCTAATCTCGATAAGCACAGGGTGTCCTCAACGTGGAGAACTTTGGATTCTTGTTCGTTTGCAACTGTTGTTGAAAGCCGCGTTTAGCAATGGTTAATATTCCTTGTCCCAAAAGATATTCACATGTATCAGGTACTACACTACCTGTAAGATCAAGCCGTCCATAGTGTGTTCGCCTCTTTCGTGTGGGAATAATAATGAGAACCAGCGTTCAGGAATTACTTGTTTCTCGCTTCAGCGTATCTTAGGATTGCATTTGTTTGCAATCTAACTTATTCTATGGTTTCTCTTTTACTAATTGGCAGATTGTACACACTTTGACACCACGCCTACCCTTGGCATTGGCTAACTAAAGGTGAATGAATCTAAAGAATGCGTTCTGGCCTTCCACTTCGATAGAACATAAATTTTATTCAGGCCAACATGACTAATTAGATCATGCAATCACATTAGTAGCTAATAAAAAGACCAACAACAGATTAATTTTCTATTCAGTTCTTTATGCTTATCCTTCGTATTGTCCATAGCTGCAGCAGTGAACGCCAAAAGTACACAGTCATTTTATACGCAGTATTTTTTATATGAAAGGCTCTCAAAACAGATGAACCTCTTCATCTGGCAACGCTGAGCATTAATAGCGATGCCAGTACCTCTTCACAGCCTTCAAGTGACTTGTGCATGCTGTAGTTCTTTTGCTTTCGCAGGAGTTACTGTGACTATGCTTGACCCCGTTTATTCAGAGCTTTCCAAGTATTTTTGAAAATGCCCAGCCATTACAATCAGATTATTTCGCTTTTTTCGGTTTCTCTGTGTTCGTACCACGTTTCGTGTGCCCGCATCAAAGGTTGTTGCGCCTGTGTCGTTAGCGCGATGGCTTGTCCCGTAGTCGTTACTCCCTCTGCAAACGAGCCAAGCCAAGTCACCAAAAACGTCCCTGCGCACATTCGCAGCTATGCCGACAAGCAGTACACGTCAATTATGATACAAACTGTAGGTAGAAAAACCACGTCATTCCAAAGTCTTAGCGACTTGGAAACTGAGTGCACGGTTTCGTGAGCACGCAGAAAAGTTGCTAGAGATGCACTGACGAGCATGGAATCATTACGTGATGCGGAGTCAGTGCCACTTTCATGCATACTACTAACGCAGGCCTATATGTACATTTTGTGGAGTAATACGATTTACTAAAAAGAAACAAATAACAGTTCATTGCTAACAAGAAAATTGTTGATAGCGTACACTGGTCTACGCTCACATGGAAAGGTACACCAGATAAGTGAGGTTTCTGCCACCAGGTGCCACAACAAGCCCTTTTTGCGATTTCAAATGAAGAAATAAAAACATATCTCTGCTTTTCACGTACAAAAAAACAGGGTTGGTTTGAGTCAAAATGAGGGACAATCTTTGCATCTGTGCAGTCATCTTATTTCATGTTCCTAGCAGTTGTTGGTTCTTTTAAGGATGTGGCGAAATTCGTTCCTCCGCAATGTTCAATTTGCTTGGTGATGCGAACACGGATATGTGCTGAGTAGTAGGAACTGAGCAAAGTTACCAAAAAGTAGTAACAATAATAAAATGATCCCACACCAGTGCACAGGGAGTGAAAAAGAGATTTCACTGGCTTCTGATCTCCCGAACGCCTGGTATCCCGAACACGTTCGGCAATTGCTCATTAGTTCTTTGGTTAATAGGTTGGCGTCATAAAAAGTGGTTAGGCATCTTCGTGATTTTTTAAATGCTGCAATAAAAGTCGCAAACAGTACAACGTGCAAAAACAATAATTTCTTTTTTTCATTTCAATACTTCGAAGTTTTCCAACGCAATGTTAGGAGCAGCTTCAGTGCTTCGCCGTTTAGTTTTAAAATTCAAATTGTGTGTGAATGATGGCTTTTTAAAAGATTGGTTCAAAAAATGCCTGCACCTCCCCAAAGAGAATAACGAGGAAATGCCAGTGCTTTTTAGCGCCAAGAAAGGGCACAGGTTACCATCAAACATTCGCCTTTACCGACTTCTGCCATCACCTTGAGAGGGGCCCAGCCAGTGAGCGGTCGAGAATGAGGAGCGAGCAGACGGGAAAGAGGGGCGCAAGCATTGTCGGCTCTGCGTTGGTTTTTCACAGCGGCTCCTCGAGCACACATTTCTCGACCTTTTTGAGAGGCGCACAGCCAGCGAACAGTCGAGAGTTAGCCGCGAGCGGACGGAAAAGTGGGGTGCAAGGAGAAGAGAGAGCAAACGGCGAGAAATGGAGCGGTGAAGCAATGCACGTTTCCTCTCCTACTATCTTTCGCACCACATACTTTGGTTGCTGGAAGCGAAAATAAGCGTGCGTGGCCGTGTTGCCACCACCCGGGCAGAGACGGCTGTCTGGCCTCTCTCAATGCTCCTAAAGCAACGTGGCATTCTACACATATATCGGCTAGCCCGTGTGCCTGATGGGCACACTTTGCTTGCCCTGCTGTAAATCGACCAGCATCTCGGATGAGCGAGCTGCTGATGATCTATCAAGTCGCTGTGGGACCGGTGCCTCTAGCCACGCCTTTTCCCACCCCCACAGAAAAACCACTGGCTATCAAATCCGGTCTGGGAGGGCTCTCCAAGCATTACTCCCCCATTTGCGCACTCAAGCAGGCATCTGCCTCCAAGATAGAAGAGGATCTGGCTGGAAGGCATATTGCGTACACGGTCCGTCGGTTCCGTTATCCCAGACAAAGGCTCGGCCACAGCTTCCTGCGTTATGCCAGCAATTGGTTGGATGGCTTCATCTGCCTTTTGTGGCTGGCTCTACAGCGGCAGAGACGGCCGGTCTCTACCAGGCAGATTACCTCCTGGCAGCGAACCCCTCAAGGTGCCCCGTGGCTATCGCGTGCAATTCAAGAGCTGCATTGCTGGCCTTCGCAAAGCCGCATCGGGCAGGCTTCGCAACAGAGGTGTTCGTCATCAAACTGCATGCCCTCCTTCGCAGTGGTGTCGATGTTTCTCTGCACTAGGTGCCATATGATGTGGGAATCCAGGGAAACGAACAGTCTGACGTCCTGGCGAAAGAAGCACATCACTCCGCAGTCCCTTTGTGCCATACGGTCAGCGCCTCAGACTTTTCGAGGCCCACATAGATGACGCTGTTGCTACGCTGCCATCCTGACGATTGTGTAGAAAGGATGGAACCACCAACACGGCTGCCGGACCGGGGTTTCGCCAGGAAGGAGAGGTCTCTGCTACTACGCTTACGCATCAGCTGCTCCTAGCCTGTGGCCCGGCGTCATCGCCTTGGCAGAGTCTCGTTCCCTGCGTGCACTGCGTGCGGGCAAGATTAAACCATCGAGCATTTGTTGGGTGTTGTGTTTGCCCTGCGCTTCGCACATGACGCAGCCTCTTGCTCACCGCACCCTGTCGCCACGTTCTGCCAGTGGCTACACAGAGGGACCTTTTCTTTCCTGCAGGCACCACACCCAGGTCTTCCAGGCGGTTCTTCGCTTCCCTGCGAACCCAGTACTAGACAACTAGCTGTAGAAGCCGCCCGTCACGTTCTTGATCATGCACGCCATTTCTCTTCTTGTCTCTTCTTCACATATTTAATGCCATCTCCCCCTCTCACAGGCACTGAGCCGTGCTCTCAATCAGGGCTGCAGAAGTTGCGTTTTTTCTTTTCCTGAACCTCTCTCTCTTTCTCTCGTGGCCGCAGCCGTTGCTATGGGAGATGGAGTGAGAGCAGAGAAAACACTGGCCCGCGCACGCATGTTACTGTCGGGAGGCACTGCGCCGTGCTCCCGACTGGGTTGCAGAAATTAGGTGCCTTTTCTCATCTTCTAACCACTACCACCACAGCCACTGCCGGATGCCAGACATAGCCCGACTAAAAAAGGCATTCACAATTTAAAAAATGAGACAAAACAATTGCCATCCGCCTTACTATGTGTTGCTCTTCACAGACATGATCTGCTCAAGCGTTAAGCGTTGGACGCAGGAGCCTGTGTGGTAGTGCATTATGGTAGTTATCTATCCTCTAACAGACGCGACAGTGGAACAACCTGAGACAGAGAAAGGCGGCTTTTCTTTGGCACGAATTGTCGCGTCGCCAGCGGGCAGACGCCGCCATGGCCGTGGTCACGTGGGCTTTCCTGCTTATGGCGGCTTCCGGATCCAATACTTCCAAAAGTTTATTGAAAAGAAAAAATCACATCATATGCACGGACTGAGTGATGATGAGTGGGGCGAAGCGTCCGTCCGTTCGTGTAACAGCGGTTCGATCTGTACGTCAGTGCGTCTGTCCGTCTGTATGTATATCTGTTCGCCTAGTCAAAACTCCAAGTACCACCATCTCGCATCTTTTCATCATATATATGTCTGTATGTCTGCCTGTGCATCCGTCCATTCAACCGCGGGTCAATCTGTCCATCCGAGTGTCTGTCTGCATGTCCGTTCGTCTAGTGAATAATCCAAGTACCAGCATATCGCATTTTTTCATCATATATTGATTATATACAAGTACCGCCATCTATCAGACATTCCAAGAACCGAACTCCCCTGTGGCACATACCCGAGAGAGGTGGTTACTACAGAGGACGATTGGGTGCCACCTTAAGGAGCTTCGCCCCTAATGGTCTCTATCGAGGTTCTTCAGCGCTAAAAATGGTCTGTCTGTCTGTCTGTCTGTCTGTCTGTCTGTCAGTTTGTCTGCTTGTCTGCCCAAATGATATACGAAACGGCCAAAATTCAAGCCCATCCACAGCGCCGACCAATATTGCTAAAGTTTCAGCATTTATACTTGTGTGATTTTCAAACAGAAAGTAATTATTGCGCATGTCTGATGCACCACAACTACATGTCAATACTCTGTGGGGTGTATCTTTGTACTGAAGAAGGCATACTTAAGTAATTTGAACGCCCGTAGCGTTTATCACGCTGTCCTGATAATGCCACACAATGCACAAAAAAGCAAGTGTTTCCAACGTTTAGCTAAGACGACACAGTGGGGAACCTTCCAGTCGTTTTGCGTTCATCATCCTATGGCCTCCAAGACGGGTGCGCACATCATACACTAGCTATATCAATAACCATCCTTATGTTTTCCAAGATAACTGCCAGATAACGCTCATGTATCACGTACATTGACGCGCTCGTTCGCCTCCGTTGCGCGCATCGAGGCACTCTAACGCAGCGCCTGCAGAATACCATTCACCGATTTTCTCACGCAGAAAAACAAATAAATGTTTTGTTCACTCCCTCTAGACGCATTGTCTTTCGAGGACCTTTGCAATGAATCATGCGGATACAGTGCCCATTCTTCTCTCTTTGTCGGTACGGAGTGGAGGTGCGCACAGTTCAGTGTGTAGGACTACATTCTGCGCTGACCAACAAATCTTCGTCGATGTAGTTTCGGGCGAAGGCGCCCATGTGTCTAGGCAGGGAATGGGGAGTACTTCAAAGGCAAGGGAGAGTATGAAGTGAGAGGGCGTGGAACTGGTATACTAAAGCTTGCAGTGAACAAAAGCAGCGCGCCAGCGCTAATACGCATCACAAAGCAGAGAAATGTTCTTTTTCAGATATGCATTCCAGTCGCCGACAGCGATAGAAGCTAGGGCGAACAAGGGTGTGGTGACAGCAGGTGGTTAGGCATGGTAGCTGAAGCACCGCCAAAGAAAAATATCCGGAATGGTTGAAGCAGCTGGGGGTGGGGGGATGCTGCCATTATAGTTGTGCTCGAGCACGGTTACGCAACCAATGGACAAACTTCAGAGGAACACAGTCGATATAAGAGCAGAGTTGTAGTAGGCGCGTTGCTGATAAAAGTACCATGCTTGTAATCCTTCAAGCCGTTTAAGGATGTTGCTTTTTTGTTAATTTCCAGGCTCCTATTTACAATTACTTGATGTTTAAAAACTACATGTAGACGAAATCTCCCTCTATGTTCGAAAAAAGACGAAATTACATTCGCATTCCGATCCGGGCAAATGAGCTTATCTCATTTCTGTTTCATTCCTCCAAGCGTTGTATCCTTTTTATCCCCATTCCATGTCGGAGCCGCACGATTGGGGAATGAATTTGAAATCATTCATATTCCGGACTGGCAACTCCACAACACGAGTGCAAATATCTTATTACGTAGGTTTCTCATACTTTCACTTCGGTTTCTCTTCCATGCTATGATAGTATTTTTCTTTCAGGGTACCATTTTTCATGGTAAGAGGAAATATAGAAGGAAACAAGAACGAAAACGTAAATACATACATGTAAGCATTTCGACACCAGAGGAAGTGGCGAGACTGATGCCTCCAGTCATCCAGTCTTCTTTTATTTATTCATATTCATATTAAATGAATAAGGAAACATGCTTCCAATATCTGCAGCTTATGTCACACGACGTGAAGCTGTGTATATCACAGCCACACATTTTTTTGGGTTATACTCATCGATCATCATCATAATCTGCCCGGCTACCCTCACTTCAGGACAAAGCAATTCTCATTCTCCGCTAGTCGACTCGGTCTTGTGCTTGCTGCTGTAATTTATACCTGAGAACTTCCTAATCTAATCTTTCTCCTCTTCTGGACCCACCTGAAAGGGGATAAGGAACCTGACTATTTTAGAGCAGATTCCGATAGCACTATACTCACGGGATGGGAGAAAATCCCAGGCTGGATTCGATCAGGGTTCTCGGCCTGCACGAGCAGTCTAAGGGTGGCAACTCAGCGACTATTGCCCACATCACCTCCAAGAAGGAGAACATGCTTAGGCTCATACACAGGTTTTCGAATTGCAGTGGTGGTCGGAGCGAGAGCAATCTCCTTAGACTCTATAATGCATTTCTCATAGGCCAAAATAGTTATGTTGCTTCGGCCTTGAGCTCGTCTAAAAGGGAAGAATAAAAAATTGGCACGATAATGCACAAATGCATAAAGGAAGTTCTAGGCCTCTTTATTCACACAAGCACTGATAGGCTCCTACAACTGGGCATGCACAACTCTCTCGCAGAGGTGATCGAGGCCCAGCCGAGAGCTCAGGTGGTGTGACTATCGTCGGCACGAGCTGGTAGGTGCATCCTGGAATCCATAGGATGCAGTACTACAATAATTAACCAGCGTAAAGTGACTCTACAAACCTCGATCAGAGGCAGATTCGTGGTAGGTCCACTTCCTAGAAATGTCCACCCACAATAAAATGAAGGGTGCCATGAAGCTTGGGCACGTCCTTTATTGAAAACGGTTGCACAAAGTCCGGATGTTGCGACCTTCATCGATTCAGCACAGTACGGGTGTCCTGATCACTTTGCCGTGACTTAAGTTGATCACATCAGCTTCCTCGGCTTCGATCTCGCGGGAGGCAGCGGCCATCTTCGGCTGCAAGGGGGCTGCCGGATTTCACACCATAACATGGTTCCTGGCCCACATGGGGGCCAACGTGCATCCTGATATCCCCAACGCCAATAAGTTTGTCTGTGACCCTGAGTGAGGTACCGCTCACTGAGGCCGTTCTGGTGAAGTATCAGGCAGAGATGCCGAAGGGTACAGGGCATCGCTAGTTACTTTCTATGAGACCATGACCCATTATCATCTCTCTCAGAGGGCTTTTCCACTTCTGATCTTAAACTTGCTCGACCGCAATCATCGGCCTTCAGGATGCTCCGAACGGGGTCTTTCCCTTCGCGGGGCAGGTTCAGTCATTTCTCGCCCTCCATCGAACCGCATTGGGCGGACTGTGGAGAGACGTAGGGCTCATTACCTCACATGCTCTTGCAATGTCCTGCGTGACGTGACGCCGAGTTTATTAAAGAACCAAACTGGAAGGAAGCCCTAAACAGCGGTGAGCTCTCGGTTCGACTTCGGGCTGTCCAGAAGGCCTGCGAGAAGGTGGACGGCCATGGTCTTTCGATTCCTACGTGAGAGCGACCCATGACTGCTACAGATTCCCCCTTAAAAGAGCGTCGAAATGCAGTTCCTCAGAACCACAGTAAAGTTTTCTGTCCGTCCGTCCGTCCTTCGTATGTCTGTCTGTCTGTCTGTCTGTCTGTCTGTCTGTCTGTCTGTCTGTCTTTCCTTCAGCCGCTTGCTTTCTCTTGCAATCCAGTGAATCCTTAATGACCAGCGGTTATTTTGCCTGCGCGCTACAGGCCCTGCCCCTGACCATTTATTCTTCTTGACTTCCACTATGATGTGCTTAACACCAGTTTATTCCTTGATACACTGTGCTCTCTTCTTGTCTCTTAAGGTTACATGTATCATTTTCTTTTCCATTGCCACCTGTGTCGTCCTTAACTTTGGTTGAACCTCCCTCGTAATATTCCAAGTTTCTGCTCTGTATGAAGTTACTTAGTGATAGAACGCGTCTGACACTACTAACTGTTTTTCGTTATATTTTCCACAATAACTGGGACGCTCTGTGCGTTCCCCCTGGTGGCGATGGCAGCGGCGACTTCTACAGGCATTCGTGGTCAAATGTCGGCGCCCTCAAGCTCTTCTGTGGCTCAAGGCTCATGGTCCAACACCAGTGATGGCTCAAGAGATGCTCCTGCTCTCGTGCCCATAGACGAAGAGTTGACTGCTGGCCCGTCTGGCTACAGCTCAACATTCGTAATCTCCACGAGAAAACGAGGCTCCTGGTGCAGCTCCAGTGAAGGCACAGACATCTACTCTGTCAACGGCGAGGACTCATCAGATGGCAGCTTCGTGCCTGTGAGGAGTCGGAAGGCCAAAAGGAGGCTCATCAAGACGTCATCATCAGCAAGCACGTCAACCGTGAAGGCAAGGAGTGAGCACTGGCCGCATACCGTTCTCTTTATGTCCGTAGATCCTTCCGTCAGCCTTCGCAAATTGAACAGGCAAGGTATCTCCACTGTTCTTGAGGGAATAGCACAGAATAAAGTCGAAGAAGTCTGGCAAAACACACGTAAGAACGGTTTAGCTGTTGACACAACACAGGCCGACACGCTAGAGAAGCTTCGAATTATGACAGAGTTTGGAGATGTCAAGGTAAGAGCGGTCGTACCGATGACTGGGGCCTGCACTGCAGGTGTCCGTTACGACATTTACTTTGCAATCTCAAACACGCATCTACCCATTCTGATAAAACCAGCGTACGAAGGAGTTGTCATTAAGCATATAAGCCGCCTCGGGAACAGCCGCTGTGTTAAGATAGTCTTTAATGGCGAGACTCAATTCCTACGCACGTCAAGGTGGAACATTTCTGGCATGTGGCACGGCATTTTGTTCCAAAGCCGCTTCAGTGCCACAAATGTTTCAAGATGAGCCATGTTAAGGGTGTCTGTGCAAATTCTACCGTATGCCCCCAGTGCGCGCAGTCGCACACGGTGGACACCTGTTGGGCAACAACTTATAGGTGTGGCAATTGTCGAGGTACGCAAGAAGCCACGTCTGAGAAAAGCCCAAGACTCAAGAAAGAAATGGGTATCCTGAAAACAATGGTCAGGAATAACTCCACCCATAGAGAAGCTTCACAGAAATTCCGGCGTCGACGTCGCCACCGACGTAAGCGCTCCAGCTATGGTCATATTGATGCACCACTTAGGTCTACACCACCACCAACATCTACTAGAAAGCCAGAAAGTACAAGAATACCTCCACTGGCGAAGCCTCTCTACCCTGAAGACGGACCGGTGCTTGCGAACGCACGGCCTTCCGGGCAGCCTTCCAGCTCTCTGCTCCTAGTGAAAGCCAATGCCGCCGTTGACGAAGCTCCAACAGCAGATAGTCAATATATTCCTATGCTGCGATCTATTGTGAGTGTCATCAGAAGTCTTCTGACAAGCATTGATACGCCAACTGCTAGGAGTGGCCTACAGGTGCTGGACGCGTTGAGCCTGGTCCTTGAAAGCCTCCAGTAAAGCCATGGCCGACAATCAGAAGTCGTTCCGACAGGTGGTCAGAGAATCGTCGATTTTTCAGTGGAACGCAAGAGATCTGAGATCTCGCATATCTGATTTTCGCCAGTTCGTTCATCTGTACCAATTTTCCATCATGATTATATATTAACCGAAATTATCGCACTCAGACTATCCGGCTACGAGTCATTTTTCTCCTCAAGTGATATCGAAAGTAGCAAGGTTGTTGTATTTATTCGCCGGGAGTTTACTTACGTCATTCAGCCAGTGCAACCTCACGACGGCAATCAGTATGTGTGCTTGTCTGTTAAAAAAGGAAAGGTGACATTCGCACTTCTGGGTGTGTATAATCCCCATCAAGTCAATTCGACGCCAACAAACTAGCCGGCATATCAAGGGCACATTTAGGTTTGTTGGTTATCACCGGGGCTTTCAATGCGCATCATCCCATCTGGGGAAGCTCAAGCCTTAATTCAACGGGACGACGTTTAGAATCCTTGGTTTCCAGCCATGGTCTCGTCCTTCTGAATGACGCCAGTCCTACGTTTTTGCGAGGCACAACATATAGCAGCTGCCTTGATTTGTCCTTTATTTCACGCCGATTTGCTACATGGATAAAGTGGTTTTTGGACATTGAAACACACGGCAGCGACCACATCCCCACTTACCTGAATATTAAAGGTATTTCGAACACGTACTCCTCTACCACCACACGAAGAGTAGATTGGACTGTGTTCAAAACTCAACTTGAGGATGCTTCTGAGGAAGGCCTGTCCAATGGTCTTTAGCAAGCTATTAAGGAAACTGCATATGCGGCTAAGTGCACAATAATATGCTCTTCGAAGTACTCTGAATTTGACCTCGAGCTAGAGCGACTTCGTGTGATCCGCCGTCGTGCCGAAGGACGACACCGACGCACCGATTCCACAGACGATCTACGAACAGCCCGGCGCATTCAAAAGAAGATAAACGGCACCTCGACATATCAGACACCCAACCATGGAGGAAATTTTGTGCGTCACTAGATCTTCATAAACCACTGCCTCATATATGGAGAATTGTGCGAGGCCTACGTTCTGTTCCAGAGCAGCGTTTTCCCTTCAAAGCCCTTGCACTTTTTCATCGCCGGCACGAAATTAAGGTAGCAGAAGATTTCTGCGCTATGACCGTGGGCGAGACAACGTACACAAGCCTACATGCAGTGAATCATGTTCTGCACTCACGGGACCCGCGCATGAATCTACCGTTTACATCACAGGAGCTCCATGCGGCGCCCGTCTTATGTAATAAGTCGTCGTCGACTGGCCCGGATGACATTTCATACAGGATGCTGTGCAACTTTGGTAAAAGGGCACGAAACGCACTCCTTAACATCTTCAACGATTTCTGGCAAGCTGGCGTCGTTCCGCAAGATTGAAGATTAGCCGCTTGGTACCCATTCTTAAGCCTGGCTAATCTCCCCTGGACATTACCTCTTACCGACCGATCGCACTTTCAAGTTGCGTAGGAAAGGTAATGGAGAGAATGATCTTCACCAGGCTTGAATGGTACCTGCAATACTATGAGATATATACAAACGCCATGGCTGGTTTTCGCCGTCACCGATGTTTCATCGACAATGTTATAGATCTCGTCACATATGTCCAGCATCAAAAGGCATGTAAACGACTATCTGCTGCCAAGTTTCATGACGCAAAAGGAGCTTTCGACAACGTTCTTCATAACGCCATCCTCGAACCCATTGAGTCACTGGGCCGAGGCAGACAGCTGTATTGTTGGAAACGCAGTTATTTACAAGGGCGGGCCTTATTTTTGAACACTGCAGATGGTCCAACCACCCAACACCCGACCCATTGTGGGGTTCCGCAAGGTGGCGTCTTGAGTCCAACCCTCTTCAACCTCGTTCTCATCGGTCTTGTAGAACGACTACCAAGTGTGGTCAAGCTATCTATGTACGCTCACGACATCTGCGTCTGGGCATCTGGCTGACAAGGTCTCAGGTACCCACAAGATTTCAGAAAGCTGTGACGTTGCTATCAGTGTACCTCAAGGAACAGGGTCTGGAAATCTCGCCAGTGAAATGTGCACTGATTGCTTTTACTCGAAAGCCAATGAGACCATACGCTATATCTATCGACGGCCAAGTCATACCATATGTCAGCACGCACAGATTTCTAGGCGTATTCATTGGTAGAGACCTCTGCTGGGATCCACATGTGGCCCACTTGAAGAAGAGGCTGACAGAAATTGCTAACTTATTCAAATGTCTTGGAGGAAAAACTCGGGGGACTTCAGTACATGTACTGATGCAATTGTACAATACGCTTTTTCTAGGCTATTTGCGCTACAGTTTGCCTGTGTTGACCAATACCTGTAGAACCAGCATTCGTACTCTCAAAGGCATTCAGGCTATGGCTCTGTGATTATGTCTGGGGCTAACGCGATGTCCATCAACAGCTGAGACAATCTAGATCGCTAATCAACATCATCAGCAGCAGCAGCCTGACTACGTCCACTGCAGGACAAAGGCCTCTCCCATGTTCCGCCAGTTAACCCGGCCCTGTGCTTGCTGCTGCCAATTTATACTCGCAAACTTCTTAATCTTATCTGCCCAACTAACCTTCTGTCTCCCTCTAAACCGCTTGCCTTCTCTTGGAATCCAGTGCTTACAGGAGGTTTTCAGAAGCCTAGATTGGGAACAGTTAGGGAAAACAGTTAATAGAGAGTACCTTAGTAACCTGTGCTTTGCCGATGACATTGCATTGCTGAGTAACTCAGGGGACGAATTGCAACTCATGATTACGGAATTAGACAAGGAGATCAGAAAGGTGGGTCTTAAAATGAATCTGCAGAAAACAAAAGTAATGTACAACAACCTCGGAAAAGAGCAGCGCTTCGAGATAGGTAATAGTGCACTTCAAGTTGTAAAAGACTATGTCTACTTAGGGCAGGTAAGAACCGCGGTGCCGAACCACGATATCGAAGTAACTAGAAGAATAATAATGGGGCGGAGCGCATTTCGCAAGCACTCTCAGATTATGACAGGAAGATTGACACTATCCTCAAGAAGAAGGTATATAACAGCTGTATATTGCCGGTACTTAGCCACGAAGCAGAAACCTGGAGACTTACAAAGAGGGTTCAGCTTGAATTGAGGACTACGCAGCGAGCAATGAAAAGAGAAATGGTAGGTGTAACCTTAAGAGACAAAAAGAGAGCAGAGTGAATTAGGGAACAAATGGGGGCTAAGGATATCATAGTTGAAATCAAGAAGAAATAATGGACATGGGCCGGGCATGTAGCGCGTAGACAGGATAACCGCTGGTCGTAAAGGGTAACTAACTGGATCGCTAATGACTACCCGCCTGATACGCGTATCATAATGGAAGTGCTCAGAGCATACGTGAGGCATCTTGCTCGTGCTGCTGCCCATCACCTAGTTTTACTGCCAGAAGACCAACCTCGTGTCTCATTTTGCCAGACAGTCTTGTCATATTGCACACGCATTCCTACGGGATATACAACTCCATCAAGAATTTCAACTTCCCCATGGAGTATGACCTATGCACATCTTGAACTCACTGTTTCCGGCATAGGGTCGAAAGCCCGGCTCTCGTCTCCCACGCTAAAGCAGCTTTCTCTTCTCTTGTTATATGAGAAGTACAGTGAGCATACTCATCTATATACTGACGCTTCAACTAAAGTGGATGGGTCCGCAGGGTCGGTGATCTTTCCTACAACAGCGACAACGGTGAAGTTTTGTTTATCCCACTAGACATCATCGACAGCTGCAGAACTTGCTGCTCTTGGCAGCGCATGTAAAGTCAATAAACACCAAGAAGCCAAAAAATGGAGCGTGTTCTAAGGCAGTACTACAGTGTTTGATATTCGCCTTACACCGGGGACCTCATGAACAACTAGTGCTGGAAAATAGAGAGCTGCTTCACCACCTCTTCGACGAAAGACACAGAATCACGTTTCAGTAGATTCCAAATCACTGCGGCATATTGAGCAACGACCATGCCGATGCAGCTGCTCGATCAAATCACGGAGATGGTGAAGAAGAATCTATACCATTTTCAAAGGGAGGATGCTGGAATTACAATCCAAAAAATTGCTAATACAGAATTAAAATCCCATTGGAACGCCGAGTGCTTATGGCACACGCGACTGCATAGGCTGGACACATCTCTCCGACTCCGGCCTCCGTCTGGACTCCCTCGACTCGAGACAACGGTGCTTTGCCGACTATGGCTTGCTGTCGCCTTCACCAAAGCTTTCGCCTTCCGAATCGGCATGGAAGACAGTACTACTTGCGGTCATTGCAACAGCGATGTAGCTATACAGCACGTTCCCTGTCACTGTCCTCATTACAGCGTGCAAAGACAGCAACTAGCTGCTGCGTTAGCTCGCGTTGACGACGGACCTTTGAACAATCAGTGCTTGAAAGGCGACATGATTTGTGTGCTCACAGAAAATCAGTGAAGGCCTTACTGAACGTTTTGCGTGGCAGGGGCCTATTGTATAGACTATAGCACCCCAGCCCCACCCCCATTTTTTTCGCGCGTCTATTTCCCTCTTGACTTTCTTTCCCATCTTTCTTCCCCAATCCCCGTTCCCCTAGTGCAGGGTAGCAAACCGGATGCCCCATTTTCTCGTTAACTTCCCTGTCTTTCCCTCATTTTATTCTCTCTCTCTCTCTCTCTTCTGCTCCGTAGGTAAAGTGCCTTGCTCTTGAGCGATAGTGATCCTCTACCAATAATGATTTGAAAACGCCTAGAGAATGTGCTCTGCCCGATTCGTATTCTTCTACTCAGTTCTGTCTCGTGGTTTGCCTCCGTGGTTACTACTTGTCCAAAGTAGACGTACTCTTTTACATATTCAAGTGCGCTGCTACCTATCTCAAAACGCTGTTTTTCCGAGGTTGTTCTATATTATTTTATTTTCTGCAATTTATTTTCAGAGCCACCTTTCTGCTCTTCATCTCTAATTCATTGCTATTGAATTTCATTTCGTCGGCTGAGAGAGAGAGAGAAACGAGAAAAGAGGAAGGCAGGGAGGTTAACCAGATGCTAGTATCCGGCTGAGCTCCTCAGCAATGAAGTGTCATCGGCGAAGCGCAGTTTACGAAGGCGCTCTTCATTTACTCGTATCCTTAACTCTTCCCATTTTAGGCCTCCGAAAACCTTCTGTAAGCAAGCTATAAATGGCATTTGAGAGATCGTATCCCCTTGTCTTGCAGCCTTCTTGATAGGTATTTGGTTGCACTTTATGGAGCACTATGGTGGCAGTTGATCTTCTGTACGTTTGTTCCACGGTGTTTATATGTGCTTTGTTGACGCCCTGATTTCACAGTCTCTGCATGATTTCTGATATTTCTACAAGATGAAACGCCTTCTCGTATTTCATTAAGGCTATGTATAGTGGTTAGGTGTATTCTGAGCATTTTTATATCACCTTACTGATAGTGTGATTGTGGTCCATTCTTGTTTAGCCTGTACAAAATTTTCCTTTATTATTTGGTTGATTGAATTCTAATTTTGTCATGGTTCCGTTAGCAATAACCTTTGTAAATAGCGTTGCACAATTCGAGGTATGTCAATTACGATTGCCTCCACTGTTTTATTGAGAATCACAGATAATCTCTTCACACTTTCTACAATACTCTGCAATAAACGGTGTAATAATTAAAAAAGTTTATTGAAACATTGCTAAAATTAAACTTTTATTTAAATTTTTTTACTCACGGGACACAACCACAAGTATAATTTTAAAGTGGTTGCAATTAATACTTCACTATTTTCAACAGTGGTAGCGACAAAGTTAATTATTAGTACATGGGGCGGCCTAATACGATTCCGTAAAGTTGCTTGAAACCTTCGTGGGGGGGAGGTCATTTGACTTCCTCAGAAGTGTCACCTGCAAGAATCGTCTGATTGCTGAGAAGTGATGACGTCGTCCTTCGGACAAGAGTCCTTTCACTCTTACTAAGAAGGTCAGTGGACTCTCCAAGAGCTCGGCAAGTCTGACCCACCAAAAGAATTTATGCCTCTTAAAAGAGAGCCTCACACATGCCAAGTCAAAACTGTCTTGAAAGACTGACATCTACTGTTTTTAGCGGCGAAGCTCCTTATGCCAACACCTGTTCGTCCCTCGTAGCCACTGTAGTATGTAACAAGTATAAAATTTTGACCTCCATGGTGATGCCGGTAAAAGATTCATTCTGTGCGTTGTTGAACAATAAAAATAGAGCTCAATATACATGCCAATGGCTGCTGATGGTAAATGAGAGACAGGAGCATTCGGCTTTTAGTTAAAGCGCACGCTGCAATCCCCATTAGCATCCACTGGCATGCACATTGAGCACTATCTGACAAGAAATGGTTGCTACGATATACTCAATGGGTGTAACCTCCTTAGTTCAGAAAGGTTTAGCGAGCGTTGAGACGCAGTGCCATGAATACAATGAACTAGTATATACCATGAATAAACTCGATGTGGTTAAAGGTGGGAAGTAGATACGAAGGGCAAGCGGTAAGAAAGTAAAAGCAGAATTCTCCTGTCTCTCATTTTCCATTAGCAGCCATTGGCATGTACATTGAGCACTATCTGACAAGAAAAGGTTGCTACGTCATACTCGCTGGGCGTAACCTCTTTGGTTTTAGAAAGGTTTGGCGAGCAATGGGCCGCACTGCCATGAATACAGTGAACTAGTATATACCATGAACTCAAGGTGGTTGAAGGTGGAAAGTAGACCCAAAGCGCAAGCCGAAAGAAATTAAAACTGAATCCTCCTGTTTCTCATTCCACATTAGCAGCCACTGGCAGAGGAAGAGATCTTCGCAATAGTAGAGTACCCTGTGCTCTAAATCGTTACCCCCTTTTTCTAACCTCCCCCCCCCTACCATGAACACGAAGTGGTTAAAGGTGGGAAGTAGACCCGAAGCGCAAGCCGTAAGAAAGTGTGCGTGTGTCAACTCTCGTTTAGTACTTGGAATGTCCGCTGGATTGCGGTGCTTCTACATGGGGAACGCTACGCTCGCTAAACCTTTCTAAAACAAAGGAGGCTACACCCAGCGAGTATAACGTAGGAACCCTTTCTTGTCAGAGAGTGCTCAATGTACATTGCCAATGGCTGCTAATGGGGATCGCAGCGTGCGCGGTAACTAAAAGCCGAATGCTCCTGTCTCTCCTTTGGTTGGGACTGTCACAGTGGATGGACGTGTTTTTGAGCGCTCCCGATCGACTATGCAGATAAGTGAATTTGCATGTTTTGAGCTTGTCTTATAAATAATAAGCAGCACTGAAAATATTTGTACCATTTATTTTACTGTACGGTTCACTCGGGGGTGAGCGACCAAGTGTTTATTAGTTTGTGCGTGTGTGTTTGTTTGTTTTTTGTTTTTTGTTGATGATTTTTGCCACCCGTTGGGGAGATACACGTGCATCGAACGCGCAAATTTTTGTAGTAGAGCTTAGGCTTTCTCTTTTTCGTAAGGCAGAGCTCGAGTTTTGTAATTATCGAGTGAGACAAGTCATAGGGACAATCAGTGTCAGAAGGATATGGTTAAAAAAATTGCAAATTCTTCAGAATGCCGGGTGGGTTTGAAAGTGGACCCAAGTGTAAAAGCAGACGGAGAAGAGGCTGACGCGAATTGTAGCCAATCTGAGGTCGAGGAAAAAATGGAGAAAATGATGGTTGCCCAGAGTGAACTGCTGATGAGAATCACCGAGCTGGAGACTGCGTTGGCGACTGAGCAAGAAAAAACGAGGGCAGTGGGAGAAAGTCTGAAGTCCGCCGAGGAAGCACTAGCCAAGGTGAACAGAGGAGCGGCCTACGGAGAGAACAGTAGAAAAACGGCAACCAGAATGGCGGAGAAGAAAGAGCTGGTAAGTTTGGAGAAAACAGGTTGAGCCGGTTCGAATGTCGCAAGGCCTAGATTAAGCGAAGTAGTGGTGGATCTGGGAGGGGACAAAGCAGCCGGCGTCACAGGTGCAAGTAACCCCCAGGTGCAGGACGCTTTAGCTGAAAAGTAAAAGGATGTGATAATCGCCGGGGACTCGAATTTAAATCAATGCATAGAAGCAACAAAGAGAGGGTAAGAGGGTAAGAGAGGACAAGAGGTTTGCAGTAAGGGTGTTCCCAGGACGCAAACTAGAAACAGTCATGAGGCAAGCGAGCGCAAAACTCAACACTACAGCTGATAGACGAAACCTCGTGATAGTTTCAGGCGGTTTTAAACCATGTCTTAAATGAAGGTACAGCAGGACTAGCAACCAGACTGATGAAAGGGGTCGATGACATGCGCGCCACTTCTCCACAGCTACGGGTAGTTATATGTACAATATTGGAGGTACCGGTACGTGACAGCTACCTGCAAAGAGCGGTTGTCAACGCATACCAATAGATATGGCGGATGACTCGAGAAGAAGGCTTTGAGGTGGTGGAAATAAACAAAGAGGTGCATAGGTGGGGTGGTTTTCAACGAGACAGAATTCACTTCGATGGGCGGCTAGGTCATGAGGTGGATTGGCGACTTGCAGGACGCGCAGTAGCTTCGGGGGGGGGGAGGACACGCGGGCCCTTCGGGGTGCAGGATAGCTAGTAACGAGGAAAACAGACAGGGAGACTTTTTGACAGGTGGTATGTAGAGATACGATTCCAGAGGGGCACCACTATCTAAGATAGGTAGAGCCTGGGGCAGAAATAGACGTAGCCACGAGCGCTGAGCCAATTCAGACACAGAGTATATTAACATGCAGGGTGGCAGGAACAGGCTGAAGTGGGAAGAGATAGAGCAACAGCTAAGAGAGGAGAGGCCGATGGTATACGGTTTGCTAAAAACACATCTTAAGGACGTGGAATAACCTCCTAACAATCCGGACTACGCGTGGGAACAGAAGGCAACAGAAAGTGGGTGGTATTGGAGCATTCATACATATAAGCACAGACTGCCAAAGGGTCAAGCAGGAGTGCAAGGAACATTTATGGCTAGAAAGGAAAGTGGCAGAACAAATGACGCTCCTCGGTTTTGTGTACTTGTTGACGGGAGCAAAGGCCAGAGAGGAAAACCAGGCAATGGTAAAGTGTATATCAAAGGAAATTGAGGAGTTAGGAAGAGAGTGCGAGATAGTTATACTAGGAGATATGAATGCGCCCATAGAAAATCCAGATGGTTATACCAACCCGACAGGCAGAGTGATTATGGTTATGCGTGAAAGGCATGATTTGATTATTTGCAACAGTACCGAGAAGTGTGAAGGGCAAATAACATGGGAGGTAGGAAGGCTGCAGTAGATGATAGATTACGCACTGATGTCACATAGGATGTATGATAAGCTCAGGGGAATGCACATAAATAAAGGTGGCTCCAGAAGTCTGGGTAGTGATCACAAGCGTAATAAGCTTAGTTTTGGAAGAGCAATGAAAGTGGGAATTAAACAAGATTAGCAACTGCAGGAAAATTTTTGTTCAGAAAGACAAATTGAAATAGCTACTAAAAATTGAGAAAGTAATCACTGAGGATAATAAAACGGTGTGAACATACACGAATCTAATCAGACTGTTTGAACTAGAGCTTGCTAAGGCAAGTGACAAGTCACCCCAGAAAAGAAGACACAAACACAAAAGTTGGAGGGATGAGAAAGTAAAGAGAGCTATAGCAAAACGTCAGGAAGCCTCTAGGGAACACACACATGTTAAGCAGTAGGGTGAACCGACAGATGTTGTTGAAAGAAAAGGGGAAATTATTCTAAGCTGTACAAGAAATGCATCCCTTCTGATCAATGAAAAGATTAGAAGAAAGAGAGCTTAGAGGCTGGCAGAAGTACATAAAGAAAGGTAGAAAGGCAGCTACGAAATTTGGGAGCCATCCAAACTCCCTAAGAAATGAGACGAGCCTAGAGCAGAGGTTTAAAACTACAGCTCAAGGTGCTAGGCTAAAAAGGGACCAAGCTATTGAATATGTAAGAACAATGGTGACAGGAAAGTTTCAACAAAGAAGTACTTTATGCACCACAATAGGCAAGGATGAATCAAGTGACGCAACGGCTCCATTTTCACAACGAGAGTGGGAAAGGGCTGAGAAGTGAGTTCCTAGTAGTACATAAACAGGACAAGATGGCATTCCATTTACGCTGATAAAGACATTAGGTCCGAAGTCTAAGCTGGTTTTAAGAGAGGCAGTGAGCAAAATAATAATCGATGGTGAAGTTCCGATAAATCGAAACTTAGCAGGGGAGCATGATCTATAAAGAAAAGGTAGGCAAAGCTGACATAAACAACTACCGTCCTAAAACAGTGACATCAGTGGTCTACAGGCTGGCGATGCAGATTATAAAGGAAAGACTGCAGGCATGAATAGAGGATGAGGGGGGGCGGGGGGAACTGCAGAATGAGTTTCGGAAACACAGGAGGTTAGAAGACAATCTGTTCTCACTGACGCAGTGCATCGAAATAGCAGGAAAAGAACACAGGTCCCTGTGGCTATCATTTTGATATCAAGGGAGCGTACGATAGCGTGGTTCAAGAGGAATTGTGGGGAATACTGGACACAGTGGGCGTAGAAGAAGGAGTCACTAATCTTTTGAAGGATATCTATAAAGGTAACGAGGTAGTTATAAAGTGGGAAAAATAGGTATCCAAGCCTGCAGAGGTAAAACGGCGGCTTAGAAAGGAGTGTCCTCTGCCACCCTTTTTATTCAGGATGTGGCTGCAAGGATTAGAGGCCAAATTTGAGGGAAGTGGACTGGGCTTCAACCTCTCTTTCGTCAAACAGGGAAAACTCAGTGAACAGGCGCTACCAGCATTGATGTGCACAGGTGATATTGTGTTTATGGCCGACAACAAAGAAGATTTGCAGAGATTGATGAACATCTGTGGTAATGAGGGAGATAGGTTAGATTTCAGATTCAGTAAGAAAAAAATCAGCAGTCAGGATTTCTAATGACAATGAAGGTAGTGAGCGTAGAATACAGGCGGTCACGCTAGGGATAACAGATAAATACAAATATCTGGGCGTATGGATAGGCAATGGGGCCGAGTACCTAAGGGAACACGAAATATACGTGATGACTAAAGGGAACAGGAACGCAGTTGTAATGAAAAACAGGGCACTGTGAAATTACAATAGGTATCATGTTGTAAGAGTAATATGGCAAGAGGTCATGGTTCCTGGTCAGACGTTCGGCAATTTGATCTTGTGCATGAGATCAGAAGTTCAAGCAAGATTAGAAATGAAGCAACGTGGAATAGGTAGGCTCGTCTTCGGAGCTCACGGGAATACACCAAATCAGGGAGTACAAGGTGATATGGGATGGACATCATTTGAGGGCAGGGAAGCTAGCAGCGAGATAAAATTTGAGAAGCGATTGATTGAAACGGGGGAGGAGCGTTCGGCTAGGAAGGTATTCAGCTACTTGTCCATGAAGAATGTTGATACAAAATGGAGGAAGCGAACCAGAAAATTAACTGGTAAATACTTGGAAAACAGCAGGCTGCCAAACCAAAAGATATATTGGTTAAAGAGAAGGTGAAGGAATCTGAGACCGATATGTGGAGATTTGGCATGATTAAGAAGTCCGCACTAGAGATTCAACGAACTTTTAAACAGGAAAATGCCAAGAAAAGGATCTAACATAATACTGGGTGTAGTTTTCTACCATTTAAGACCAGAACGGGAGTATTGCAAACCAAGACATATCTGGCTAAGTACGAATGTATAGACACGGTATGCAGTCTAGAAAAAGAGAAAAGTGCCGAACACTTGATAATGTTCTGTAAAGGGCTTGTTCCCATGGTTCAGGATCATGGCGCAGAGTTTTCCAAAGCACTGGGGTTTAGGGACAGGGAGCACAAAATAGACTTTAAGCGGGTAGAAATAAATAAAAGTAGGTTATCTGATTGGTGGCTAAAGTCAACGCACGAGTGAAAATTAAACCCTTCACTGCAAAGTACGAATCCTCAACTTCACTATTTAAAGGAAAAAATCTAGTTTTTGGTTCATTAGGTAATACGACTTGGTGGAGCTAGCCACCGCCCAATTTAAAGGGTACAGCCATATCCATCCATTCATCCATTCATCGAATATATGATGAAAAGATGCGAGATGGTGGTACTCGGAGTTTTTAATAGATGGACGAACGGACACATAGACAGATGCATGGATGGACGCATGAACAGACGCAGGGGTGGATGCGTGGACAAACGCAGGGATGGACGCACGACAAGACGCACGCACGGACGGGCGGATGGACGCATGGACGGTCACACAGACGGGCGCATGGACGGAAGGAAGCAAGCATGAATGGAAGGACGAATGCTTTGCCCCACTTTCCATCATTCACTCTGTGGATATGCTGCCTATTTTTTATCCCTAGAGTATGGTCACATTGCTTGGCCAGCTGACGTGACACTTTCTGGGGATGACTGACGAGCTGAAACATATAATTTACTTTTGTATAGACGAAATCCTTTCCTTTCGACCTGCATAAGAAGCTCAAATGGCCGCGAAAAACCTGATATTAGCAATCTATTATTACAAAAACAGAAAGTAGCAATATTTTGCGAAAATATTAGCAATTTTTTTCTTCCTCCGCCGAGAAATCCTATCTTGCGTAGGCGTAATGGCAAAGACTACTGTACTAGATAGAATGATCCTTCCAGGCAAAAAGCGAACTAATCGGGACTGCTGGTAGCGTTTTGCTGTTTGAAATTCTTAGAAAAACTGTTGAATGATTATTTTATTGCGACAGCATTTATATGGACACACTCGGCTTGATATTGCCGCCAGTGTCGGTGTCACTCACTGTATTTGTATACGTGTCTATATATATGAAAATACAAGAAATACTATAAAAAGCATAAAAAAACTCCAGTGCGCGAAATCAAACTTCGGTCCTCTAAATCGTGAGTGCAAGGCGTTAACCACTAATCCACCAAGGAGCACGTTCTTCAGCGTTCAAAGGCAAGCTAGTTACTTCTACCACTTACCGCTGCTAATGGGCATCTCGGGGGAACTATCGTGTTTTCAGCATTGCACGCAAGATGGCGCAATGAGGGCACGTCGCCACATCACGCGCCGGCGCGCACTTTAATCTCCCACGCATATTTTGCTCCGCTTACAGGAGGGAATCGACGCTCTCTCATGCGTTCGTTTCTCGCGTTGGAGAGAAGGAGAGGGTCGCACGTCTTGGTTGGCTTCGGGCTTTAACTGGAACGATTCTGTTGTAGTTACCGGGGGCACAAAGGTCACTGCGATCATTGCAGTCTCCGTTTGCGAAATGTGCGCGCTTTTCAGACAGAGCTAAGTAACAAGTCGGACACTTATTCGCGTGCATATGTAACTGTGAATACGTTTCGTGCGTCATGTTTGCTTGAGAAATGCCGGGCATGTTTCGATCTGCTTTAGATTCTGCGCGTAGCCTTGGAATTTGTTGCCATCGCGTTCATTGATTCGCCTTTGCAGCAAAGCCGGGACTTTTTTATTCTTAGGCTAATTCATGCTGTCCCGTTTTGGATAACATCGCCTTCAAAGAATTGATTGGTACCTAACATTTTCACTTCAGTTGTCACCTATGAAATCTTGACCAATGGAACGAAAGGAGAAAACGATACTGTAAGCAAACCTCGAAAAGTAACATGTATACACAAGCTGCATAATGGACCTCTTCATACTTGTGTTTTGGCCTAGAACATCATATTCATTAGTAAGTAGTAACTCAGCTAGAGTTAGCTACTTGTGGAACGAATGCACGTTCAATTAGCACACAAATGACACAGATTAGTGAGGGCCATCTTGGTTGTCTTGGTCTTCATGGTTGAGGCAGCGCTGGTTTATTATGTGTGAATCAGTTTGATTGAAACAGGGAAAGAATTTGGCTCATTTCTTATTCGAAAGTGTGCTTTTGATTCTCCGTTACAATCAATAAAAGTCTCATTTTGGTTACAATTTTTGAAAGGTGAAAGATACTTAGACACGTGGTACATTCCCATGACAATTAGGCCCTTTTCTTTAGCCTTGGCACTTTTGTAAAAAAAATAACCCCACACGGAACTTCGTGCCGAGATGCACTAAACCTTTTGTGCAATAGCAACGTGGTGTACTGCAAATATTCGGTTGAAACTGTTGAAGCACTGATCGTCTATTACCTCCCACTAGTCGAAAAAAAAACCAAGTGACTTCTAAGACTGTGAAATGACAAGCGCGTATAAAACTCGGACGACTATTCTCGCATTTTTGGCACGCATCTGATGGGCCTCGTGCTGATAGAATCGGGTGCCAGCTACCACCAAAATCGGCCCGGAACCAATCGGCACTCAAAGGGCAGTGCGTCTTGTACCTGTCCTTCACTACCACCAGCACACCATATAGTAAAGTCATCAGCATAGATAGTGTGGTGAATGTTGCTGATATTGCTCAGTGTCCTGGACAGTCCGATCATGCACAGATTGAAGAGGACAGGAGAGATCACTGAGCCTTGAGGCGTTCTATGATCACCGAGTTGAACCTCGTCTGAGTTGGTGTCTTCTACCCTTAATCTCGCCGTACGTGCCCCTAAAAAATTTTATGTATTTATACATTTGCGATCCAAGTCCAATTTCCTCTATCGTTTGAAGGATGTATTTGTGCCTAATGTTGTCGAATGCTTTCTCCATGTCTAGTCCGAGGATGGCTTTGGTGTATCTAGAGTATCCGTCTGGAATATCGTCTTTAATCTGCGTCATAGCATCCAGAGTAGATAGTGAGGATCTGAAGCCTGTTCATACTGTAGGTGTATATGTTGTTGCCCTCCAAAAAATTCTTAAGCCTGTTGAGGATTGCATGCTCGGCAACTTTTCTTACACATGATTTTAGCGATATTGGTTGCAAGTTCTCCAGTCTTGAAGGTTTACCTGATTTCGGTGTTAGTATGAGCTCAGAAAGTTTCCATTCATCTGGAACTTCACCTGAATTCCATGTTTCGTTAATAAAATCAGTCAGTAATTCAATAGGGGGCTCGTCGAGATTCCTGAGTGACTTGTTGGTGACGCCATCTGGGCCAGGGGCAGACTTTCTGTTTAACTCACTCAACACCCTTCAAACTTCAGATAAAGTGAAAGGTCGATCCAGCTCCAGCTGAGGGGCTCTCCGTTATTCCGATCGTGGAAATCGTTCTGGCTCCTTAGCGACTGGTAGGTATTTGTCTATGAGTTGTTTAGTAACTGTTTCAATGTCTTGATTTTTAAGGGCTGTGTGTATGGCCCGGGCAAGACAGTGTCTTTGGTTGGCCCTGGTACCTTGCTCGTCTAGGAGGGGCTCAATAAGTTCCCATGCTTTGCCATTCCTGATCTGTCCATCAATCGTTTCACAAAATTCACCCCACTTCTGCTTACATAGGTTGGTGCAGTGCAGTTCGATTTGTTTATTCCGTTTTGCTATTTTCTTCCTTAGTTTACGATTCAGTCTTTGAGTCTGCCATTTTTAGTAATAACCTGCTTTGCTTGAACTAAAAAGACAAGTTTAGAATTCATGGCATCCACGTTAGCGTCAGTGAGAAGCTTTCTGGTTGCTGATTTGATATCATTCCTGACGGATTCGCACCACTCTTCGAGGCATGCTTTGGCAGCATTTGGTTCGCTTTAGAGGTTATACTAAACAATTTTGAAAAAAGACTATATACAGTTTGACTGTTACTTGACCTGAGGAAGACTTTCGATAGCATAAAACACGACATTCTAGAAGGAAAAGTATTTGACTACGGATTGTGTAGCGCTGCTCTTAAACTAATTATGAATTACTTATCTGATGGAAAATAACATGTTAAACTCGTTAGCTCAGCGCGCAGCAGCAACAGAACTTAAGCAAAGCGTTCCTCAAGGTTCTATCTTAGAACCCTTGTTATTTATACTTTATATAGACCATATCTGTAATATTCCTTCCTTACACGGAAAATCTAGTCATGTACGCAGATGATACGAATTCCTTTTTCAGTGCTGATACAATGGCCGATCTTCAAGTAACTGTATCTAAGTACTTAAGACACCTGGAACTGTGGCTCCATGAAAACAAGCTTGATTTAAACGCAAGTAAAACAAAATATGTTATATTTAGGCCTCCTAATAAGCCATGCATTAATCTGAAGTTCTCCTTTCAGGGCACCACGCTGGAATGTGTTAAAACGCAAAAATTCCTAGAAGTATGGTTTGAGGAAAACATGTCGTAGAATACGCATGTGTCAAAACTGGTCTCTGAATTAGGCAAAACTGTCGGTTGCATGTATAAGCTATCAGACCTTGTACCATTATGGCTTAAAAAGGCTATACACTACGCCCATTTCTATTCTCGGTTATCTTACTGCGTCCTAGTATGGGCAAAAACGCCTGCTCAGAAACTCAACAAACTAGAGATGTTACAGAAAAAAGTTCTCAGAATATTAGAAAATTTTATGGGCTTCCTGGCGAACTACGTACTCATCAGATCTTTATAAATTATGATCTTATTAGAGCACGTGACCTTTACGCGTATAAACTAATACTTTATACTCAGAAAAACAAACTTCATCGGCATTCAGTTGACAGCTCACGCCGATACACTCTCCGAAATCAACTAAGAACAGTTCCCTTTTCTCGCACACGTTACGGAGAATGCCTTCATCACCACCAGATACCAACAGTATTGAACAACTTTTTAACTAGTATTGACTTCGAACTGCCTGAACGTAAATTCAAGAAACATGTGTGAAGTATGTTGCTACAGATACAGAAACTGCTCAAGTAGCACTAGCTATCTTATGTTATCATATTTTTTCACGTGTTCTTCTTTGTATAAAAATTGTTGTTTTTGCGCATGTGCGTACAAGATTTGTGACCCATTTGAATTTGTGTGTTTATTTTGTTCACTAAAAGGAAAAAGAACTAAGCTTTTATTTTGCCTATGCATGTACAGTGAAAACGCGATCTTTTTGTAAAAAGCCTGCTGCTCTTGAAGGGTTCTTGGGCTCTCTCAAGATGTCTCCGACATCTTTTCGCCTAAGGACCTCCGACTTGATCTTGCTGGAAATAAACTTGACTTGACTTGACTTTGCGTTCTAATTCTACGAAAGACATCCCAATCAACAACCTCGAATTCTTGAGTGCGGCCTTTCTCAACCTCCAGCTTAACCTCGAGAACATAGTGATCACTGCCGAAGATATGACCGGTATTTATTCATATGGGATGCTCTACGTTCTTTATAAAGGTTAGGTCGGGTGTGGAGTCTCTACAGACAGAAATACCGACTCTTGTGGGATACACTTTATCCGTAATCAATACCAGGTCTTCCTCGTCAGCTTGATGCCATAGATTTCTATCTTTGGGGCTTGTCGCAGAATATCCCCAGAGTTCATGATCAGCGTTGAAGTCCCCTAATATGATTAGAAGCCTAGCTTCCGCGCGTTTCGTAGCTTTCTCGAAAATTATCTTGAACTGTTGCTTGTAGTGCTTCGGGTTACTGTAAATGTTGAGGACAAATGAGCTGTTGTATCTTTGATTTTTGTATTGAGACCGGCACTAATACCTCCACCTTGAGATACTCTAAGTTCTTGTCCCGAATGCCCAGATCGTGAGAGATGTGTGTCAGCTGCCTATTTACAAACACATATAAGCCTCTACCATAATTTTTGCACTGTATAGCTCTATACCCAGTTAGGCTGACGTATCCGTACCTGTTTCTTGAAGTGCTATTATATCCGGCTTAGATTGTAGTGATCTGAGATATTGCTGGAGTGTGGCACGTTTGTTGTACCTGTCATGTATGCTATAGCGCCACGTATTGTCGATAGAGCGGCCAGCCCAGCTGCCAGTAATCATGTGACCCGACTGGCGATCGTTATAAAGCTGCATGTCAAGGCTGCTGCCCTCGCTCACCCTTTTCATTTGCTGTTGTACCGGCGTACTTGCGACAATATGTAGCAATAAATCGTTTTGCTACTCTACGTTCGTCTCTGAACATTGGACATAACATCTGGCAACGAGCGATTCGAACCTTCAGCGGCGTTGCCAGAACAGAAGAAAGGTTCTACCCTGTTTGAAGTTCTTGGGGTGGTCGCCGACACATAGCGAGCTACTGGAATAGCAGGGATGGCAGACCCAGTCACGCAAGTGGTAGGAAGAATTGGCTTCATGGAGCCTTTTCATGACTCCTCAAGCGACTGGACTTCATACAACGAGCGGTTGACATCGTTTCTCCAGTTCAACAAAGTACCGGAGGCAGGCAAGGTTCACGCGTTCATGAGCCTAATAGGGGCGAAGACGTACGCTCTACTCAATTCACTTACCGCCCCTGACCATCCATCAGGCAAGTCGCACGACACCTTCAGGCAATTGCTTGGTGACCATCTGGCACCAAAGCCTTCAGTAATTGGTGAGAGATCCAAGTTTTATCGGCAGTCTCTGCGTGAGACTGAATTCATTGCCGATTTTGTCGCGGAACTGCGTTCCCTTTCGAGTTCGTGTAAGTTCGATAATTTCTTAGATGAGGCACTGACTGACAGATTGGTTTGTGGTTTACAAAGACAAGATATTCAGCGAGTGCTGCTTGCTGAGGACAAGAAGTTAACCTTTCAAAAGGCAGTCGAAAAAGCTTTAGAAGTAGATTCAGCAACAAAAAGTGCAGCAGAAGTGCATGGTTCAACAAGCGTCTCTGACTCACATTATGTAACTTCACAAAAGCCGGAGCATAAATCAGTCGCCGTAAAAGATGCCAGCGGAAAGAAAGCGTCAAACATGTGTCAGCGGTGCGGTTCTTTTAAGCACGTGAGCAAAAACTGCAGACATGTGTCGGCGACGTGTTTCGGCTGTGGCAAGAAAGGGCATATTCAGCGTATATGTCAGTCTGATAAGAACGCGAAGTTATCTCAGGCGCGACCAAGCAGCCTGAAAGTTCTTGACTGGGCCACAGAAGTGATGCTAAACGGCATGACGTGCTCGGCAAAATATGCCATAAAAATACGCCTGTTGATAAACTAAATTCCATTGAAATGGAGTTGGAAACGGGAGCAGCGGTATCCGTAATTTCTCGCAGGCAACCGCAACAGTTGTTTCCCTCTTTGAAGTCGCGCACGAGAAGATTGCGTCTACGCACTTACACAGGTACATTAGTCAAACCAGCAGAAGTGGCTGAAGTTGTTGTAGACCTGGTAGTTGTAGACGCTTGCATAGCGTCTCGCTGGTTCTCCTGGTAGAAGGCAGTCTCTGCGGCATTATTGAGCAAAGTGTTCTATTACTCTTGTACGTCACTGAGCAGGGAGGACCGGCACTTCTGGGCCGAGAGTGGTTACATCACGTGCGCCTCGACTGAAACGCTGTATTTTCCTGCAACAAGCTTTGCTCGGCATGGGAGCCGACAAACAAGGAAGCAAAAGTAGAGGTTCGCAAGCTTTTTGCAGACGAACAGTAACCTTTTCAAGGAAGAATTAAGATGCATCACAGAGGAGAAGGCAAAACTCTTTCTCAAAACGGACGCTCGTCCAAAGTTTTTGAAGGCGCGCAGTGTACCTTTTGCACTGAATCTAGCAGTGGAAAAAGAGCTTGACAAAATGCAGTCAATGGGTGTGATCACACCATTAGCCACGTGTGAGTATGCTACACCGGTAGTGCCTGTGGTAAAGAAAGACGGAAACATCCGCCTATGTGGCGACTACAAGACTACTGTCAACCCTATGCTAGACACTGATTGCTACTCTTTACCACGTGTTGAAGAAGTTTTCGCTGCATTCAGTGGAGGGAAAAAAATTTCAAAAATTGACTTGAACAGGGCCTATCAACAGGTAGTGCTAGCGGAACCGGCGCGTCATCTTCTGGCGATAAACTCGACGAAAGGACTGTTCGCCGTAAACCGGCCACCTTTTGGCGTGTCTTCGGCGCCTGGTATTTTTCAGCGAATAATTGACCCCATTCTTAAGGGTCTCAAAGGTGTTGCATGCTATTTGGACGATATCCTAGTGACCGGAAGGACTGGAGTCGAACACCTACAAAACTTGGAAGCAGTTCTAACCCGTTTCGAAAGCCGAGGAGTTTTACTAAGAGCTGAGAAATGCGCCTTTTTTTAAAAGAATTAACCTACTTGGGGCACAAGTTGAGTGCAGATGGCATACATCCCACGCCGGACAAGATTGATGCCATTGTAGCCACGCCAGCCCCGTAGAACAAGCCGCAGCTACGTTGTTTGCTCGGAGTCGTAAACTACTGCGGAAAATTTCTACCTCAACTGGCTACGCTAGCCCATCCCCTGTACAAACTCCTGCGTGAGGACCAAGCTTGGGCATGAACCAGCGAATGTCAAACGGCCTTTGATGATATTAAGGCTGCCTTGGTATCCCCGGAGGTGGTGGCTCACTATGATCCGCAAAGACCGCTTCAAATGGCTTGCAACGCATCTAATTACGGGGTAGGTGCTGTGCTTTCTCATATATTTGCTGATGGAACCGTTCGCCCTGTTGCTTACGCTTCAAGGACTCTGTTCGATGCTGAGCAGAAGTATAGCCAGATGGAGAAAGAAGCATTAGCAATCATCTTTGCCGTTAAGAAGTTTCACTACTCTATTTACGGGCGTTCCTTCACGCTGATAACGGATCATAAACCACTGCAGACTATTTTGGGTCCAAAGTCTGGCATACCAACCGAGGCAGCAGCAAGAATTCAACGTTAGGCAGTGACGTTATCTGCCTACACGTACACCTTGAAGTTTAATCCGACAAACGAAAATCTAGAGGCCGACTTCTTGTCGCGCTTGCCGGTTCGTCGGGAATTCGCTAATGATGCAGAGGAAACGTTCTACTCGTTACGCTAGCAATCAATGCCGGTGACGCACAAAGACATTGCACGTGCAACCTCACATGACGAGCTTTTTTGCAGGGTACTCGAGCTCACAAGTACGGGGCGGCCTAACTTCTACGTACGATGCGGAGCTCAAGCCTTTCTTCGACAGGAGGACACAGCTGACCACACACCAAGGCTGTCTTCTGTGGGGAATGCGTGTAGTAGTGCCTGTAAAGCTGAGGTTTCTGGTGCTACAAGAACTTCACGACGGTCATCCAGGTATTGTGCGAAAGAGTTGCCCGCAGCTATGTTTTGTGGCCTTCAATTGACGCGGATCTCCATTCTCATGTGAAAGGATGCAAACCTTGTCAGGAGCAGCGTAGTGCCCCTAACAGTGCTCCTTTGCACCCATGGTCGTGGCCGACATCCCCTTGGAAGCGAATACACATCCATTTTGCTGGTACTTTGCGGCATCACATGTTTCTAGTTGTGGTTGATGCACATTCTAAATGGCCAGAGGTGTGCATCATGAAAAACACTACTAGCATGGCAACCATCGATTGTCTTCGCGAAATGTTTAGCCGTCTTGGTTATCCGGCAACGATCTTGTCGGACAATGGCCCACAATTTAAGTTTGCCGAGTTCCAAACGTTTGTTCGAGAGATAGGAGCGCGCCACGTCACAACAGCGCCTTATCACCGAAGTTCGAGTGGCTTGGCAGAACGTTTTTTTCAGTCCCTAAAGACGGCCACGAAGAAAGATTTATATTCTGGAAACCCGCAGGGTAGCTTTGACAGCTTTTTGCTTGCTTATCGGAATACACCCCACGCTACGACGAAAGAAGCGCCGGCTAACCTTATGTTCGGTTGCCGTCTTCGTTCCGAACTGGACATTCTCAAGCCAGACCTAGAAGAATCAGTTCACCACAAGCAATTCATTCAGTCGAGCCTATACAGATCCAAAGCCCGACAATTTGCTGTAGGCGACAGTGTTTTTGTTCGAAATTACAGGAGACCACCCAGATTGCTTCCGGGTACTGTATTGCGGCAGAAAGGACCTGTTTTGTATGCCGTCAAAGTGCACACACCACGGGGCCTGGCTGTGTGGCATCGTCACCATAAGCTTCTCTTGGGTGCATCTGACGTCTCCGATGGTGATGAGAACAAGGACACCTTCTGGGAGTTCTCAGATGCCACTGCGGAGACCCCTACGGCAGCGCCCGCAGCTTCCGAAGTAGCACCACCAGTACGAAGATATCTAGTACGCAGTCGACGAGCGCCAGATCGCTACACGCCATCTTAATTTTGTGTAACTGTAGCTCCCCACAATTTACGCGGGAGGAAATGTCACGTATGCGATAGCGCCACGTATTGTCGATAGAGCTGCCAGCCCAGCTGCCAGTAATCATGTGACCCGACTGGTGATCGGTATAAAGCTGCATCTCTAGGCTGCCGCACTCGCTCAACCTTTTAACTTGCTGTTGTACCGGCGCACTTACGGCAATATGGAGCAATAAATCGTTTTCCTACTCTACGTTCGTCTCCGAACATTGGACATAACAGTACCGCCCGCAGTTGCATTGACACACTCGAAATTTTCTTTTCTTGTGGGCCATACTGGATGTTCGTATCCCCTGCCTGGGGAATCATGGGGGCTGTATGGAACGATGGTCCACACTGCGCTCTGTCGTTGCCGGACATACTCATCATTTCAAGAGTTTTCACTCTTTCGCTGAATGCCTTAAGCCCTTCCCTGGTATCAATTATTGTACTATGCATTTGTCCCACACTCATCGTCAACTGTGAGACGCTGGCCATGATCATTTTCATTTTATCTGCAAATGAGGCTAGTGTTTGTTTCATTTCCTCAATGTGCGTTTCAGTATTCTTCAGCTTACTTTCGACAGCTCTGCGCTTGGCCGACACGGCCCCGCCTTCCACAGGCGTGGGAACTGGCGTTTCCTTTATCGTGTTTTTGTTCTCTGCCTGCTTGGTTTAACTTAATAGCTTTTTAATTACTGGTAATTTTGTAGGCATATTTTTGCTCGTTTCCCTTAGCTCTTCATTTTCTTTCTTGAGCCTCTCCATTTCCCCGCTTTGCTTTGGGGGTGGGTCGCAAAGCATGCCACTTACTGGTTCCGCTCGCGCACCATCGGCCCAGGCAAGCCGTCTGTTGTCGGAAGATTGTCCTCTGGTAGTTGGCGTCTTGTTCGTCATCGGCAATCCCTTGACTTCGTCGGCCCACGTCGAAGCAATGCCTCCTTCGGATTCTGGGTTGATCGATAGACTCCGATTCCCCGACCTCACCACGAATTTGGACCTGAATGTACTCCTTCTTCTGGATCTAGATAGACTCCTTCGTCTGGATTGGGAGCGATTTTGAGACCTGCATCTGCCGCGAGATGCTGCTGTTGGCTTCGAGTCATTCATTGGAGCTGATGCCGTGGAGTGCAGCTCGGATTAGTGCAGGTTCAACGGATTGTCGACTTGTTCCTTTTCAGCGTTGGCTGCCATTGCTCTTTCACTTCTTCTCCTTCTGACAACGTATGGAATTGTGTAACGCTGTCTGCACATCTTGTCCTTCGTGGGATGTGGACCACCACAACGTTCACATCTGGTGTGTTCCTTAATCACGTTTATATCGGCACATCCTCTACACACGGTCTCTTCCGGGGTGTGGCACACGTCAGCTCTGTGACCCAGCCGGCCACAAGCTTAACATATATCAATCTTTTTCCTGTGGAGCGAACACTTCAGCAGGATTGGACCATACCTGACGAAATTTGGAACCTTGTAACCGTCAAAGGCGATGATCACCGCACTGGTATTTTTAATTTATTTAGCCGCAAGCGCCAAGGGGTTTCTTGGGTTGACAATATTTCTCTCAAGCTCCGCCGGCCCGTCGGCGATGCCGATGTTTCTTATCACTCCTTTGCACGTATCGTCTATTGCAGCCTCATGGGCGTTGATCACATAATTGCAACCACCCAAGTCAATTGATCTTATTCTCACGTACCTCTCAGCATTTTCCCGCTCTGGTGTACTCGCCACCTTCATGTTCTGGTGGACGTTCGGGCAGATGATGTCTGACGCCGTCTGATCCAAGCCCAACCCTGCAGCTTCCAAGATGGCATTGCCTACCTTGGTGGAACCAATCTTGCTAATATTGATGCCGCCACGTGGTTGTAGGATAATCTTGAAGTGATCCTTAGGCATGTAGGGCATGCGGGACGCTCTGGTGACTCTATTTTGACCAGATTGCCTTTCTCGAATGTTCTAGACGCCACGTCCGTGTTAGGCCCAGCTTCGGCTGAGTCTCCGCTAGCAGCGGATTTGGCCGAAATTCGCTTGGAAACTGCTGCTTGCCACCCATACTCTTCGGTACACTCATCGGAAGATATGCTCTGCCCGTCAATCATTACTTGCATGTCAAACGCGCGGCCACTCGCCGCCGACGAATGCCACTTGGCGCGCGTCCGTGTGGCATTGACGCGGCTCGGCGTAGGCCTACCTCAAGCAGGGCGTCGTGCACAAAAAGTCTCGTAAAATGACGAAAAGTTCACCCACCACAGAAAATTGATGTAGCCTTGTTCTCCTCGATGTTATGCGTCAATCGATGTAATTGATTAACATTGATTAACGATCGATAACATTGATTAACTGGCGGAAACAGATGTTGAGAGCGGGTGCCGATATTTTTCTTCCTCTATATTCGGCGCCTGCGGCATCCTGAAACGGTACAACTAGATTCTACTCTGGCCGTGCTCCCTAATTCCCGCTCTTAGTACTTCATGGCTGTAATGAAACGCAAGCAGCGTTCCAAGCGCTACTGCTCTGATACAACAGCTCCCGGCTAAGTGTCAGCTAAGAACAGCTTAGCTGTTAAATGACTTGAAATGCTCCTTCTAGGGTTCCACGCATTTTTTGCGTATAAACGAAATTGCGCGCTGATTGGCGTGGGTGGTTTTAATTACAGTGCACTTATACATACATCAGAACAGGTTCTATCGGTAGCACACCCAAGAAAGCAAAAGAGCTGCCAAGAATTACTGCTAGGCCGAAAAAAACGCAACCATCATGACATCGGAAAGTATTTGCAAGTATCATCGCCTATGAGGGACGCACAGGGTGGTTCAATATAGCACCCACACAGAGTATTAGACTTAGGGCTGGAGTGCCTGAGCACATGTGTGGCCTGCATTGCAGTGTGTTTAGAAAAAGTGGTTAACGATTTAGAGTACTCGGTACTCTACTATGGGAGAGCTAAGAGCCGTCCCTAAAAGGTAGAGAAATTCCACATATACAGTAAATGTTCTTAGGGCCGAAGCTCTTTATAGCGGCACCCGTTCGTTCCTCGTAGTCATCGTAGTGTGTAACAGGTATAACATTTTGACCTCCAAGGTGGTGCCGGTGAGAGATTTCTTCTGTGCGTGGTTGAAAAATAACAGATAGTGCTCAATGCGCATGCCAATGGCTGCTAAGGTGAAATAAGAGACAGGATCATTCGGGTTTTAGGTATTGCGCACACTGCGATCACCGTTAGCAGCCATTGGCATGTACATTGAGCACTATCTGACAGGAAAAGGTTGCTACGTTATACTCGCTGGGCGTAACCTACCTGGTTATACAAAGATTTAGCGAGCGTCGGGCCGCAGTGCCATGAATGCAGTGAACTAGTATATACCATAAACTCGAGGAATACTTCGCCCCACTCTCCATCATTCACTCCGTGGATATGCTGCCATTTTTTTTAAATGCCAAGCGATTCTTAGTGAACTTCGGCGACCTTAAGCATATCTATCTATCTATCTATCTATCTATCTATCTATCTATCTATCTATCTATCTATCTATCTATCTATCTATCTATCTATCTATCTATCCGCCTTCGATGTTTTGCTCTCCTGGCCGTTTGAACAATGGTATCGGTACCAAACTTCGTATGGCATAGCATGACTGTAAGAAGAATATATTTGACTAGCCATGACATGAAAATTGCGACTTGTATGTCATGGATGTCATGACTCACATTTCATGTTCCTGCAGCTTGTGCGGTGGTTTCGTTCACATGGCATGTTGCGAAACTGGTATAGTATGGAATGTTTGCATGGCGGACACAAGCGACAAACCTCAACATGAAAATCATGACATGCGTATTATGTAACAAGACTACATGCCACGCTAATGGTGCGCTCACGGTCGTTTCGCTAGCGTCACATATGCCAAGTTTTGAATTACAGTACATGAACGGATGACGAAGGTATGCGACTGGTGCAAACGTAATAATCATGAAATGCATGTCATAGTAAAAAACTGCATACCACGCTGAAGATGCGCTCGCAGCTGTTTCGCTAGCTTCACATGTACCAAACTTGGTATTACGCGCCGCCAATAAATGACGAAGGTATGTGACTGGTGCAAACATGGTACTCATGAGAAACGTGTCATGTGAGTGCATGAATACATGCCACAGTCAAGGCACCAATACATTTCGACAAGACACGGTGCGCGTGCTCACCGGCGTTCATTTCGTCGCATTACGCCGGCATTGCCACGCATGGCGCCGGTTCTGCCATGTACCCACAGGCACTTTCCGTGCAGCAATGTTTTGACGCATGCGCGTTTCATAGCGTCCGGCACCCCTCCGTCACGAGAAGAGGGAGACGCAGTGTTGTCTAGTTAACGCATCGGCATGAAATGCAGCATGTCGCATTTCGCACCGGTTGCCATGGGCCACGCCGACGGACGCTGATCGCGCTTGGCGCGAGACTATAGAGTGCTCGTGTTTTGCTAACGTAGCGTCGCTGTGCCCAGCGTGCGCGCGCGTAAACGTTACGTTAGAGTATATGGGGCTCTTCATGATGCACCTGAGGTCGTTTTGCTTGCTCCACATATACTAATTTTTGTGTTACGTGACGTCCAAGGACGTCTAAGGTTTATGACTGGGCCAACAAGACAATCATGAGACACGTGTCATGTAAGAACATGACAACCTACCCCGCTCATAGCGTGCTCGCGGCCGTTTCGCTATCACCACATATATTGAATTTGCCATCACGTGACGTGAATAGGCGACGAAGGTAAACGACACACCCAAATGTAAGAATCATAACACGGAAGTCGTGTACGGCGTAATTTATCTCAACCTCCTAACGTTGTGGTGATTTGAAGGTGGCATATCAACCTTTCTCATTCGTGCTTCGCACTTCATCAATTGCCACTGTAAGCGGGATCTGCCATTTTTTATAAATGACAAGCATTTCTTATGGTGAATTCCACGGGTAGATCTGGAGCGGCCGCCGAAATCCTGGAGACCCACTGGGATTGCGCAGAGCCAGATCTGCGAGTAAAACCGTCACCCCCGGAAGCTTTTCAGGCCTGCGCGTCACGTGACGTGACGTCGACGACGTCACATCGCGCCGGCCGGCCGGCCGCCCTTCGCTGGGTGGCTGCGCCAGCCGCGAGCGCCCTTCACGCCTACCGACTCGGGCGAGGTGCCTTGACACCATGTCCGCACGATTTATCAAGGTATCGATTGATTGTATGGTTTAACGCGCCGACGCAACGCAGGCGATGAAGCGCGCCGTAGGGGAGGGCTCAGGATCAAGTTTGACTACCTGGGAATCTTTATTGTGTGCCGAAATCTCGTACACACGGGCGTTTTTGCTTTTCGCCTCCATCAGAAATGCGGCCGCCGCAGCCGGGTATCGAAACCGCGCCCTAGTGCTCAGCAGCGCTACGCCTTAGCCACTGAGCCACCGCGGTTGGGGAACTTATCAAGGTATCAAGAAATAATGAATATCGTGAATGGAATAATGCATATTTATTTATCACAGCCAGACGCCGTCTGTACAAATATCACAGTGCGCATTGTTCTCGGTCCAGGCAGACGACAGGCAACACAAGGTGTTGCCCTTAATGCTGAAAATATGCCAAAAGTACAAAACACAATATCTTGCCACATAAAACTCAAAACAAAACAGATTGTAACAGCAAAAACATCCCCGAGCTTTGGAACAGAAAAAGCACACTTTCATTTAAATTGTACGTTAGAGGAAAACATACCATTCGTTTATCATAGTAGCAGTAGCAACACAAGGTATCAGGTTCTAACACTTGCCAAAAAATACAATACATAAGAACACTGGTGACTAAATTGTGGTCCACAGCATGATAAATGACAGAAAGAAAAGTAATTGTACTGCCACAGGTAGGTGCATGTCCTAGGGAAAAAATCAAACAAAAATCTAAGAAAAAACAAATCACAGTGCACAACATGTCTGTACACAGAGTGCACAAGGAAAGTGTACACAGCTTAGGTACCAAAACGGACTGTACAACTGCTACAGTAGGCACCAAGGCAGTTCGAGTTAAAAAAAAAGAAAAAAGTACAGCACTTTTAAAAGCTAACAACTTGTAAAGAGATACAAAACTGGAAACAAGGCTCATTTTACATAAGGCAGAAGTATACCAAGGAAATCAAGTCATGACATGCAATCAAATACACTCTGTGCAGTTTCACAAGAATAAATGTGAAGAGAAAGACGCGACACTTGGAAAATTACTTTCCAAGAAAAATTCGGGCCTTTCTATTTTTCGCCTTCTGATCTTTTTCAATGCGTAAAAGATCGTTCCTTTGCTTGCACAAGTTGTTGAGCATTATATTTGCTGCACAGTTTGCAACCAATGTGATGAGGAGCTCGTAGGTGTGCCTGTTTTCACACGTATCTATGTCCTCAAGCCTTGGCAGAGAGTCCAGTGTAAGTTGCCGAACGACATTCTTTTGGTTCAGCCCATGGAGAAACTGGGTAGAGGTACTTTCCGTCATGAGCTTTCTAACTACAACCTCTGTGTACATAACTACTGTGATTACAAGAGCAGAAGGAAATTTGAGGCCACCCCGATCCAGTTGTGCGATTAAAGAATGGGTGTCCTCTCCTGTTTCGGCCGTATTTCGGGTAACGACCAATTGCCTCTGGCAGCTTTCACACTTGAGAACTTTCATTGCAGCGTGTGCACAATACCCACCAACATAACCAATCACCGGCATTTGTGCTCTGAGCTCATCAAGGTCAGCATCGCTAACATGAACACTAAAAGAAGTGCCCGCATCCCTGACACTGTCCGTCTCTTCGATGCCTCTGAGATCATCGTTGCTCATCCTTGGAAGGGCATTTTGAAGGCGAATCCTTCCCTCGGTTTCGCAAAGCTGGCGAACAGATATGTGATACTGCCCACCAGCCATCTGCCTGTACTGTCCAAAGCGACTCTCGAGGGTATCCGTCTGGACTTTCCCTAGCAGAATATACTTAAAGTGAAGCTCACTAACGCAGTACTTCACCAATGCCAAAAGGGATTGAGCAGAGAGCCTCAAGGCACTCAATGTCTCCTGGGTAAGTACTCCGGTGTCGTGCCTATAAAATTCCCACACATCGAGCCATGTGATAAAAGCGCTTAGAAAGCTTGCCTTTGGGTCATCTGTGTGGTTTGACATGGGCTCTTCGTAAACATTACGGTGATGGAAGCCCTTACTAGGTGTCTTTACATTGACAATGCTCCACCAACGAAGAATTATTTTGATGAACTCGGCGGTTGCTGTAGCATGTTGAAAATCAGTATCACCCTTGCGAGCGGCCAGGGCTTCGGCTACGTATGGATTAAAAACCTGCAGTACGAGTTTGACGTCCTGTCGTTCAAAGCTGCTTGGATTTAGAGCTTTTGACGTCAAGCCATACCCAGACTTCAGAAGCAGGGGTGACTCCCCTTTATGCAAATCTCTCAAATGCTTAAATGAAGCAGTCATCTTGCATTCGGGATGAACTTCATTGTTCGAAAGCTCGAAGCGTGGGTAGAAAAAGCAAGTTCCAGCATTTTTCTGGTTGAGCCAGTTATTTCTTATGCATTTAAATAGATGCACAGCATCCACCACGTAAAATAACGGCCGATCTGGGTCTGCCGGATGCGGGTAAACAGGGCTAAGCTTTGGTTCTGGCAGAAACATCTTCATTGCCTTCCTGTTCAGCGAGTTATTGTCACAGACAACGGCTATGACCCTGTATCCAATTTCTTCTAAGCCCAAGATCACCTTCTTCAGCATGCAATGAAGATCTTCACCCTGTAAGGCTTTTACCGGAAGAATGTGCGCCACCTCCTTGAATGCGCTCAGCAAACTTTGTATCATAAACACGTGCACCGATGTGGCCGCTTCGTTGGAGTTAACTGCTGCACCACATATGTTCCCACCTTTGTAATCTAAACAAGGTTTGATATAAATCTCATCAAGCATCAGCGTCACAGTGTGTTCATGTGCCTGCAGATGTTTGAATCTCTGAGACACATACTGAAGGAAAGTGTCGTCAGAAGAATCAACTTGTGGGCACATTTGAATAGACGAGCACACTTTTCTAATAGTGCTTGGGTGGGGCAAAGTTAGTGCACCTGTGCTTCTCAGGAACTTGTAGGCATGTGGTGATATTGTACGCAAGATGCATGCAAAGACCATCACCTGTGCGCTATACTGAATGCGCTTTACAGAAAGGAGTAGTAGCTGCTCCTTCATAAAGTTCACCGTCTCTTTCTTGCCTTCATCAATGCTGGCTTCCAATTTGTCCAGAAGGGAATGTATTGCTTGAGCCAGGTGGCGATAAGTGCAGCGCTCCTCAGACAGCATCGACAGGTTGTTCAAAATTTCCAACAAGGAACTTACTTTTTGAACTGAGTCTGGTACAACAGCGCTACCAAGGTTCTTGATTGGTGAACCTTGATAGCAGGCAAAGACTTCAAGGTTTGCAAACACGGTCAATGACGCATTCAAACAAGGTTCACGATAGTCGATAATGTTCAAAAACATGGAGCACTCTTCTTTATGAATCACAGTCCACTTCGGAGACACTGACACCCCTTGCAGGCGAGCCCTTAGTTCTTCGAGGGACGAAAACCGGTCTCGTTCTTGCTCCGCTTCATACGACGCCAGCGACTCTTCTACAGCACGGGCGAGTTGGGAGGCTTCTTGTCGGCTCCTCTTGGCGTCAGGGGTTTCTCTCGTGCTCTTGTCTCGTACTGAAAGGTAGGACGGACAGCCGGGAAATACCGTTGGGACAGATCCAGGACGCAACCGTGGTACTGGGAGTGCAACTTCAATAACTCTCCCAGTCCTTGGATCCGTGTACGATGTCGTCTTCTCGATGCATGAAGCGTCGAAATGATCCGCGCACACCTGCACAAACGTTTCAAGAACGTCTGAGACGCCACTTCTCAAAAGAAAAAAATGCGCTCCCGTTTGCATGACCGCGTTTACAGTCCGTGTAGCTAAAACAAAGTCTACCTACGTTTCGCAAGCATCTAAATAAAAGCGCTGCGCTAAGCGGTACAAGCAACATGAAAGGAAACGCGGGAGCGTGATGTCACCGCACTCCACGAAGCGCTTCTACCGAGAGCTTGCAAGAATGGACGACACCACGGCACTGTTAGTGAACAAAGCGCAGCTGACCATCCTTGCTGCGAACGCTGCTGGCGTCAGCGCTTCGCGAGGCCCGGCGGCCACACGCTCAAGTATTTCCCATCATAGGTGATTTCTACCCGAACAAGCAACGACAAGCTAAGAACAGGAGCATCTCAAATTCTTACCTTAGTGCACGAAGTCGGCACGAAGTCCTTCCTAGGAATGGCGCGTAGCCATTGTTTGAGAGCGTCGGCGTCTTTAGGGAAGGAAAACACTTGTATCTTCTTTCCTGTTTTGTAGTTGCCGGTGCATCCGGGTACACAACACTTATTCGGCGTTGTCGCATCACTCCAGCATCACGCACGGAAACGAAATTGCCGCAAAACAACAACGGAAAGCAACAAACGCGAAACACCGTCAACACCACGCCGCCGAACCGTCACCACCGCCGCCCGCACTGTGCTCGCTGCCGCTTCCCCGAGAGTCGGCCGGCCGGAAATGACGTCAGATTGCTGGGCGCAGGCCTGAAAAGATTTTCCGGGGGTGACGGTAAAACACCTGAAGTACCCGCCTGTGGTCGCGCCGGAAGTTGTTTACACATATGTCACTCAACAAGTGCTGAAAACTTCCTCAAAATAGCCGATTATCTTCGGTTGAGACTTCGGCCATGCACACGGCGGGAAAGCACGTACGTGCGGCTCGTCCTCGCTGCTGCTTCTAGTGCTCTCGCTGTCACCCAAAGCAAACCAGCAGAAGCACGTCCAACAGCATCAAACAATGTCATTTTAGAAATAAAAACCCGTGCATACGGCACCACCTCAAAAAAAAAATGGCCCCGTATCTGCATATAATCTGCAGAAGTCGTCAAAAGGCGAAAGTCTTGCGTGTGGAGAAAGTGAAAAAAATGGCAGCATATCCACGGAGTGAATGATTGAGAGTGGGGCGAAGCATTCGTCCGTCCATGCGTCCGTTTGTGTGACCGTTCATGCGTCTGTTCGTGCGCCCGTCCCTGCGTTCGTTCATGCATCCGCCCCTGCTTACATTCATGCGTCCATCCATGCATCTGTCTGTGTGTCCGTTCGTCCATCTATTCAACACTCCAAGTCCCACCATCTCGCATCTTTTTATCATCTATTCCCCATACAGAAGCACCTCCATTCAGTGGACATTCCAAGGACTAAACGAGAGGTGGCACACGCACACTTTCTTACGGCTTGCGCTTCGGGTCTACTTCCCACCTTCAACCACCTTTAGTTCATGGTATATACTTGTTCACTGTATTCATGGCACTGCGGCCCAATGCTCGCTACACCTTTCTAAAACCAAGGAGGTTACGCCCAGCGAGTATAACGTAGCAACCTTTTCCTGTCAGATAGTGCTCAATGTACATGCCAGTGGCTGCTAATGTGAAACGAGAGACAGGAGGATTCAGCTTTTAATTTCTTACGGCTTGCGCTTCGTATCTGCTTCCCCCTTTTAACCACCTCGAATTCATTCATGGTATATACTAGTTCATTGTATTCATAGCCCTGTGGCTCAACGCTCGCTACACCTTTCTAAAACTAAAGAGGTTACACCCAGCGAATATTATGTAGCAACCCTTTCTTGTCCGATAGTGCTCAATATACATGCCAATGGCTGCTAATGGGGATCGCAGCGTGCGCGTTGACTAAAAGCCGAACGCTCCTGTCTCTCATTCCCCATTAGCAGCCATTGGCATGTACATTGAGCACTATTTTTTTATTGTTAAACAACGCACAGATGAAATCTCTCACCGGCACCACCTTGGAGGTCAAATGTTTTACCTATTTCGGGTATGTGCCGCTGGTGGTTACGTGCTACGAGAGACGCACAAGCCGCGCCATAAGGAGCTTCGCCCCTAAAAACATTTATTTGATGTTCTGCGCAAGAAAATTGATGAATGGTATTCTGGAGGCGCTAGGTTAGAGTGCCTCGGGCGTGCAGTGAAGGAGAACAAACGCACCAAGTCACTTAACACACGAGACATGAGCGCCATCTGGCAGTTTTCTTGGAGAAGGAAGTGCGTGGCTCTGAGACGGGTATGCGCACCCTTCTCAGAGGTGGTAAGGTGCAGAACGCAAGGCGACGGGTAGGTACCACCACCGTCTCGTCTTAGCAAAGCGTTGGAAACTTCTTTGCGTGGAAGCGTTACGTGGTCAATGCAGCGTGATAAGCGCGATGGTCCTTAAAATACTTATGTATGCCTTTCCCAGTAAAAGATGCAAATGCAGATCATATACGTGTTTGTGATGAGTAAAGAAAATGACGACAACGACGGAAGTGCGAGGCAAGGTGCGTGAGATTTCGAGACAACTGCGCGTGAGGTCAGCCAATCAGCTGATGACCTGTGGTGGCTCATAGAGGTGGCGTGCCACAATTGGGCCACGTGTGACCATTAGGTGGCGGTAAGCTTTGTGGCTGGGGAAGAGCTGAATCAGCGGCAGACGGGAGACAGCGGGCCGAAGCGTCGGATGCAGGCGATCCAGGTTCCGGCCAGAGAGCGCGGCTGTCCATGATACTGCCGTCCAACTACCAGCTGAGGTGGCATTGCCGGCACAAGTACTACATCTTGGTGTGGGGCCTGGCCTGCTGTTCTCTTCTTTGCGAGGGCATCGCGGATCTCGGGGAGGCGTCTCCGTGGTCAGACGTTCGGCACAGCGACGTACGTGGCCTAGCTATGGTCACCGTAGCGCCGAGCATCGCGTCTCGACGCAAGCTGTTCGCTGGACGGGCTGGCCCATTACACGCATGAAGCATCGCGTCTCCAATGCGGGTTGACTGCTCCGTAGTCGCACCCATGCCATCAAGCACCGGCGTCACCAGGGCGTCGCACATCGGCAACTGAGCGCATTCCATAGCGTCTTTCCACCACCTCCTGCCCTGCACTCCATCGGTGTCGGTCGTACCGCCGATCTGGCCCTTAGGATTCAGAACGCTTTCACTTGAACTCTAATTGGTCATTTGTTCATCAAGCTTAGTTCTCTCTGTCCCATTGTAATATTTTTCTGCCTCAGTGTTTTCTTTGTTTAGTTTCCGTGTTCTGTCATAAACGTCGTGTGTGTTGTTACCGCGTCGTCTCGAAGTCCATTTCTCTTCGCACGACACGCAAAACAAGCGTTGACGAACCTTGGCACCGATACAGAATATTTTTCATTACAGTGTTGTTATGGTGCCCCAGACATGCGCAATAATTGCATTCTAATTGACATATGCACAAGTATGAACGCGAAATCTTGAGTAACATTGGTGGGCGCTGTGGATGGGCGGCTGTTTCAAATACTCGATGCTGTTAAAAGTGGACAAACACACAAAATTACAGACAAACCAAAATTTTTGCGTTGAAGGTCCCTGAGAAAGACTATCGCCTTTAAGAACCGCTCAAGGCAGCTGCAGGCAACAGCGCTGCCCGCCTGTGCCGGAAATGACGACAAAGCAATCTCGGAGTTTTGGCGAAATCCATGTCTGCAAGATAGAGCACGCGGAACGTTCCATCACGGAGTGAGTTGTTCCTAATCTGCCAGAGGATGGCAGATGCTCAGCCGCGGAGCAAGAAAACTTGAAACTTGCTCTTACTTGACAACTGTGATTCGCCATTAGCGAACTTCGGTGACTTCGAGCGCATCTATCTACTATCTATCTATCTATCTATCTATCTATCTATCTATCTATCTATCTATCTATCTATCTATCTATCTATCTATCTATCTATCTATCTATCTATCTATCTATCATCTATCTATCTATCTATCTATCTATATCTGTCTATCTATCTATCTATCTAATCTATCTATCTATCTATCTATCTATCTATCTAGTCGCCTACGACATTTAGCTCTGCTGGCCGTTTCGAAAATCGTATCAATACCAAACTTGGTATGGCATATTATAACTGTATGAAGAACATATTTGACTAGTAATAACATGAAAATCATGACATGTATGTCATGAATGTCAGGATTTACATTTCTTGGTCCTGCAGCTCTTGCAGTGAATTTGTTCGCACGGCATGTTGCAAAAATGGCATGGTATGACATGATAGCATGGCGAACACCAAAGACATATTCTGACATTAAAATCTTGATATGCGTGTCATGTAACAACATGATTGCGTTCCGTGCTCATGACGCGCTCGCGGCCGTTTTGTTAGCATCACATATACCAAATTTGGTATTACGGTACGTGAATGAATGACGAAGGTATGTGACTGGTGCAAACATAATTATGAGATGTGTGTCATGTAATAGCATGACTACATCTGACGCTTACGATGCCCTGGTGGACGTTTCGCTAGCTTCACTTATACCAAATTTGATATTACGGGACGTGAATTGCTGAAGAAAGTATGATACTGGTGCGAACATGATAAACATGAGATGTGTGTCGTGTAACAACATGACTACACGATATGCTCAAGATGCGCTCGCGGCCCTTTGGCTAGCTTCACATATGCGAAATTTGGCATTATGTGACGCCAATGAATGATAAACGTAATGTGACAGGTGCAAACATGATAATCATGAGATGTGTGTCATGTGAAAACATGACTACATGCCACAATCAAGACGCCAATACATTTCGACGTGACGCGGTGCGCGTGCTTGCCGGCATTCATTTTTTGTGTCACGTCGTAGTTGTCACGCTAGGCGCCGGTCCAGCCATATACACGCATATGCGCACCGTGCTGCGTTGCTTCGACGCATGAGCCTTTCATAGCGTCCAGCGTCCCTCCGTCACGAAAAGAGGGAGACGGAGTGCATTCTGGGTGATGCATCGGCGCAAAATGCAGCATGTCACATTTCGCGCCGGTTGCCGTCGGGCCGCGCCGACGGACGCTGGTCGCAGCTGGTGTCTATTGTAGCGTTGCTCTGCCAAGCAGGGTAGCAAACCGGATGTGCGTCTGGTTAACCTCCCTGCCTTTCCTTGTATCTTTATCTCTCTCTCTCTCTCTGCCAAGCGTGCGCGCGCGTCGACGCTACCTTGGAATATATTTGGCCTTTTATGATGCGCTCGTGGCCGTTTTGCTAGCTCCACACATACCAAATTTGGTGTTACATGATGTCAAATAATGACAAATTATTGCTACGTAGCTGGCATATGAGCGGTCTAAGATGACAACAAGGAAGTAGTCTGTCGGTTGTACGGGCTGTCCTCCGTCTCAGTCGATGCTATACGAATCAGTGTCAATATAAATTCTAAATACACACGCCTCGTGTCATTTTTTACGTAACATCTTTGTGGCGGAGGTGCTGGTATTTCCCTGTCTTCATGACGAAGCTCCGCAACTGCCGCATCAACATAGGTCCAACCATGTCACAGGTCGAACAACCATTGTCTTCACCACCTGCCTCTGCCGTGACTTCTACATCCTGCTCTACCTCCTGCTCGTAATCCCGGTGTTTTTTCCGGTCAGGATGGCGTTGACGTCGACAATTAGATCAACTGGTACGAATGGGTCAGTGCAAGCTATAGGTGGCACCTGACTCTTATGCTTGCCATTGTGCTTTTTTTACCTCAATTGCCTACCGCGGGTGTGTTTCAAGACGCAAAAAGCGGATATTACAAGCTGGGACACCTTTAAAGTGAAGATCAGTGACGTTTTTGGGGACACCATTGGGTGGCAGATCGCAGCGCGAAATCAGCTGGTGGCTCATGCATATACGTCGACGGAATAATACGTCGCGTACATTGACAACGTCATCGCCCTATGCCACTAGATTGACGAGCACATGAGTGAGTTTGATAAAGTGGCCCATGTGCTGAAAGGCATAGCAGACGACGCCTTTATTCTTCTATTGTACAACAACGTTGCCACAGTAGACGCCATCGTTAAAGAGTGCCGGCGGTTCGAAGAAGCCAAGAGCCGCCATATTATTCAGTGCTTCACGCGGCTACCCAAAACGGCCGCCACCTCATCGTGTGAAGCCAGTCCCCCACGTATGACAACCACACGCGCATTGTTCGTCGGGAAATTGAAGTCGCCTGTTCGGCTCCTCTTCAGCTACCTGTTTTCGCAATGCTCACCTCTGACCCACAACAGTCGTAAGTGGCGTTATTACAAGCTGTGGTGATGCAGGAGTTTGCGATCCTCGGCCTTCCATCAGCATGTCCATTGACTCGCCCTGAAGTCCCGTCTCACTCCCCAGGACACGCTCGCCATTTACCTCCAACAATGCCCTTCCGTAACCCTTCGGAATGGCGAACACCCGATAACCGGCCTATCTGTCTTTCCTTCCACCAGACTGGGCACGTTTCTCGCTATTGCCACCGCCATTGGTCAAACCAACCACGTCAGACCTTCTCTACCTCTACGGACATACACCCGACGACCCCTCAACCTTCAGCCGCTGCACGCTTCAATTTCTAGTCGTAATCTTACGAGCCTTCCGCTGACGCCCCTTTGCCCGGTCGCCGCTACACTGACGGCCCTTCGTGTGGTCGTCGCAGCTACCACTCCCCGTCGCCGCTACATCGCCAATCCCGCTCTCCGCCGCCTCGGCGCTTTTCCTCGCCGAGCTTCTCTGGACGATCGCAGCAGGAAAACTAGGTATTGCAGCTTATAAAGGTGAAGCTGCAATACCAATGACAGCTAAAAATCCTTTACTGACGCTTCCCACGCACCAAAGCCTGCTAGAAGTACAATTCAACCATTTTCCTGTGACCACCTTCATTGACACATTTGTGCACTTGTCTATTATGAGTGCTTCTCTACGCCGCTGCTTGCAAAAGGTGATGACGTCCTCTACGACGCAGGTAATACGTGCGGCTGATGGCGGTACTGTACCAGTAATCTGAATGTGCACTGCTCGTGTCAGCATTGCCAGTCGTCACGCCGTAGTCTTTTTTTCCGTGCTAGCCTGTTGCCCTCATGACATCATACTTGGCCTTGATTTCCTTTCGACACAATCGGCCTTCATTGACTGTTCGTCCGGTACCCTCAGCCTCGATCTTCCAATCTTTGCCGACTACTCTGCAAAACCCCCCAGCCGCTCGAGCTCAACCACTTTCGTTCTCCTGCCACCTCATGTCGTCACGTACGTGTGTTTGTCATTGGCCCCTTCCGTTCCTGACGGTAATTATATCGTTGCGCCGATTACTGACGCTCGGCTGGCGCGCATTTTTACTGTGCCCCATACCATCGGACCATAGCGGATAACTGTGTGTACTTTCCGCTCCTTGACTTTGGTTTCACCCCTCGAGTGTTGCCCTGCCAGATGTCTCTAGCCCAGCTAACTGCCATAACAGAGGACGATGTCAGTGTTGTCACTGTATCTGCTCCTGATCGAGGCGCAGTCTCACGATCACCAAGCTTAGACGTTGCTATTTTCGAAACATGATTGGATCGGAGCTTTTGCCTCACCAGGCCGACGCTCTCTGCCAGGCTTTTTGACCTCATACAGTGACATTTTTGACACCGACGATCATCCCTTGGGCCAGACTAAAATTGTCCCTCACCGAATTAACACTGGTGACTTTGTGTCCATTCACCGTCAGCCACACCGCGTGTGAGCGTTCGAGCGAGAAGTGATTCAAAAAGAAGTGGCCCAATTGCTTACGAAAAACGTAATCGAACCATCATGGAGCCCCTGGGCATCTCTCGTGGTATCAGTAAAGTAAAAAGACGGCTCATGGCGTTTCTGCGTTGAGTATCACCACTTCTAAAAATTGCCAAAAAAGACGTGTACCCTCTACAACGCATTGATGATACCCTCGATTGCCTCCATGGCGCCACCTTCTTTTCATCTCTGGACCTCCGATCTGGCTACTGGCAAATTGCTGTAGATGACATAGAACGAGAAAAGACTGCCTTCGTTACCCCTGACGGTCTTTACCGATTCAAGGTCATGCCCTTCGTCTCTGCAACGCTCCAGTGACCTTCGAAAGAATGATGGACACGCTCCTACAAGGATTTAAATGGTCGACATGTTTGTGTTACCTGGGCGACGTGATCATTTTCTCACCTACCTTTGCAACCCACCTTGAACGCCTTTCGACCATTCTATTCATATTTCGACGGGCCGGCCTGCCGCTCAATTCTTCCAAGTGCCACTTCGGTGTTCGTAAGATTACCGTGTTGGGTCACCTTGTTAACGCTGCCAGCGTACGACCAGACCCGGCGAAAGTACTCGCTGTAGCAAACATCCCAGCCCCAAGCTCTGCCCATGATGTTCGCAGTTTCATGGGCCTCTGCTCCTACTTTCGCCGGTTCGTGAAAAACTTTGCGGCACTCGCACGGCCACGCACCGACCTTCTCAAACAAGACGTCCCAATTTATTGGGGCCCTCTTTAAGCTGACGCCTTCTCTCAGGTACTCACCGCTCTAAGGACACCTCCTATTCTTGTACATTTCGACCCCAATGCTGATACACAACTGCGAACCGACACGAGTGCATGGTCACAAAATTGGTGCAGTTTTGGCGCCAAAAAAATCAGCGGGGCAACGACCGGGAACTCGCGTATGCAAGCCGCCTGCTTTCAAAGCCTGAACGCAATTACTCTATAACAGAACGGGGATGTCTCGCCCTTGTCCGGGTGGTTTCCAAATTCCGTCCTTACTTGCAGGCCCGCACTTTCCGTGTCATCACAGATCATCACGAGGTTTGTTGGCTTTCTTGACGCCGATTGCTTATCCCGCTACCCTGTTGCTCAGCCCGACGAATCAGACATCGAGCGTAGCCTTCGCGTCATGTCAATGTCCTAGTTTCTTCAGATTGGGGATGAACAACGTCGTGATGCTTCCCTGCGACAACTTATTAACCGTCTCGAATCTGCTCCGAATGACGCGTCGCTTTGCATGAACGTCCTCCTGAATGGCACGCTGTACCACCGTAGCCTCCAGCCAGATGGCCCTGAGCTCCTTCTTTAGTGCCGAAACAGTTGCGTTCAATCGTGCTGCGCGAGCTTCACGATGAATCAACTGCTGGTCAACTGGGTGTACCTCGGACGTACGACCGTGTGCGTCTACGCTTCTTTCGGCGCGGTCGCGCCAGGTCCGTTCGCCGTTACGTGTCCTCCGGCGATAAATGCCAACGTAGGAAGCGACCTACTCCACCCCCGGCTGGACTTCTTCAACCGATCTTCATCCCAACCGAAGCCTTTCGTCCGTGTTGGTATAGATCTCCTCGGTTCTTTTCCTGAGTCTAAATCGGGCAACAAGTGGGTTGCCGTTGCTATAGACTACGCGACCAGCTATACCATCACTCATGCGCTCCCCACCAGTCCACTACTGACATTGCGGACTTTTTGCTCCACGATGTCATCCTACACCATGGCGGTCTTCGCCAATCACTCACGAATCGCGGACCGCGCATTTTTGTCCCGAGTTATTCACTATCTTCTGCGCTCTTCCTCGACGCAGCACAAGTTTTTTGATCACTTCCTACTATCCTGACACAAATGGCCTAACCGAACGCCTAAATCACACCCTCACGAACATGCTCGCGATGTATGTGTCCGCCGACCACCATTACTGGGACCTGGCGCTACCTCACGTGACTTCGAGCACAATTCTTCGCGCCACGACGCCACTAGTTATTCACCGTTTTATTTGCTCTATGGCCGGGATTCGACGTTAAAACTCGACATTCTATACTTTCAACCACTACAACGCCGTCAACCGAATATGCAAGTGACGATACTGCTTGTGCCGACCACGCACGTCGGATCGCCCGCTCTAGACTTTCGGCTTTGCAAGGCACCCAGAAAGCCATCTACGACAGCCGGCATGTTAACGTTCGCTTCTCACCCGGTTCTCTCATTCTGCTGTGGTGCCCAGTTCGTCGAGTTGGCTTATCAGAGAAGTTGTCGCGCTACATGGGCCCTTACCGTATCATCCGCCAGGTAACCGACGTCACCTATGAGACAATTCCTGCATTTGATACCACAAGCCTGCCTGCAACCACACCCAGTGATGTTGTGCACGTCCACAGGCTAAAACATTACCACCTGGCTCCTGAAGACCGTAATTATTATGCATCAAGGGGGGGGGGTAATTCTACATAGCTGACATATCAGTGGTCAGAAGACGACAACGAAGAAGTGGTCTGTTGGTTGTGCGTGCTGTTCTCCGTCTTAGTCGATGCTATACGCGTCAGTGTCAATATAGATTCTAAATAGACACGCGCCATGTCATTTTTACGTAACAATATATTACTTGTGCAAACATGATAATCCCCACATGTGTGTCATGTAGGAACATGACAACATACCAAGCTCATAGCGTGCCCGCGGCCGTTTCGCTAGCTCCCCATATACTAAATTTGGTATCACGGGACGTGAATAGATGACGAAGGTAAACTACACATCCAACGTGATAATCATGACACAGAAGTAATGTACAGCATCATTTGCCTCCACCTCGCAACGTTGTGCAGATTTTAAAGTGACATATCAACATTTCTCATTCGTGCTTCGCATATCATCGTTTCCCACTATACGTGGGATTTGCCTATTTTTTTATTTTTTTCCTTTGCGATCGCCCTACCGCTTTTGCAGTCGTATATAATGTGCGACTTAGACGCTTCAGAAACTCGGATACGATGCGTTGTTGAAGGCGAATAGGTCTTGAGTGCCAAACGAACACATTGCTTGTTTCGGCGTGAAGGTCTAGCCAATATTTTCAACGTACCTTTGAAAAACATCACAGCTTTGCCGCAAAGGCGCAGCAATGAACGCGGTAGCAACAAATCGGAAGGTCGCGCGCCGAATGGCAAGCAGATAAAAACGTGATCAGAGTTCTCATGTACAAATGATGCACGAAACGTAGGTGAAACCAATAAGCGTCTCAGTTGTTATTACTTTACTGTGCCTGAAAAGCGCACACTTTTCGCAAAAAGAGACTGTGCAATGACTGCATTGACCTTTGTGCATCCGGTTACAACAACGGAAACGTTCTAGAGGAAGCCCAACGCCAGCCAAGACGTACAAGCACATACTATGAGTGCCGCTACTCCACCGCTACTTCGATACTATTTCAAAAAACTACGCTGGCTGCCGCGGGTGGGGGAGGGGGGGTAGACGGTCTACGGAACTTGCGAATTACAGGGTATCAGCGCTGGGGGGTGCTCCCACGCAACACTAGTTGATCAGTGACAAGCTGAAGAAAGCAAAATATCTGACAAGTATCACTGCTACGCCGAAAAGAACGCTGCCATCCCGTCACTCGTAAGTATTCGAGAATATCAGTGCTAGGGGGTGCTCCCTTGCAACACTGAATAAGTAAGATCGTGCCGGCTAGCGGGAGGTTTTACCTGCCAAAGAGCTTGGAGTGATGACTGTCTATTCAAGGAACGGCTTCAAAACCATCCCCACCAGCCTGTTGCCTCTGCCATCGTCATCGCTTTTGAATACCGCTAGGCTCTTGAAGGGGTACTGACACCTTTTTCGGAGGCACATATAATCTGCCTTACAAATTTCTTGTTTAGAGAGGCGACTCTGAGCAAGTGTGACGCTCAGCGAATGCTGATAAAATAATTCATTTTTTTATATTAGGCAAATTTCTCGTGGTGTACCGACCAAAATCGACACTAAATCGGCTATTAAACTTCTGAGCGTGAAAACTTCTGACAACAAACAGAAGAGATGAAGGCAAGCACTGCCTTTCAACTAATTTATTACTGCTACGACGCATATATGTGTTACAAAAAAGACGATAGGATCACTTTCTTAAGCAGAAACCTAAAAAAACAAAAACAAAACCTACAAAACCAAAAATTCAAAAGAGATTGCGAGAATTCACGTGCACAGGCTTTCAGCAAGTCTTGCAAGTGTTCCAGGAATGCCTTGAACCACCATATCTCACGCATGAGCTGCCGGAAAATGGTTCCCTGAGGTTTTTAGATTTAATACTAACATTATCAACAGGACACGTTTGTTAGACGTATAAGCAACGGGGGAAGAAACTTCTGTTGCCGTACGCGCCTACTCACAGCAAACTGGTAAAGCGTGGAATTGTAAAAGCATGTAAACCTAACGCTTTAACGAAAACTTGCTTCCACTCAGTGCAGCGAAGTTTTGACAGGCAGATTCTCCGTAGGCAGCGGGCTTTCCCGGTTTGTTGCTAGTTTCTGTTTGTGAGAAGCTGTCAAGAGCAGCTAACAACGCTCTACAAGAAGCAACTCCCAAGAGGATGGCGGTGATACCATATCTGCATGGTATCTCGCATAAACTCAAGAAAATATGTGAAAGAGCGGGCGTGTCAGTGGTTTTTTCCATATCGAATAAATTGTCTAAGTTATCAGCCCCAACTGGTCCCATAGGAACCATCATGAGCAGCTGCAAGATTAAGCACCGTGAAAAGTTTGTTGAGTGTGCAACAGAGATTGTTTATGGTGTAGCTCTGTCTTGTGGACTTGAGTACGTAGGTCAGTCAGGCAGGTGTCTTAATGTAAGGCTTCAGAAACATTGCCAGAAAGTAAGAAGTGCAGGACGGGACGGTTTTTGGCCGCTCATTGTTCCGAATGTGGGTGCCAGCCATTGTTTGAAAAAACAAGGGTTCTCGCGTCCTAACCTAACGAATGCACAAGACTTGTAACCGAAGCTGCAGCAGTCACTCGAGGCAGCTGCATTAGCAAACACTCAATAATCTTATCTGAAAAAGAATTGGCGTTTTTAAATTCCGCATGTGTGGGTCCGGGATGAGCACATGGTTTCTTGCAATCTCTTTTGACTTCTTGGTTTTGTGTGTTTTTGTTTTTTCTGCTTTTTTGATTTCTGCTTAAGGAAGTGATCTTATCGTCTTTTTTGTTACATATACATGTGCCTCGTAGTAGTAATAAATTAGGTGAAAGTCTGCGCTCGTCCTCGTCTCTTGTGTTTGTTGTCGGAAGTTTTCGCGCTGAGAAGTTTGTAATGGGTTACAAGCAAGCCCTATTCCACACTTTAATAAATTTACGTCAGGCTACAGAACTAGTCCAGGTGACTTCACGCAGCCGTCTGATGAGTTGTGATGACGCCAAGCACGAAAAGGAAAATGACAACTTGCGAGTGACAGTCTCGATCGTATGCTCAAGCCATGCGATCACTAGTGGCTTTTAGCTTGCACGGATACTTCTTTAGGATACCGTGTTACTGGATACCGAATAGAATCGGCGCATAAACCGGTCTCTAAGGAACGTTCATCTTTACGTAACGCAAGCTACCCGCCAGGTAGGCTTTACGTTTGTGGCCCTGTATCACAAATTCACTTTTGTTAGTAGTAACTCGCGATACCTACATTGCGGAAACTCCAGCCGTCGAGTGAAAGTAAGTCGATGTGCGAGCATCAACAGCGATGACATTGTTTAAGCCGGATTACTGAAGCTAGAATGGCCTGGAAGATCAAAATCAAAAACGTGTGAGCCCCTACGGCTGGATAGGTGGTGACATCTAGTGGGGTAAAAATAAACCTGGAAATCACAAAATTGTTGTTGCGGAAACATTGTACATTGAGCGTCTGGCGTAAAAACGGCGCAACAGCGTGATTAATTCTCAGCGAACTTCGGCAACTTTCAGCGTATCTATCTATCTATCTATCTATCTATCTATCTATCTATCTATCTATCTATCTATCTATCTATCTATCTATCTATCTATCTGTCTATCTATCTATATATCTATCTATCTATATACCTATCTATCTAGCCGCCTATGACTTTTAGCTCTCCTGGCCATTTCAGTAATGCTATTGATACCAAAATTTGTGTGGCATAACATGACTGTATGACGAGCATAACTGACTAGTCATTCATAACACAAAAATCATGATATGTATGTCTTGAATGTTGTCATTTACATTTCATGGCCTTGCTGCTCTTGTGGGGTTTTCATTCACATGACATGTTGCTAAATTGGTATGGTATGATATGACTACATGGCGAGCACATGTGATAGACCCTAACTTGCAAATCATGACAGGCATATCATGCAAGCAATCACTCGTGAATATACAAGCGGCGCTCATGGTCCGTTCGTGGTCATTTTGCTAGCTTCACATATACCGAATGTAGTATTACGGAACATGAATGGATGACCAAAGTATTTTACCGGTGCAAACATGTTAATCGTGAGATGCGTGCCAGGTGAGAGACTGACGACATGCCGAGCTCATGATGCGCTCGTGGCCGTTTTGCTATTTCACATAAACCAAATTTGGCACCACGTGACGTGAATTGACGGCGAAAGTAAATCACAAGTCCAACCATAATGACCATGACGTGGAGCAATGTACAGCATAATTTACGTCCGGCTCGTAACGTTGTGCTGATTGATTGATTGATATGTGAGGTTTAACGTCCCAAAATCACTATATGATTATTAGAGACGCCGTAGTGGAGGGCTCCGGAAATTTAGACCACCTGGGGTTCTTTAACGTGCACCCAAATCTGAGCACACGGGCCTACAACATTTCCGCCTCCATCGGAAATGCAGCCGCCGCAGCCGGGAATCGAACCCGCGCCCTGCGGGTCAGCAGCTGAGTACCTTAGCCACTAGACCACCGCGGCGGGGCAACGTTGTGCTGATTTTAAAGTGACATATAAGCCTTCCTAATTCGTGGTTCGCATATGATCAATTCCCACTGTACGTGGAATCTGCCCATTTTCTTTAGGCATGAGTTACCTTTTGAATTATTTTCAGCCCAATAACATTTCGCGTAATAAGCCAACGTGTTCATGGCTGTGGTTGCACGAAGTGTCATAAGATGTTGACATCATCGTGGCGGTAACCTTGTATATATTCACCCTTTTGCTGATACGAGAATACTTTACGCGATAAAGAAACGTCTCGTGCATTTCCCGGAAAGGTGATTTAATCCTATCTGAGCTAAAGGTAGCTTGAACTCAGTTAGCATCACCATTTAGTAAAAGCATGCGTTTGCAAACGTACGTAAGCGTTTACGAGTGTGCAGCTAAAACGTTGAAATACATGTGTTCGGGTAAGATGGTGAACGCAAACCGGCATCCGGTAACACGCCAACGTAATGAAGTAAACGAGCAGTGGTGAGAACACTTAGGGTGAACACGCGATCGCGTGGCCACGCTCCGCGCAGCACCAGTTTGCTGCATCGAGGCGTAGCGACCCATGCTCACATGCACACGCGAGAACTTACGTCGTCGGCTACAATGCTTGAGCGTGCCAATTCATAGTAGCAAAGCGCCGGTCGCACTTGTCTGTAGTATGCAGCAAGAGCGGCACGCTCGTGTGCGCCTACGCCATTTGGATTCGATGTGCGGCCGCGCCTGCTGCACTCACACTCCGCAGTGCGCTACCACGCTGAGCGATGTTCACCTCAACAGCTCTCACCACTGTACAAGCTAAAAGCCGCTACTTTCATCGAGTATACCTATGAACCGAGCTAGCGAAATCTTTAATAGTGTTTGTGCAGGCGAATACAATACATGCGACTATCAGAGGGCAGATTATTCGTTTCATTTTGAATTTTACTTCACGGAACGAATATTTTGCCCTGTGAAATGTCTTGCGCGACTAAAACGAAGGACAATAGGAGCCAGTTCCACCGATTGCAGTCCGATATGGCGCTGAGACAAGCGGGGGCCTAGGCGTGAGCTGGACGCCAACAAAGCGGAGTTTACTCTGTTTGCTGCCCTTAACACCAGACGCGTAAACGCGCAAAATGCAGCTGCTGACTGATTTCGGATTCCCAACAAAGCATGTGCGCCTTCAAGGCGACGGCAACCCAACGTTGTGCCCCCTTGCCGCGACACTTGCCACACGTGCGGCGAAGACGAAGCAGACGACCGAAAAACGACGTGTGAACGAGGATACGTCACAAAATCTTGCGCGCGCGCATACTGCCACCTGGTGGCGCTTTTTATGCCAAGACGTGAGGTCAGGTTACAATGGGAACCGAACCTAGCTTTCAAAAGCATGCTATAATTAATATTTTGCGGCGTACTCACGCTTACCAGTACGTTTCCTAAGCTATCAAAAACTTGGTCCATATAATTTGGCGCAAAAATACAATAAATGAAAAGTTTCGGCTCAGTACCTAGTTACTTTTCACACCACCTCTTTCCATATACGTCTGCTGGCTTCCTATCCAAATTACTGCAAACGTCATCACTGGTTCACCATCAACTAACTGGTAAATATCCTGATTCTTTGATATGCCTAAATCTTCTAACTTACTCCGTTCCGTTGCGCGAAACTTGCATTATTTTCTTATTGAGAACAAGAACGAGGAAGTGCAGGTGACGTACTTTGCTTGTATTAGGCTAACTTCGTCATACCAGTGCGTTTTCATAAATGTGTTATCCTAAGTAAAAGATGCTAATTGCGTACCTTCCACTTATGTTACTTTTTCAAAAATGTTTTCACCAGCAAAAATTCTTATTTGGGATATTTTGCCTCATCTTTTATATTTTACTTAATTAAGTTCATTATACACGTATGAATTGGGCTTCTCTCGAATACAATTCGTTTTTTTTATTATAATGGAAAATCATTACCTATGATTCACGGGCACCACCATCTTCGGCTAAGTTGATGTTTTATTGTTTTTGCACATTGTGGTGTGAAATAATAAGGCTATGGTATACATGCAGATCGTATACATGCACAAACTCAACCGTTCTCTTTTATGCGTCTGCCGTAAGACTGTTCATTTAGTCGTTGAATGAGCAAAACACTTAAAGTTAGCAGTCCGACATCGTGGCACTGAGTTCCTCTCCGTAAAATAGTCTATAGAATAAAACCTCGCGCCAGTGTCCCAGCCATGCTCGGATAGCGGCTCTTCCATCATCAGTAGAATGGAGGCTTCGGATTTGCTAGAGATGAATTTTGTTCTTGAGATTTCCTACACTTGCTTACCGAGCTTTTACGAACGTAAACGATGTTATCATCCTTTAAAATATACTACAAACTGCTGCAGTTCGCGTGACTGTATATGCGGACTGAAGACCTGGAGATATTCAACCACCAGGGTGTGCACTGCTCTGCAATGGCGTTGCAGATTTCTCAACAGGTATTATAGAATTATATTTTACAACACTTCAAAGCAAACAATAGTTTTCGCTCGAAAGTGTGCGTCACCGATTTCTGGAAATAAAAATACTGTATATTTAGTCTGGAGTGGCTCATAGTTTTTCTGAGTGCCCCGCCGTGATGGTCTAGTGGCTAAGGTACTCGGCTGCTGACCCGCAGGTCGCGGGTTAGAATCCCGGCTGCGGCGGCTGCATTTCCGATGGAGGCGGAAATGTTGTAGGCCCGTGTGGTCAGATTTGGGCGCACGTTAAAGAACCCCAGGTGGTCGAAATTTCCGGAGCCCTCCACTACGGCGTCTCTCATAATCATATGGTGGTTTTGGGACGTTAAACCTCACAAATCAATCAATCATTTTAATCTGAGTGCCCTGTCACGTTGTGATGATCCGTCAACCTTTGCAGCGAACCTTTGCGGCTTCATTTCGACATCATGCCTAGGCTTATCTTTCATCAACAAATGGGTTGAATATAACAATGGTCACCTTTCTCGTGACAACAAGACAGTTATGGCTGACCTTTCAAAGCTTACAAAGAAAAAAAGAAGTGACCTTTCGTGTAGACGCACCAAGGATGACAGAAAGTGAGGAAGCACAGCACGTGTGTGATAAACAATTTCTGCCATGTTTCTCATAAAGGCGAAGAGGGGAATGGGTTGTTTACATAAACTATATACGCCAAATATTTTCACAGTTTGAAAGCTATCGATTTCTTTGTCGCCGGGCCGACACGTGTAAGAATGTTGCGCTCTTCACCATTCGGTGTAAATGTCATAGCCACTTTGCGCGAAACAAACAATGACGGAGGAAACAGTACACACCGACAAACTGGTTCATTTTTCAAAATGCATCTACTCAAGTGTCCAACATTATCTGGGCGATCTTTTAAAAGAATACGAGTGCTCACGCGTGTAACAATCACGTGTCATTTTAACGTCCCTAATCAGCGCACCCACAGCAACAAATACGTCAAATGCATATATAGATAACAACTTAGAACAAAAAGCATGTCAGATAAGCATGATGACAGGAGTGAAATCTTTTTGTCTAACAGGGCAATGGTAGGATCGCTGATGTGCTTTTAGGGGCGAAACAGGGAAGTTTATTGCAAACTGGTAACAACATTTCAAAAGAGTACAACTGTCTGGTGTAAGAAAATCACTTCAGTGGCGTGTACAAACAAGAGAACATAGACACGATGTAACACACAGCACTTCCAATATTCTCACCGATCATGAATCACTAATGAAACCAAAGAGAAAAGAAACGCAAAAACGCAGTAAATTGGAACAGATTCACATATTACGTGCGACGAGAAGCAATTTACTCTCCCGAGTTAAATCGGCAGTAAATAAAGTTCAATATTCCCGTTCCGAACTCAAAAAAATAAACGTGTATGCCACCTTCTGATAAGTGCTTCTTTGCTCTGAGTTTCCATCTGTTCGGTAAGGTACCGAACCATGATCAATGTAATATTCTGTAACGCTGGGTATGCAGCTCGTTGGGGTCGTCACCATGCTTCCGCCATACAGCTGTGACGCCACAAGACGAACATTGTGACGTACAGTACGAGATGTTCAAATAAGCCCCTTCTGCGCTGTTGGTTTGAAGGAATTGACACTCCGAAATGACGACGCACGACGTGCCACACGCCTTTGGCCGCTCCGCATTCAAACATCGTGTGGCAGATCGTTCCTCTTTTCGCGCAGTTGGGGAAGTGGTCATTGAGAACGACGTCCCACTTTAACAGTCTCTGACGAGTGGGCAACGCGTCCCATTGCCGCAGGCCAATCAAATTCTCTATTTCCGGTACGTGGTTGTTCCGCCATTTCTTTCACTTGCTGGGCCTATATCTCTCTTTTTCCTCGTCAGTAATCAAGCGACTGATTAACATTTCGCTAATGCGCGCGGGTGCGAGCTTTGCAAAGTATTCTTTGGTGGCGTCGCCGTCAACCGAACGCTTGAGGCCCTCTGCTGCCTTATAAAAGGCATGTGGGTGTTCTGCTTGAGGTCCCCGGTACCTTTCCGACGTGAATGCGGCTCCAAGAGCTCCGGTTCAATATAGCAATAAGCTACGGCCAGGATAGTTATTGTCCTGAAATAATTTGTGAACTGTTTTTGCTGCAAGTGCCTTTGTGAATGTCGCAACATCTGGCAGACTGAGTCCTCCACAACTTTTAAAGAGCTTCAGGAACTTTTGTTGAACTTTTGGTGTCTTCGCGTCCCATAAGAAGGCTCCAATCAATGACGCAAGGCGGCTCGCAAAAAATTTTGTATGAGTGCAATGTGCCCGATATAAAAATCATATGCGTATGCTTTGGTTTTCACCACCGTCACTTTGGCGTAAGGTGACAAATTGAAGTCGGTGGCATACGCAAAAACCTGCGCAGCTCGGTGTACGGCGTCCTCCCTATTTCTTCTGGCCACTTCCCCGTCTTGAAAGTATACCCCGAGAACTTTTACGGCATCCACGTATTGAATATTACCCGGCAGAGAGCCGTGGAAACTACCGAAACGAAGGGCTTCGCTTTTCTCCGCATTCAAGAAAGCACCCGATAAACTGGCATACTTTTCGAACAGCTCCAAGAAAGCGTGGTAGCTGGCTTGGTTTCGCACGAACACAGAGATGTCATCCGCATAAGCAGTGATGCTAACTGACTCCAGACCTGTCATTCGAAAGCCCTGAATATTAGGGCACTTTGCCATTTTCCTAAGGAGAGGATCTATGGAAAGAACAAAGAGCACCGGTGCGATTGGGCATCCCTAGCGAACAGCTCTTGTTACTGTAAAGCTTGCTGTCTCTACGACATTGATGAGAAGTCGGCTGGTCATGTTGGTGTATAGAAGCTTTATACAGCGGACGTACTGCTCAGGCAAACCAAACATTCCAAGTACGCAGTATAGGTAGTCATGTTCGACCCTGTCAAAGGCCTTAGCTTGATCCAATGACACGAAAGCACCGGTAACGTTTTTGGCGTTGGCATAGTAAAACAAATCTGTTATCAAAGAAAGTGTTTGAAAAGTTGACTTACTCGGCACTGCACACGTTTGCGTGGGTGACACTATATCGGACAGAAAAGGTTTTAGCCTCAAGCCAAGGATTGTAGCTACAAGTTTGTTGTCCGTGTTAAGGAGGGTAATTGGCCTCCATGATCGTGGATTGTGAGGATCCATGCCCTCCTTTGGCAGCAAGACTACACGGCCCTCACTGAAATACCTCGGCTTTCGCCCATCAACAATAAACCCGTTAACCATGTCAGTAAGTGCGTCGCTTAGGACGTCAAAGATAGTTATATAAAACCCCGTCAGTATTCCGTCTCGACCTGGAGCCGTGAGAGTGTTCATTTTCCTCAAAGCTTGACAAACTTCATCTTTCGTTGCCTCAGCACAGAGCATATCAGACGCCTCAGGACACAGCGTGGGCAAGCCTTCACAAAATTTTGCGATTCTTTGATGCTGATTGCTGTATTTGAAGGGATGTTCTGCAGAGCAGAACCTTTCAAAATGCGCTCAAAAGACCTCCTCGACTGATTTGATATCTGTGACGATGCTCCCACCGCTGTCCATGCTGCACCGACAATACTGGGCTGGTGTTTTCCTACCCCTACTCGCTGTGCGTATGCCAAGTTACCTAGTTCATCCGTAGGCAGGTGCAGTTCCTCAGCGCGTTTAAAAGCCCCTGACCTTCCCCTCAACAAAAGGTCATATTTAGCCTTTTTGGCCCCAATGTACTCTTGAATTGCGCCGGTCAGATTACCTGCGCGTTCAACGATTTGAATACGCCCCAATGTTTCATTCATTTGAGGTGTTAGACGTGCATGGCGCATTTTTCCGGCCTCCTGCGCAATCACACGCCATCTGGCCTTCAAGAGATCCCATGCTGTCGGCGTAATTCGCGGCGTGTCTTCCAAAGGCGCATAGATATTCATGCGCATATCAGATACCGAAACTTCATCATTTAAAATTTATGAATTCATTCGCCACAACTTGGAGCAATGCCTTTCCAGCTGGGCCTTCATGGTGGACAGCACTGGCATGTGGTCGCTGAGCTTGCGTTGCCCAGGCGCTAACGAAATGACATCGCATGTCTCTAAATTTTCAACAAGCTCGTTAGGGATATAGACTCTGTCGATTGTGCTCTGAGACGTGCCCTGAACGCGCGTGGCTCCAAAGGTGTTCCCATGAAGCGTTGTTCATGCAACTACCAGCTTCAACTCTCTACATATTTTCTGCAACTCTTTCGAATGGTATGTGCTTTGTCCGTGACTAGGGCCTCGTATATCTCGAATTGAATCAAAAACACAGTTGAAATCGCCTTACAACACGCACGGTGCTGAATTTAGCAGGAATGACCTGGCACCTCTAAAAAGTCATTGGCAAGAGACCTATTCACAGGCGCGTAAAAGTTGAACCGGCTTTTCTGGTCGTTTATTCACATGTCCACCGCAATCTCACGACCTTCTACATCGAAGAGGCAATGCGCACCCCGCCTGAACCTCGAATTGAGAAACACGACACCGGTGCCACGCAACTGCGTCTGCGTTAAGGAGAAGAAGGCTTCAACCGAAAATCTAGTACAGAATGTCATAATGTCGTGCCGCGTTCGAAAGTTGCTCTCTTGCAGAAAAAGCACGTCGACCCCGAGCGAGCGCACAAGGTTCATTATCTTCTGTTGTTTTACAACATCTTTGAAACCACGAAAATTGAAAGTCATGAACGATAGCCTTTCCAATTAAAATAAATTTAGGGGGAAACGAAACAATCGTTTTTCCTCTCTTTTTTTAACAGCGATGCGTAAGGGGACGGCACGACTTCTCCTGTGTGAAGCGGCAGTGGATGAAGTCAACTGGTGATACTCCAAGGACTGGCGCTGAGATTCACTCACGCGCACAGATAGAACGGACCCAGTAAGCAACACCAATAATAACAGAAATAGTACACGCAGCATGCAACGTAACTCACACGATGCAATTACTTTAACAGGGTATAGTCACCACACCACAGAGCTCACAAATTGGCATATGAAGGTTCCATTGTGAATGACAGTAACATATGGAGTACTAAACAGTTTGCATGCATCAGAGACAACAAATGCATTGTGGTTGTACGGCTGGGAAGCAAGCATTGCAACGGTAAAGAACAGGAAGCGGAAAGAATGGATGTGGGCAGCACAAACTAAAAAAAAAACATTGAGTCCTCACCCGCATCAGGTGATGGATCTCGGTTTGGCGAATCCACTTGGGGCTTTTTGGATGCTCCGGAGGTGGTGACATCACTTCCACTGCTTGAACTACCAGACTTGGTGCGGCGCTGAGAATTTGTGGCTCTAGACAAATTGTTGGGAGAACACGTATTTTCAGGAAACAAAGATACCGATTGCGAGGCTTGCGAAAATTTGTCACTCCTCCATTTTCGTGATGGTGACCGGCTCCTACGATGTCTGGATGTCTTGTCGGACGATTCTTCTTGGGCCTGTACAGCGTGTGTGCGAGGCGTGCTAGGTTTCCTTGAAGACGTAGTCTTTACTTCTTTCGTGGACGTCGTCTTTACGCCACCTTCCAGGGCCACAGTTGGCCGTTCATGGAGCTCGTCACTTGCAGTTGTTGCCTCAGAAGGTCGGAGAGATTTTCCCGGTTGGCCAGCACTCCGAGATGCTCGGGACGCTTCCTCCAGCGGTAATGCGTTTGAGGGTTGTTCGTTTTCTGTGGCCTTGAGTTCCTCTGATGAAGACGTAGCAGACGCACTCGGCGTCTTCACAGCGTTGCTGGGATCTCGTGACGACGTTGTGGGAGATGACAAAGCTGCGGTGTCCCCAGTCATCGCAGAAACGTCGTTGTCACTCGTTGTGCCTGGCAACGCGGCATCAACGCCGCTGGCGTCTTCTGTCTTGGCGTCACGAAATTCTGTGTCGGTTGCGCTGTCTTCATCCCAACAGTCTGGAATCTTCTGTGGCCGTGGCTTGGTTTGGCGTTCCGAAACCTCCATCTGCCTGGAGGTTCCAATTGGGGTTGTTCTCTTCGAATCACTCTCTCCAAGTTCTGGGAATTTGTTCAGTGACTGTGAGGTGCTCTGCGCTGCGTCTGCATATGACTTGGGACGGAAGCAATCCTTTGCCGCGTAGTCCCCATTACAGCGCTTACACTTGGACACACAATCCTCAGATGTGTGGCCGAACGTGCCACATCGTTGACAGAAGGGTGTTGTGCAGGTAGCTCCAACATGACCTTTCTGCTGCAGATGCGCATACTCTGCGCATACAACGATACTCGAGCATCACGCGGTGACCTTGAATTGATAGGAAGTTAGGGGCGGGCTTGGCCATCTCGATTCGGACGATGCGGGTACCAGTGTACGTTGATTGATGCCTTTGCAAGGTAACAATTGTGATACCCTTCACTTTTCCATATGGCTGAAGAGCTGAAATAACTGCGTCATCTGACACGTACGGCGGGAGGCGGAACACACTGACTTGTACGCTTGGCGCCCCGACTGCTTCAACTTGTGCTTTGTGACCTTGTAGCTTGAATCCTTGGTTTACCATCAACTTGGTTGCTTGTGCAGCCAACGGAGCTGCAACTAGGAACTTCGAAGCTCCGAGGTGTTGCAGGAACAGCACCCCTTCACTCCCCATGACGTCTTCGAGGCAATCGATGATCTTGTTGACGGACGCCGTCCCCTCCGGGATGGTGAAGTTGAATCAGTGCTCTTTGAGGGGGAGCGCCGCAGGCCTTGACGTTATCCTCGCTGGTCCCGGCAGGGGCCCACGACGATGGCATCAGGCGTCAAAAAACTGGCTAACAAAGTCGCGAGTGGACACCCGGCAGCAACACCGCCGGAACGCTGACCGCGTTGAAGACTGGAACGCCGAAGCTTCTTATAGCGGACACCCGTTCGTCCCTTGTAGTCGTAGTAGTAGTCGTAGTGTGTAACCAGTCTCATACATTTTGACCTCCAAGTTGGTGCCGGTAGAAGATTTCTTCTGTGCGTTTCTGAACAATAAAAAATATTGCTCATTGTACATGCCAATGGCTGCTGAGGGGAAATGAGAGACACGAGATTTCGGCTTTTAGTTAACGCGCACGCTGCGATTTTTTTATTGTTCAACAACGCACAGAAGACAAGAAAGGGGTGCTACGTTATAATCGCTGAGCGTAAACTTCTAGGTTTTAGAAAGGTTTAGCGAGCGTTGGGCCACGGTGCCATTGCCCCGCCGCGGTGGTCTAGTGGCTAAGGTACTCGGCTGCTGACCCGCAGGGCGCGGGTTCGAATCCCGGCTGCGGCGGCTGCATTTCCGATGGAGGCGGAAATGTTGTAGGCCCGTGTGCTCAGATTTGGGTGCACGTTAAAGAACCCCAGGTGGTCTAAATTTCCGGAGCCCTCCACTGCGGCGTCTCTCATAATCATATAGTGGTTTTGGGACGTTAAACCCCACACATCAATCAATCAAATCATCAAAGCCACGGTGCCATGAATACATTGAACTAGTATATAACATGAACTCGAGGTGGTTAAAGGTGGGAAGTAGACACAAAGCGCAAGCCGTAAGAAAGCGTGCGTGTGCCTCCCCTCGTTCAGTCCTTGGAATGTCCGCTGGATGGCGGTTCTTCTATATGAGGAATATATGATGCAAGATGGTGGTACTTGGAGTGTTGAATAGGTGGACGAACGGACACATAGACAGATGCATGGACGGACGCATGGATGGCTGCATGAGCGGATGGACGCACGAACAGGCGCACGCACGGACGGGCGGATGGACGCACGGGTGGCCACACAGACGCACGCATGGATGAACAGAAGCAAGAACGAATAGACGGACTGGTGGTTCGCCCCACTATCCATCATTCAGTCCGTGGATATGCTGCCGTTTTTTTTTTCATTAGCTCTTAAACAACTGTGCCTTCACAATCTCTCTCGGTGTTTGATTCAGGTATTTCAACAAAATGCTAGCGCTACTACGCTTAGATGGATTCAAACATTTTTGACAGTGCATGACCGAATGCGTGCTAGGGTAGCCTTTCAGGCTGAACAAATGTTCCCTTAATGTCGTGTTGCAGCATGTCCCACCCTGCCCCACGTACACCTACGTAAGGATTTTCCGCTATTCTGCCGCAGATAAATTTTTGCTATATGCTCTTTGGCATGTTCTGTTGCTCTTGGCGCACTGGTTCGAGACATTGTGATCCCACGTGGTTGTTAAGCGCGCGAGTGATGATTTATTCATGGAAGAATATCTTAAAAGGAACTCTAGAACAATTTGAGTACCAATGAAATTATTTCGCTGAAAAAGCGTATTGTCTAAGAAATGCAACGCCGCAAAAAATTTCAAAAATGAGTGCAGTACGAGCGGAGTTACAAAGTTTGTCACATGCTGCAATCGCATTTTCTGTTCTCTCGTCTCGACGAAAGCGCCGCAAACTAAGCAGGGATGGACGGAAGGGGCAAACAAAAAAAAAAAAAAAACGTCACGCTCACTCGGGACCTTGAGCAACATTTTTCTTTTTTTGTCATCGAATACGCGGCTTTTTCACTGCATTCGGGCGCGCGCGTGGACAAGTGACGGCCTCTTGCGGTGATTTCCTTAAGAATCGAGCGTGCCATGTTCAAATCAGCCAGTGGCTGATAGATGGGTCATCTACGTTTGGTTTTTGGGCATATTCCATGATTTGTCGTGGGAAGAGAAACAATTTTTAGCTGAATTTCATAACTCATTGTGAATTCCAGGTGATGTGCTGCACTATAACATTTGGCTCACGTGTTCTCGGAAGCCTCTATTTCCGATCGGCAGCGTTTTCTGACGGTGCTGAAAAAGTGTGGCAGAGCTCCTTTAAGGTCGAAGGTTGTCCGTTAGCGGCGTTGGCGTGATAACGATAACAATGACGCTGATGACAATTATGATCACGGACAACAACTGACTTGTGCAGCGTCTCGATATGCTCTGTGATGTATTCGTACCACTGGAATCAAGCGACAACAACCAGGGGAATCTGTAGCGTACTCGTCTTTGACAATTTCAGCCTAGATGCGATACAACAAAGGAGTAGTAAAAGATTAAAAGCAATACGAAATTCACTACTCTACGCAGCATAGCATTCATCACCGAGAAACTTTTTATATGATCGTACACCGCTTTGTCACTCATTTCATGCATGAGTGGTTAATGTCACGGGTGATGTACGGTAAGACCAACCGATCACACCGCTTGGTGCACTCGTCATCATTCACTTCACGAATGTGCAAGGTCGTTTTTTTTGACGAGGTCGTGCAGACCATGTTGAGTAGTTGAGTGGGTGCATCTTCATAAATACACCAGTTGTTTAATTGCGCTCGTTCATGTGCACTCCTTCTTCAACCCATGTTTGTTTCGCCTAAAGTGGCAAAAAGATGAATTCATTGAAAGTGGGCCGTTTATCAGTTTTGCTTTAAGGGTAATTGATAATTTAGTACCTAGGCAAAGAATGTCCAGCAAACCTTTCTTCGGAAATTAGGGTGCGAGTTCGTATAAGTTGTAAAAAGGAGAGAAGGGTGCGAACTTTTCATTTCAAATTATATCGTGTTCCACCCAAGCTTTATCATTTGGTGGGTACAAAGAATTTTATGCATGTATTCCTGCGGAAGTTTATAATGTGGCTTAGAAAAACGAGAGTTGGATGAGCTGATATTCCATTGTGGATGGCGTGCTGCGCAAAAACAAAACACATATAATAAAAAAGAGAGCACAGAAAAGCGCAAACTGATAGCTGAAGTTAATATTTAGCAAAACACATATATGAAGGAAAGGCAAGGGCACGTGGTTACCACATCATGTGGGAAATTTCACATCGGTCAAAGCAGGCGCTGTCAATATAACCGATTATTGGACCACAGACATTCTCTGAAAGAGCAGCTTTACTTAATAACTGCCGTCATTGCAAGGAATATAGATGCCATCCTATACTAAATAAAATGGAAGTGTTGTCAAGGGTCAAAGATAGGTTCACGCAAGAGATCATCTGAGGCCAATTTTTCATACATAAGTCCGGCGACAAATGTATGGCGAGGCCGTCCGTGAACGTGCATAAACGTGAGGTAGATCTAATCGTCAACCTGTAATCATATCCATGGGTCGTTATCTTTCCTTTATATCTGTATTTTTAAATGAACCTGAGCTGTCAGCCTGCACCTGTCTGTGCTCTCTTCCTTCCTGTCCGTGTTTTGTGTGTGTGTGTGTGCAAACTGCCATCAACATTATTATGGGCCGTCCTACCGGGCCCCTTCGTTTCACGTAAAAGTGAATTCGTATTGGTTTTGCATAGGAAAGGTTCCGCAGCAAATCACTGAAAAATCGAATCACTGAAAAATCCAGTGATTCGAGCCTAAATTTCGTCTGTTCATCCTAAGCTTCAAATTCCGTCGTCACATACTGGTGGTGCGCATTCTCGATGAAGAAAAAAAAGTTAGGAGTGGTACACACATACAAATATAAGTTGAACATAGTATACGAGTATATGCAAAAAAGCAGCGCCTAGTGTGGCTTTCACATCCAGTCACAGTGGCAGCAAGACGCAAATTCCCCCGCGTGAAAAGTTGGAAATATTTATTGCATGTGGTGAAATATATTAGTGTACGTACCATGAGACAACTCACTAAAGCTGGCGATAATAGTGCTTGACACTTCGGCATTATTTCGTTCGTTACGAAAGAGCAATTCCATTGAAAAAATTCAAGCTTCTACGGCTTTCCAAAAAGAGAAAAGCGAAGAGATAATGTATACCTAAAGCGGTAAAAATGGTGACAAATCTGCATGTTACACCGCAAATGTCGTCGAAAGACGATAGTCTTGCGTCTGGAGAGAGTGAAAAAAAACGTTTATTCGATATTCTGCGCAAGAAAATCGGTGAAGGGTATTTTGCAGGCGCTGCGTTAGAGGGCCTCGCGCGTGTAGCGGAAGCGAACGAGTGCATCGGGGCACGTTAGACACAAACGCCATCTGGCAGTTTTCTTCGAGAACGAAGGTGTGTTGCCCGCGGAGAAAGATGCGCGCCAATCTCGGAGGTGATAAGATGTAGAACGCAAAGCGACGGGCAGGTGCCACCACCGTGACATCGTAGCAAAGCAATGGAAACTCAATTTTGAGCATCGCATTGCACTCTCAGCGCAGCGCGAATAAACGCTACATTCCTTAGAGTTATGTGTGTGCCTCTTCTAGTATAAAGGCAGACATACAAAGCATCGAAGCGTTGTTGTGGTGCCTCAGATGTGTACAATAATTGCTATGTAATTGACAATCACACAACTAGAACGCTAAATCCTGAGCAATATCGCTGGGCGTTGTGAATGGGGTTGGCCGTTTGGTGCCGTCTGAGGTATCGTTAGGGCGGACAAAGAGACAAATGTACAGACAGACAGACTGACAGACAGACAGACAGACAGACAGACAGACAGACAGACAGACAGACAGACAGACAGACAGACAGACAGACAGACAGACAGACAGACAGGCAGGCAGGCAGGCAGGCAGGCAGGCAGGAAGGAAGGAAGGAAGGAAGGAAGGAAGGAAGGAAGGAAGGAAGGAAGGAAGGAAGGAAGGAAGGAAGGAAGGAAGGAAGGAAGGCACGCAGGCAGGCAGGCAGGCAGGCAGGCAGGCAGGCAGGCAAATAGGCAGGCAGGCAGGCAGGCAGGCTGGCAGGCAGGCAGGCAGGCAGGCAGGCAGGCAGGCAGGCAGGCAGGCAGGCAGGCAGACCAAAATTTTTCCGCCGAAGGTTCCCAAGAAAGACTATCGTCTTTAAAAAAACGGCAGTCCTGCACGGAAAGCGTAGGCCAGTCAAAGCAACATCGGGAAGAGCGCCGACCCCACTGCGAATTCTCCTATGGCTACGAATACATGTACGCTTGCAAGGATCTCCATTAATTGCCCAGCCGCGGTGGTCTAGTGACTAAGATACTCGGCTGCTGACCCGCAGGTCACCGTATTGAATTCCGGCTGCTGCGGCTTCATTTTTGATGGAGGCGAAAATGCTGTAGGCCTGTGTGGTCAGATTTTGGTGCACGTTAAAAAACCCCAGGTGGTGGAAAATTCCGGAGCCCTCCACTGCGCCGTTTCTCATAATCATATGGTGGCATATAAACCAAACACATCACTATTCTAATAATTGATTTGGGACTGACGATGAAGAATTATGGGTGAGTCATTTGTAACGAATCACAAGCAACCAACGACCAACTTGTAACGCGATTCAAATTCTGTGACACTTTGTAGTTATTTTACTCCTCTATGACTTTCTATTGTGTATGTTAATGCGGTTCTTTTCCGATATTACACTTCAGTCTAGGGTTTTGTTTTCTGCTTTTTACAGGCAGTAACCATGGAGCCAAACCGTGAGAGTGAAGTAGAAGAACAAGGATGGGGTATATCACATTCGGCAAGCATTCTCGAATCTTGAACAGTAATCTGCCACTGCCCCTAAAGAGAAAGGTATAGAACAGCTGCATCTTGCCAGTACTTGCCTATGGAACTGATACCTAGAGGCTTACAAATAGGGTGCAGCTTAAAGGGAGGATGACGCAGCAAGTAATATAAGTTAAAATTATAGGTGTAACCTTAAGAGACAAGACGAGAGCAGAGTAGCTGGAAGAACAAATCGAGGTTAAGAATATCACAGTTCAAATCAAGAAAGATAAATGAACATGGAACGAACACGTAAGGAGTAAGCAGGATAAACGCTTTTCTTTAAGGGTATTTGACTATATTCCCAGAAAAAGCAAATGCACGAAGGAGAGACAGAAAGTTGAGTGGGCTGATGAAATAAAACTTTCGCAGGTATAATGTGGAAACAAAAGCACAAAGCCAGGTCATTTTTGGCAGATTACAGGAGAGGCCTTTGCCCTGCAGTGGATGTAGTCGGAGTGATGATTATGATAGAGCTTTAGTGCACTGGACTTACGAGCACTGGCATAACTCAGTGGTAGAATACTGGGCTGGTATGGAGAAAACCCAGATGGGAACTCTGTTCAATCTTGGGTATTTTTAACACGAACATGTTTTATGACGGGATCCAGCATGGCTCCACTGAGATATTTCTGTCGTGGATATGACGCTGTAAAGTATGTACTAACAGACTGTCAAAAAAAGGACAAAGCCACGCAGCGCGAAACCAGCTACCTCTTGATCTGCAGCGCCCGGCATTCACCACCAAGCCACGGAATGCATATTGGCAGACCTGGTAACGACAAGCCACTCGTAAACATCAGTTACCGTTTGGCGGTCCTCCTAGCTCCACAACTTGAGCACGTTTTCCTCATAAGTAGCAAAGTGACGTGACGGGCTCACGTTGGGCGCGTTCCTCTCAAGGCTGTCGTCTCTCACGTGTGGATCGACGCCGTCTCCACAGAGAGTGAAATCTCCTGCGAGTGCCTCTATCATATTTGTAATTTGCAAGTGCATGAAAGTCCCTTCGCTTACTGCCACGGTGGCATTTACGAAAGAAGCACGTTGCTCGCGCATGAGTTAACAATTGTCCACTGTTCGCGCTTGTCCTGTGCATACTTGGAGGTTCGTTTCGCGTGTCTTTCTTTCTGTTTGAACAGCGCGATTTCAGTGACGTGCTGTGACAGTCCGTGCTCGTCCAGGGCATGGTACTTTCACAGCAAAAGCTGTTATGAAATCACATGGTTCACGTGAAGTGCCGCAGTTGTTCACCGCCACCGCCAGTGCCCGTAACAACTATTGCACGAAATAAGAAAAGAAACTCAGTAAAAAACACCAACAAGTGAAGGACACAATGGGATTCGAACACGGGTCCCCTGCGTGCTAGCCCCGTACTCTACCACTGAGACACGCCGGCTTTTTTTGCTTTATTCGCTGTTTGCAGACACTAAGTACGCACAAGAACAATGATGAAGGCGTCACAACAACAAGGTAGACTGCCGTTGAGCCACGCCGGTGCTTGGTACTCCGTTGCAAACTGACCTTGTGAAGGCTTTATATCAGGAAAGGAATCTCGTTGATATGAGTAATAGAGTGATTAAGAATAGTAAATGAACAACTAGGTGTCACGCAATACAAAAGGCACAACGACTGGGTCGTCTAATGCTCCACCTCTTTACAAAAGGTTCATAAAGCTCACCTACTCCCTGTGGCGCAATCCCACAGTGAGGGATTGTGGGGACCCAAAAAGCTTCTGGTGTAGCTGTCCATCGTCGTCAGTCACAACACAAAAATATTGCACAAAGTTCCTTGCAAGTGGGCAGCGGGGGCTACGCTTCTCGGAAGAATCACCAAAGATGGCATAGTGAATGTCCTTGTACAACAAAATGATTGATACCATTGTGGGTACCCTTTAAGTGCGCTTGCAGCACCTACTCAAAGAGTGCTAAAGAAAGGCTCTGCAATACCGCTTTTCCAGCTTTGGCTGTGACAGTGCAGCGCGTTGCGCGCAGTCCTTGCGGTTTTTCGTGCGTGCTTTCTGCTTGAGGTACGCGCTGCAAGTTTCTAGCTACTTTGCAGATTTCAGATGGCTTTGCCTCTTGTTGGTGCCGCATTCTTTTCTTAACCAGTGTGGAGAAACAGTGCAATATAAACGCTCAACTGAGTTTGTGAAAACACGTTTCACTTTGCTGTTTTAACGGTTGCTAAAGACAGAACATTCAGTCGTGTTTTTTCTTCTTCTGTTTCATTTTCTAATTATGGGTAATATAAAATAAGGACACAGGCAGCGGCGAATAACTACGACACCCGTGTTGTGCTATGATAACAATTTTCGCAGTAGATTTCCAATTGCGATAGCGCGACGTTGGGCCAGCTGGTGCATAGCTTAAGAAAATATTTGGAGCGCAGCTACTACAAGGAAGAAAAAGAAATGAGTAAAGACAGGGCAGGATGCCAGTCGTCTTCACAAGACAGGATATGTTGCACCCTATTCTACCTTCTCTCTCTTTGAGGGCAAAGGATCTTAAGACTCCACAATGTCCGCCAAGAAACAATGTCCGCCAAGAAACATGCAGCAAGTGCATGTGAACTGCCGGCGTCTGCAGCAAATGCATGTGAACAAATCAAATCATCTGGGAACCATGAAAAGGTTAATCCCGGCCATGTTGGCCGCATTTTTGATGGAGGTAAAATCGTTTGACGCCCGTGCGCATACATTTACGTGCTCGTTAAAGAACTCCGAGCGGTTGAAATTTCCAGAGCCCTCCACTACGGCATACCTCCATAACATGGTGGTTTTTTCGTAGTAAACCCCATCAATTATTATTAACAATGAAAGGTTATCAAAAGGCTGTTATTGGTAGCAAACAAAGTAAAATGCCTCAACAGCGTAAGAACGCCAACACTTAACCACTCATCAATCAATGCACACGACAGCGCAAAAGGTTAACAGCAGCTGAATAAAACGCTCTTAACTATAACAAGTTAGAATACCACAACACCGTAAAAGAGGCAAAGCGGCGGTACCAACAACTTTCCCCAGAGTTTAAGACGGAGCGAGTGACGTCCATAGATCCGTCAAAGTCTATTGACGCCTGCGACAGTAATTTTTTTTCTAAACATAACTTACAAAAGTACCTGGTGAAAACATTGCTTCGTTTCTTTGGTTTAGCAGACGAGATGAAACTGGTGGCCGAGCGGCCGCCAGCGTACAATAGGTACGTTGCGAAGTCTTTGTACTTATTGCAAAATAATTTACCAAATTGTGAACTAACGGAAATTCCACGCACTAATATCTATCAATTTCCGCGGCAAATATAGCCCATGAGCAGCACACACGACTCCGCATAAAATGACGCTGGTGCACGAAAACCGCGCCCCTACCCGCTGAAGTACAAAACTTCACTTGTTTAAGAAACAGCAGGCATTGCCAACGGCCAGCTGCCTTGCGGCGGAGGAATTGCCACTGTTCGAATCATGTCCGCAATGCGGCCGGATGGCAACCCTGTGTCATGTTCCTCACGAATGTTCTGTGGCACGCACTTGCTGGTGTTTGGAGGCCAGTATACATGTTTCAAGTTATTATGCAATGCCAGTAGCGTCATACACTCTCATTCAGGTGCCGGATAACAAACGGCATATAGGCGGAGCGCTCCAGAGTACTGACTAAAATCCTGTCGATAGGGGGCCCAGCGATAAAAAATACCTGTGAGCGCCACAGAGCGCGGAAGTAATGCCTATGGCCAATGAAAGCAGGCGTAAGAAAGAAAAAAATAAGAAGAAAGGGAGAACTGCCGTCTCTGTCGCGCCAGCCTGGCGCCAGGAGCCGGCACGGACTTACGCAGAACTGTTCAGCGACAAGCGCTCTCAAAAGCGTAAAATAATGTTTTTTTTAGTTACCGTGTCAGGGCCGGGCCGCCTACGGAAATGTCACGCCTAACGGAAGGCCTTATCTTGTTAGGAAACATTAGACCTTAAATCCCGACTAATCCTTGTCCTGGCTACTCTGAAGGCCACCTTGAATCAGGCCGGTTTCTCTGGGACACGGCCACAGAGCCGCGTAAAGCGGCGATAATTTAACTTGATTTTTTGCCTGCAGGCTGGCAGACTAGCCAGGATTTGAATAAGAGCGTATACATTCTTGTTGAGTTGATATTGCGTATTGGTGCTTTCGTATTCGGGAAGCGGACGGGACTAGCACACCTGTGGAATCACCTGCAGAGGGCCATGTTTCCTCTGCGACCTACGAGCTTTGATGATAACACATCTGAACGAAGAGCTAGTCGTTTTAGGGAGAGAAGCTTTCCTTATGAGCTAGTCAACATAATGTATTCTTTTTAGAAAGAACTAGGTGACCATTACTTTCCTTTATTACTGAGGATGTCGGCTAGTGTTAGTCATTTCACTCAAACTTGCGATAAGTAGAGCATATTTACTTATTTATTTATTTATTTTTATTTTTTTGTTCCTTTTCCTGAAGTTTAAGTATATGTGTGCACAGTATTTATTGTGCGCGCTAGATAATTAGTTTACAGGTACAGACAGTTCCCATCGCACAAATGCATGTGTATTAAGGCGTTATGAATGTCCTGAGTACGAAATTGTAACGAATGAATGTCTTCAGTGCATGTAAAATTCTTCAAGAATTAAAAGCCTCTTAAACGCACCATTTTTTGTCGTAGCTTTGTAGCAGCGCACAATGTTTTATTTAGGTCTCTGTAAAATTGCGTCAAGCATTTGTCTTATACGTATTCTTTCGCAATTTTGAAGTTCTTAGTGTATAAGTGTCTGCAGTGTTTGCGTATACTGACTGGATCAATAAGTATTCCTTCTCTAAAAGCCAGATATATGGTCGACCGAAGGTGAAAACTCATTTAACTAAAACTATTAATCATTGTGGTTTAACGTCTGAAAACCTGAATCACTTACTTGCGCGGATTGTCAATGCCACTGGTGAATTACGTAACAACGAACAATCCCCGGTGTTTCGCCTACTCGTAAGGATTCACTTCACGAGGATGCGTACATTTCTTTCCCTATGACATTTGCGTAAAATATTTTGTTAATCGAATAGTTAAAGAGGAGCTGGAACCTGTTATGTTGCTTCTGCATAGTGCCGTTTGTATCAAGCAGCTATTGTGAGAGGTTGATGCCATGCGTATGCATACTGCATATATTTCAGAAAGCGAAACGGTATTTCACAGACTCAAGCTTGTTAAGAAAAGGTCTGTGCCAGTGGCCTTGTTTCAGTTTAAATGGCTTTTATTAATGAATTATCCCCAGAATATTTCAGTTGAGCACTCAGATTTCAACTCTAAATCACTTCCATTTGTTTTCGTAACATTTCCACCACTAAACTGCAGGAAATGCCTATTATAATGTGAGGAGCTCCACAGAAAGTTGACTGCTTTAGGTTACTATACAGAAGGTAGATTGCCACTATCCCTTAAGAGGAAGGTATATAACAGCTGTATCTTGCCGGTACTTAGCTACGGAGCAGAAACCTGGAGACTTACAAAGAGGGTTCAGCCTAAATTGAGGACGACGCAGCGAGCAATGGAAAGAAAAATGGTAGGTGTAACCTTAAGAGACAAGAAGAGAGCAGAGTGGATTAGGGGACAAACGGGGGTTAAGGATATCATAGTTGAAATAAAGAGGAAATGGACATGGGCCGGGCATGTAGCGCGTAGACAGGATAACCGCTGGCCATTAAGGGTAACTAACTGAAATCCCAGAGAAGGGAAGCGGGTTAGGGGGAGACAGAAGGTTAGGTGGTCAGATGAGATTAAGAAGTTTGCGGTTATGAATGGGCAGCAGCAAGCACAGGACCGGGTTAACTGGCGGAATATGGGAGAGGCCTTTGTCCTGCAGTGGACGTAGTCAGGATGATGATGATGATGATGATGATGATGATGATAATGATGACGACGACGATGATGATGACAAATTGTTCTTAAAGCAAAGCAGACTAATCAATAAAAAAGGCTATGTCTGTCTTGCCTCTGCCGTCCTTGCGAATGAACTCTACGCTGCGGTGGGAAAGCTTTGCTAGAACTATAATTATTTCCCTAAGCAATAATGAAAACTCTTTAAACAGTCATAGAACGAGGCCATGTAGAGCAGGCTCATTAAAACAAAAGTTCATAAGACTCACGTAGATGGAGGTATTAGTTATCAAAAGTGAGGTTCCCAATCCAGGTGGTACCGAATGTAAGCTTTCCGGGTGGTCAAGAAGTGCGCTATCCGGCTTATGTCAGAACAAAAAGCTCACGTAACAGTGAAAGAAGCCTTGTCGCAGCATAATTCGGTGGCTAAGAACATCAAGTCCAAAATACCACACTCGAATGTTCATGCTTTGCATTAGGTCTATAGCGCTTATTCGTTTTTTTTTGTGCCATACTACAAAAATGGCTATTTTCGTCTAGCGTGCACTGTACAGCGTAAGATTAGGTGGCAAACACTGCGGTACCATTTCTCGCACGCAAGCGGACAAGTTCTTCGCATTTCATTTGAGCGTAACAGAGAAACCGATGAGCTTCCAATTTCAAAAAAAAAAATATGCGAAGCCTCCCAGGATACCCTATTCAACGCATGCTGCAGAATACTAACAAGCAAACGTAGAGTTAGCATTCTTTCAGTACAATTCAGGCGGGAAAAGACCTGCACTCATGCAGAGACTCATAACTTATGCTCACAGTTCTGTTTTCTCATTTTCACGTCACTTCGGAGTTTGCTACCGACCACTTGAACTTTAATAAACCCGTTCCGGTTTTTCAGCCTAAAACCTAGGCCCCGAGGGAAAGTAAGAAACTCAATGCCCCTTATCAGGCTAGGTCACCTTACATACCTCTGTACACGCTCAATATGATTTCATTTTCGTGTTACATTCACGTATGTTAGCAATAAATATTCCATTCAGGGTATATACGTTACTTGTAGTAGCTATGTTTTTTGTTATATATACTGGTATATGATGTTCATACGTCCTACTGCAAAAACGTAAGAAAACCACAAAACTTACACGCAGGAAAACATCAGTGTTCTCATGTTTAGGCGCGGGATGTCAACAGTAATGCAATTAGCGGAAATTGTTCACGACCTCACACAGATAACTGACGATCCTTGTCAAGCAGATATTTTATTCCAGGAGTTTAAGAAAGCTTTTGATCGCGTGTGTCACTACAAGCTAATAGCAAGACTGAAAGTAATCATGGGCGCGGGAAGCATTTATGCTTGGATGGGTAATTTGTTATCCCAGCGTTCACTGTTCGTTCGTGTCAATGAATCATCAATGGAAATTATTTTATTTTTTTATTTTATTCAGAAATACCCTGCTTTGCTCAAAGGCGTATAAGCGGGGGGGGGGGGTTACAGCTTTGAAAAAAAAACGTCTTCCTTCCCATCTCCCATTCAAATTGTTGCCATCTCATCTGGTGTATCCCAAGGCACGCTCTTGGGGCTTTTACTGCTTTTAATTTAAATTAACGACATCATCACTAACACGGAATTCAACATAAAGCTCTTCGCAGACGACTGTATTATCTATGAAGAAAGATTGTGTTAGGAGGACCTCCTCACTCTCTACACACAATGTAATGCGATAAGCACCTCGTGTGAACAAGGGCAAATGCCTATTAATACCAGTATATCTGTGCCATGACTGTGACAAAAAAGCAGGACCCTTAAAAATTTACGAACTCAGTGACACTGAACTATAGTTTATCACCTCAAATACCTAGAACTCACTCTAGCATCCAACCTCAAGTGAAATTAACATATTGCCAACATATTCTAAAAATCCAACCATAAGTAGTTCTTTCTTAAACGTGCTTGAAGTCTGTTTTTGCTCTCATCAAACTTCTCAGTATCACAACCTTTGTGCTTCCAATGGTTGTTTATGCTAGCACTTTCTAGTTCCGTTTTAAAATTACAAATGTAATCAGGTTGTGAAAGTTCAAAAAAAGTGATACGGTCCATCTGTAACAATTACGAACGTGCTGACTCACCCAATGAAATTTTAGCATAATCCGGTTTAGACACTCTGGCAGTCACAGCTGAACAAGCTGGCTTAAAATTCCTACAGAACCTTCTGGATAACCGCTTCAAAATAACTACTACCAAATAAATCACCTGCTCTATATCGCGGATATCGTGTAATAAACACATTAAATAGTTAACTGAAAAAATCTGCAACTCCAACACCTTTAAATACTCAATTTTTCTACAGCAGTTAGGGATTGCAGCAGCATCGACGCAGCAGTAACAAGCACAAAATCATCATCAATATTTTGGGGCGCGAGAGAAAATAAGCGCCCACCTTGAAAAAAAGAAAGTGCCATATTTATGCAAACAGTTTTTTTTAATGACTTCTTTATGTTGCATTAGATTATATTAACCTTGATTCTTCCGTTGTATACACCAATGTTGTAATAAAAAAAACACTTCTTTGTATAAAATGCCCTTGCGCACTGCCCTGCGTTTCTTCTTTTGAACCAGCATTGTTATTAGTATGCGCACCTGCTTTGGTGTCAAAAAGAGACAAAGAGACTGGCAGTACTTAAAATGAAATAAAAATAAAATAAGGAGTTGGATATGGGGTACGCATTGCGTGTTTCTAAAGTTTGATTACTTGATATTTTCAGTTACGTGAAAAACAGGAAAAACACAGGAAATTCCTGCATTCCGCGTGTTTCAAAACATAATTGCGCACGGTAGGAAACTGTTGACAGATAGAGGTGCTTCGCCTCAGCGACCGCATCAATTGACAGAATGTGACAAGAGAGTCTCGTATTAAATACATTAGGCACCGCTAGATTTTTCAAATCAGCTATATGCCCACTGGCTAGCGGAAATGCTGCGACAGTAGGTGCGGGCCCCAGCCGCTGAGCACTTGGTAACGTTGCGTCCGCTTTACTGGACCGTATAGAGTTCCTCAATGCGAGCGGGCATTAAGGAGCTCATTTGACTTTACGGGTCGAAGTTGCTGGCGCTGTCTCTCAGGCCGCTTGGAAAACCAAACCTAGTTACGGAGCCCATAGTTATGTTGCTGCCTCTCCTAAAATATTTCCAGCACTGGGCTTCAGATGGTGCCATGCCGTTGTAGACCCCCGCCAAAAACGTATGTTTTCTCTACAATGTCGGCTACTGTGCTGTGTTTATTGTAATGCAAAAGTTTATTTTAGCTGGCAGTGGCCTTTCGACACGCAGGAAGGCATCATTCTGCCTCGTACTCCTGTTGACGCTCTTGCTCTTAAGGTCAATCTTAGCCAAACAGTGTGCTGCAGGTGTGACAAATGATCTTTCACGCTTTCGCAAGCGCCAAAGTGCTTAGTGATTGCAAAAACTACAAAAATATCCTGCAAATCACTTGCTTTTGTATAACCTACAATGAAGGGAGTACAAAGACTGTCTTTCAAGAGCTTCCAGAAATTGCTAAATTCTTGAAAGTTGGTTGTCAGAATCTGAGCTAGTCAGTGCAGCTCTCCATTTCTGCCTGTAGTTTAATCTGGGGGTCGTGATATTCTCTTGTGACAGGTTCGGTAAATAACGCCAGTCAGGCTATAGCTGTGAAACGTTATCCTCGGATAAGAGAAGGAGGGGAGCGTTTCATCTTCGCAGCAAAAAATTACATGTTTGAAGAAACATATAGAAACACGAAAAGGCAATGATAGAATCAACAAAAGGTAAACTGACAAACAGAGTCCTCATGGAATACGTACGCGGTTCTCATTTTCGAGGGGAAACCTCTACGCGTCTAAGCTCTGTCTTTCGAGTACAGCCGGTGAAGTTCTTTTGTTGGAGTCCGGAGGCGTAAAGAGACAGATGCGGCTCACTGGCGGTTCACGCCCATCAAGAGTTCAGCGAGGAAGCCACGGTTGTTTGAGTGCACAAGCTCGGGCCCGTTGCTCGACAGCTCGCTCCCACTTGAGGTAGACGACGTCGTCTGTGGCTATTTCTTCTGCTCGGACACCAGAACCAGATCATGCCAGGAACTTGCCAATAGCCTCGGTGGCTGAAGGGCCAGCAGGACCTCGTGAGTGTCGTTGCTGGCTAGGTGGATTCTTGACGTCCGGGTATCCGCACTCGATGAGCTCGCACGCCGATACCTATAGCCGCGTTCTTCAAACCATGAGCGCGATTCTTCCTCTTTTTTCGGTGTTATGGCTGTGGATTCTGTCTGCAATTTTATTGTGTATTTCGTCTTTTTTTTGCGAGTGTTTGCCGGACTCGCACAGGCAACGCATTGCCAGTAGCCCATCTTCGAAATCTTGCCGTGCCAACTTTCAAAATCCCCTCTCTCGCGCACTTCACTAAGAACAAGAGTCCCCTTTTTTGAAAAGCTTGTTTTTCAAAGAAAAGTAAACTGTTGTTCGGTGCGCGACCAATCACTAAGTGTCGTCGATGCACAAAGCATCGTTAACAAACGTGCAAAAAATACGAGCCAACGCTAAGCATTTGTGCTCAATTGCGCGTAGTATCTTTTCCTCGAGGCCAACGTTAATGGCAGGCATACGACACTGGTTGGAGGAAGCCACCATTCTCTTCCATAAGAATATCGCACATACATTATTCGGAGGCCTCGAACTGAAGCACAAAATCAGATGCTTTGACTGTGGCTTCGGAAGACAACGCTGTCTTGAGCGATCTAAGCACTTCTTTACACGCGTGGTCTTGTTCTTCTCCATCTTGCTAGTGATCTCAGTGAGTCGCTGTGCTTTTCCGGAATAGCGAGGTATCTACACTTGGATCTTGAAGTTGGGTAGCAGCTTCTGAGACTTCTCTTTCTCTATGACCAAAAAGTATATGTGTTGGGAAGCTACTCTTGGCGGCGGCTGTCCTCATAGTTCTTGAACATGTTGATATGGACAAACTTTCTCTGTGTCCTAGGTCTAGCCAGTAGTCCTAATAATTTTTTAACCAGTTTCTGGAAACGATCTCTTCCAATGCAACAATTTGTCGTTGTTTTTTTCTGGAAAGTGGGATCAATGCGCGGTCACTAGCTTTAAGTTCAGGTTGCCTGCTCTGGCGGTCGTAATACCTCTTTTGCGACACTTGTCGTGGGCTCCGGTTTTGTCGTGCAAGCTCTAGTGTCTTCTCATTCTGTTCTCTTGCATCCAAGACATATCCGTACTTCGTCTTAATTTCTTCGTGCTTTTGTTCACGAGTCCATAGCTCTTTCAATATGCTCATAGGTACACGAATATGTCGGCCACAGGTAAGTTCAAACAATGAGAACTCGTAGTTTGCCTGTGGGGCTTCCCGATAAGAGAACAAAAGAGGTGCTAGCAAGCGATCCCACCATATAGGCTGTTCTTGAACCAATCTGCGAAGCATCTGCTTGAGTGCTTCATTAAACTTTTCTACCATCCTGTTGCAAAGAAGGATGCTATGGAGTGCAGCTAAGATGATTGACAGCCAGTAGTTCGTTCACCTCCATCATTAGATATGAGGTAAAACATGATGCCTGGTCACACACTTCTCGTGGGAAACATATGCGAGAAAACATCTCGACAAGCCCCTCAGCCACTGTAGCTGAATCAATTGCTGTTAAAGGCACAACATCAAGGTAGCGTGGCGAAATCCATAAGAGTCAAAATATATCAATGACCTTTTGCTGAAGTTTGAGTGATTGATCCAATGATGTCAAACGCCCCATGTTCAAAAGGGGTGTCGATCAACGCCATGCGCCCTAGAGGCACCTTGCCTACCTTGTTCGGTAATGTTTTTTAACGGGCGTCACATGATCGGACACATCTGCGGATATCTTCTTGTACCTTAGGCGAGTAGAAAGCGTCCATAACTCTATCTATAGTCTTTAATACACCCTGATGACTTGACATGATATTCTCATGAGCCAAACGTAACACTTGGCCCCTCAGTGACTTTGGGGCTATGGCCTGTTCAGTGCTCTTACCAGGGGACAAGAAGTACTGCCGGTAAAGAATACCATTCTTGACGACGAAAGCAAAAGCTCTTCCCCTTTATTCGGTGTCATTGCTCTGAAGCCTGTCTGCATTTTTCTCATTTTTCTTTAGTTTTCCTTTCTTGTTCGTTCATCAGTCATCGCCACACTCGCACAGGCAACACATAGCCAGTATAGGCGATCTTCATAGTCTTGCCGAGCACACTTTGCGCCAAATACCCTCACTCGTGCACTTCACTTACACCTCTCCTAAACTGTTTCTAAATCCCAGCGTACTATTGGCGTCTAATGAAACCCGCACAGCGGCACGCATTCGCGATAGTACAGTGCGTGCCGTCCACTTATCACGACGGACAGGCGCGTGCGTCCTGTTCGGCATCTCAACGCATAAGTATGTGCCTTGTCATTGGGAAAGTAGAGGGCACGCACTATACCATCACAAAGGCCCACCGCTGTTCGGGCTTCATTTGACACGATAGTACATGCTTTAATGTGGCTTCTCTAGCATTATACAAGATACATTTGGCCTTGAGGGGTTTACTTGCGGAAGCACACAGCCAAGTTGTACCAGGTGCGCGTAAGTTTGGTCGTATCAGCATTTCTGAAGAAAAGAAAAATGTGCTGTATGCTATTTTCCATGCGAGAACCATTCTGTTCGCCATTACATTTCGTTTGAAAGCGTCCCCACTGCAGATCACCTGAGTCCTGTTTATTTTTTGTTAGGGAGTGAAAAAAGAGATTTATATTGATCCACTTTAACTGCTGTGGTAGACGCATACACATAAAAATGGTTGAGTTAAAGCGTGCGATGCTTGATGACATTATTAATTCACGTAGCAATGAGCAAAAACAAGAAAACAATAGCTTAACAGCCCAAGATGACGGGGCCTAGATGTCGTATGTCAAATAATCACTGAGAGAGAACAGTCTAGCTCTCTACCAATTCATCTCTTCCTCGGCTCCGAACGTTTAGAAGGCTCATCAATAGACAATATCTCTGAAGAATGAAGTTTAGTCACCACATACGATGTTGCTATTATTTTCAAACATATAACGGATTATTTATTATTTTTTTATTTTTACGCCTATCTCTTGCTTTGGCAGTCTACAAATTTTGATGTATTCGTCTTCAACGCGTAGTTCTCTGGCCAGCTGCAGGCGTGACATTCGTAAGTCATGTTCGTACAAAGCACGTGAACTTCAGCCGATGAACACTGATTGTCTTAAACGCATTCGTTCGCTCAGTGCACCAACGCCTCAAATGCGCTACTTTTACTGCCGTCGGGCTGTGAAATGTGTTGGCGATGGTAGCCAGAAAAAAAACATGCAAACAATGCACACTGCAACTCAAACTTGCTTCGGTCATGTCTTACAATAACGTGTGATAAGAAATATTGGCCCCCTATGTGCATGTTACAATGCAAATATCATCGAAAGACGATAGTATTGCGTCTAGAGAGAGTGATGATGATGATGATGAACAAACTTATTTAATTAGCAGAAAGGTCCTCCTCCCCTTTCAGGTGCGAGAGGAGAAGGGAGGGCTAAACCTAGATTACGGTCATGATCCCATGGGCCCTGGCGGCGTTTTCGGCCTGCCGTAATAAGCGGGCTTGTAGTTGAGAGTCAGAGCTGAGGAGCGCGGTATCCCATCCACTCCCGTCTGGAAATTCGCCTCTCATTGGGGCCAGCGGGCATGCCTATAAAATGTGGCTTAAGTCGGCCCTGTTGTGGCAAAATTTACACTTGTCCAAATGAAGTTCCGTGAGTTATTTGACGTATGCATGTGGGAGGTAGTGTCCAGATACTGCACCAAGATGGCCAATCCTTCTCTGGTGAGGTAGTGCGTTCCCGGCGGTGGTTACCGGTGAGGCCGTACCCCAGGCCTTGTAATGCAGTTCCATCACCACGCGGATTTCTTTGAACCGGTTGGGAATTGCGCAGCACCGGTACTTGAACCACGGACCTTTTGCATGCGAGGAGGATGCTCTAACCACTATGCCATCGCTGTTCCTCATGGCCCTCAGTTCCCAGCCGCTGCGAAGCAACTGACCACGGCGGCGGTCAGACCTACAACGCAGCAGAGGGTGCTAAGAATCTCTGTATCCAGATAGGCCGCCATTGCAACCTGAACTTGGCAACGTTTAACGCTAGAACCTTATCTAGTGAGGGAAGTCTAGCTGTACTATTCGAGGAGATAGAGGGTGTAAATGGGATATAATAGGCCTCAGTGAGGTTAGGAGGACAGATGAGGCATATACGATGCTACAGAATGGGCACGTCCTCTGCTATCGGGGCGTGGCTGACAGAAGAGAACCGGGAGTGGGGTTCCTAATTCACAGGAACATAGCTGGAAACATAGAGAAATACTATAGCCCCAATGAAAGGGTGGTAAGTATTGTAATTAAACTGAATAAGAGATACAAGATGAAGGTGGTACAGGCTTACGCGTCTACATCCAGCCATGATGACGCTTCAGTTGAAAGCTTCTATGAAGATGTGGAATTGTCAATTAGTAAGGTGAAAACACAGCATACTATACTCATGGGAGACTTTAATGCAAAGGTAGGGAAGAAGCAGGCTGGAGACCACGCAGTAGGAGATTATGGTTTCGGTACTAGGAACGCCAGAGGAGACCTACTAGTAGAATTCGCAGAACGCGATTATTTACGGATTTTGAATACCTTCTACCGAAAACGGGGAAACCGCAAGTGGACATGAATGACCCCTAATGACGAAAATAAGAACGAAATAGACTTTAAAATGAGTGCACAACCAGGCATTGTGCAGGATGTGGAAGTGGTTGGCAAGGTACGAGGCAGTGACCATAGAATGGGACGGTCTCGAATTCGCCTCGACCTTAAGAAGGAACGACAGAAACTGATACGCAAGAAGCCAATCATTGAGCTAGCACTTAGGGGGAAAGTAAAGGAATTCAGAGTCTCACTTCACAACAGGTACTCGGCTCTTTGTGAGGAAACTAACCTTAGCGTAGATAAAATGAATGATAATCTGACGAGTATTATTACGGAGTGTGCAATGGAAGTTGGAGGCAGGGTAGTTAGACAGGACACTGGCAAGCTTTCCCAGGAAACAAAGAATCTCATTAAGAAGCGTCAAATCATGAAAGTCTCAAACACAACAGACAAAATAGAACTGGCAGAGCTTTCGAAGTTGATTATTAGGCGTAAGGTATGCGATCTAAGAAGGTATAACATGGAGAGAATTGAACACGCTCTGAAAAACGGAGGAAGCGTCAAATCAGTGAAGAGGAAACTTGGGATAGGCAAAAATCGGATGTATACGCACTAAGGGACAAAAAAGGCAAAATAACTATCAATATGGATAGGATAGTTAAAATAGCGGAGAAGTTTTACAGACATCTGAACAGTAGACGGGACAACCACGACTTTAAAACTATAAGAACTAGCAGTAACCAAAATGACACCCCACCAGTAATGATAGAAGAAGTCAGAAAAGCTTTGAAAAGCATCCACAGAGGCAAAGCTGCTGGTGAAGATCAGCTAACATCACATCTGCTGAAAGATGGGGGACAGATTGTGTTAGAAAAACTAGCCACCCTGTTTACGAGGTGTCTCCTGACGGGAAGAGTACCAGAGTCGTGGAAGAACGCTAACATCATCTTAATACATAAGAAAGGAGATGACAAGGACTTGAAGAATTACAGGCCGATCAGCTTGCTCTCTGTAGTATACAAGCTATTTACAAAGGTATTGCTAACAGAGTAAAGAAAACATTAGAATTCAATCAACCAAAGGGACAAGCAGGATTTTGAACAGGCTACTCAACAATTGACCACATTCCTACTATCAATCAGGTAATAGAGAAATGCTCAGAGTATAACCAACCACTATACATAGCCTTCATAGATTACGAGAAGGCGTTTGATTCAGTAGAAATATCAGCCGTCATGCAGACACTGCGGAATCAGGGCGTCGATGAAGTGTATATAAACATCCTGAAAGAAATCTACAGGGGATCAACTGCTACTATAGTGCTTCATAAAAAAAGCAACAGAATACCAATCAAGAAGGGTGTAAGGCAGGGGGACACAATCTCCCCAATGCTATTTACCACGTGCTTACAGGAGTTTTTCAGATGCCTAGATTGGGAACAGTTAGATATAAGAGTTAATGTAGAGTACCTTAGTAACCTGCGCTTCGCCGATGACATTACATCGCTGAGTAACTCCGGGGACGAATTGCAACTCATGATTACGGATTTAGACAAGGAGAGCAGAAAGGTGGGTCTTAAAATTAATCTGCAGAAAACGAAAGTAATGTACAACAACCTCGGAAAAGAGCAGCGCTTCGAGATAGGTAATAGTGCACTTCAAGTTGTAAAAGACTATGTCTACTTAGGGCAGGTAATAACCGCGGAGCCGAACCACCATATTGAAGTAACTAGAAAGGTAAGAATGAGGTGAGCACATTTGGCAAGCACTGTCAAATTATGACATGTAGATTGCCACTGTGCCTCAAGAGGAAGGTATATAACAGCTGTCTCTTGCCGGTACTTAGCTACGGAGCAGAAACCTTGAGACTTACAAAGAGGGTTCAGCTTAAATTGAGGACGACGCAGCGAGCAATGGAAAGGAAAATGGTAGGTGTAACGTTATGAGACAAGAAGAGAGCAGAGTGGATTAGGGAACAAACGGGGGTTAAGGATATCATAGCTGAAAGCAAGAAGAAGAAATGGACATGGGCCGGGCATGTAGCGCGTAAACAGGAAAACCGCCGGTCGTTAAGGGTAAGTAACTGGAATCCTAGAGAAGGCAAGCGGGTTAGGGGGTGACAGAAGGTCAGGGGGACAGATGAGATTAAGAAGTTTGTGGGTATAAAATGGCAGCACCAAGCACAGGACTGGGTTAACTGGCGGAACAAGGGAGAGGCCTTTGTCCTGCTGTGGACGTAGTCAGGCTGATGATGATGATGATGATGATTATGATGATCAAATGAAGTTGCGGCACGCAGCAGTTCATTGTTACCGGACTAGGAAACGCGTGGGTCTGGAGTAGGCGCCACGCCACCGCCTGTCCTTTGTTGAATGACGAGTGTGCGGGAGGATAAATTTTCCTGCTTAGCCTGTAATACTGCGTAATGTCTCTGTAAGTGGTCATCCGCTCTAATCTCGCATCGTCCTCCCCGTTCGACCAGGGCAATCCAGAGGGTCGGTCTGTAAGTCCTCGAGCTGTATGGTGTGCAGCCTCATCGCCGGGCAAGGAGGAGTGAGCGGTTGCCGAGACTATTTCTATTGTTCGTTGGTCTTTGCATCCAGCCAATATTCTTAAAGCTATTTGGGATATTCGCCCTCGTGCAAAGTTTCTCTCAGCCGTCTGCGAGTCGCTAACAATTAGTGAAGTCGAGGTGGATGCTATGGCCATTGCAATAGCTGCTTCCTCTGCCTCTTCTGCAAAGCTCGTTCTCACTGAGCCGCTGACCTTATGACTTCCTTTGTAGTCCACTACTGCTATAGTCTTGTTGTCATTTCCTTTGTATTTGGCCGCGTCTACGTATGTTGTTTCTGGTGAATCTTTTACGTTGTTATGTGTATTTTTCGCTCTTTTAGCTCTCTTTGCTTTCTGGTGTTCGGGGTGCATGTTTTTTTGGAATCGGTAAGATTAGTGAACATTTCCTGCTTTCATACGGTATATCCTTTTTGGCGCCAAATTGATTTGCGTAGTTTATACCCAGTTCTTTTAGTATGCCTCTACCTGTTTTACTCTGCGTTAGTCTTTCATATTGTGCGACTTTTTAAGCTTCTAGAAGCACTTCCGATGTGTTGTGAAGCCTTAATTGAAGTAATTTATCATTAGAAGTAGTTATTGGAAGTCCGATCGCCTGTTTGAAAACTCGTCTAATGATTCTGTCAATCTTTTCTCTCTCGGCCACTTGAAGCCTTAGGTACGGAATCACATATACAATACGACTGATGACAAAAGCCTGTACCAGTTGTGATGGTTAAGGAACGTTCGTCACTATGTTTGTTGATAGCGGACGAGAAAGGATTAACATGACTTTATTTCATGGCATGGGTGGAACGGCTGACGGCACACGGATACGCTACCGTGTGCAGCACCGTTGAGTCGGACGTCGCGGCCAACCCAGCAGTCAGGGTCGCAACTCCTGAGGTCCAGGATCAGGCCACGGCTCACGAGGACCACACCCGGTAGGCCTCGCCCACGAACCTGCTCCCGGCCACTGCACCCAGGCAGGAGCCGTTCGGCAGGTCTCAGCCTTGGACCTTGAACAGACACACCGGTGCTCGACCTGGCCGACACGTACGGGTCTCACGTCCGGCTCAGGAACGCTGCCAGGAACTCGTCCTCTCGAGCGGCGCACCGCTTTCTCTGCCTTCGTGGCCTCAACCCTCGAGCTCTCTTTTCCGCATGTTCCTTCTTGGCCAGGGAACCGCCAGGTACCCTCGGGTGCACACTGCAGCTCATGAGCTCGTGGCCCGCGTCCGAGTCTGGCGCATCACTCGGCACCGCTCGGCGATGCTAGATTCATCCAGCAACTTCCCTGGCACCTAGATCCTCGGCCAACCTGGACCTCGCCCGGTTCCGTGCTCCTCTGTGCGCACTACCGCGTCTCGCCCGGCAGAACGTCTCGCTCGTCCCTTGCCGATGTGCGACGCTCGGGTGACACCGGCGCTTGATGGCATGGGTGCGGCCACGGAGCAGTCAACCCACATCGGAGACGCGATGCTCCATGCGGGGCATGGCCAGCCCATCCAGCGAAGAGCGTGCGCCGACACGCGATGCTCGACGCAACCGTGACCATTAGCCAGGCCAAGTTCATCGCTGTGTCGAACGGCTGACCGTGGAGACGCCTCGCCGAGATCCGCGATGCCCTCGGCAAGGAAGAGAATAGCAGGTGAGGCCGCGCCCCGAGATGCAGTACTCGTGCCGGCAATACCGTCCCAGCTGGTGGTTGGACGGCAGCAGCGTGGATGGCCGCGTTCCCTGGCCGGAACCTGGATCGCCTGCGTCCAACGCTTCGGCCCGCTGTCTCCCGTCTTTCATCAAGCCAGACCCTGAATGACTCGAGTTCTTCCTTTTCGTCGTCTTCATCACCCATTGGGTGTTCCTCTTCAGAATCTTCCTCATCGCTTAATCCAGGTTGGACATCCACACTATCTTCACCTCCATGCACTTTGCTTTCCGATGTGTGACGCTTTGGTGGCACCGGCGCTTGATGGCATGGGTGCGACTACAGAGCAGTCAACCCGCATCGGAGACGCGATGCTCCATGCGGGGAATGGCCAGCCCGTCCAGCGAACAGCTTGCGTCGAGACGCGATGCTCGGCGCCAGGGTGACCATTAGCCAGGCCACCTACGTCGCTGTGTCAAACGGCTGACCGTGGAGACGCCTCGTCAAGATCCGCGATGCCCTCGGCAAGGAAAAGAACAGCAGGCCAGGCTGCGCCCCGAGATGCAGTACTCGTGCCGGCAATGCCGCCCCAGCTGGTGGTTGGACGGCAGCAGCGTGGACGGCCGCGTTCCCTGGCCGGAACCTGGATCACCTGCGTCCAACGCTTCGGCCCGCTGTCTCCCGTCTGCCGCTGCTTCGGCTTGTCCCCAGCCACAAAGCCTGCTGCCACGCAATGGTCGCCCGTGGCCCAATCGTGGCACGCCACCTCTAAGGGCCACCACAGGTCATCAGCTGATTAGCTGACACTCACGCGCACATTACACGCGACTTGCCCCGCACTTCCGTCGTTGTCGTTTTCTTCACTCATCACAATACCCCCCCCCCCCGCACAAGAAAGTTGTTTCAGTCAAACAACTTTTCTCACAATACACAGTGATGAGGAAGAACAGTCCCGTGGACTCACGACTCTCGAGCAGTGGTGGCGGAGATGCCTGGACCAGCGCGGCATCGGGCCTCGTTTCCGAGCTCTCTGGTCCCTCATTCCTTTTTCCTCAGCGCTCACCCATGCCAGCAAAGCCTCTCCACTCAGCCCCATCTCCTTCCCTAGCTCAACTAGCTTTCTCTTGTCGTCCATTCTCATCGGCCACACACAAACAACGTGAGGCTCTCAGATGTAACGCGAGAGCTTAATCCTGGCAGGCTCGCCATTTATTGTGATGGTTAAGGAACGTTCGTCACTATGTTTGTTGATAGCGGACGAGAAAGGATTAACATGACTTTTTATTTCATGACATGGGTGGAACGGCTGACGGCACATGGATACGCTACCATGTGCAGCACCGTTGAGTCTGACGTCGCGGCCAACCCAGCAGTCAGGGTCGCAATTCCTGAGGTCCAGGATCAGGCCACGGCTCACGAAGAACACACCCAGTAGACCTCGCCAACGAACCTGCTCCCGGCCACTGCACCCAGGCAGGAGCCGTTCGGCAGGTCTCGGCCTTGGACCTTGAACAGACACACCGGAGCTCGACCTGGCCGACACGTACGGGTCTCACGTCCGGCTCAGGAATGCTGCCAGGAACTCGTCCTCTCGAGCGGCGCTTATCATATCATTTTTCTTCATACCATAGTGCCGGTTTGCAATTCGTTTAGGTAGACGCATACTTTGCTGCCCACTGGTTTCAAGTAATCTAATCGCCTCTCCGTTATGCCCGTTCGAGTTGATTCGGAGTCCCAGAATTCTTATGCTTTCGACCGTAGGTGTTTGCGTTTTTCCAGCAAAGACTTTAATGTTAGGTTTTTCCTGGATACTTTTCCGACCCCTACATGTCGGGTTATTGAAGAGAAGTACCGATTTTTCCGGTGAACATTGTAATCCTGTATGAGTGGCATATTCTTCTACAACATTTACTGCGGCTTGTAAAGTTTCCTCTATGTATCCGTCATGACCGTCTGCTACCCATAAGGTAACTTCATCTGCATAGAGGCTATGGTGCAGTCCTGGAATTTTCTTCAGTCTGGTAGGGAGACCTATCATGGCCACGTTAAAAAAAGGGGGATAGGACTAAGCCTTGCGGCGTACCTCTGCTGCCCAGACTAAACTCTTGGGATTCTGCTTCACATAGTATTATCCTTGCAGTCCGGTCAGTTGACAAGTCTTTTATATAATCGTATACTCTTTTTCCTACCCCTAACGCTTGAATATTGGCAAGTATAGCTTTATGTGATGTATTATCGAGTGCCTTTTTAAGATCTAGGCCAACTATTACCTTTGTGTCGTGTGTATTGAGACCCGAATTGATTATTTGGTGTTTATACTTAAGCATAATGTCCTGTGTAGACGTTTTCGCTCAGAAGCCTACCATCGTAGGAGGAAAAGCTCATTGTCTTCCATATATTTTGAAGGGCGAGCTAGGAAGACATGCTCTAATAACTTTCCTATGCAGGATGCCAGGCAAATAGGCCTAAGATTATCAAGATCTAGTTTCTTGCCTGGCTTGGGAATCATTATGATTGTTGCCGTTTTGACAATGCTTGGGTATCTTACCTTTTTTCTCAACACTTGTTCATATCATCGGTGAGGGCTGTGATAGATTTGTCGTCTAAATTTCTGAGTATTTTATTCGTGATACCTTTGGGGCGCGGGGCGGATGTTGTGCTCAGTTTCATTAGTTCCGATCGTACCTCGGCCTCTGATATGGTTCGGTCTAGAAACTCATTTTCTTTACCTCTGTACGAGCTTAATTGCTCTTTGGTTTTATCCATAATGTATCTCTGTCTGATTTCTTCAATCAGTTCTTCCTCCGTGCCTTTGTATTTACGGACAAGTCTAATAAAGTTTTGTTGTTGTGCTGTCTTGCTCGCTTCCGAGTCTATCAAACATCTTAACAGGTTCCATTTTTAGAGAGACTTATTTGTTTTTCCATAGCATCACATTTTCCCCCCAATGTTGTCTGCATAGTTACTCCGCGTACTTCTCAATATCTTTACTGAGGGTGGCTATCCTTTTTCTAAGGCGTTTGTTGCGTTTTTGTGTTTTCCACCGTTTTTTGGCTCTTTTTTGCCTCCCATATATGTAGGAGCTTACTGTCTGTGCTTTCTAGTAGCTCCTGTTTTTGGTGTGGTCTTAGTTGCCATTTGAATATTTTGCTTAAGGTTTCTAGCCATTCATCTAAGTCTTCGATGACATCGTATGCTTCCTTGTCTCTGATTTTTCTAAAACTATCCCATTCAACCATCCTTAATTCTTGGCCTCCTCTTTTACGTGGATCTGCTTTAAGCGTGGTGTCAATTATACAGTGGTCACTGCCCATATTTTCTTGTGTGTTAAGCCAATAAGGTTCGATGATATCCTTAGTAAACGTGAGGTCAGGAAACGTGTCTTTGGATACGCTGTTTTCCATCCTACTTGGGAAAAGAGGGTCGGTTATTAACGTAAGGCCCTCCTGTTGGGCGTCAATCCAGATATTTCTACCTTTGATGTTTTCTTTGTCATAACCCCATGCCGCATGCAACGCGTTGAAATATTCTGCTACAACCAGTGCTTGCTTTTTAGTAATGCTGATCGTTTTTCTGAAAAGTGACCGAAATTTGGTTTTTTGTCTAGGGCTGCTATAGACATTTATTATGAGTAGACTTTCACCACTCTTCTGCGATGGAACTAACTCAACAACAACATGATCGACATCGCAGATTTCTGTATCATGTTCTATCACCGTGAGATTTCTTCGCACGATGGTTGTTACGGACGTTTTTTCATCAGGGGTATTATAGGATTTCTAATTTGACAATTTAGCCATTCCTCCAGTTTCCTGTAAGGCGATGACGTCTGGTGCCTCCTTTCCGCTTAGGTACTGTTGTAAATTACCCCGTTTCCGGCGATACCCACGACAGTTCCACTGCCAAATTTTATGCTGATTACGTCGTCCCATGTCTAGGAACGGTCCCTTCCCACGCACTTTTGATTACTTCGGTCGTAGTCGGCCGGTTGTAGGGTTTAGTAGTAGTTTTAACCGGTCCTGCTCCAATAGACCTCAAATCTGTTTGCGTGTTCTCCACCAGCGTTAGACGATTTTCTATGCTATCTATTCTTTGTTTTATTTCTACGAGCTGCAGCTGCAATCCAGCAAATGGTTGTTGCATTATCTTAGTAAGTTCTCAGAGCATATTCTCGACTTCCTGTTCCAGGGGTTTTGAGAGGTCTTCATTTTCTACAGGAGATATTTCATCTGCTTTTCGTTTCGATGCATGCACTATATACTCCTGTGCAGGCGCTGAAGTTAAAGTTTGACTACACGATGCTATGGAGATAGTTGACTCGCGTAGCTGATTTTGCCTGAGTTTAGCGTTCTCTTTCTTTGGTTGTTTTAATTCGTCCCTCTGTTTTGCGTTTTCACGGGTGAGTTGCTCTAGCATTTTCTTAATATGGTTTAGCTCTTGACTAAGTGTGGATCCTTCTGCCACAGCCTCAGACAAACTCCAAGACCGGAGAGACTCCCCTGGTACCTCACCCACCCAGCTCCCCAGTTGTCGACTGCCCCGACCGCCGCCAGGACCCTCGTGGGACTGTCCTTCAGGTGATGTCGTTGCCCTTGTCTTGGATTTGGCCCGTGACCTGGATCTGTGTTGACGAGTGGACCTTGATCTGGATGTGGATCTGGTTTCGTGTTGAGTCCCTTCTCTTCCCCCTTCGGTGAGTGGCAGGAAGGAGCTGGAACAATCTCTGCGTCGTCCTCCTCTGTTCTGGGTGGCGTTGCCGTTCTCCTCCGTTGAATTTTCTGGTGAATAGTCTCCCTCCGTGCCTCTGTTGCTCTAGCGTTCGACAAAATCTTGACTTCTCTTTGTTCATCGCCTTGTTGTTGCTTCTTTTATCACCATCTTTTTTTCAGAAGATACGGGGTCCTAAACCGTTCTTCGGATTTTGTGTCCCCTGTAAGATGACCTTTCCCGCAAACATTGCACCTAGGGTCGCACTGGTGGTTTTCAGTTGGATTGAGCACCCCACAACCACGACATTTCTTGCTGTCAGGCTGAGGGCAGACATCCGCCCGATGTCCAGTTCGTCCACAAGTGGTGCATTTTTCATATTGCTTCTTGTATAGGAAGCACCTATATTCGGCACCACGGTAGTATACGAAATACGACACAAACAACCCTTCGAAAACAATGACCACTGAGTCCGTAAGTCCTATACGTCCTGCATGTAGAATCGCCGGCTTCCTCTGATTGACCTAGCTTTTTTCTACGTCTTCTTGATTATCAATTTTCGGTATCCCGTGTATAAAGCCTTTGCATGTGTTTTCTGGTGCTGTTACATAAGCGGCAGTTGTGTAGCTCTTGTCATAGATCATAATTTCATTGATGTTGCTGTATTCCTTCACATTGGCCAGGCTAGGTGTGCTCATGATCATGTTAATTTGTTGCATGTTGATTCTGAGAGTATCTTCCCCAGCAATGTCAGGCTGTACTTTTGCCGCTTGTAAAACACAGTCTCTTATGAGCGCTAGACCAGTGTCAAGTCCAGACCACCTCCTGGGCGTATCACAACCTTGTAATCGTCTTCTGGTAGTTGCGGTTCTTTTGAAACTGGCCGGTGATGCAAAAAATTCTTCGGTCTCTGAGACGCCTCCTTGAATGCACCTCCCGCGTTCGTGGCTGGTACCGCGTTTCTCTTGAATTTTGCCTTCTTGCGTCGTTCATGGGCCACAACTCATCCTTGAGTGTCATACTCTTCGGGAGACAGCGTCTCCCCCTCAATTTCCACAATTTCATTTCGCAGGCTTCGAACAAGCCGGGGGCCTGGCTTGTCGCCTAGTTGCCAGCGCGCCGATGGCATTGCGATGGCGCAGCTAGGGTGACGCCGTTGCGGGAACTTAAAAGAAGTGTCACGGCTCGAAAAAAAGTAGGCCCAACTGGTATATCCTGGCATCGGAAGAATCAGGTTATCGTCTGGCAACAACTGTGATGGTCTTGAATTCCGTGGTTGTCCTTATTGAGCCGCGAAAATGAAAAACTGGTAGAGCCCATTCGAGAGGCGTCCGAGTGGCTCGGCCCCCTAGCGGCAGACCTAGAGAGAGTGAACAAAACATTTATTTTAATGTCTGCAAAAAAAACTGTTGAATGGTATTCTGGAGGCGCTGCTTAGAGTGCCTAGAGTGTGCAGCGGAGGTCAACGAGCACATCAAGTCACGCCACACGTGAGACATGAGCGCTACCTGGCAATTACATTGAAAAACGAAGCTTGCGCGCGGCGTGCGCGCCCGTCTCGGGAATGATAAGGAGTAGAACGCCAGGCGACGGGTAGGAGCCACCACCGTATCGTCTATGGAAAGCGTTCGAAACACTTGCCTTTTCGTACAAGCGTAGCATGATCAGTGCAGCGAGACAAATGCTATGGTGCTTAGAATCACTTATGTATGGATTTTTTAGTAAAATACATACATACAAAATATTGACGTCTTGTTATGGTTCCTAAGATATGCGCTATAATTGCTTTTTAATTCTCAATTGCACAAGTATGAACGCTGAATCTTGAGCAACATTGGTGGGTGCTGTGTGTGAGTTCGGCCGTATGGATTATCGTTTGGCCACTTTGGTGCAACTTAGAGTACCGTTCAGGGCGAACAAACAGATCGTCCGAACTTGGAGCAGGGGTGTCAGATTGGCAATGGAATGTGTGTCAGTCGCAACCAAGTTGTGCTTGAACTTCACCCACACACGTTGGGTGGCAGGAAACGCCAAGAGAAAAGTGGCGATTGCGTTTCTCGATGCAGCCACGAAGTTTGCCTTCTTCCCGACAGGCCAAGAGATCATGGTGGCCACCTGGTACCTCGGAGTAAAGTCGCCAACTAAGTGAGGATCTTAAGGACGCGGAGATGTGCTCGAAGACCCGCACGCTCTGGTGGAGGTTGCCTTTTGCTTGGCAGCCTCAAGGATTGCAAGAAAAGAGGAGATGGTGGTGTGTCCCTTGTAGGAAGTCACGGCCGTGGCAGGAGAGGAGGGTAGTTCGAATTGCGCCTTCCCTTCTCCCTGAGCAAAGAAGAGGATCGTTGTGCCATGACTACCAAACTCCTTAGATAGGGGTTTGTTTTCGAAGCGCGCACGCTTCCTTGATTCCTGCTGCTAGTGCTATGTGGGCATCGGTGTCGATGCCGAGGCTGTCTGGGCGCCTTCCTGTTGATATACTGTCTTGCGGGGCCTCTCGGTGGTGGCATCTGAAGCCCTTAGAAGGAATGCCCGCGAAATGGCGCAGAGCTTTGGTGTAGGAAAGGAGGGGAGTGCAAAAATCACTTGTCCTACTTGCTTAAAATTTCACTCGGCTCTCCAATCAAAATACACTAGAGTCATCAGAAATATTAAACATTAAAAGTGTTCATTGTTAAAAAAAATAAAAAGAAACCCTGAACGGTAGGACTTAGCTCCAGCTTTCGGCAATCACGTCTTGCAACAACGCGAGATTACAGAAAACACTGGCGAAAAGAAACATAATCAGGGGCGAGCCTCACGGCGAACGAGTTTTACGTCAATGCGAGAGCAGTTTGCGAGCTCCGCTGGGGACGACAATTCTACGGGTGGCGGAAGCATAAACTGTTTGTTAAAACAAAACATCTGAAGCATTTCCCATCTGCCCGAAAGGACCGGTCATTGGGGATCTCCATGAAAGACACCCTGAGAACGAAACTACTTTGTCTCCGAAGTCGTCACGGGCTCGGCGGCCGTTGCCAAGTGCAAGTCAGCTCACGTTCCGGCGAAAGTGTAGCCAATAGTGGGCCGCTGTGGTTGCTACGCGTTGAGCGTTCTGGCTATTTTAAATGCGCTGCCGGGACCCCACCCGCACCCGAGCGGAGAGAGAACGAGAGTCGCTGATTTGCTCAATGTACCCTCGCTTGGGCAAGGCAAGTGTCTTGGCACGTGCGTTGCGGCTGGGCGGGGAGCGCGCGGAATGGCCCTTAGGTCCAGCTATATAGACCTTTAAACTTGAGGCTGCATGGGCGCCGCTATAGTCCTCTTTTGGCTGTTGTTAGTGCGTGTGAACCTCCGCCCCTCCCCTCTAATACAGCACTGCCGAGGCTGTGACATCGTCTTTTGTACTCTCGCGCAACATGCTCTGTGACGTGAATCGAGAAGAATAGCCTCGCGTGCACCGTAGCAACCTATTCGAACGCATTTGCCACGTTCAGCAGACTGTACTTCTCTCGTGAAAGTGACCTATCATATGTCTTTTGTTCCTTAGGACTGCTTTTTTTGAGTGGCTTGGCCCTCGTAAACCTTTGTCGCACACGTGGAGTATGGTATAGGCTCTGCACACGAAACCCACCCAGCGGTACGCATTCAAAGCTCTGGCCGTCTCCCAAAAGTGACCAGACGTAGACGTTAAGAAATAAACCAGCTTTTATCAAAAAACAATTGTTCATTTCTCACTTTTAGCAGTGTAACTCTTGTACCGGGTCAAAGCACCATAACAAAAAATATCGTGTCTGTGTAAATTTGAAAGCACTGAGTATTGTTTCTCGTTGCTTTTTTTTGTGTATGCCCTAATTATTTGGTCGAGAGCTTCTTGGCATGCCATTTTATATTTTGAATTGACTAAATGATAATGGTAACAGAAATAATAAGTATCTTAATCAAGATATGAATGAAACGATGATAGAGAACTTGGACTACAAGCCTCTAATGCACCAAATCTCTCGGCGGTGCTATATGTTGTGCGAATGTGACACATTTGCACTGCACCGTATAAACCTGAATAAATTATGCAAAGTAGCACATATTAGGTATTCTGGTATGAGCACATAACTTAAAAATATGTCTTCATGTGATGAAACGTATTATTCCTACGTATCTCATCATTTTTTTTTCATTTTAGAGCTGCGCAACAATTATAAAAGTTCGCCGACGCTGATCGAATCTATGCATTGCAGCAAAACAGGGTGATCCAGCTGTCATGCACATTCCGTGGTTCTGCGTCACTGAATGGCATGACGCACAACAAGGTCTGGACTTTCTGAAAGGGCAAACCTTGATCGTTGAAAAGCGCTTGCTATTCCGGAAAAAAGAAAGAAAGGAAGCATACCTTCGGCTGAATTTTTCCTGGGATCGCATCAACCAACGCCGAGAAATACAACTTCTGACGCGCAAGATTTGCAGGTCATATTTTGCTGCCTTCTGTGTCACTAGCCTTTTGTACAACTGCAGTCTTGTGCATTAAGGAAAGTTGGTGTGAACATTGCTTGCTCTATTATCATCGGTGCTGCTTCTCTTAATAAATAGTTCGAGCACTTTTGTCTATCACCACTAAGTATTTTTGTTATGTACGGCTTCCCTATGCATCCTGTAATTGAGCAAGAGAGGAGACGGCCCTCGCGGATTTCTGCTGATCTACAACGCAAGGCAGCCAGACGACTGTGGTGGCGTCGATCGCTATGGCTTCGGAAGATTTTCTATTGATTCTTAAAACAGAAGCTCTCATTATCGCTTAGGCTTCTGCATTACGGGGATCATCTGCAGTGGACGGGAAAATATGCAAGATGTAACGATGTAAGGTGCTTTACTTAACTTGGAGCACTCAGCTTATTGTTTAGTACAAAAAGTAGCTTTCATGATCGTTTTCGTGCGTCTTTTAGGGGCGAAGCTTCTCGTAGCGGCACCCGTTCGTCCCTTGTAGCCATTGTAGTAGTGTGTAACAAGTATAACATTTTGACCTCTAAGGTGGTGCCGGTGAGAGATTTCTTCTGTGCGTTGTTGAACAATAAAAGATAGTGCTCAATGTTCATGCCAATGGCTGCTAAGGGGATGGAGAAAAAGGAGAATTCGGCTTTTAGTTAACGCGCACGCTGCGATTTTTTATTGTTCACCAACGCACAGAAGATAAGAAAAGTTTGCTACGTTATACTCGCTGGGCGTATCCTCCTAGGTTTCAAAAAGGTTCAGCGAGCGTTGGGCCGAAGTGCCATGAATACAGTGAACTAGTATATACCATGAACTCGAGATGGTGAAAGGTGGGAAGTAGACACGAAGCGCAAGCCGTAAGAAAGTGTGCGTGTGCCTCCTTTCATTCCGTCCCTGGAATGCCCACTGGATGGCGGTGCTTCTATATGAGGAATATATGATGAAATGATGCTAGATGATGGTACTTGGAGTGTTGAATAGGTGGATGAACGGACACACAGATGCATAGACGGACGCACGGATGACTGCACGGACGGACGCAGGGGTGGATGCATGGAGGAACGCAGAGACAGACGCACAGATGAACGTGCGGATGCACGACCTGACGCACGCACGGACGGGCGGATGGACGCACGGGCGCCCACACAGACGCACGCATAGATGGACGGAAGCAAGAACGAATAGACGGACTGATGCTTCGCCCCACTATCCATCATTCACTCCGAGGATATACTGCCATACTTTTCTTGTTTGGTGGGAATCAGAATGATCCAGCTAGTCACAGTGCATAAAAGCAATGATCGGTAATTTATTTAGTCAGTGAATCACATAACCTACATTTGAGTCTCCTGTTGTTAAAAGTACATATTTGGTTGACGTGTAGGTTCACAGACATAATGGGTGAATCACTATAAATAAAGAAATTGAATGGGGTTGACTCTGGCTTGCTGACAGTCAAATAAATGTGAATTGAAGATAGGAAAATATCTAAAAAAAGGATGTCAGCATAAAACGTTTAAATCTGTGCGTGCCTTATTCATTCAAGGTATAATAGGCCCGTAAATATGACAAAAAGAAATAAAACAAATGTATATAAATACGCGTCTCAAACTGATTGCTCAAACCAAGTTCAACTGATTTCAAACGTCGCGCTCAAACCGCCAGTGGGTTTGAACTCAACATTTGAAATTTTGGCCGAAAGTGAAAGCTTTTGCTGTGAGGTCACGCACGCATTCTCTGTGCCCAACCATTATTGTTCCTTTTTGTCGCTTCGTTTTTCTTTTCCAGCGGCTTGGTTTCATACGATACAAAGCCGTCAGAAAAGACAACGGCATTTTTCTCGCGAGTTCACTCCATCCTTTGAAGCCCTTACTCCAACGCGCTGTGCTGATCGCGAGCTTTGCCTCATTCTTGCGCTTGGGACGTTTTCTCCTTCGTGCACGCTTCATTGTGCTGACTCGAGAGCCTTTCGTCGCACTTTAACGTCCATCGTAATAGATATGCTTCTCCACCTTCTCGCGCGCATAGTCTTGATGATTGCCCATCAGTTCATCATTCGGCTGCAGCCACGCAGATAACGCTTTTTTTCTTTCCTCTTCGGCCGCCGAACCACGTGTGACTTGCATCTAATTCAAACCAGCCAGAGACGACCACGACCTTTTTATTGTGAATTCGCCACGTCACTTGGAGGCCATTCTTCGAACGCGCCATGCTGATCGTGAGCTTTGCCGTGATTGGCTCTTTCGCCCGCCTCTGATGCTTGTCGACATTGTCTATAGGGCTGAAAGGCTCAATTTCGGTGGGACACTTCGTTAAACTAAACTCCGTTTCCACCGCCATGAAACCCTCCCACCCTGACTTGACAGCGAGCTCCTTTTTCTCGGAACGAGTTAGTGCCTTCACCATTACCTTACAGGCACTAGTCTCCTCTTCGGCCTTGAACGGCACCACAGCTACATCGCATCGTTGTGTGCTACATCTACAGGCGACTAGCCTCTTTGCTGCCATACGCCCCACTCAAAATGTACCCCTTCTAGTTTTTCGTCTAATACCCGCATCTGCTTTCTATATTCTTCATGTCTGCCCTGAACCTTCATATCCTTTCTGCGCAATCTTACCTCTGTTTGGCACTTGCGCTTCTCTTCCTCTTTTTTAAGCTCAGTGCGCTGTAAACATTTCTTTTGTTCAACACCGTCTGCCCCAATTGCCTCGATTGTCTCCATGACTTCTGGCTGTGCATTCTAGTCGGCAATTTAGAGGCCCAACGTTCGGGCCAACTCTAGCACTTCCAGCCTCTCTAGTGCTTTGAAGTTCATGGCTGCCCCTACTGCTGCTAACTCTTCACCACTTCAACAACTTTGTTGTACCATATTCACTACCGTCGACAGTACCAATATCAATCCTTCACAAAGCCTGGTGATATCCTAGCAAAGAAAAGTTATGCATTCAATATATGGAGTCAAGAACTCAAGCGTGTTCAGTTTGGAGCTGTCCGCAGTGCCACGCGGAACCACACTTCGCCTTTAGGTCATCCGGGTAGCGAGCTTGAGCCATGTCTTCCAGTACGACGACCTCAATCGCACTATGTGGCTCCACATTGGCTGACCTCAATCCGCTTTTAGAGGATCTGTCTTACCTAACCGCTGCCATTCAATTGTTAAGACTGGGGTCTGACGGCACACCATCTCTGCTGTCGACGAACTGTCGTAGTTGCAGCCCACGTCCGGCTTGTCTCATCATAGGCAGCTGGCATCCTTGACGTCAGCATCTTTGGCAGGGGTGGAGTAACCACACTTCCACTTTGGCACCACAGTGTCACCTCGCTGGCGTGAGTTGGTCGTTGGAGTTATGGGTCTCACGCTCGGGCACAGTTGTTGCGACCAAAACCCAAAGAAAGTTGTTGCGACCAAAACCCATTGAGCTCAATGTCGACACCGGACTGCAGGGCGCCTAATTTTCCGGTTTAGAATGACAATGACCGGGCTGGAACTTTCCGTGAGCTAGCCGCCCCTCATCGACTCGTTCACAGTACAGGGAATTCCGCTCTCTTTTTCGGCGAGCTAAAAGAACACCAGCGGTGATGGAGGCAGACAAATAGGGCGCAAGTGACCCTTGTGATCTCATCACAGTTTTCACTGTAGATGTGTCATAACTGTCTGCATAAACATTTTGAAAGTGTGTCGTCTTCATTTGGAGTGAGCATTGGAGGTTCTGCTTCAACGCCAACAATAATATCTACAGGTCGCTGACCCCACTATTTCTGGTACTGGCTTTGCCAGAGGCACGCCAAATTGTTTGAGAACTTGTGGTCACTCGGTGACCAATACTTTAGTACCGTTTTAAAACGATGATGATGTTGATGAAGCCCGCATCACCTTTGAGAAGTTGAAAAGTACTGCACAATTTCTAATGGACATTTTCGTAACTGAAGATCGTTTACACAAGCGTCACGACATGACGTGCTTAAAGCCGCGGAATCTTTTGCGAATGGACATGTGTTCGATGGTTTGGAAGAAAAGCTCATTATTTCAAGGAGCGTTTACTTTGTGGTAACATCGGCCCTACGAGTAAAGGTTACAAGCCTTCACAGAGTGGTAGGTAAAAGGGATATTCTATCAGAAGGGTGCAATATACCGCTAGTACAAAGCCTGCTCTTTGCTTATGAAGCATAATGACTGAGCTGGAAGATATAGGAAAACTTGAAAATCTGGTATTCCTCCATATCAGAAAATCATTGGAAAAAATCAAGGCGCATTCAAGCATTCTAATAAATAAGCCAATCGCTACCTTTGCGAAGGCTTGTTCTTTGTAGAAACGCTAGCTAGAGCAAAATTTCCTGCTCAACAGTCTCTAAACCTAAGCGCGTGTGCTATACAAGTGCTTACGCCGTCAAGAAGAATATTAGGATGGTAATGGGCCACCATAAAACATGAAAACATGTTCGAGCGCCCTTTCACGCCGATATGCTTGTGGTGACGCCAGGTTGCATTTCATTGAAGGTATGCTAATGGCACGCGCCAGTTACCAGATATGAAACCAGCCGTAATAAATAGCACTAGCTATATTGTATACGCGCCATCAAGTTTCTGCTGGTACACTCACTACGGTGATATAGTGGTAACTTGACTGCTGACACGAAAGCCGCAAGATGAAGCCCCTGTAGAGGCCACTGTATTCAAATGTGGACAAAATGCTAAAGGCTCACATGATTAGCCAAAGAAGCATGTTAAAAAATTCTAGGTGGTCGAAATCTCCAGAGCCCTCCACAATAGTGCTCTGAGAAGCCTATACTGATTAAGGGGCATTAAACCCCATTCATTATTAGTTACTGCCCTTTTAATCCAAAGATACAATTTTTTCCATCGTGATATTGTTTAGAAATAGAATATTTTGGTTAACCCATTTGCCCTTTTATGCAACATGATACTTTTCGTTTTGCCACAATTTTTCAGATTTGTTTATTGGTACCTGGCGAGAAATTGAAAATTATTCATCGTGGTGGCATTTCCAGAACCCACCGTAAACTCTTCATGTTTACCTTGTGGTGGTGCTGACACCCCCCCTGTAAAGTTGTCTGCGCCGCGTGGCGCACGTGTCTTGCCCCATGGCTTTGTTTCGGTGGTGACCACCGCCGGGCGATAGATGGCGCTGTGCTCGCTTTGAGTACCACTGTTGGTAGAGTTGTAGCGCCGGCGGTGGCCCCTGGTGGAAGGCAGGCCTTGGCGCTGTGCGAGCGTTGAGCGAGCCTCTTCTGCGCGTGGCGGCTGCCGCGAACGGTTGTCTGTAGCGTGGGCCCCCGGTGCTCGGCACCGCGGGCTTCGCGCCGGGGTCCCACGTGGAAAGTCCGGCGTTGGCGACGCCGCCTTGGGTGTGTGTTAGTGTGTTGGGTGTATTAGTGTGTGTTTATCATGTTATTGTGTGTTTAGTGTGTCACTGCTTTATGTTGTTTGTATGGTAGCGTGTTAATTGAAATTGGTGTATCATTCGGTGGACGATATCGTCGTCTAAATTAGTTAATAAATGTATGTATGTTGTGTACTTTGTACCGACCACGTCAACTGTGTCCGTTCACTCCAAGAGCGTGGCGTGGCGAGGCGCTCGTTCGCCTCGCCGAGACCCCACACTGGCGCCCAACGTGGGGCTCTTGGAGTATCGGACGACAGTTTTTGTGGTTCAATAGAGGGATTTTGTTAGAGCGGGAGTAGAGTAGGCCTAGGGGGGACTTCTCATTGCTAGCGTCGGTGGTGTGCTTTGTTGAGAGCGAGGAGATCGGTTTGTAACGTGTTTGAAGTTGTCGGCAGGTTGAGTTTTTATTTTTTTTTGCTCACAAGTGTGGTTGTTCTTTGTTGTTGTTAGTTTTCAAAACGTTGTTGAATTAGGACGAGAGCCTTGCGGTCCGCATCCTAGGGTGAGCAAGGCCTAGAGCACGTGGTTTGTAAGCCAGGCCCGAAGCGAGTGAGTACGGAAGCCTCGTGGGTGGTCCAATTTTCAGTAAATAGCTTCTTCTATATCTTTGGGCTCAGTGAGCCGGGCGTCGTTGCTGTCTGGTATTGCGGCACGACGCCGAGGCGTCGTGACACCGCCCGGGGTAATGGACGCCGATCGCTCCGTAAGCTGCTGGGTGCGGCGAGCGATAGGGCCACCTCGCAGAGTGGACGTCTCCTCGCGGCTGCCTCTTCTGTGCCTAGGCTGGGTTGATGCCGGTTGTTGCCGAGCGACTCATTAGGCCTAAGGCTCTGCGCAGCCGCCTGTCGCACGTGGCACAACTCGGTGGATCGTGGCGTTGAGGTGTTGCGCTCTGCTTCCCTCACTTTTTTTTCTTGCGAGCACGAGTTAAAAAAAGTGATTATTGTTTCATTTTGGTGGGCGTCTCGGCCGCCACTGATGTATTAGCTAGCAGTACTGACCAACGTACCACGTGGACGAAAAGCTCGAAGCTCCCTTCCCGAGGACCTGCTCGATTGTTTTCTTTCAAGTTTTTTTCTTGTTATTGATGTATTCAGCGGGAGGGATGTCATCCACGGCCCGCTGTCCTGCACATCGTCAGCGTCGTTGGCCAGGAATACGGTCGTGAGGTCGGGTGATGGAGATGCCTGGGACCCGCGCAACTGCCTGCAGTCCGGCGCCCTCGCGAGTGCTGGTCGCAACTGGAAGACGTGTCGGCGCTAGCGACGGATCGTCGCGCCGACGGCAACGTTGCTGTTGCGGGGCCGGTACTGAGCTGAAGTCTAGCCGGCCGTTGCAGCAGTGTCGATCAGCGGTGGTGTCGTGGTGCAAGGACATTATGGTCGTGCGATATAATTTTTTTTGTTAAAGCTCATGTAGCTAATTTTTGATTTCGGAATATGGTTTGATTTTAGGTTGGGGGTATGTGGGGGTGCTGACCCCCCCTGTAAAGTTGTCTGCGCCGCGTGGCGCACGTGTCTCGCCCCATGGCTTTGTTTCGGTGGTGACCACCACCAGGCGATAGATGGCGCTGTGCTCGCTTTGAGTACCACTGTTGGTAGAGTGGTAGCGCCGGCGGTGGCCCCTGGTGGAAGGCAGGCCTTGGCGCTGTGCGAGCGTTGAGCGAGCCTCTTCTGCGCGTGGCGGCTGCCGCGAACGGTTGTCTGCAGCGTGGGCGCCCGGTGCTCGGCACCGCGGGCTTCGCGCAGGGGTCCCACGTGGAAAGTCAGGCGTTGGCGACGCCGCCTTGGGTATGTGTTAGTGTGTTGGGTGTATTAGTGTGTATTTATCATGTTATTGTGTGTTTAGTGTGTCACTGCGTTATGTTGTTTGTATGGTAGCGTGTTAATTGAAATTGGTGTATCATTCGGTGGACGATATCGTCGTCTAAATAAGTTATTAAATGTATGTATGTTGTGTACTTCGTACCGACCACGTCAACTGTGTCCGTTCACTCCAAGAGCGTGGCGTGGCGAGGCGCTCGTTCGCCTCGCCGAGACCCCACAACCTTCACTTGTGGTTCATAACCACTGAAGAATTCGGCCAAGAATGAAGTGTTTTTACAAAGCGTTACAGAATTTTAGAGGAGTGAAGGCTATAGATTAAAAACGTAATAAACATTAGAAAGAAACCTTGGTGCTCTGTCAAAAGTACAAATATAAAGCTTTCCATCACAAATAGATGATAAATTAAGTTAACCCTCCATCTTAAAAAAAGTAAAATAAACGTTATGCAGGCGTCGACACAGAAGGAAAGTAATAGAGATTTGTTTGTTAGTCTTCTTATTTCATTCATATGATTCTCAACAGCCATGCAGGCTTGCGCACTGACAAACTCAGAAATATGGGATCAGTAAGGCAGTATAAATGGCATAAGGCAATTCTTTCCAAAAGCACGTAAATGACTTCGGGCTGTAGTAAATCGCCTAGAGGTGAAAAAGAAAGAAATGATCTACAGTTTCAAGCTTGGCATAGAAAGTGCACATTGGAAAAAGAGCCCCACCATACATTCGTTGGCACAAATGTAGTTTCGACAACCGACAGAACAGCTTCGTAATCACCGGTCAGTTTTTTTGCTTAACAAAATCGTCGGTGTCCGGGATATAATAAGCACTCACATTGTGTGGAATTCGTGAGTGCTTGATTTATATACAGGATTTAACGTCCCAAAACCTCCTAATGATTATAAGAGACGCCCTAGTGGAGGGCACCGGCAGTTTCGACCTACTGGGGTTCCTTAACGTGCACCCAAATACGAGCACACGGGCCTCAGCACTTTCGCCTCCATCGAAAATGCACCCGCCGCTGCCGGGATTCGATCCCGCGACCTGCGGGTCAGCAGCCGAGTACTTCAGTCACTATACCACCTTCTCATGCTCGTTCGCCAGCAAAGTGCACTGGTTTTCGGATTTGGAAACAAGGGGTAGTGATGACATCCCAACATACTTGAAGATTGACGACCTTCCAAGTCTCGGTTCTTCCAGAGCCGTCAAGTGTACCAATTGGCAAAAATGCAAATTAATCATAGAAGACTATGTTGGCGGCTCACCCTTCAACCTAGAGGACGCGATAAAGAGTGCCCTATAGTCCACCACGCGTTCGCTTCCGGTGAGATCATCTCGCAGGGATATGGACATTGATCTCGAGAAACTCCGAGCGATTCGTCGTCGTGCAGAATGACGTTATAGACGCACGAAGTCACCTGATGATCTGAGAGCGGCCAGACGCACACAAAAGAAACTACAGCGTCACATGGAAAAGTTGGATAAGCAACGATAGGTATCTTTTTGCGAGTCTTTGGACCCCAGAAAGCCTCTGTCACTAATCTGGAAAACTGTCCGGAGTCTTCGTACAACCATTACTCAGCGCTACCCATTAAAATCTCTGGCACTTCACTTACGCTGCGAAGAGAATGATGTCGGAGATTCTTTCTGCCGAAGGATTGCCTGCGGGGCAAATTCAACTGGGACGAAGACACCCGATTTTTCTGTATCCTCACGTGATCCCCGAATGGTGTGTTCGTTTTCAATGGACGAACTAAAGGCTGCGCTTGCTTTGCGTAGATGTTCTTCAGCGCCAGGACCAGACGGCATCACTTACTGCGCTCTGTGTCACTTAGGAGATCAAGCTCGGAAGGCACTCTTGCTGCTGTACAATGACTCCTAGGAAACTGGCATGGTTTCACAGGAATGGAATTCAAGTCGCCTGATTCCACTTCTCAAAGCCGGCAAGTCACCTTTGGACATTTCCTCTTACCACCCGATTGCCTTCCCGAGCTGTGAAAGAAAAGTTATGGAAAGGATAATTTTAACGCGCCTTGAATGACACTTAGAGTTCTACGAAATATATCCAGATGCCATGTCCGGGTTCAGATGAGGCCGGTCATCAATTGACAATGTAGTTGACTTGGTGACATATGTAGAGCACCAGAAGGCCTGCAAACGATAATCTGCTGCTCTGTTTCTTGACGTTAAAGGGGCATACGACAACATCACCAATGAAGCATTCTCAGCGCACTAGAAGGAATGGGACTTAGTGGCAAGATATATACGTGGGTTCAGAGCTACCTACGGAATAGATCATTTGACGTACAGACAGAATGGCCCGACACCCAAGTATTGCTGTAGCCGAGGAGTCCCGCAAGGCGGAGTGCTAAGCCCGACGCTGTCCAGCCTAACACTCATTGGACTAGTTGGCAAGCAACCAAGCACTGTAAGACTTTTATTTATGCTGATGATATCTGTGTGTGGACATCAGTCTGCGACTCGATTTCAATTTCGCGCTCGACTTCAGAAGGCAGCATCAGTGACATCGCACTACCTACGCAAACAAGGGCCTTACATCGCAAGTGAAAAGTGTGGAGTCGGGGCTTTAACCAGAAAACCAATGTCCGCTTACGGCTTATCAAATAACGGGCAGTTGGTGTCATGCAGCCGAAGGCACAGGTTCTTGAAAGTCGTAATTGACCGAAACAGGTCTTGGACCTCAAACGTAAACTACGTGAAAAAGCGGCTGACCGCCATTTGTCACTTGTTCAGGTTCCTTGCCGGGAAAAGTTGCGGAATGTCTGTCGAGTTTATGCTAGAGCTGTACAAGGTATTATTTATTGAATTCCTCTGGTACAGCCTATAGCTGTTATATCTAACACATGTAAAACAAACCTGCGCACAAACCGAAATATTCAAGCTCAGGCGCTTAGGATATGCCTTGGTTTACCCCGCTGCGCATCGACAGCCGAAACAGTTGCCATTACACAGGACTACTCGATCATGACGCACATCACCTTTGAAACGATGCGTACGTACTTCAGGCAACATGCTAAGAATCCTTCTCACCACTTGGCAACCCTCGCTACTGAGAGACCCCACACGAAATTTAGTGCAATTGTTTGTGCACATCGTGCGTCATTTACATCAGGTTTTACGCCTGCTGAGAAACTGGTGTATTCTCGGTGGTGCCTGACACTTCCGCAATCGTTACGTATTTTATTTCCAGGAATACGGAAAAAATCAAACTTGCCTTCATCAGCCCTAAAACAATTGAGCTTGCACCTTCTGCACGAAATGTACACTAACCACGTGCACATATACACCGACGGTTCAACCACAGCGTCTGGTTCTGGCGGTGTGGTGGTGATTCCAGCTAGAGGAATCACTCTACGAATCAAGCTGTCACACGTCACTACGTCTACGGCGGCAGAACTTGCGGCATTGCGTGGCGCACTAGAGTACACCGAATCCCAGACACCGAGTAAGTGGGCTGTGTTTTCCGACTCGAAACCGGCCCTACAGAGCATGCAGTCTGTCCTTCGACGAGGTTGCCATGAACAGTTAACCTAAGGAGTGGTCAAGCTTCTTCACCACGTAACAGAAACAGGCCAGGTAGCCACTGATCCCACAGGGGCTACCTGGCCATTGTGGTATCAGTGGAAATGATTCTGCAGACAACGCAACTCGCACATCGTACCAAGAAGAGCACACCCTTCCGATTTCTTTGTCAAGGACTGACGCTGCATAGCAACTTCGTCACCTGGCACGTAGTCTGTGTCTGCTGGAGTGGAACACTCCAAGCAGAAGACATACGAGACTCTACCAAATGAATTCTCGACTGGAACTTCGACCTCCATCCGGACTTCATCGATGTGAAGCTTCGCTTCTTTGTCGCTTTTGGTTGGGGGGTCTCCTTCACAAAACCATATAAAACCCTCATCGGATTGACCGACAATGCGGAATGTGACGTCTGCTGCAGCAAAGACATCGACCATCTCATGTGTCATTGCCCTCGTTTTGCCTCTGAAAGACAGAAGATTTCTGACGCTTTCTGACAATTGGACGATATATCTATGCCGATGCTACTGGAACACCGTCCTCGCCTTTCGTGGGCTCAAAAAGTATTCTAAGATGTCTTGTGCTTTTTGAGCACTAAAGGCCTTTGGACCACCTTTAACTTTTGTGTAGTGCCACCACTGCATACGCGTGAGCCCATTGACTGACAATACTTTTTTTCCCTCTTCCTCTTCTCTTTCCTCTTTCTCTCATCTTTATTCCCACCTTCCCATTCCCCCAGCGTAGGGTAGCAAACCGGGCATGTGCCTGGTTAACCTCCCTGTCTTCTCTCTTGTTGTTCATCTCCCCCCATACGACTGCGGCGGCGCAATTTGTAAGTGCTGTGCATGCAAAAATTTTCATATTGTTAAATAAGCGGGTGGGGGAAAACACGGTACAATTGACCCACTTATTGTTGATTTTGTTAAAGATTTGGCCTTTTTGTTTAGAAGCAGCACTTTATGACCAGGCACCAAAACTAATCAAACGTTTCTCTTGAGTGCGTATTGATGCACTAAACATTTTTATTATGTACGAGACGGCACCAACAGAAAATGCAGCGCAGAGAGGTGGAGAATCTACAAATACAGCAGCTGATGAATTTGATATGTTTACCTTACGTAAGGCGAGTACCACTGCGAGATAATTAACCACAAAAACGGGTCTTTAGAAACTAGAGGTGTCACTGTGAACAGCGACAATAAATGTTTTACGTCGGTACGCAGTTGTCGAGAAATAAATGAGCTCCAGTTCGCAATTGCCCCTTTCAATGTTAGAGCAGAACACAGCGGTCACTTGATGTCGCCACGCTAGAAACGCAACACTGATAATTCTTGCACATTATCTTGTTTGAGCCATACATTTAGGTTAACAAAGTGCGTGCGAATATGCATAAACTTTCACTTTCGACATGCGACAAGATGAGCCCCAACGAATTTCACCTACACCCTTCTGTTCTACCACCATGTTTTTCACCAACGGTTAGTCATACCGACCGAGCCCGTACAGGTGTTACCGGCGCTTCTGGGTTTCAGAATGCACGGTTTTGACGAGTAAAAATGACAATACAGCACACCTATGGCATCAATTGACCTAAATGAAGCATTTTATATTGTGCACGGCGTCCGCGCAAGAAGCGACAAATATTAATGCGACGCGCTTGCACCACCACATGTACGCCTCCCTCACTGAGAGCCGCCGGTCGCACTCGCCGGCATATCACTGGATGTTATGCGAGAATACAGACTCGTCAATTCGTATGCTTACTGAACCAATATGATAGCCTAATGTTTCTGGCGCACTGCATTCTTTTTGGCCAAGCCGTTATATAGTTGTTCTTAACTACAGAGCAACAGCTGCGCGCTGGCACGACTGCGCTGTGTTACCGCGAAAATCATCAATATCAATTGTGTGGGCGTATAAATCGAATAAGAATAGAAGCATCATTAAGCCTGAACAAATATCGCCCTTTGGAATTAGCGAGAAACTGATAATAAACTTGGCAGTAAACGCCGAATAACTATACCTGCTCCTCGGTCAACTGAGTTTTTTTTTTCTTGTCGCTGCAAATTGTAACAAAGACATAGCGCTGTTGCCATTATCACAGTGGCAATTGTTACAGGCAGCAGTTGTTCGTGTTTATCAAATGTGTAAATTTTAGTAACAGGTGCGGATCCAGTCCATCTCGAGTAAACGATAAACAGAACTGAAGTTAAACAGTGAGTTTGTCACTTGTCTACTTCTTTAACACCGCAGTTACCATCTTTGTGCCTGGCGCAGTGTTTAGTGTACTCAGTTTAGAATCCGAAGGTGGCAGGTGGAAGGTGCCGCATCTTTTTTTACGGGTGCTTTCTACATCGCTTTTTATACAGTTATTTTTATTATTTCTTTAGTGGGCAGCTCGTCACGGTAATTCTGACGCTGCTTCGCGCACCAGCATTTCTGGCTGGAGCGCGCCATCCATCATCCACTCCACCATACACCATGTGCCACCAACATTTCCAGCTTCGTAATCCACCCAAATGGTGGATGGTGGAACCCACCATTTCCATTATGGACGTTTTTTTTTTCAATAGGGACAGACAGACAGACAGACAGACAGACAGACAGACAGACAGACAGACGAGCGAAAGGATGGATGAAAGGAAGAACGGACAGACTGACGGTCAGAAGAAAGAAGGGAGGATTCACGGTTGGCCGGTAAATCCTTCCGAAGCTTTGCCCCATCCATCATCATTTACTCCGTGGAAATGCTGTAATTTTTTTATGTTCACGTGCTCACAGACTTCAAAGCTATACGACCTAATTCCTGGAAGCGTTTTTTTCTCGCCGCGTGTACTTTAGCAGAAACATGGCTCAATTCTTCCTTTAGCATCTCGTACATGTGACATGCAGCTATCAATAAATCTGCCTTTTCACCCAGGGTGGCGTGGATTACAACGAAGAGCACGAAAACGTAATGAAAGCGGGTGCAGCAGTGGCGCCTGTCCAGTGCCTGGGACGAATGCATTTGACTAGGCTCTTTCACATGCTAGTTTTTCGCCTGGCTGTGTTCTATAATTTTTATTAATGTCATTCATTTCAAAAGCCACCGCACCGATAACGACTGCCATGCAATAAACAATAGGCGTGCACCCAGAGACATAATCTTGTTGCCCGCACTGACACTGTCCTCACCTCTACTGCCGCGATTGACTTTGATCTTATTTAATAACAGCATGGCAGAACCATTAAGCACTTTATGAAACGGCTCTTGAGCCTTTTTAATAAAATGTTAACGACAAAACAAAGCTTGTCTGTCGTATACTAACATCTAGAGGGAACCCTGGCTAGGTGCGAACAAGGAACTTGTATCCTAAACATTATTTCATACACTCGCACTGCTATAATAAATCAGCACTCGTCAACGCCTACGTATTGTTCCTTTCTGTGCGGTTTTCTGTGCATGAAACCTTCATATTGGGGAAGGTGTGCCAATGTCTATTTCAAGAAAACTTGTTTGAAGATTGAGCTTCGCCTTCAAGAGTTGTGAACGCGATAGCGTAATCAGGCTCGATGTGTGTCTCCTCATCAAATTCTAGCGTGACTTCGGTTCTCACAGGATGCTCTAACTATGCCGCCAAGGAACAATCGTAAGCACACGTAACATTTGTTGTTTAAATTTATTTCAGGGTGCCTACAGCAGGTACAGTTGCCCACTATACCATATTTCTTGCGCTTGGAAATGAAAGTTGAGTCCGCTACGCGTCATTTAGGCAAACGTGAACCTGCGCAGCTATTCACTTCGTCTAGGCGCTTTGTAATGGGCTGGCCTTTAAAACATTCATCCATTGTGTAATTTTCATGTGTTGACGCCTAGTGTGTTGTACGCTCCAGCCACACAACCCTAGACGCATTAGGAAGGGTCGTCTGATTACATTTTGTTTGTATATTTTTTTCTGTAGCAGCTTCAAACACTTACCTGAGTGATTGGTAGAACACCAGCGGCTTGCTACGCAAAATATTTGGGTTCAATTCGCGATCGAACTGCTTTTTATATTTATTTACTTGTAGGTAACTCTAATTTTGATTTAGGAGCAACCATAGTTCTTCGCTCACAGCCATACCATGCCAATGCCGACACCAGAATTTAACGGTATTGTGTTAATGTCTTAACTGAAGTACTCTGCCTGCAGACTCGAGACTTATGTAGAAAGTGTTATTTGTATTGCACTTGTAACAGACGAGCACTGAAGTTGCAGTTAGACATATTTGTAGTGTGGCTGTTGACTTCCGAAACGTTTGGGTGGAATCGTTTCCTTGGTCTTCTATCTACACTTCACCTGCCACTGCGGATGTTAACTTCGTAAAATATACGCGCTTATTGAACATCAAACTTCACGCTTCTTTGGGCCTCAGAGTTACCCAGCACTATATTTTGATGAAAAATTCAAATGCAACTTCAATGTAACGACACGTTCCAATTTCTAAAATGTAACTATGACAAGTTTCCTTAGCATTTAGAGAACTTTGTTACCACAACTCGTTCCAAAATTGAATGACGAATGATCTTTTGTTCGCATTTTAGAGGAACTTGACAAGACTGCATTCATATGGCTAACTCTTAAGCTGGGATTGCGAATCAAAATTTTCGACCTTATTATCATAAAAACTCCTGGTTCAATGAAGATCAAATGATCCACCTGCCTATTTTCAACTGAATTATGTGATACACCTGAACCCTCAAGTTTCCAAAAAACTTTGCATTTCTGTTTCCGTATGATTCGAAAGGAGCTGCTCATCATTACCAATCAGTACACAAAGAAGGGAACCGGCATGCATGGTGGAAGCGTGAGGGGGAATCACATCAGCACAAGTGGCACCAAAAGAAACAACATTACTTTGCCTTCTAGTCATTAGCATATTCAAGACGGTAAAATACAGAGACATCCACAAAAAATTATGCATAAAAGTCAAATATTTTATTGTGCATTGAAAAGCTTGGACTGTCTGTATTGTTGTGGGCAGTGTTGGGTGTCGTTCCAGTGATTCAAGTTTCCTGTCAGCCGTAGAATCCACGTCCGTAGCCTCCGAATCCACGGCCGAAGCCTCCTCCGTATCCGCGGCCGAAGCTTCCTCCGTATCCGCGGCCGAAGCCTCCTCCGTAGCCACCGTAGCCCCTCCCGAAGCCTCCACGTCCGAAGCCGAACTGGGCGGCGGCCATGCTGCAGACGACAGCGAGCACCAACAGGGCGAGGAGGAAGGACTTGCTGCTTGCGGCAATCATGACTGTGGTAATCTGCAGAAAGAAAATACATCACAAAGATTAAGCATTGTTCCAAATGACAAAATCTGGCATCAAAGCGCCCTTCGTGAATGCTAGCTATTGTAAGATTTGGTGGTAGTCGAAAAGTGCCATGCACAATGATATAATAAAATAGTGACAGAGCGATGATTATATTATACATGAACAATAACGCGACCTCCACTCTTTTTTGCGTGAGCCTCAAATTGTTTTATAGAGAAGCCAAAAATTTTCGCCTATTATGTTGCCTAAGCTTGTGCAGTATTTAATATTTCATTTGGTGTTCGCAGTGCGCATATTGCAATCCTGTAAAATATTCATTCCATTTTTTATAAAGAATGTCTCATTTAAAGAAAAAATAATATTTTAGAGCGCCTTTGTTTGGTATTGTGTGCGCTATAGTCATTGGTTTGATTGTATTTAGATATCTATATACACAACGGCGACGGATGCAACCAGAAAATTATGTTGAATTATTGTTAGGCATATGTTTCTTGGGGGGGGGGGGGGCAGGTATTCAAAATTGAACGTTATTCAATGACCTGTGCTTCGGTTGTCCATATTTTATCCCACGTACTTATTATGTCTCGACAGTACTTTTCAGATAATAATTATATATAAAATATTTGGGTTTGACATTGTAAGTCCACGGTATGATTATGAGAAATCCCGCTCCGGAGACTTCAGTATACAGGGGATCTCCAATGTGTACCTCCATTTATACTTACGGGCCTCGAGCATTTTAGCCTGCGTGGGAAATACGGGTGCCGCAGCTGGTATTCAGCCGCTGAGCACCATACATTACTTCTACATAACCGCGGAGGGTGTTTCGCTAGAATCACCGAAGGCTAAAGAAATGGCTGCGGTCGTTTTCAGACTCTGGGTGACATTTTAGGTTTAGCTGAACGACAGCTTTGGAACAACAAAGATGCGAAAATCGATAGGTGGGACATCACCATGTTTTATATAACCAGCAATCATATGTTCAAGTAAAATAGCTTTACTGTGGTGCTCTGTGTGGGTTAACAATAGGTCAGTGATTATATCTGCCCGGCGATGACAGTCTGATAACAGCATAGGTTCATTACAGAAAGCACAGCAAGCTGTAGTTGGTGACAGCACGAAAACATCATTCAGACAGAGCTCAGCGTTCTGTTTGTCTTTGTCTAGGCATTGTATGTCAACTTCACTTTTCAATGATTCGCACCCTAAAAATGAACGAACAACCAATAAGATTCTGCGCGATACACCAAAAACCGACATGAGAGGTATTTGCTAGCGAAAAGCTGAACAATTGCGTATGCAGTGAATACACTTGCCTATTTAGAGTACTCACGTGAGGTTTCTTTGTGCGCTGGCTGCAAAGAAGATTCTGTCTGGTAGGACGGTGAACGGGCCCTGTTTATATACCACGCTTTCCGACCACGTGCCGACACGTCCTTCGAGCATACGCTGTCTATTTCTCAGGCAGAGCAGGGGACTTCCCTGCCGGGGAAGTCCCCTCCCCGCACAGCAATCAAAACAAGCGATACTGTCGTTGAGTGCCAAGACGCCTCTCGCATCGATGTCGAAAGGTCATTGGCAGATCTGCTTACAGAAGCCAACGTCCACCTGTGCTACTCTAATAAATAGAATACAAAAGTGACGCCGTCTTCCTGCAACGTTAGCCTCTCCAAGGCCAGTCATTAGTCATCCTGAAAAAGTACATTACGTCTAGCTCTAAAGGTTTCAAAATATCGTAGCGATTTCCGGTGCAAATGAAACATTATCCCTTGGTTTTGGATGCAGCATCCGACTATACGACTTTCTCATGGATTACAAACATATTGTACACTTTATAGTACAATCTGCCGAATAACAATTCTCAAATAAGACAGGTCGTCTATCGCGAATATTTATTAGACGGGAGATATAAAAGTACATGCAAATGTTTGTCACTGAATGACGCGGCAATTTTAATTGCCGCGCTTATCTCTTGCTGACTCATTATGTAGCGTTTTGCGTGTGTTTTCGGCAGACAGTAAAGCATATTGTTGTGAAATATCTTTGCACAACAGAAATGGGAAGTGTCATAAGGAAATGTCTTTTTGTTTTGTCTTTCCTTCTGTTCGTTTATTACGGTGTACTCGATTTACCTCCACTTACGATATGTCAGCAAACTTGTATTTTCTGGTTATGGCATGACAATGTGACCATTACCCCATTTAACAAACTGCGTAGTAGGAATCAGTGCCGCTTTACACTTCTTTTCCATAACAACACAGCTCCGACGTATTGTGCGAATACAGGTTATGCGAAATAGACAGCTAGGGCCGCGTATTGCTTCAAGGGATAAATCAGTGTCATGTTGTAAATTAAGTGGTTCTAGGTGTATCGCGGGTGTGCAGGGCAGGATACCTCACCGGAGAGAGACAGGAAGTGCGATGATCATAGTCTTCAAATAAAACTTAGAGACTCCTCAGCAGAAGCGCGACAATAAAGCAGACATGGGGCAAGCTGTGGCCGTCAGCAGTGTGTTTGCCATTTCAGGTTCTTGCTATACATCGACAAACGTAACTCAACCATCTTTAAACGCCTTCCTTTTTACCATGAGTAACAGCTCTAAGCCATTCTACAGCAATACAAAGATTGTTTCTCTTATTTATCAAGGGTGTGACCAGTGCTCCTGACTAGAAAAGCACAAAGGGGTAACAGTTTCCGGCTTTGCACACAGAAACGCGCCGATCAATTAGGATGCTCATTGAGTGGCAGCTGTCTCAGTTTAGGTTTCATAGATCTTTCGAGAGTTCGAATGCTTCAGAGAATAAGCCTGTTTCATTAATTTGTAGCGTAACAGAATGAATGCTACAATTGTCACCCTTTCTATTGAATTCTAGTGGGTCTCTCTTTAGTGAACATTGCTTCTGTATGCTGCTAGCTCTCAGGATTCGTTCATTAAGTCTCTGATAAACATCCCAGTCAACTTTAGCATCACCTTTAAAGTATAGGTGGAGAGTGCAGTGATCTCAAAGCTTAGTGTCACACTCTACATGCAACAGTCACCAACGCGCATTTAGTCACGTTGTCGTTCAGTGTGTCGGCATATTTTAAACTCTGGATAGAACCATCTGGGGCACCCATTGAAATAGCAGGGCGGCGTTTATTCGCAGTCAAACGTTAGTCTGAGAAAATGGGATCTATAAAAATAATCTTGGACTACTATTCATTGTAAATAAGGAACTCCTATCTATGTTCAGCTACACGTCAGTGAACTTGATCGCTGACCATGTCAAAACTATAGAAGTTTTGCCGCTCAATTTAATCCAAGTGCCAGCCTAAATAATACGCGCACCATTGAAATAAACTGAGCGCCAAGCTATTTATTCCATGTGCCAAACATCTATTAGGAGCGCCAACATATTTAATTCAAGTGTCAACTCGATTAGGCCACGTACTATAGTGTATACTTCATCACTATTGCGTTATCCCTGGCTAATTACCTACACCATCGCATATGCAGACACTCATGTCGATGGTGTGCTCAGCAGAGGGCATTTGAATGCTTATTCGCTGAGGCGTTTGCAGTCGTCTGCTCAGCCCGGTGAAAGCAATAATGACCGACAGATGATATTGATTCGTTCTTGAAATCAGAAATAGCCATTTAAAACTAAGCCTACATTTATTTCGGTTAATATGAAATTAAGTTTTTTTTAAAAAAGCATCAAAGAAAATGCTCATGTTCACATGTAACAGATGACACTAGTGTTGCTGAAGCGTGTTTTCTTGAAACACGCGTGTTCCATCAGACACACATAATTTTTCGAATACAAAGATAACAGCTAATATGAATGTAAAATATGACTTTTTTTGTGCACATCAGGATCATGAGTTTTAGTTTTATGTACACTGCAGGACGAAAACCTTTTCAAATTATCTCCAATTCGTTCTGCTTTGTGAGGGCCTGCTAATTTCTGCAGCATGTACCTTACCTTCTTTTGACCCATCGCTTCCCACCGCCAGGTTTTCCTTATCTTAGTGTGAATTCCTGCACTACATTATTCATAGTCTGTCGTTCGCATTACATGACCTGTTCCGGTCCTCTAATGCTGTACCAATCCAATTATGAGCTTTAGTGATGAACGTAAAATATTCTTTAACTTGTTCCTGCTTTTTATTTTGTTGCTATTAAAATGAATCAACCCGGGCAAAGCATTCATCTACAAACTTGTACATAGCAAAGTACAAACACGGCTGAAGTGAACAACGGCCGTAATTTTATTTCTCAAATACTTTCGGTGAATACAAATAATAATGGTTTGTTCTACTTTGCGACTGATACTTTATATACTGTATTAACTGCATTTCAATTGTTTACATCCTGTATTTTGCTTTTTTTGCATAGATTAAACTGACTAACACCTGTAATAAAGCCGTTGGCAATTGGAATAAACCTGGTGGCACTTGTATTAAATTCGTTTGCATGCGCCCCAATTGAGTTGGTGCTTGAATGTAATACGTTGGCACTTAGATTAAATGTTTGGCCCATGAATTAATAGCTTGGCGTTCTAATTATTTCAATGCCGCAAGGATTATTTAAGCTGGAACTTGAATAAAAGTGAGGGGGAAAACCTCTAGTTGAAGCTCCTTAATTTATTAAGGTGAACACCCCAACGGCGTGACTGAGGTGGTGTTCGCCTATTTATTAATCAACGACTAACTAAAAAGCATGTCCATTAGATTGTACGAGCAGAAAATGTTCTAATGGCAACATGGTTTGTTTACCTGCAGTTTAACAGCTAACAAACTTTGCTGGTTCAAGTTCCGGCATCAGTACTTCCTACTCATAATAACAACCTTTCAGTACCTGTTAAAGCATTAGTTCGATTGCTTCGTTAAATAAGAATGTTAATAAACACGGTTGGTCTATCCACCATAAAAAGTGATATAGCACGAAAGTGAACTGCGTCTGCATAAAGCACTTGATGTCTCATTCTACAATCCGATTTAAGAGTTTGCCCAATCACGATTGGCGTTTGGCAACTAAAGCACTACTTGACTTCCATGCATTAAAGTCGGCGCCGTATAACACATTTGCATCTCGAAATCTAAGCCTCGATCATGATTTAACCCGACTAGTCACTGAAGTAAATAGCATATAACTGGGCAGAGCATATGTTGAAGCGGAAGAATGTGGACTAGTTATTGCACAACTCAATTGCTGAAAAAAAAACACAAAGGCGACGACGAAGGAGTGTACATAATTTCGTTTCACGTTCCTTCGTCCTGTCTTGGCGCTATTTTTTTTTACTTTCACATATGGTGAACCCCGCAAAATCATGGCATTAACAAGTGAAAATACACCATGGTAGTCATTATAGATTCTTCCAAAGCGTCATTGTTTTGGTGGAGAAACACTAAGCTGTGCGTTCTTCAGCAACAGTGTAACATGCACCTGTGCTCAAGGATGAGCTGTGAATATAACATAATGTTCCTGTTGCCCCTGCAGTATTCATCGCGTCAACAAAAGCTAAAACAACCAAATCACTCCCGCTTGGCACTCGTTACTGTGGTGATTCACTATTTCATTTCTCCAATCACAGATAATCACACCATTTTCTTCCTCCTGCCAAAGTTCCTGTGTAGAGGAAGAAGGTGTGAGAGATACTTCATGTTGTGAAGCCTCATTCATAAACGTCGGTAGAGCATAGCTACGCGACACTGCGAGAAAAGCACGAACAAGAGGGAAAGCACGATAAAGGCAAAAAACAAAGAACTTGCCCGGTTACACACTTTGCTTCTGAAGCACAATGAGTATGGTGCCCGGCTACTACCGTCGCTGACCGAGAGGGGTTGGGCTCGACAATCAAATATTCTCAAACATCAAAGCTCTGGGTTTGAGGTCTTTTCCATCGGTCGATGTATATTTACCGTTGCGTGATCCGTGATGGACGTTATGTTACAAATTTTCGGTGAACCATGGCATTAAACACTTTTGTGTTGATGGACTTCTAATATACACAATTACTGCACTTCACCTCTTAGTACTAATAATAAGAAGACTTACTTAGATAAACGCAGCAGAACTTTTATGATCACCTTCAGAAAATTTCACCAAAAGGCGTTGCGCCGAGAATCCTAAACCAGTTGCACGGAATGTCCCGTGGTAGAGATGCAGTTCGACGTCATTGGTATGTATATTTACATGCAAACAATTATTATATTGCCCACTGGCCGCCATGTATGTAGTTGTCAGACAGTCAAAGACGAAACCCTTCTTTTAATGGCCTTAAGCCCGTGAAATAGAAATTCGAAGTGCAAAAATGACACTCAGTAGACTAATAGTGGTGATCCCAATCATCGGCCATAAGTAATCTCATCGTCATCGGAGGAAGCCATTCTTCAAATACTGGTCATTCAAAACTCTAGCCATATACCAGATAGCCGTCGCAGCAGCACATCAAATTTGAATAGTTGCATCCTCATGCGCAATCTAACAGAACAACCTGAAACAACTGACAGACTTACCAAACATTACGGCGTAGCCTGCCTCGAGTAATGGTATAAGTATTTCTGCAAAGCCCAATAGAAGAAAAGGTGCATGACACTACGATAAGAATTTAGTCACTCTAGACATTCACAAAACAGAGCCCGACGCTGCCTTTGAATCATTATGAAGATAGATTCAATAGTTGAGCCGCTTAAGCAATTAATTAGTATATAGGCTTCTTCGGCCTTCTTTTGGCACTCTTGTTGGCTTCAGTTGGCGGATAATATCAGCCATAGATTTCTTGCTTCAGAACGCTGGGCGCTCTCACTTTTATAATTTTTTGTGGGACACTTCTATTGCCGTTAATACGTCAGAAACGTAATACATTAGAATATTGATAAACAACGACTAATAGATGTTAGGCTACTCAAAATGTCGACACAACACTCATTTCGCAGTCACTATAATGAATTTGTATAACCGCAGCAATTCCATCGGAGTAATTAACGTTTCTTTTGTTTTTGTGACATTGTAGGAGCAACACAAATCGCTAGCGACAATACTGCCATGGAAGCGTTATGCGTAGTGTAAGGCACCAAGCAGGGGATGAATAAAGAAGCCTGACAGGGAACAGGATAGCACCTGACAAAGTGAAAATTGTACACCCTAATGTACAGATCTTGTTAGCTAGTCAACTGCTGAAAAGGGTGGATGGAGCCATTCTAATTGTGTAAGACCACAAAGAGGCCGTTCATACGGAGTAAAAAGGCGTCTCTATGGCGGCGAGGTATGAGACTGCGAAATGGACCTGCGGATATTAACCAGCGACGCCCCCTTCTGCGTACAGCGCCGAAGCACAGGAAGGCTCCTTTGCTGCCGATGTGGCACTGCACATACGCGCTCATCATTAAAGGGTATTTCCCTTCTTGAAGGACCAGTGCGGTGTCCATCGTATGGCCTTGCGTAGAAAGGCTGCGACCCTCACAGCTCATGCGTAGGCTGTTCCCTCTCCAAGGTTGACGTGAGGAGAATCAAAGAGCAGGAATCGGGTGCTGGTCGCTTGTTAGCGGTTAATAATTTTCAGGAACATCTTTCATGTTGCTCCGCACTGTTTACTTCGTTTGGTAAAGTGTAGTTCACATTCAAGAGCACAGAAGAATGACATGCAACATCCAGAACGAGTATTATAGCGAGAGAGAGCTATTTTTGCTTCAAACAAGCACAAGCTGCCCGTATTGGAAGTTTCATGCAACGCCTATATTTTATCACTTTATAATGCCTTTTAGTAAATTGCGAATTTGCTAGCTGGTTGTCCTGCTGGCGAAGAGCACAGCACCAAATTTAGACAATTGTAGCAACATGAACTTTGTACGTTGCCCTACCCTTGAGTGTATTTTGTGCAATTCGTAGCCCGAAATACGGCCATTACAACTTTGATTAGGTACATTTATTATTATTAATCTAATAAATGTTATTAATTGTTCGAGCGGTCACGTTGCTTCCAGTAGCGTTTCGGTAATTGCTCTGAACAGGAAAAGGAGAGTGTATGTGTGTGTGCTCATGCGTGTGTTATTGTTTGGGCGTGTCTGCGTGCGTACGAGTGTGATTATTTGATATGTGGGGTTTAACCTCCCAAGACCAACATATGATTATGAGAGACGCCGTAGTGGAGGGCTCCGGAAATTTCGACCACCTAGGGTTCTTTAACATGCACCCAAATCTGAGCACACGGGCCTACGACATTTCCGCCTCCATCAGAAATGCAGCCGCCGCAGCCGGGATTTGATTCCGCGACCTGCGGAGCAGCAGCCGAGTACCTTAGCCACTAGACCACCACGGCGAGGCGAGAGAGAGAGAGTGTGTAACATGTATGTAAGGTTATGCGGCCAATTCTATTACCCGGTGCTCTCTGCTGGTAGGTTTTTTGTTTGAATGTAGTCACGGTTTGTAATATCGATACAAGGACTTTATTCAACTTTTTTTTTCGAATTTCGGTGTCGCAGACTCTGAAAGGTTATCTTCCTTAACTGAGTCGCGATAATTCAGTCTCTCCAGCATGCCTGCCTTTGCAATGTGCTGCTTCTAATTTCCAAGAAGGCGGTACTACATTCAAGACGCATCGGACTAAAGACGGATTATATGCACAACCGTCTCGTTTTTTTTAAATTATCAGAACCTGCGCTTTGTTCTACACTCCCTAGATTGGCGCTAAATGTTATTCTCATTACTTCAACTCATACGCTGAATTGGAAGAGTGCGTGCATAGGTTGCACACGTTTGGCGTGTACAAAATTATTAGCATGCCTTCTTTGAATTGCGACACGTGGTTATCGCAAGATGTGCGAAAAGACACCGGCAAAAATATTTTAAACATAGATTGTTTGCAGGTGACTGCGGAACTTAATAAGAGCAAAAACTAACTCTTCTGGAACGAAATATTTGCAATTCTAGTTGGAGAAAGTGACCCACTTCTATGATCTGTTGGGAACAGAAATAAATACGTCTAAAACTAAGACTGTAGTTTTCACTAGCGTAGTCCCACACTTACTCTTTATTGGATAACTGACAACATCATTAGACTTGCGCATATAGTAAAGTACTCGAAAACTTATTAACATTCGAGTGATTCATGGATTGGTCACGCCGAAGTGATCTCAAACAGCGCATGCAAAGCCCCTGGCTTCATTAGAAACAAATTCTACACGGCGAACCAGACAACAAAATTATTCGTGTAGATGAATCTGGTTAGTTCAAAAATGGAGTGTGCATCTTTTAATTAGAGCCCGCGCCAGTCTTTCCTGATCAGCATTCTTGAGGCAATCCAAAATAAAGCAGCCAGCTTTGTTAAGAAAGCTTACTCAAGAACACGTAATTGATCAAACCCACTCTCATGAGCTTTTGTGCCAAAAAAAAAGATGGTTGACAGCACCTCTCGCCCAATCTTTCCGAAAGTTTATCATTCGAAGACATCGTTCAATGAATGCCTCTAGGCCTGTACACCGGTTCATGCCCCACTTTTAACACTTCTCTAATGTGCAATGCGTAATTACACATACAACTCTAGGAGTAAGTCACGCTTCTTCTTCGCAATATACCGATAAAGTAAGTTACTTAGCTAAATTGTTCACTTCATAAATCATGAATATTCTCTTGATAATGTTAAGTACTACTTTAACGTACATGCGCAGACATCTTAATGCTGTATAAAGATGTTTTTGTTAACTAATTTCCTGCTTTTAAGGCACTATAATCGTTTTTGTGAGCAAGCGACAACTTGCTCTTACTCTTTGTTGCTCTTCTTTGGTGTATTGTTATGGTTTCATTGATCCGCACAATATTTGACAGAACGTGGTTGCCCCGATGTCAGTTTGTATATATGTATATTGTAGTATTCCCAATATTTGTCATCCTAACCGAAAAAAATTGGGACATCCCACATACCATGGAAACCAATGTTATGTGTAGAATGCGAATGCAAGCTGCATTGTATTTTTTTTTCACAGTGAAAGTTTTTATGAGATGGAAATAGGGTCACGCGCGGCGCCTTAGGTGTCCGCCGCTGCCACCGCTGGTGTCCGTAAACACTAGCACGATTTAAGGAAACAACCTCGCCCGAAGGACACAGGGGGGGCTCGAACACGGGTCCATTTGTGCTAGCTCAGTGTTCTGCCACTGAGCCACATAAGTGCTCAGGACTTGTTGGCAAACTTGCCTTAAGCCGCATTGATGTCAGGAAAGAATCCCATTATTATGAGTAATAAAGCGTTTTAGAACAACAAAAAAAACGAGGCTTCTTCCTGCACCGTCGGTGGGTGCTGTTACTTAAGTTCTCTGGTTATCCGTACCAAAGTAGCCTCGGATGCGGCATCGACGTATACGAATATACATATCGAGAAACCATTTGTAGCGTTGGTGTGATAAGTAATCATAAGCATTGACTGAGAATGCATATTAACCAAACGATGTTTCTGATTCTTGTTTAAAAAACAACGAGGCGTCACACGATATGAATAGTGTAACGTAGGGGTCATCCAACGCCCCAACGCATGACCAAAGCTTCTTTTTCATCACCCATTAATTGTGGCACATACCCACTTCAGGCATACTTCCTGATCGTTGTCAGCCACTCCATGAACAATGAGCACAAAATTCTCTCTAAGTGTTCAACAAATACAACGCTTCTCAGAAGAATAACAAAAACTTGCATAGCGAATGCGGGTCTACTACCCTGAAATTAATAATAGTAATGCCGTAGTAGGTACGCAACAAGTTGCTTGCTGCAGTTACCCAATAAGTGTCTGAAAGGCCGCTTTTCTAGCTTTCGGTGCGACTGTGCTGCAGCTTCTGCGCAGGAGTGGCGTTTTTTTTCCAGCAAAATGTTAAGAAGTTGCGCTAAAGGTATGCGCAAATGGACACACAAACGTACGTAAAAAGACACGTATGTTTTATATCACGAGTTGTTCACAGTTGCGTAACGATGCCAACAGAAACATGGATATTTACAACACCAGAGGCGTTAAGCTGATATAACCGCGGCTGCTCGCACGAATCGTAGCCTTGGCCACTGTTAAATACATAAACTTAAGCAGATGACACCTGAATACAATTGATGTTAACCCGACGTGACGTCTGTATTGTAGGAGTACATATGAAGTGTTTATGAAATTGCGATGCCAGAAGTGCAACCAAAACGGTCGTTTCACAAAAATTAGAGTCTATTTAAAAGGCACTTCCGAGAGCTGGCGTGACTCGGTGGTTGTATACTCGATTGGCACGCAGAATGCTAAGGTGCGATTCCTGCAGGGACAATAACATTAATTTTTTGCATGCTCCTGGCCAATGCTGCCTATGTCCACTCTTCCTTAACAGTGAATAATTTTTATTTAAAATCAAGCCTGTTGCACATACCCACCCCCGGATATGGAACACTGTTTTTTGAAAAGTGTTTGACGACGTGCGTGCCGGGATTCTGACAATAATCATGTCTTGACCAGCGAATCGTATTCGTCAAATAATTTTACCCTCTCATACTAATATTCCTTAAAGGGTTTGGGTTGATCTTGAAAACACCGAGACGCAAGTGGATAGATAGATAGATAGATAGATAGATAGATAGATAGATAGATAGATAGATAGATAGATAGATAGATAGATAGATAGATAGATAGATAGATAGATAGATAGACAGACAGACAGACAGACAGATAGATAGATAGATAGATAGATAGATAGATAGATAGATAGATAGATAGATAGATAGATAGATAGATAGATAGATAGATAGATAGACAGACAGACAGATAGATAGATAGATAGATAGATAGATAGATAGATAGATAGATAGATAGATAGATAGATAGATAGATAGATAGATAGATAGATAGATAGATAGATAGATAGATAGATAGATAGATAGATAGATGCTCCAAGTGCTTACAGTACGCAAAGAAATACTTCGCATTTGAAATGTACTCTATAACAGTAGAGGCATGCAAGTTGGAGTATATGCAATAATTTATTGTTACCGTGTCCATGTTATATATTTTTCAATAAGTGCATGGTCCATGTCACATTTTTTTGTATTGTCCCTCTCTTTTGGAATGCCTGCTCAGGCTGTTAAGGTACTTAAACTAAAACAAGGTTTAATGGAGTGGCGTTATCTTGTGACAACTTCAAGGCAGCAACCATGTATATTGAGCTTTCGGGCATCGCATTGAAGAAGTAACCCAGCTTGTAAAAGTCACGCAGAACTGGGCGACAACAGATCTTGTACGTACCTAGCTGTTTCTGGCTTGATTAGTGTTTAACCCTCTTGCTTCTGTATTTCTGACACTATACTCTGCTATATTATACTATACAATTCTATAAATTGCTATGATTGCTCCTTTTGAACATTCCTTTCTGTATCTTTCAATCTGTTACGTCTTTCTTCACGTTCTGTTTCTCTCGTTATTTTACTTACTATCTCTATTTCTCACTCTATGCACCCAATGTTTCATCTTCCTTTCCGTTCTTAAGGCCCTCTAATTTCTACTTTTTTTCTATCTTGCTTCTTTTTGTTCTCTTTCCCGCTGATTCTCTGTTTCTCTGTATTTCCATGGAGTTGATTTTAGCCTTCTATGATTTTATTCTTCAATTTGTTATTTATTTCGCCATCTTTGTAATCTGTCTCTCGCCTTCTCTTTTTTTTCTATGCTTACCTCTTGCCTTTAAACTCATTGTCTATCAGTACATTTCTCTGTCGTTATACCTGTTTCGGTCTTCGTTCCAGTTATCTCTATTTTTCTCTTTTTTCTGTGCCCTTGTTTCTCTACCTCTTCATTTAGTCATTTTCTCACCGTCCATCTTTTTCTGTGCTTCTTTCTGTTTTTTACGTATGTGTAAATTTCTATTTCTTTGTGTATTGTGAAACTTTTGAGCTTCGTCTTCAAAAGTAGAACACGATAGAATGATCAAACCCGGTTCGCATCTCACTTGCCAGCCTGACTGCCGTTTCGGTGGACACCTTGACCATACCGCTAAAAAAAAAGAAAAGGAACGCCTGTGCACGTACTAAAAGCTGCTTCACACTATTCTTGGACTGTAAGTTTCAAGCCAAGTTGCGAAGTGGCCACTATGCCATGAGGCTTCACTTTGCCAATTGTCAAATATACACTACGTTTGTATGACTTGTCAATAAACACTGCCTGGCTACTGACCCGCAGGTCGCGGGTTCAAATCCCGGCTGCGGCGGCTGCATTTCCGATGGAGGCGGAAATGTTGTAGGCCCGTGTGCTCACATTTGGGTGCACGTTAAAGAACCCCAGGTGGTCGAAATTTCCGGAGCCCTCCACTACGACGTCTCTCATAATCATATGGTGGTTTTGGGACGTGAAACCCCACATATCAATCAAATCATTCAATAAACGCTGCCAATGAAAGAAAACTGTCCCTAATCACATATGCAGGTAATTATTGAAAGATGTTTGGTACAGCTTTTTCGACATGTGGAAACCTATCTCCGAAATGACTCAAAGGTAGACGTCCATTATGAAATATAGTTTTTCGTCAAGGCTATACTTCAAAACAAGGTAACCACATGTGATGCTTCGTGGAGACAACACCTTATACAAGTCAGGCCTGTGTAGCTCACGATCGTACTTAACAAGAAAGCTTTTTGAAATGTTCGGCGAAGACAGTGAAGTGCGGGCCGCAACCGAGAGCCTCGCAGACCACTTGTTCGAGAACCCTGCCATAAAACATCATTATCACTTTGTGGTGTCACTTTAGATATCACGTGGCATCACGTGACACGATTATGTCATTTCATGACACCGTATCTTGGTCATAAGTTGTCCAACCGTTTAGGCAATGCAAAACGAGGACAGATTCCCCCGATCATTAGAGGCAGTGAAAAAAGCACGTTAAGTGCTCAATGTTATCAAAGGGTTGAGGAGGCCATGTTCAATACGTTGGATGAGAAGAAAAAAAAAAGATGGTTTTTATCTTCCACTTGTGGCAAGTCAATCCATAAGCGACGCTGCGAGTTTCCCTGTGTTGCTAAGCAGAACTGCCTCTAGACAATTCTACCACGCATATGTTTGGTCGTGTATGCATCTATGTTAAAAACAGGAGTGCCCAATTTATCCTCAAAGTGCGATGAATGTTTGTCATTCGCTCTAAAATTCAACACGTGAATTCTGTACACTAACATCTGATCGACTTGCATGACGAACTATAAGAAAGTTTCATCTTTCATCAACCTTTTGCAGAACTTGAATGCCCAATAAAAGGAAATATTGAAACTTTAACGTCATGTTTGTCCTCTTGTGAGCAGTGCAAAATTACGTCACTCGTAGATCAATCGAGACAAATGTTATTTAGGTTAACGATGATTGTGAAGCAACTACTTTGTATTCGCCATGGTCCGGCAGATGCTGCTGCTGTAAAGCGAGCCAGCAGTCATGGTAGAAGGGTGATAGCAAACCCCATCAGCTCTAGTGCTACCAAGATTATTGATGCTACTTCCTCTTATACTGATAGGCTTATTCTAAACGCTACAAAAAAGTCCTCCACAAGACAACTTGTCTTTCACATAAACTATTTATTAATCTAGATAGCGTGTGAAATAGCAAGGACGTGTTTTTGTTGTTGTGTGCAGTGTGAGGTAGTCAGTCATGAAACTAACTCCTCATTTCAGCCGAGGAATCCACGTACAAGGCCTCCGACTCCACGACCGTATCCGCCAAAGCCGCGACCGATGCCTCCTCCGAATCCGCGGCCGATGCCACCATAGCCTCCGTAGCCCCTTCCGAAGCCTCCACGTCCGAAGCCATACTGGGCGGCTGCCATGCTGCAGACGACAGCGAGCACCAGCAGGGCGAGAAGAAAGCACTTGCTGCTCACGGAAATCATGGCTGTGGACGGCTGAAGAAAAAAAACACCAATAATATACGTCAATATAAATACATGAACTGGCCATAAACCTTCTTACATGAGCCCTAGACATTAGCATGCGTGGTAACTAACAGTGATATGGAGAAATGTGTAGTAAAATCGTCACGTTGTAGTAAATAAATTCTACAAAGCGTTGCTCAAGCAAACACACACCTTGAAAAAGATGTCTCAGTTTACAGGAGACCTTCCTGGTAAATCGGAGCCGGAGAGGATTTCTGTATTAATAATAAAAAACAGCTGGCTGCGTTTCACGGAGGCTCTGTAAACTTATTTTCTGTACCGCAACACACAGCCACTTTCTCCGTTAAGATGCCTGGCTAACACTGAACGTGCGGATGGCACCTTTCATCACAACCGGGTCAAAAAGCAATAACGTATATGAGGTAACAAATCGCTACGCGTGAACAAAAACCACAAAAATCTCGCACGACACTCCACCCCTGCCGCCACCGAGTCCAAAAATGTCAAAGACGTTGCTTCTGGCTTCTCGGATGCTAGCGCCCCACGTGACAAAATACATGAGCTTGACGTTATTTTCTTCACGTTAAGGAATGAGCACAGGAACAGAAACTTAAGAGTGCTCATTTACGGTCTTCCCCGCGGTTTTATTCGAAACGCCACACATGAATGTTCTTATAAGTCCACTTCCACTCATCTTTTGAGAAACAGATCACACTCAGTTGCTTCACGGGCAGATCCGACGTTGAAATACTGATTTTTTTTTACAGTGCAGAAATATTTAACAGCATAAATATATTAACTTACGTCGTACTTAGTTGTTCATTTTTGGAATGCGAATAATGTGTACTCATAGGATGTTTTTAAAGTGCAGCTCTTTGGAGCTTGTCCCTACGTTGAGTGACGCTGCGTTACCAGCAAAGTGAACGAGGACAAATTGAGAACGTAGAGCACAGCGGATATCGAAACGCCGTGATAGCGAGGAGACTTCAAGGACAAGACAACGACAGTGGCGAGACGACATGATCTGTGGCACCAATGTAGTGTGTGCCGTCGTGCGTCGGTTGTTGAGGAACACGACCATATGCTGCGCTCCGTGTTATCCTGGTTAGCGTGGCAGTCGCTACACTCCATCTTCGGTGGTTGATGTGAAATGAGCTGTGAGAAACTTTCCGTCCAGTCCTGCTACTCAACGGTGTTCTCTTCCTAATGTAAGCTATGTACCTATACACGAAGTTGTCTCGCCCAGTGCCCCGCCGTGGTGGTCTAGTAGCTAAGGTACTCGGCTGCTCACCACCAGGTCACTGGATCGACTCCCGGCTGCAGCGGCTGCATTTCTGATGGAGGCGGAAGTGTTGTAGGCCCGTGTGCTCAGATTTGGGAGCACGTTAAAGAACCCCAGGTGGTCAAAATTTCTGGAGCCCTCCACTACGGCGTCTCTCATAATCACATCGTGGTTTTGGGGCGTTAAACCCCGCAAATCAATCAATAAATCAATCAGTCTCGCCGAGCTCTTTCTGGACAATGAGCTACGTAAGCGGCAGAAGTGCATCGTCTGTCGCTGCTGCTAAACTAGGTGCCCGAGCAGAGGCTCAACGCCGGGATTCATGAAGTTCGCGCCACTGATGCAGAAGCGTTTGCCGCAACTTATCGCAAAATCAAAACACCTGAACAGGCATGCTCATAATTCTCATTATCTCAAGCATCAGACATTTTTTTTCTGTACCACTTTCATAGAGAACGCTAGCACAAACGAAACCATATTCAGAGCACGAAAGTAATGTAACCTGCGCGCAGTGAACATAGGTGGAAGCGCAGCTACGCATCAACTCGTACTACTACGAAATCTACAGTTACACAATGGTATGCTGAAATGAGGGTGCACACTTTTCTTTCTTTCTTTTTGCACTTGCAGTTTAAAAGTGAACATAGTTCAAGCTCCTCGACTGCCCACCGAACGTACGTGTACTTTGTGGGTTCGCAATTATTTTGCAGCTATAATCATAGGCTGCTCACATTCTCAGCACTCTTTGGATCACTTTCTTGTTCAGACTCGTGATGGTTTTGTGTTGACAGCGTAGCTCATATGTCGTGTTCTAGACGGGTACACTGAACAGTAATATAGGTAACGAGCAATTTGTTTATTGATGTATTGCGCAGGGGAGATTCTTTTTCAGAGGATCAGTGAGTACTTTCTAAACATAATGCCAGCCTCACAGCAATAGAAGTATATGACAAAGCACAGAAAGCTCAAGTAGGCGTCCATGTGAAAACATAACGCGCACAGAACGCAGTGTGTGCTCTTGGCTTAGTCAAGCCCCAGAAACTCGGCACTATAGTATCGGTTTCAAGGAACATGTACGCTCGTAGTGGTTGATGGGCATCCTATCCGGTTCAACAAAGTGGGATGATGTGAATTTTCGCGTTTATGAGCTTTCAGAAGTTTTTACCAATAAAAAAAATTTCATACCCCTCTAAAGAGCTTCTCTTTTATTATTGTGTGTTTTTTATTCCTTATTTTGTGGATTTTAAATCGGACGAGGAGCGAGAAGTGATAGACTTGAGTTTGTAGCGCTAGCGTCTTCTCCTTCTCGCCCCACGCTCAGCGATATTATAAGTTACATCGCGCTTAGTTATCTCACTTGGTTGGCGCGTATGCATGAGCCGGGAAAGACAGCAATTAATGGCGGGCAGAGAACGGAAGCCACTGTGAGCTACGCCGAACAAGTGAACTACGCATTTGTCGAAGATGACTTAATCGGCCAGCACATGATTTTAGACGCTCTGAAATGGGCTCACCAGGTGATTTCTAGTTCCACGAGAGTTTCTATGGGTTCACTAAAGGCAACGGGTGGGCACAAAAACTTCAACCTATTATTTGAACAGATATTGATTTTGCATGAGTACATTAGCAAACCTATTTCTCTGCAAGCCTGACTGGACTGACAGAAGTGCGGTGTCGCTTGTTTAATTGGTGAAGACGGCAGCCAAGCTCCTGTCGGGAAAACGGGTTTATTTAAAGGATTGAATTAGATTTGCCTCGGCTACATAGTTGTAGCTTCTTTTACTTCTGGCGTGTAGTTCAAATGATTTAAAGTAATTACAGGCTGCTTTTTGCTTTAAATTATTGCAGCCGCTGTTTGAAAATTTGTGAGTCTTGACTTCTAATACTGTAATATTTCTTAAGAAAAGTGAACTTTGCTTCGTCAAGGCAACGCCGTTTATCTGACGAGGGCAAGTCAACTTGCCGAAACGCTGTTTCGCAGCTACGTTCTCTATCGAAAAACTTCTGATCGCTTCAAGCCTCTGCGTTTCTCTGAACTGATATCTCGTTTGGTGCCCAAATTCTGTAAGAAAACAATGTGTGCCATCATAACAAACGGGATTGAGTCAAATACGACGTGTTCTACTCGCTATTTGAGATGGTTTTCGCATGGGTTCGGATATTATGGGTTCAATGTCTGCTCATTATGCCCGTATGTGAGTCGTAAGTTGAACCTAATTTTATAGATTGACATTTCAGACTATGTGTATGTGTTCTTTATATGAAACGTTTGATAAAAAAGTATATTTTATATATGTCCATTGAGTTTCGTCCTATACTGAGACTTCAGTCAGCTTACCTTTGGCTTCTTCAGAACACATGAACGAAATTGGAAAAAAATGATTATAGAAATTTTACGAATTGCCGCCTCACCCAAGCGGATCTGAAAGAAGCCACGAGCGTCTTCCGCTTGAATGCGAAGTGGGAAAAGACGGCTTCCGCGGCAAGCTTCCTCTTCTCGATTTTTTGTCCTTTCCCTCTATTTGGTGACCTCACCAGTGACGTCATGAAAGAAATTTTCTGTTCGTGTTTTATTTCTAGCAGAGTGCCCAGCAACCACCAGCGGTAAAAGCAGCGCTGCTGCTGCGTGTTAGCATACGATAGTGAATAAATGAGAGGTATAGGGAGTTTCCACCTGCTGGCTAAGTGTCGACATTTACTGTATGCCCTCATTACTTTATGAGACACCATTCTCAAAAAGTTACCGACAAAAAAATTTTTCGCCTAACACCAACGAATCAGCTGCGTGACGCATTTGCTATTAAAAAACTAACGAACGCCATATGGTCAAGAAGCTTGCGCATTCAAAGAACTCACCTGAGGGATTTTGCGCTGGCTGCAATGATGATGTTTTATGCTGGGACACAGGACAAGGCCCGTTTATATACCATGCTTCTTAGCAACGTGCTGACACGTCCTTCAAGCTTGTGCTGTCTAATTGAGACGAGGAGGTCGGCCGGGAAAGCCCCTTCCCACAGAATAATCAAAACAAACGAGACTGTCATTGAGTATCAAGGTGGCTCTCACATCGATGTCGAAAGGTCATTCACAGTACGTGATGCTATGCAGCCAGTGTCCGCTTATGGTACACTTGGCTAGAGGGCAAGCTTGACGCTGTCTTCCTGCAATATCAGCTTTGCCAAGGCTACCCATTACTGACCCTGAAAAGGTGGAATCCGTCTAGCACTAAGAATTTCAAAATATTTTAGCTCTTCCCTGCGCAATTCGTACCTTCTCGGTGAATTTGGACACACTTCTAGAGCCACCGATGTTTTCATAAGCGCTATGTACATCGTCTAGCTGGAGGTCTTAAGCGTGTTCGTCTCAAGGAACCCCCGGCTAAGCTCCATTAAACGCCGGAGAATCGCCCTCTTTGGCCACTCACCACTTTAGTGCAAGCAATATTCATTAGGTTCGCGCTACATTGGCGTGCACTAAATGAAACGCAAGGGATGTATTGTCTTACATGCCACTGAAGTTACTTTCGTTGCACCATCAGATCGATTCGAGGCTCCTTAACACTCAAAGCTGGCCGCACGTAGGCTGCTTGCTTCAGTTGATTCATGCACTTCTTTTTTGTTTTTGTTTTCACATAGGCTAGTGGATAATGCTTTCTCATAGGTTCGTGTTGAACGCCAATGCAGCATGTCCACTGCCTTAACTTCGCCACGTATCTTAAAACAGGAAAACTCGCGGAAATAAGTGTAAGGCCTCGGAGATTCAAGTGCTAAGCTTAACTACGTGGCTCGTTTTCAGAGTCTGGCCGGCTGCAAACTCCGGGGGGGATTTTATGTGAAGCTGATATATTTATTTTATGCCTGGAGGTGTGCCCATTCGCACTTGGGCGTGAAAATAAAGGTTCTTTAGAATGTTCGCCCCCAAGGTAAGCCATTAAAGGGTCTTCGTGAGTGCGGAACCATGAAAATTATCAATGGCTAATTTTACTATTACATTTTTTGTTTGAATAATAGAAATAATTTCTTAAGTTACCGCTTTCTGGCTACCTTCTTGACTATTCGTACTGTGGCTTTCTCGTCGAAGATTCAAACTGCTTTAAATCGGAAAATTCAAACGTCATTCGCTTTACTAAAACAAGAAATGCAATTCTGAAACTTGTTCGGTAGAAAAGAACAATTTATTTGCTATTCATTGAAGTACGAAGCTGTCTTCTAAAAGAAGCCCCAAGAGGTCTCAATTGCGCCTCAGTGAGGACCAAAGTAATGATCTCCTCTAATTCATGAATCGTCTTTAAATGTTTAAGACGTTTTCGTTGAGGAAAAATATTATCCATTGAAAATGTACCTACTATTGAGAAGTTACTGATTCAGGTATCCGTACATAGCATATTAATACCACAGAAAAATGCAAACGCACAATATTTCATCAAGAATTCTTGAGTCAGAAGGTGATAAAATGGCACTGTGATCGATTAGCTTGAAACACGTTCACAGGCGTTTCTGCGTAATCTTCCAGCGATTGTTTGTTACGAAGCAGAAAAGCAGACTCTGAGATCGACTGTTTTCATAAACATTTTTTTAACGATATCACCCTAATTTCGAAAGGCCCCCACATGACCAACAACTTGTTGCCAGCGATATATACCAGTACCCTGCTGCTTTCAACGCAGTAAACCAGCACAATCTTTGGAAGTACGATCGAGCTGGCTGCCAAACTAGCTGGGAAATTCGGCATGAACTGACTACTTCTGGTTTTTTCATTCCCAACCACAAGTAGAAACGCTGAAAGCCTAATTTTAGCCTAGATGCGCTTCAATATACCACCTTTAAAGGGTCCGAAAAAGAAAGATTAACAGCAGTATTTTGTTAAACGGGCACCCTTACACTAACCTTTTGTAGCAATGAAAAGCTACCAGTGAAATAAACTACAGAAGCAAAAATATATTGCAAAGGCGAAAAGAGAATTTTAAGGGGAACTCACTTAAGCAAAGTTCATCATATATCAGAAGGCCCATGTGCTGCGAGGCACATGGCTTGTTTGCTGCGGTCAGTTGCCAATTTTTAGGCTTTGGTTTTCACACGTTGAGAAAAGTATTCTAAACTGTATACCACATTGCAGGCTCTGTAGGTAGTCATTTTTAATTTCCCGTCTTTTAAAAGGAACTCTAGTATATAATTTCAATCGTATGAGTGTCTTTCACCTCGGTCACCTGTTTCTCGAGCTTAACGGGCCAGATTATTCATTACCGACTCGTCCGTTCATCAAATATTTTTCTTGGTATTTCATGATAGGACTTTTCCTATTACTTGATGGTTTTAACCCCGTTACCAGACCTTGTGGTGTGCACCACGGAAGGCTATAGGCAAGAGCCCAAACGCACAAAATTCTCTTAGTGGAAGACTTTTCTGTAAGAGAATCTTAGCAGAGTAGGTACATTCATCATGCGAAAAATTACGTCCGAAGAAGCTACACATGGTGTAAGAGGCTACGTATCTGTTATGATAACGCGAGCTCTAATTCTACACTGACTACTCCGCGAAGGTTATAGAGATGCTATAACTCCAGCGTAACCTAAAAAATGCCCCACGCAATAATTTCAAGACGCTAAAATCTTCAAAAAAAGACAGTGTGCCAGCTATAATTTCCAAATCTTTCGGACCACTCTTACAAGAACAAAAAGGTAAATAATAAATGGTTATTGCTGAGGCCACTTCGGTTGAGTTTAACGAAGGTGTTTTGACGCTCTGCTAGGCCCTTTGTCTGACGTACAAGCGGTAACGGTGGCACCAGAGTCATAATTTGATAAGGTTGAAGTCCCGTGCTCAACATTGCGCTGTACCTGTAAGTTCGCAAGCAGTCATTTACTCTTAATTTCATTTATTACCACGCAACTACACCTGGTAGCAGTCGCGTATCATCAGTGTCAAGCTTTCCCCCGGAGAGTACGCAACCCCTTCCAGCTTTAAAGGGCGTCCTATATAAAAACAGATGCCTTAAAATACCATACCGGGACTGGAGGAACGCCTATGATGACAAAACAAAAGTTTCGCACGTTAACAGTGTACGCACCACAATTTCAGCTAGCATTTTTCTTCAGAACTTCTTTTGTCTTGATATAACTTGAAAAGAACACTAATTGATACCTGACGAAGTTATATTTACGCAGGCCTCCGTATAAAATCCGTTAGGAGCTCTATTGCGTATTTTTTTTGATAATGTGGTTAGTATAATATTTTATATAATAGCAAGTGACTGCAGCATATATATTAACGGCTCCACCTATCAAGACAGCGAAAGCTGAATTACCCCGGTGACATCATGGGCCCTCCAGGTGGCTTAGAGTAGAGTGTGAAGATGTGTGCTCTCGAGAGATTCCTCCCATTCCTCCAGTCATCAGTCGCAGAAATAGCTTGTGTGGCGTGCTTCAGCGTGCCTACATGGCTTGGTAGCTGCCAACAACAACTTACATTTTTCCAAGTTCAGCTGCCCGTCGTGTATCATATTTCTGGCCTTTTTATGTTGGGGACTTGGTGCATTGATAGTGAGGCAGAAAAGGAAATCAGTTGGCGTGTTTTAAACACCAGATCTTAGACACTAGTAATGTTGTGATGACTGCTGACCATACCACTTCTGCCATTGTCGATGCCTCTTATTTCCCTCGAGGTGTTCAAAAAACGCTTACCTTCTCAACTTTCACAATAGTCGGCTGAAACAACGTGGTAAACTAAACACAGAAGAGCCCCCCCCCTCCCTCTTCCAGACCATTCCACACAAAATATTATGGAGTAAATTAATTTGATACTTCATATTTTTGAGCCCGCCTCAACAAGAATTTCGCAAATGATCTTTATTATTTTCGTAATGCGAGATATTTTTTGTCCAGGCTCTTTTATTTTCTTCGGTTGATTAAGACACATCGTTAACCATCAAGAAGCAGGTACAGATACAACCTATTTATTGCTCTGTAACGCCTATTTCACTTATTTAACCCTAAAACTAATCAAAGCAAACAACTGCGATGTAAGAAAAAGAATAGTGATACGACTGGGCTGCATGCTGTGTCGTTTTTTCATATAGCTACTTGAACTCGCTTGCATGTAGCCTTCATAGGAGCTCTATTGCGTAATTTTTTTGATCATGTGGTTATTAAAACCTATTTTTTCCAGAGAGTATACTTAAAGCCGAGGTTACACAAAATTGCCAAATACTCATTTACAGCCCGATTTTGCGGGAAAGTACGTGCCTCTAGAAAAGTGTTTCTTCACTATATTTGATTTTAAGGCTGAAAACTATGTTTCAATACTCTTTCCCAAGATTGCGATGCAGAAATTTCTATGTTAGTTTTCTGGTTATTCGGACAATGGCCGTACTTTTAGTACAGTCTTGATGCTTATTTATATTCCTCGTAGAAGAGTTCGAAGAGTTGAATGAAGTGTGGCCAGTTTCGATTCCCTGTATCATTACGCATATGATTTACATTGTAACGAGAACCTACTTAACAGTAGCGTCATGCTGTATGTAAATGTACCATTGTTAGGCTACTGAATGTCCCTGAACCTGAGGAGGCCTCCGTACCAGCCGAGCAAGAGCAACACGATCTTTTAACTGTCCTCTGTCTTGTTCCCATTCATTCAATACAAAGCTCTCATTTTTATTTTATTTCTTGTGCTATTAAGCATATTCACACTTGTTAAACTAAAAGAAATAGAAAAAGTGAAAATAGAGAGCTGGAATCATAGTTTACGCGCACAGAACACGTACGCATTTGTTGTGTGCCTGTGCTGCATGCCGCCGCAACCTTCACCAGTTTCACTAACTCTTCGTTTACAAATGTATACGTATTCCATTCTGCCTCTTTTTTAGCTTTTTAATGCATATCAAAATCAAGCAAAGGATTCAAAGCTTGGAAAAATACTTTTCAGTTTTTTTTATTCGTGCTAGTACGCGGTATCTATTAGGTGAAATAAAAAGAAATATTTCAGTTTCCTAGATGAAATCCAGGAGTGGTCTATGCATGTATATGCAAAAGACCGTGTGCCAAGCGTATTAAACAAGGTCTTAGAGCGTTTCTATATAGCCTAGTCTGCGTAGGCTTTAAAGAAATTGTTTCGCGAGAAACGACAGCAAAAAGGCAACCGCGATGGCGGATTCACCCAATGGCGCAAGACTGCGACTCGCTGCTGCGACACTGCACGTGGAGTAAGACTTTGTCTGAAACAGAAAAAACTCTGTTGTCACGCCGCAGAAAATCAGTCCCGGACCAATTTTATGCGCCTTCCGCTCTCCACGTGGTTTTTCGACGAGTGAGGCAGCTTGGTGAACGTATTTCTGGTAACTTCTGCGGATTTAATTTGAAGTCTCGACAAATCCGCCTTAAAGAGGGAGGAGGGGAAAACGACTCCCCCAGGCACTGACCACTGTCCCGTTTTTTTGTTTGTGAAAAAAAAATGCAGCAGTATCGGGCTCCATTTTAATAATAAACTGTAGTGTACCGTCTCGCCAAAAAAAAAAAGCGTGAATAAAATTGCAAACTTTGATAACATCATTGTTCATTAGTTTTTGCGTTTCCTCAAATGTTAATAGAGTTTAGACGCCTCAGAAACCCGCCCACTTTCTATATGGTCGAGATAATGGAATTTATAGATGTCTTTGTTACCATAAAATTAATTAGAACAAGGGAATGCTTCTGTGCTCGATAGAATAGGACTTTGAAAGGCAACACTGATCTTAACTGGCTTGTGATTCTGCAGCTTTTACGCCAATGTCCGTGAATATGCAGCTGAAAGCCATAAATTGAGTCTTTAGCGACAGGGATGAAGCAAAAAGACTGCTAGTATTACTCATGAACAATTAGTTTCTACACACTAATTGCGCCTCCCTTATGCGCGCGATTTTACCACCACGATAATACGAAGAGAGCCAAGCAATGGTTTTTCCATCGTGTGCTGCGATTCCGCAAGAGTTTTTTGACACTGGCCGGGTCCAATCTTCCACATAAAAATGCGCACTGTAACAACGAAAATCCTAAATGAAGTGGCGAATCGGGCTAGTTGGAGCGTACTCACGAAGTTAGCTCACAAAAAAGCACAAAAGAAAAACAAGAAAGTGCACGACACAAGCGTTGTCAGGTGATTTCTTGTGTTTTTATGCGCTTATCGTCATGAACACATACCTTCTAACTTATGTTATTCAGCAACTTTCACTGAAAGGTGCCCTCAACAGCATACTGTCTGAAAAGGTGACACGAGTTCATCAGAAACATAAAAAGTTACAGGAAAAAGAAACTTGATAGCAACCAACCACCATCTGTAGGTAGAACACTCACTCCGGGAAAAGCATCTGCTGATTTCTGACGCACAAGGGTTCAAGCAATACCGCAGGACTTTTGTTTATAAAGTGTCACCATTTTAACTTGAAGTATTGCTTCTAGGAAAAGTGCAGTACACGCTTCTTGCAGTGTTATCTTCCCTCACGTTTCAGGCCATCAGAAGTTTGAGCACGTTCGGTTGGAATTGTACGAGCCGAGAGAATTCCCCTACTCGGTCTTGAAGCGGCCATTATGAAAATTTGCAAGAGAGAAAACTGTGAGAAATAATTGCAGCTGTTCTACAAAGCTCATTTGCTTGTTCGACCGCGAAAACGTAGTGACCCTATGGTGGCTTCATATTTTGTTACAAGAGGACTTCCACTGTATTTTTTTTTACTTATGCAGAACGTCGAATGCCAGCAGACGAGCGAGAGGGCGCGAAGTGTGATCAGCATAGGCGTGCTGAAAGTTCTTCGTTAAGTCAAGGAAACTTTCATCCCAGCTGCAGCTTCGCCCATAAGCTCCACATACAACATAGAGCGTGTTCGAATGAAAGTGGGCTTCTTGAAGGACACAGAAATGAAAATGAAGCAATGACGGGCTGCTCAAAGTGGCTCACTTGTTACCTGTTGTCCCCACATTTTCGCGGGTAAATGTTCGGGAAAGGAATATTCATTGGCACGCAACATCTGGTGTCCTCAGCTGCCATTGTCTACAACGCTCCACATTTCCATAAAACCTGGGGCCGAATTCACAAAGTTTTCTCTTGGCTACGCATTTTTTAGCGAAGAATTCTCTTATCTGGAGGGATTACTAGTTTGGGTACGAATTTAACTTATTCGGTGCTTAAGAGGGCGAGGAGGACACACGATAGCCGATAAAACCACAAAAAGAAATAAGTGTGTGCCGATAATATCAAGGTAGCACGCAAAGCGTCTAGCATCGAGAGTATACAATGATAGCTAATGATTTGCTGCATCTAAGTTTCAGTTCCGCGAGCTTCTGCTACAGCGCTTACGGGATGCCGCGTACGTTGTAATAGACGTTTTGGTGTGCTGTGCAAAGTCAAGCACTCGCCTTTCATCAATGACTGTAGCTAAAGAAGAAATTGCTCGATGGCCTTAAGCCATCGTAAAAGACGTAAAAGATTGCCTTTCTTACAATACTCTTATTACAAGACAACACGAGTGACTTTTGTGCCTGTGGACGAATTGTGCAGAAATAGAGTACAGCTGTAATCAAATGAAATTGTGAGCGGAATTTCGCTGGTTCTACGCACAGAAGCCTTATTATAAAGCCGGAATGCGAGAACGTGTATACGCTTACGCTTAGATATGTGTCTACGTAAAACGAGGGTGACTCGTCGGGAGGTGTTTCAGTGCTAATGCTTTTCAAAAAAAAAAGAAAAACACGGTGCAATATTTCGTCCAGCGTTGTTTGAGTGAGCAAACAAAGCAAGAGACGTGTATACGAGTCTTGAAGTCGAAAGACGTCATCACACCTGCAAAAAAGACGAAAAAAAAGAGACTCTCGTTTTGTCTCCACGAAAGGTTGAAATCGATAGATAATAAAGACAATTTTCTGGCCCAGCATACGTCAGGGAAAGTTTCCGAAAAGCAGCGTCGGATGCTCGGAGAGCATAAAAAAGTGGAGTACGCGTTCTATGGGAGCGACAGCCACACAGAAAGCGAGATGAAGTGTGACTGCCTTTAGATGTGAGAAAATCAATGCTAATTAGGAGAGTTGTGAGTTAATGAGCCAAATCTTCTTTAAATAACGATAATGGAAACAAACTGAGTATTCATCTAGTTAAAGTGGCACAAGTGACAGTGCATTCATAACAGTTGATTAGCGTTGTCGCATGCCGATATATATTTTTAATTTTTAATTTATATTCGGCAAACTGTGAGAAGGTAGCGCACGTTAGCGCCGGCTGTCCCAACATTATCACAGTAATGTACAAGATAACTAGTGCACGGTTATACAGCCACACGTGGCAGTTTCTATCTTCTAGTAACATTGGGCGAACGCATTATAACTACTTTTTCTATTTTTGACCAAGTTTCACCAGACGTATTTGCATTTGGCGTCATTCGAAGCATTGAAGATATATCAGCAATAGGGTGAATGCAAGCACTGTTGCAGTGGGCGAGCGGTCACAGCGCTCAGCTACAATCTAGGAGGTTCTGGGTTCAGTCTGCAGTGTCACCAAGCACTTTTTTAAGTGGTTTCCCAGCCTGAGATTATGCGTTGTGGCGTGTACTATTTTTTTGTGTGGCTTTCGCGCTTTTTCCTTTCACTCTCCTTTTGACCCAACAGTACTGTGCCATGCTCCTTCATAAATTACATAACTCTGGCTTCATAATTTTCCCCTCCATTCTCTCTTATCGCAAGTGTGCCCACAGCTGAAATACTAATATTATACCTGGTATAATACTTTTCAAGTGTTTGGATATTCGACCAGCGATCTGTCGTCACGGTGTTTTAAAGAAAATATACACATGCAGCGAGCTAATTGCTTGCGGCCAAGTCGACTGCTTTTGTCAGGACAAGTTTTCGTGCTAATTTGGTGGGCATCATTACATGCAGCAAGGCGAGAGAGCACGGACACTTAGAGAAAACACAAACAGGGTAATTAGTTTGTGTCTTCTCTCCCGCTATCTGTCATGCTCCGCGCTTCAGTGTAATCTCGCTATCAATGAATAAAATGAACTATAGCAGTTTTTCGAGTTCTGCGGAGAGATTCCCTATTGTCCAGAACGGAACAAAAGAATGACACTTTGACTTGTGTCATGGAGATATACTCTGCTTTTGGTTACTACAATAAACTTTTAAACCAAGTTAATTTTTATGAACAACAGTTCCAGTAAAGATGAAAGGTGCATGAACGAAATTCGTGTATTCAGCTTGACTAGGTTTGTGACCTTATGAGTAATTGCTAACCGGTATCACAATATGCATAAATATCACACACAAATGCAACCACGGGTGATAGCTTGTTAATTCTGATGAAAATTCATATGTTGAAATTGACATATTCGACCAACGCAATGTATACAAGATATGCTATGTAGAGTAGCTATGCTCTAAACTAATCTTCACTGGTTGGTTCCAATTTACCCAATTTTTTGCTCACGACTGTACGTTGGCAAATGAAACAACTTCGTTGAATGCACATATTTTGTGTAATGTTACATTTATTTTTATGCAGTAAAAAACAAACTTAAACGTATAATGGCTAAGATGAAAAAGAACTAGAAAGAAATTCAGCTAAATCAGTACCAAACTTACCCATCAATGATAAACAAATTATCACATACATACATACATACATACATACATACATACATACATACATACATACATACATACATACATACATACATACATACATACATACATACATACATACATACATACATACATACATACATACATACATACATACATACATACATACATACACTGAGGTGCAAATATTAAAAAGAATGGCTATAAATCAACAATTCTAGTACACTCATTTTGAATATACAGAAAGTAACTTACGAGAGAAATCCACCAGCACTGTTATGTCTGAACTCGGTGTTTCTCGAACCATCTCGCAAAAGCTTGATGCATAGTTGTTGCTGCTGCCCAATGACAAGCAGTTTTTATAAGAGACACAAGCATAAAGCCCTTGGCAATGTCATGCTGAAGAAAAGGGCTGTGCATCAATATTTCGTACATGTCTGCAATATTACTCTGTTTATTTACATAGCTTGGCTCATTCTCAACACACTAACAAAACATGTTAGGACACTTGGGCTGAAATGCGGCACAGCGCAAAGAAATTCTAGACAATACATGAATAATATATTTCTAAGCTACTAGGCTCCTTGGTGCAAACAGTGTTTATATTGACAGCTTTGGACCCTATTCCGTTCCCCAATAACACTCCTCAAAAAGATTTCAAAATTTGCACATCAACTCAGTTTCCATACGGTTGTCTGTTAGTCTACTTGAAAAAAATTCAAATCACTGGTTGGCAAAGACTGTACGCTTATTATGTGAGGTGATGCTCTAGTGCACTGCATGTACGTATGTCTTGCTGCTGGCCTCAACTGCGATGTTGCTCAGCACATATGTGTAAAATAACAACTAATCTTATGCCACTGCAAAGTAATTATGTGTCATTTGCATGAAATAGGGACCACAATAAAAGAAGATAACAACACTTACCTTCACGCAGTTCAAAAAATGTAAATACATTTCCATAGAGTGTTCACAGTTCATCTGAGGATAGTAATAATGGTTGTAAACACATTGTTACTTCCACTAACAAACTATTTTAAGATGCCAGCTTCAATATTAGAGTATACCAGTACCTTCGTAGGGTTAAACAATTGTAGAGGCATCTAGATGAAGATAACTAAATGCATGCTATAGCTAAATATAAATTAAACTAAATACTTTTATTTTTAGTCTCAGTAAAGCAGCATAGACGATTGGTCACTTGCCAAGTACAATATTACATTATGAACAAACCTATCTGAGCAAAGTATACATCCAAAATGTTACACTTACACTGCAGAAACAGAGAAGTAGACCGTTGAAGTACGGATAGGCAGTGGGATAACAATACACAAGTACTAAAATCTGCTGTTAGATATACTAGGAGTAGTGATGATCCTCTTCCTTTCAATTAAAATAATCCATATATATTCACTTCCTAGATCTTATACACTTATGGCATCATTGGTGCTATAAAATGGGTGTACACTGAAGGATTATATCGACTAAGTACAAGATTACCGCATCCGTGGCTTTAGTTCTTGTACTACAAGGAATGCAAACACAGTTACCATTGCGGACCATGGATGCTGTGATTTATACCAGTTAAATGCAGAGACATGCAGGCACTTTGATTAAAATGCATGTTAAAACATCAGCTCAAAATGATTTACACAGTAAGACTACAGCAGCCTTTAAATTAGTGTCATAGTTTGGTATCTTCGATGCAAAATTTAAATAATATGGAATGCAAGCAAAGGAACTGCTAAATAACTCACCGCTAAGAAGTTAAGCTGCCGCTGCACAGAATGTTACTACGTATACAATTCAAACTGATCCTGACATCACAATGTGCTCTTTCTGCTGTTGTAAACTTTGAGCAGAAGAACAGTCACTGGCAGTCCCTTTCTACTTGTTGGACTTCTGTGCTTTGTACTTGATACACTGTACATGACCGTGAAGCACTGCATTCCTTGTTACTGCTGGTACTTAGAAAAATACAGATTATTGTTACAACCATGCTACATGCAAGAGTGTACAAATGTTAAATATGTGCTCATATTTACAGATGTCCTATTTTCAGAAGCCGATGACAAGCCTCCACACACGCACGCAAACAGTGAAGACTGAAAATATATTTTATTATGATACAAGAGCAAATCTACAATGTTAGAAATGAAGGCATGAAACTTCTGCCAGGCATAATAGGCCAATAAAGTTTCTTTTATTTCGACTTTACTCTAGGTGCGAGAAGGCGAGCACAAATGAGTTCACTAAGAGACACAAGTAAGACTGCATTACAACACAACAGCTAACGTTCATAACTTTAAGGCTGACCAACATAGCCAGCTCACCATACCACGTATAGGAGAAAATGGGCAGTATAGAACCCACAAAGCACTTGTGGATTATGACTGTGCTTGTTGCTGACATCCATTATTCTAAACGAAAAAAGTCTTTCAAAAATGCACTTCATCAGGGCAAATAATCATATGCAACAAACCCAATGGGCTCCTTGAGTGCCACCAACACTCACCATTATTGTTGATACCAATGTCTAGCTGGATGGATATGTTGTGTCTTGTACAGAACACCGAAGGAGCGCTCCATGACTTAGCTTGCATGTGTGCTGGCTGCATCGCACTGCTGCTGAAGTAGGCTAGCCACAGACAGAGAGCTAAGGAGCCATGGCTTTGAAACACACTGAAGGTCACCTTTAGAGATCAACAATGCATACTTAGGTCAGGTACAATTTGTAGAAAAAAGTATATCACTATGCAATTGTGGTGAACACGCTCGGCTGAAACACAACAAGCCACAGAATTGAGAGAAAAAAAAGCTACATCAAGTAAATGATGCTGTTACTGAGCCTATGTCGTCTGAGACTTGTTCAATCGGTCTTTGTCCTTGCAAGCTGTGAACAGCCAGGCGGTTTTCACCCACTTGCTAATTTCTTCCAGAGCACTTGATCCACAGAGTGAGTCAAAAGCCTAACAGCTCAATAAGGAATCGATGTATTTGTGCTCGTTCAAAAGCATAAGCTTTTGAGCCTTAGATGATTGCAGTTTCACTCATAAGCTTCAAGCTTTCAATTTTCAACATTCCCAATAATCGCGCAGTTTAGTTCAAATAATGTTCAATAAGCGTTATGCGGGAGAATAATACAGGTATCTGCTGCAAGCAACCATGCTTGGGTTTTCAATTTGTGCACAGTAAAAGGTGTTCACTTAATCGTATGTATTAAAGAAAAACTAACCTTGCAGCCAGCCATTAGGCAGTTTTGTGCCCTCGAAGCTCCCAAGCAGGTCGCAGTCCTTTCAGATGAGGCTGCCATGCATGCTTCCAGGCCACATTCAGGTCCGCTGAACGAAAACAGTCCCAGCAGTGACATAGACTTGCACACTTAGGGAGCACATGTCCTTCCTATTTTTGTACAGGTGCCCTAAGTCATGATGAAGATTGATGTGCCAGTGTGTGCAACTGATGCATCACAGGACCTTAACAAACCAATGTCTGCGATCTGTGAAGAGCCAAAAACGAGATACTTAAAAACAATCATTAAAAGCACTTACTTTTAGTAATTATTTGCAAAGCTATCACTTCGTCCAAGTGACCAAAATCTGCTGTGATCACTTTGAAATAAACTGATGCCTCATGTAAAATTTACGTACCGCAATATATATATGTCCTAGTGAAGTATCGGGCTACGACAGCGGTAATCGTCTATAGAACTAATTTTCAAAATAACATAAATTCCTTACGTGCATTCTGGCTCCTGGAAAATAAATTCACATTAACTTTCCAACTATCAAACGTGGTAAATAAACGGGCCCTACCTAATATACAAACAATAGCTCACTTGTATCAAATCACGAAAAACTTCTGATGTATTTGCTTCATAATATATGTATGTATATAAGAAGAGTAGTAAAGTTTTTCTGCTCGAACTTACCATAAGGAAACATTACAACTGATGGGCTTAAATACTTGCACACCTTATAGTACTGCGTGAATAGCAACAAATTTACTTCTGCAAGGTAAACTCACCGATGGCAAAATTTAGTAGCCATCGGTGTCATGAGGAACCTAGTGTGCTCTAGGGTCAACAGGCAAAGGACATTTGCAGACTGGAAACTGCCGATGACAGCAGTGAAGGGCAGGCTCAGCATGCACGTCCATTGATAAAGTGTAAGAACTAGCCATAACCGGCTGTTGTCAAGAGTCTGGTGCCATGAAAAACGATGGCTAGACGAACTCGAAAACTTGTACTTAGCCGGTATTGGCCTACAACTTCACCCAAAGCAAGGCACCGGTGAAATCTTTCCTCTTTCTGGGGGCCGGAGGGGAGCTTGACGTTCACGGGCTCTCGCTGCCACATATAACTCTCTAGTTCTTACCGAAGAACAGTCTAGGCGCACTGACAAAGTAACACGATCTACAACAGAATGCAGCATCTCGCAGCTTCGGCTGATCACATAGCGCTAGGACTATGGTTATTATCAAAAAGAGAAGTGACGAGTTAAGAAACAGAAGCGTCGCGCTCCACCACCGCAATTTCACAGGGCAAAACAGTTATCAACGCTGTCTTTCAATTTTCGGTCACACGAGCACAGCTTCTTCACAAGTCTTGGAAACGTCAACACAGCCCCACTGTTCACAGCGAACATCGTTTCACTCGATTGATATGTGGGGTTTAACGTCCCAACATCGTTTCACTCTCGAATACTAGATTGCTCACAAGGAAATAGAAGCGTACGGGCTAACCAGTGGCGAAGCAATAACCGAACACAGCGCGTAGTTCATGCGTTTCCGTACGTACTAGTGGTCACTCAAGTAACGTGCCAAAACGCTGCCAATCCGAAATGTCACACAGCACCCAACAGATGGATTGGAAAGTCAAGCGAACGAACCGTTACCGCCACACGAGCACACATTACAGGATTCTCGAGTGCTAGTTACCGTCAATACACCGGCGCCGATCCCCGCTTGATAACCACACCGACGCACAGGCTTCGCTGCGCTTCACCGTACACCATTTCACTGCTGCAGCTTTTCACACTGCTTACACGCACCGAAAGAGCTGCCGTAGTCACAACGCATCCGGTCGAACGCTGAAGTAACTCATGCGAGAAGCGTTTGCTGAAAGTCGCACCGACCGATATGCTGTTTACGATGCACGCCATGTTGTTTTCGACAACTGCGCAGCCCATAAGAGAGCTCTTAGAAAGTACTTGCACTATTTTCACGGCGTGAAAAAACTTTCTCTTATGTGTGAGGGGGGTGATATGACGAACACGACAGGCGTGCCAGATGAAAAAAGTGTTTTGGCAACGTCACGGAGTGAGCTGATGAAGAGGGTATTGCTGGACAACCAATCTCAAGCTGTGACTGTCGGCCAAGCCGTCATCTGCTCGCGTTTGTCGTCTGCTTCGATGAGAGCATGCGACGGGGGATTCACCTTCGCAACGCAAATATTACCAGGTCAAGTGGTCGCTGTGTCGCATAAAATACATGCCAGTGGCTCGCTCTACCTTTGAATGATGTTCGTGCGCCAAGTTAAATGGCTGGTAATTGTTGCATGGACGAATTCAGCCAAGGTTTGCTCCAGAATCGTGAGGGTTTGCATAATTCCGGTATCATATAAAGTTACTAGGGTCATTTCATTCCGACTGCTTGCCATATTCTTACGGTTCATATCGGTTTGCAAACAGTGAAGGTGAAAATGCTCGATTTGATTGTACTTCTATGCGTGATCATGCACACCACTAATACGCTTCGGTTTACAAAGTACGCGCCGTTCCAGGTCGTCCCAAAGTGTATCGACAGCTGTACTTCAAAGATCGCACCCATTGGACAGTTAGAGTCAATGGAAGCACACTCGAGCACATCCTTTATGAACCACTCACTAAAAAGGTCCTCTCATTTTTTTCCAATAGTGTGCAAAAAATGTGCTCCCATTAACTTCTTTGGTGCTAATTTCCAATAATGAGGCAAGGATCTCGAGTCACACTTTTAATTGGATTAGATGGGGCGCAACACAACAACATAACAAATAAGGTTTATCCTATGCCATGCCGCGTTCGAATGCACCGACCATTCACGTATCACATTGGTTTTCATCCAACCACAAATCTTTACATGCATGATTTTATGCCATTGACGCCCAATAGAATTCTTCAATTACTGCGACTTCGAACTTATTGGACGACTGTAGTTGTCAACACCATCCACTGTGTACAAAGGAAACAACACACGAAACTCAAAGCGCCGAAAGAAATAAAAACGCACCAGCAGTCATCAGGCAACCCTTCATGGGCGCGAATTAACTCAAAACCAGCCAGGGCACCAAAGTATACCACCGCGGAGGCAGGTTCTAAGTAGCCACATTGTTCCTAAGTGTGGCCCGGTCCACTCATAGGATTTTCTTTCAGCCACGCTGTTTTTACGCAAAATTTTGCTTCGTGAATCCACTTACGGGCACTTTTTGGGGACGTAAGCAAATATAGCAACTGCATCACCATCGCTGACATGTTCTCGGGCAGTCACAGCGCGCTTTATTTCAGTGGCCGATGTGACAACGATGGCCTCTTACGACATTTTTTTCTTATCGTGAATTGACATACGGTACAGAATTTTTCTTGCGCAAAAGAGGTTTCGTAAGTGAGTTTTGTAAATACAGCCCCTGATTGTTAAGCACTGGCGAAAGAGATTATGCTCAGTCAACATTTAGGGCATGCATGGCCTCCCCCCTTGCTCCCCCCGTACACCTGCTTGTAGCGTTAGGTATTAACCATAAATCAATATTTTCACAAGGTCGTAACTCAGCTGAAGGGAGCCGACTCCTTTCAAGTCAAACAAATTATCGGGCTTAACTTGTGGCCATGTAAAAGGAAAGCTAGGTTACGGCAAGACGCTGGCACTGATAGCGGCGAACAAATTGTCGGCCGTCAGTTAACAGACAAGCGGCGAAGCGCGTCAGCGTTTATACATGTGACTTGAATATTCAATGCGCATTCTTTAAAAGGGCGCTGTCGGTGCTCCTTAGTTCAGAGAGTAGTCGTGATGCGATGCCACGTGATGGGCAGGGCTGGTTGCATCACACGTGAGTTTGAGCACTGCCCGACGTAGACATGATAGACGTGTGTCTCTTATGCCATTCGCCTGTGAGATTTGTCTCTTCATGCTCTTTCTTTGTGGCTGGAAGCATTGCCACCGCATCCTCATGGCTACAGTTATGCAGTGGCGACACCGTGACGAGTTCCCATTGGTTGCCCGCTTAGTGCCACCAGCAACGTAGCGCTATCTCAAAACACCGTATCATTACTGAGCCAGCATCACCGCCAACGTTGTGATCAAGCGCAATGCAAGACCCCACCCCATAGATCTGTACACAACTGAACAAAATATTGCTTTATTTTATTCCTATCGTAAAGCGCTGCATTAGAGGCTGTCCGCTTCATGACCCCAAAGCACATGCGAAGGCTTTGCGATGGCTGAGAGCAGAAAAAAGTAGAGGACAGGTTGGTGAACAGCCGCATCAGGCGCACCTGACTGGCATTCATAAAATAGGAAGGACGCTGTCTGGAATAACCTCGAGCGTTTACGACTTGCCCGCTATCTTAGTAAAACGATCTAAAATGATCCCAAACCTTCTCGATCAAAAGGCACAGTTGGAGCTGAGCACTCCTGACAGTCTTTGTCGAAAAAAAAAACTGAGTGAAGCGAAAGTGAAAATAGGAAATTCTCTTAGCAATATTGTGTTCTATAAAAATATTCTTGAGAAATGTCTGACTTTTTTATATCTTAGTAATACATTTCTGGCGCCGGTAGTTCCCACTGCTCGTCGAGAGAGTGGTCTGAAGCAGGGAGTCCATTGGCACCTCATCAGCTAATAGCCACGTGACACGGATGAACTTTCACGTACAAGCTTTCACTGGTGGATCAGGACATCGCTTCCGGAAATGGCTGTGGTGATCGACCAGGTTTGTCACCACTATAACCAGTGGACCAGGCACCAGTGACCATTCAATACTATGATTTTTCAGTTAACGCACCCTTTACTAATGCAGATAAAAAACTAAAATGATAAGAGGCTATAGGAAAGCAAAATTTGGCACAATTAACAGTGAGCTAGCACCTTTGCTAGACCCACACTTAAGCAGTTTTCATACTCGTTGAGTGCAGTCTAAAAACAATATGTTTACAGCTGAAGTTGAACGACTAACCATTAAGTATATTACTTGCCGTACCATCATATCTGAACCGCGTGCGCAATGACACAACGCTCACACCAAATTCTTATCTAATCTGAAGAAACATTTTATCGTGAAGCAAGATGTTTGCCAAGCCACCCGTGCTGGGCTGCCCATATATCTGCATCATTCTACATATCCGCTACGAAATGGGCTTAAAACAACTTTTTAAATAAACTCTTGCCGTCTATGTTTCAAACAATTGCAAAAAATTCTGGCATCTCATTAACCCTCTATCCGACAATCAAGCTTCGTTGATTGGCTTATCTGGTAACGAAGTTGGTGAAGCCTGTTGCGCTATTGTTCGTAACTATTCTTTTATCAAATTCTTCTCAGTAGATATCAGCGGAATAAATTACCTAGCACAATTTTACAGAATTATTCACCCATGTCACTAGTGAATATTGAAACTTTTCGAGTTGCATTGAATCACATTAGAATGATTCAGCTCCTGGTTATGATATTATTAACGCAAAATTTTTACAAATTTCTAGCTCTACAGTTCCATTATACTAACTAAAGGTTTCCAACACTCACTAGATACTTCTACTATTCCTAGGCAAAAGAAAATCGGCAAACTAATTTCACTCCACAAATCTGATAATAAACACTCTTCGAGCAATTATCGTCCCAATTGTTTAACAAGTATTTGTCGTGGAATTCTCGAGCATATACTATTTGCAAGCGTAGTCATTTTTTTTAGAGTCAAATTCATTCTTCACGTCGATGCAACATGGCTTCCGTAAAACATATTCATGTGAAACACCTTTTAAGGGGCGAAGCTCCTTAAGGCGTGGGCTGTGCGCCCCTGCATGTAGCTACCTCTCGTTTAGTTCTTGCAGTGTTCACTAGATGGCGGTACTTGTAGCTGATGATGAAAAGATGCAATATGTTATAAACTAGACGGCGGCACTTGTAGTTGATGATGAAAGATGCGAGATCTTATAAAATATGAATGATGTCACATATGGCTCGTGTCATCGGTAGAATTCAATCATTGGATTTAGCGCGGTCACGTACGCTATCGGGTGCGTTGTAATAAAATAGAGTGGGCAAAATGTACAGAGAATTTATGGTTTACCAGGTTTACCTCCGAAGCTTCGCCCACGCATCAGCATTCACTTCGTGGATATGGCGGTACTTTTTATCATTCACTCATCACTTATATCAGATTCCTGATAAAACATCCCGTACCGACTGTATCATTCTAAAATTTTCAAAAACTTTTCACAACATTTTCCATAGACTGCTACTTCACAAACTACATTTACTAAATCTTGACGGTAACCTACTAATGTGGATTGAATGCTTTTCACAGACAAAAGTTTGGTACTGCATGTAGTCATAGTTCTTCCTTGCACGAAGTTCATTCCGGCACTGCGCAAAGGTCCGTTTTGCCCCCTGTTGTTTGTGATTTATAATAATGATTTGTCAGCAGTTGTATCATCTAACATTCATTTCTTTGCTGACGACTGAGTTTTTTCGAGACAATACTAGCGGTACTGACATTAACATATTGCAGTCTCACTATAACGCTATATCTAACTGGTGTGAAAAATCGCTCATAGAAACATTTAAAAGTGCAAGATCATGCTTGTATTGAGAACTTCAAATACCTCACCTCTTTACTATTTTGGTAACATTCCTTCGCATTCTGTTAACTTTTAATGATGATTGATATGTGGGGTTAACGTCCCAAAACCACCATATGATTATGAGAGACGCCGTAGTGGAGGGCTCCGGCAATTTTGACCACCTGGGGTTCTTTAACGTGCACCCTAATCTGAGCACACGGGCCTACAACATTTCCGCCTGCATCGGAAATGCAGCCGCCGAAGCCGGGATTTGAACCCGCGCCCTGCGGGTCACCAGCCGAGTACCTTAGCCACTAGACCACCACGGAGGGGCTAACTTTTATAAGTACCTTGGAGTTCACATAACAACTAATCCCAACTGATAAGCTCATATTGACTACAATATTAACTATACTAACCACATGCTTGCCTATTTACGACGTAACTTCTTAAACACTCCATGCGGCTTGAAACCGCAGCTTTATAAAACACTATTACGCATTATACTAGGTTTTTTTTCACAGCCATGTCAGACCCTATTTATAATAATCAGCTAACTTCCCTTGAACTTGAAAAAATAACTTTGTTTTATATTGTCAAATTATAACAGACCCACGACCATTTTAAGCATAAAAACTTCCCCTCCTCTACCTTCCCTAACATCTCGCAGAAATGTCTCCTGTTAAACACTATTTCGCGAGATGCACAATCATCCCTTCCTGCATGACCAAATACATCTTCGCCCATGGCACATATCCAACAGCAGCGACAACCATCACAAAGTAGGCATACTTTTATGCAACACAGAAACTTCCTTTAATTCATTTTTGCCTGGTATATCAAAGGAGTAGAAGAGACCTCCCGGTGACATTATTGCTATTAGAGATAACAACGTCTTCTCTGATGAATTAGCTAACATTGTGTAATTGATATTTTTTTTCGTTGCATTAGCTAATATTTTATAATAGGGTCATGTGTTGTGTTAGTTAACGTGTAAAAATATATAAGTATAGTAGCGAACATCGTATCTGAAAGAGGTTTAATTGTAGGTAAAAACCTTACTCACTGCGTTTTGTTCATTCACATTTTTTTTCTAATAACCCACCCTCTCTGTAGTGCGATTTGGCCCTCGAGGTAAAATAAATGGATGTATGAATAAATAAACTAGTGATGCTGGCAAAAATTGTGAGAGTAATGAAGTAGTGAAGTGGCGAAGCGCGTAGGACTCGCTCGCTGGATTCCGGGATGACCGGTTGTGCCCTCGCGATCTCCGACGTCAGCGTAGCTCTGGCCGACTGGGCTCGTCCTACGTCATCTCCTGACACCGACCTCCGATGACAGCGTAGCTCTGACTGACTGGACTAGCTCTAGGCCATCTCCTTACGCCGACAAGAGCTCTCGCAAGTGGTGCCCCGTGCTCGGGCTCCTGCGACTGTGTTTCCATCTTTCCTATCTCTCCTATCCCCTCGATATGTCCTCGCTCACTGGCTTAGCGCATCTCTCTTTCTCTCTATATATACCTTTACTCCCATCCTCTTAATCCCTCCTCAACCCCATCCCCTGTGAGCTACTGTTGAAGTGTCGCTCCCTGAAGCAGACAGTTACGGGTCTAACTTTTTTTTTCTTTTCCTTCTTATAACATGAACAATCCCCCCGCCCCCCTGAAGCGCGTATTACTGTGCTCTCAGTAGCACAGGCCAGCTATCGACACACGTGAGATTGCGATACTTATGGGATGCCAGATATAATGTTGCCATGCATTCAAATTTCGAAGTGATGGTGTGACATGGCCAATGGCACTTCTGGTCAAGTCACATCACCAGAGTGGTGTGGGTGCAATCGGTGGTTCCTGTCGATGGTGCGCTACTTTTCGAAAGCACGTGGTGATCAGTGGTGTATGCTGTGCGTTATCGCGTTGTTGCTCTGAGGACCATCAGTCGCTCTCTGTAAAATCAAGTCTGTATTTACATACCACCAGGCATGAGTACAAGGGACAAAAGATAAAAGCCTCCCAATATGAGAATATAACACACACTCTGCTGACTCTATCGCGTTTCAACATCGTGCATATATTTTAACACTCAAACTGCAAGTTTGGCTAGTTGGATGTGGCTTGCAGCGAAAGTTTCAGACAGGTTACAAACAAAGACTAAAGAACAAATACATGGCACGAGTTCTCGATTGATTATTTATATGTGTGGTTTAACGTCCCAAAACCACCATATGATTATGAGAGACGCTGCAGTGGAAGGCTCCGGAAATTTCGACCACCTGGGGTTATTTAACGTGCACCAAAATTTGAGCACACGGGCCTACATTTCCGCCTCCATCGGAAATGCAGCCACCGCAGCCGGGATCGGATCCCGCGACCTGCGAGTCAGCAGCCGAGTACCTTAGCTACTAGACCACCATGGCGGGGCAAACGAGTTCTTATGTGGTTGATTTATTCTTACGCCACTGCATTTGTTATGTGTTATGCATTCGCACGCTATATGCATTTGCATGATCTAGTCATTGTAACTATATTATTATTTAAGCACAATGGTTCAAAACTTTCAAGGAAAACCGAATATTTAGGTTCAGTTGCTACTTTGAAGAGATGTAAATTAAACGAAATTGAATGAAATGAGTCATAAAATAAATGGTTGCCTTTATGAACATAAACGCAACAACTCAAGCGCAAGTGGGATGTGCGTTACTCAACTGGCAACGTTGTGCAGTTCTATATTTTACACCACTAGCCATGGCGTCGGGCCTCGGACATTATAGTTCGTTCAGTTAAAGCTAGTCCAGTTATCCGAATGCGTTTTGTTCGAGCTGTGACACAGTTAACGTTCTTTTTGCTGTATCCCTCAGTGACCACCGGGCGTGACATTGTTACAAGTTATTACCACCAGCTTGTGTACACGCAAGAAAAAAAACGACGGCCAGACTTGTGCGAACGCTTGACTAGCAGCACTGCAATGATGGTTTTTTAGATGTGTCCATTTTGACAATCGTCATGCCAGGTGATTCTGGTGCGGTGGGCGGAACTTCCTGAAAAGTGAGAGTTCTACTGGGGATTGTCTCGAAGTAGCGCGTTACGGCTCTTTATGTCGTGTTATGGTCAAATGGTCAAGCCAGAAATGTTCCTGAAGGTGCGTTCATTACACCAACCAGCTGCTTGTTATATGCGAATACGTAAAAGTTTTTGTAACAACGCGTGAATTGTTTTATAGCTACACTACACGGTGTCCTTCACTACGGATAGCACAAGGTAAGTTGAAGAAAGCGAAACCGTATTCTGTTGTTTTACGGCAACCGAGCATTTTCGAAAGCTCGTGTATTGCATTGAACGAGCACCGCAAAACAATCTTTGGTGACTTGGCGCAAACTGAACCACTCCTCATCTTCAGTTCATGTCTTGGCTACAATTCAGTCCTTGTTCACGGCGAGAATCCAGCTGCAGCCATATGCACATGCGTACTCGTTTTGAACCGTTTGAATAATAATAAATAACACCACCAGCCATTTGCAAGATCACGTGCCAGGAATGAACCAATTACAGACATGAATGGCAAAGAAAAGGACGGGTAAGCGAGAGAGTGAGGAGGACAACTCGAGAACAATGAGTCACGCTAACTTGGAAACTTGTTTCATCTAGGGATCTTAGGCGACGGGCGCTCATTGCGCCATCTCGCTTGGTAATGCTAAAAACACGATGGATTCCCCGAGATGCCCATCACTAGCGCAAAGTTAGATATACACTCCAAAAGAAAAGTGGCCCCGTATCTGCATGTTACACTGCAAATGTCGTTGAAAGACGATATTCGTGCATCTGGAGAGAGTGAACAAAATGTTTATTAGATGTTCTGCACAAGAAGATTGGTGAATGATATCCTGGAGGCGCTGCGTTAGAGTGCCTCGAGCGTGTAGCGGAGGCAAACGAGCGCATCGAGTCACGTCACACGTGATACATGAGCGCTATCTGGCAGTTATCTAGGAAAACGAAGCGCGATGCGTGGGCGCCTGTCTTAGGCGCGATAAGGTGTAGAACGGAAGGCGACAGGTTGGTGCCACCTCTGTGTCGTCTTAGCAAAGCGTTGGAAACACTTACCTTTTCGTGCAAGCGCTGCATTATCACTGCAGCGCGATAAAAGCTAGCGTCCTTAGAATTACTTATGTATGCCTCTTCTAGTGTAAAGGCACACATACAGAGCATTGAAGTGTTGTTATGGTGTCTCATATATACGCAATAATCGCACAAGTATCGCACAAGTTGACATCGCACAAGTTGACATATCGCACAAGTTGACATCGCACAAGTTGACAATCGCACAAGTATGAACGCAAAAACTTCAGTGATGTTGGTGGGCTGGTAATGGTGGACAAATAGACAAATGTACAGACAGACAGACAGACAGACAGACAGACAGACAGACAGACAGACAGACAGACAGACAGACAGACAGACAGACAGACAGACCAAAATATTTGCGTTGAAAGTCCCCAAGAAAGACTGTCGTCCTTAAAAGGGAGCGAGATTGTTGAAACGGCCTCTGTTTCTCCTTCGGGGAGGGGACTTTTTCCCTTTCGGGTGCCTTACCCGTCATGCCCCCTTGTGGCGACCAAACGAGCAACGTTGCTCCTTCGGTGTTTCTCCTCAACTGCGGGGGTCTTGCACGCGCGCATGAGCATGCCGAGCCTAGCCGCCCGCGGGCAACCACGTGCGATTACTTCTAACTACGACTGATGGAAGCAACGCAGGAGTGACGTATATACTTTTGTTTTATTGGTGTAAAATAGGAACCTTTTTTTTATCACCAGGCACCCGCACGATGCTCCCCACATTTCCGTGTGTGTCTGGTGTTGTTTAATCTACCAATTTGTCACAAATACAAGAAGCTCTGCTTCCCTAAACAGTTTTGCTTTATCGATTACCTTAGAGTGTACACAAATACGGAATTTTTTCGGTGTGGACATACTTAGTAAGCATACGCTCTTTTAGTTTCGCACGGCACCAATAGCACTCATTAATTCAACGAGGCGCATAAAAAAGCATCACAGTTAACTTTTGAGCATTCTATGAAACGTGATACCACTGCACAGTTCATGCGTGAAAGCACGATCATATACAATTCCTTGAGTTATACGTGCCGCTACCACCATATGATTATCAGGCACGCAGTCGTGTGGGTCTGTGGATGAATTTCGACCCACTGAAGTTTTTTGCCGTAAATCCAAACATAAGCACTAAGGTGTTCTCTGCGTTTTCCCCTCATTTAAATATGGCCACCGTGGCCGAGAGTCAAACCTGCACCCTCCAGCATAGTCACATGACCCCCAATGAGGCTATGCTACCACGGCAGGGGAAAGCACGAAGAGAAACGGGCTGCAAAATTTCACCGAGTGTTTATTTGCCAGGTTGAATCACAAGTATGAGAAAATTTTTGAACATCATCATAACTACACTTTTGGGAAAAGTAAACCAATTGCCTCTGTCAATTAAACCAAATTCTCGATCGTATGCGTTTTGAATACCGCATGCCAGAACTGAGAGTTGGGACGAAATTATGCACGCGTGCAGTATTCCTCTCTCGTCCACATGATCCTTTTTTATCGGGCAAAACTCAACACAAAATGCACCTGTAGTAAAACCTGTGCACAGCAGATAGGTACTAACACTCCCACTCACTTTTGTAAATAGAGTATTTCAAATTCATAGTAATAGTAACCACCACAGCCATAGCGCTAACAACACATTTGTGGCACGCACAACGACTGCAAGTTGGCAAGCGAAGCGAATCGCGAGATTCAACTGAAGCAGGGAAGTATGTAGACACAACATGCTATAATCTTATAGTAAATTCACGCACTGTAGCTCTAGTTCCTGCACTCAAGCAATCGAGCTGCCGCGACGCCAACAGTCACTGCCATGGCTCACGAAAGAACACCATCGGGTGCGAGGTCATTTCTTTTTTCTCTCGCACGATCCGCGTTGAAACATACGTATACACCACTGAGACGGTCGTTACCGCATCAAAAACATTGCCATTGAAGGTGTAGCGGTGTACTGTATCTATGGCTAACGGCCACACCTGTGGTAAGCACGTAAATAAAATATAAACAAACGTTAACACGACACAACTAAACAAAGTAGACGTGACGACAAAAACCAAGTCTAGCCTGCATGCCGCGCCCTCTCAGAGTAAAAGAGTAACAAGTGGAAGAACAAAAAAAAAAAGACGAGACCTCCAAAATGACAAGCGCGTGGCAAGGGTATACCTTCTCGGAGGCTTCAAGAAAAAAAAAATCTGTGGTAGTAGTCGAGAGAATGCGAAGGCTTCGTAATTCCGTTGGCAATATATTCATGGTTTCAGGCCGTCGTTTTCGTGGAAACCTGATAAGCTCTACTAATTATTCAGTTCATCATCGTGCAACCGTTGATAAACTCCCGATTGTCTACGAATCAGATACAATATATTTTTGTGTGTGCATGTTGTGGTACGCCCTTGAAACGTAAAAAATAGTTCCCTAAAGCTTACTTGTCACTTATGCCACTATGGTCAGTCGAAATTTATTGGCATGTAAGCTTGTGCGTTTTTGAAGTTGTGTGTGAGTAATGAAGTTGATGTATCGGCCACTGTGGTGAAGTGTTGATAGTAGCCCTATTCATTGAGTTCACTATGTATGAACGAAGTGTACTATGTGTCATTAAGTGCATGTGTAGCTATATGTATTGGAGGAGCATGTATCAGGCGTCTGGTGTCAGTGAGCAATCAATGAATGGATTGACTCGCCAACTATCCGCTAGGAAGCCATGCGGGTGTGTCAACGTACTCGCCGCAGGCAACTTTTTATTTTTTCAGCGTCGTTCAGTGTTTCCAGGTGGCGCCAGCAACCACCTACTTCACAGCTGTGACGCTTTCACACATACAGCTACTTATATAACGTTGAACATCTATATCGAAACTGCACTGGTGAGCCGGAATAGTTTTGCTGCCATCGTGTCTACGGTTTGGAGGAACATCTCGTGGTCCGTGGCCCTGTAAACGCGTGGATAACATCGCGGTGCCATGTGAATCCGGAAGAAATAAATACAACAAGCCCAGCGTGCACTCATCGGGTGAGAACTCGACAGTATCCATGTCTTTCAAAGTGAACGTCGCCTCGCTGGCTGAACGAAACCTACTAGGTCGGTCGTTCTGTTTCTCGATGTTTTCATCACCACAGGTTCGTCTGCTTGTTTTTATAATCATTTCTTTTAATAACAACCTCAACGGGACCGTTTTTTGTAATTGTCAGTGCCAAGTACTCAATATTAGTCGAGAATCGATGCATTCGCTAGGCCTACTCACTCCGCTAACCCGGGGTAATCCATGTTGATTGTGATGGGGAAAAACGGTTTCTCCGTGGCAAATGGGAGCAAAGTTTCTCTATTTAAAGACGAGAACATTTGGGGACATCACCGTTCCTCCCTAAATGGAGAGAACGACACTCCATTTCTTAAGACTGTAGATTGCTTGCCGTTTCATGGTTGAAAGCGATGCTCCTTCGTGGCTCAATGGCTCACGCCTCACACTCACAAGCAAGAGGTCCTATACGTTCTTTTCCACGCACCACATCTTTTTATAAATTCCTTTTCTTTCTTGCATTTTCTCATATATGTATAAATACGTATACACATACGGTGAATGACGGCGATGCCGACATCGGTGGCGAAGTCCAGAATAGAGTGTCCATTTGATTGATATAGCAATTAAAGAAAGTACAGCCAGCTCCACTTGCTGAACACTTTCAGAAATGTGAAGCTTATGCGCGTTTTTCATCAGGCTATATCACACTTCTATATTTCTTCAAGTCTTCCGTTAGTTGACGCCTAAGATTGGGCATCTCTTCTGGAAACATCCGGGTTGGGTTGGTCAGCTTTCGCCGACGCTCACGTCGGGCAAACTCTTGATCATGAGAGTGAGAAATGTTTGCCATTTTCAAAGCGGGAACTTCTGAACACTGGCACTGATATGCAGTTTTAGAATCCACGGCTTCTCGCAATCACTCTATCTTTGCCCTTTCTCAAAGTTCACCCCTATAAATCTTCCAGTCTCGTCCACGTCTCTCATACCACGCCCTTGATAACATCCATCCTCGCTTCTGCAAACAAGCATTCACCTCCCTCAGTCAGCGTGATGCAGCCTTGCCTTTATAACCAAGACTCCCACTCACCACAATACGAGGCCGCGTGTTCAGTTCTACGCTGACCTGAGACCTGAAAGCTTCGACTAAAAACAGCATCGCTGCTAAAAAGCGAACAAAGAATGTAAAAACAGAAAGCTGCAGAACAGGCCCACCCACGCCAAGCTTGGCTTCGCACCGTCTTCCCAAAAAGAAAAGGCTCCTGAACGTTTTTTTTCTTCAATAGTTGTGTCAGGTGGGTAATAAACAGCCACATTTGTACATAAAGAGTGATGATACTTCTTATAACGCCCCTTTAGTTTTCTTTTCAACTGCAGCTATTCTCGTATTTCCAATACTCAGGCTTATGTGCACACAAAAGTAGTTGACGGAGTGCGAAACCTCTGTTTCATATTTCATCCTATATGCAGACAGAAAGTTATTTTACGAAGCAGGTCTGTTAACGGTTTCCCAGAAGTCACGCAGTAGGAATCTCGCAGGTTTCTCGACTTTTGTGTTTGCTTTCACTATAGTTTTTATACATGGCGTTCTTCAGAAGTGCTTATAGACCCGACAGTCTATATTTAAGGAAGAAAGCTGTCCAATAGCAAGAATAGAGTTGGAATCATTGTACACAACCCCTGCGTTTGCAAGATCAGGGTCCTAGCAAAATAATTAGGAACTACGAATATGCGGCCAATCGCAGGCCGGGAAACGCAACTAAATTAAAATAATTGGTAGTGTTCATGTACTAAATCCAGGATATCATTATGAGTGACGCCATAGGACAGAGGCAGAGAGAGAAATAAACGTTTATTTAGAAAACAGTTTTCTGAGCGGGGCCCAGTGTCACCCTAAGGTGGGAGGGTTCCCTAGTCCAGGAACCCTCTGGCTTCGAATGCCCTCTTCGCCCTGGCGACGCCCCGCCATGGTGGTGTAGTGACTAGGGTACTCGGCTGCTGACCCGCAGGTCGCGGTATCAAATCCCGGCAGTGGCGGCTGCATTTCCGATGGAGGCGGAAATGTTGTAGGCCCGGGTACTCAGATACAGGCGCACCTTAAAGAACACAAGGTGTTATAAATTTACGGAGACACCCATTGTAGCGTCTCTCATAATCATATGGTGGTTTTGGGACGTTAAACCCCACAAATCAATCAAATTGGCCCTGGCGACGATTTGTCGCTGGTCTTCCAGGTCTTCGAGGAGGAGCTTGGCCTCCCACGTTTCTATTAGGTGGTCGTCGTTTATTCTTTGGGCTTGGTCCCGCTCCAGTTGCACGTCGTGGTTTGCATGACACCGACATTCCAGGTGAACTCTGGATATTTCGACCCCCGGGTATCTTAGCCTGTACATAAATCTAAGGTGCGGTGCAGAAATATAGCCATGGTCTGCGCATGCGTGTTTTTCCCCATGAAGCAAGCCTCGTTACCTGTGCATTTGACGTCCCATTTCGCCAAAAGACTGGCTTTAGGCTTATGTTTGCGTTGCGACGTAAAAGCCGGGGCTGATGAAGTTGTGGACACACTGCATCTCTACGCTCATGCATGCGCGTTCTTGTGCTTGGGTATTTTTGTTCTTTGTTACGATTGCGTCATTTATCTTCGACGCCGCTGGTCTCATTTGGTGGTATACTTACGGCGCGCGCTGACAAAACTAGAGATTTTGACAAGCGCCTCTCGGCGCTTGTCACATCGCTGACATCTTGGTGCAAGAATGATACTATTATTGATCTTTGCGTTCCATAACTGCTATACGATTAAGGGGTAGCGCGTATTAGCGTGGTACATACAAGCGAGAACAAGGATGTACACGAGAGAAAGGTGGGTGCTATTTTTTCGCTATGTGCCTACAATTCTTTATATCTGTAATGTGTTTCTTGTAATATGTGCCACGCTATTACACACTACGGTTAATGGATGACCACCTGAACCGAGCAGCAACCATTCCTAATATTGGGGATGTCATAATGAAGAGCTCCGGAAATTATGATCGTTTGGTGTTCCTTTGCGTGCACTGATATTTAACACTACAGGGACCTGTAGCACTTTGCCATGGTGACGAAATGTCAACGCCACACGGCATTGTAACTTTTTCTTGGTAGGAATGCCACGTAACTGTAAATGAGAGCCCTTTTCGACTGGGTCTCTCCACTCGCGAGCTGGCACCTGTTGGGCTCTCATAGCAATTTTGTGAGCATCATCAATTGATCTTTCTTAAACAAAGAATGTTGAATCAGTGAAACAATACATGTCATCACTTTTTTCAGCAATGTGCACAACTATGAATATTTGAATATGCATCAAGGAAGCAACATCTATTCGACTTCTCAAAAACAGTTACACTGCGAGCAAAAGTACTACCGCTCCATATATAAATTGTCAGTCAATTAATGTAAAAATATCAGCTGTAATAATTTCACATACCAAAATACTTTGTTTTATAATTATGGAAGTAACAACATCTCCATGTCTTTTAAAAGATATGTCCATATGTGCGAGTTGGCACCTCTCCTCAGCCACTGTTACGAGACAAATATATATTTAAGTATAGTAAATCGGTATGTCTTTTTAGCGAATTCAAGACACGAGGTAACAGATGCATGTAAAAGAAGATACTCAGCAAAAATAAATAATTTATTTTTCTTGTTTGTGTCTGCAAAACATCCTCACGTGTCCACCGCCCTTGCCAGTGTTATTTCGTTGTTCATGCAAGCGAACTGCTCAGCCGTAGAATCCGCGTCCGTAGCCTCCGAATCCACGGCCGTATCCGCCGAAGCCGCGGCCGAAGCCTCCTCCGTATCCGCGGCCGAAGCCTCCTCCGTAGCCGCCGTAGCCTCTTCCGAAGCCTCCTCGTCCGAAGCCGAACTGGGCAGCGGCCATGCTGCAGACGACAGCGAGCACCAACAGGGCGAGGAGGAAGGACTTGCTGCTCACGGCAATCATGGCTGTGGCTGGCTGCGTGATAAATATCTCAAACATTATGCTTAAATCTAGAAACCAGTTCACTTGTCTGAAACATTTCTGCATGACCACATGGACTTGTGAGCATTCATGGCAATCGACAAGTGCACTTTATAGAAGTGCAAAAGAAACATACACAGTTTTGGCTAATAATGTTGTACTTCAATGAGTGTTTTCGTCGACCTCATCTGTGTATATGCTACCCCTAGACTAAAATCACAGTGAGTACTGCATTGTGAACATTGTGGTGTAGTTACGATGTCTTAATTGTGCACTAGTAATGGCAGTTAAAATGCGCTGAGCCTGCTACAGAGCAGACGACATTGTCAGCCATTTCAATATGCGAAGTTGCATGATGAATGAACAATTTAGACCCACGAAGCAGCCGTAACACAGAGCTCCGAAGCATAGGCGAAGGACACCCGCTGCAACTAAATTCTAAATACCAAATGTCTGTCCAAAAAGGGGCTTTTAAATTTAGCTTGATACCAAGAACGTGCTTAACAGCGCAGACGACAGGAGGGGATAGAAGAGACGAGAACAGAGAGCTGAAGTATTTTTTTACGCTCTTCAGAGCGGTTTCTCGCTGAGAATGCGGCGGATATTACGACTACAGGTAATTATAAAACCATTAGTATTACAATCATCTATATTTGCGAGATTAACATGCAAAGCACAGCCCCGGAATCGAACTCGGGACTGCATGCACGTGAAGCAGATGTCTTATCCATTGCACCACAGCGCCACCGCATCTTCGTCAACCATGCAGCACCAACCAGCCCAATCAAGCACCTTGTTATAGCTTAATCCACTTGAAAGGCTTGCTATTGAGCACCATAAGTTTTTTGTGGCACGATATACGTCATCTTCACTGCCTGTCCGCATGCCCTTGTGTTGGGCTTGATTGTTTAGAGTAATTTGAGCAACATGTGTTGTTTTGCAGCATTTTCAGATTCAGGACATGCGTTGCTGCTTGCCCTGCTTGCCGCATGAACTATAGTATTGCATGCATCTTATATTGTGCGATCATGCATTCTTCTTGTTTAGTGGGCGAGTGGTGTGTAGTGAAGATTGCGCAAATTATGTAGCCTATGAGTGGTTCTCCAAGAATATCGGAGAAGGCCTAGCCTGATGTCCCTTCGCTTTAAAAATTTGAATAATATTGACTGGAAAACTTCTCTGCTTTCACGTATGGCGCCTCATCCGGAGCGCAAAAGAGACGGAGACATATATTGGATGAAAAACATCAAGAGCTTGGATCTCTATCAACATTGCTTGAAGAACAAAATAGTGTTAATTTTACGAGCCATACAGAGAGACCTGCACGAAATAGCGTGACGGACACTTAGCCTTTTCTGGGGTTCTTCTTGAAATGTATGTTATTTTTCTAACCTCTCTTAGACAGCCTACCTGAACGATTTGAATTAGTTTGCCGCTGCCTTTTTTTTATTGGTGCAAACACCACTGTCGTGACTCTAAAATGGTATGCTACTTCCACGTTCAATTCGTGACCGATTTCACTTTTGTGACTTTACTTCATAATACTCTTGCCTAGATATAAATTAGCGTTCATTATACGGTTGCACGTAAGCGCCACACATTTCCTTTAATGTACTGTCCGCTCTGCATGTAACACGCAATGGTGGTCTAGGGGCTGAGGTATTGTGCTGCTGAGCCGCATGTCGCGGGATTGAATTCTGGCCACGGCGGCCACATTTTCAATGGGGGGCACAATTCCTTGAAACTCGTCTGCTTAGATTTAGGTGAACAAAAAGAAAACCTCATGTGGTCAAATATTTTGAAGCCCTACACTACGACATTTCTCATAATCGTATAGTGATTTTGAGACGTTAAGTCCAGCAGTTATGATTATTATTTATTATTATGCCTTGAATGGATGATATACTCGTTATGATTTGACACAAACAACTATGCCACAACCGTATACAAAAGCATAGTTTCGAATGGTCCAAGCTAAGTATAGAATGCACTGAGAAATATTGTTTAAGTCACCATGAACAGCACTATTCGCACGTAACAGCTTCCTGTTTCCTACCGTAAGTATAATTGTGCTTGAAATGTTGGCATTCAATGTTAACCTATTTTGACTACCGATTCCCAATACAATGAGGGTATATCCCGATACAGAGTCTATGCGAGACATCATAAAACAAGCCAGCACTGTTAACTATTTTCCATTCACCATAGAAACGAACGCGTTAGGCTCAATGAACTGATGTTTTCAATGCACTCACCTTAGGATCTTTGTGTGCTGGCAGCAAAGATGATTGTGTGGTCTTCAGTGGCGAACGGCGTCCCCTTATATAGCACTCTTCCTGGTCACGTGCCGACACGTCCTTCACGTTTACGCTCTTTAAATGAGGCGATGTGTCGGAAAGTCCCCGCTTGCACAGCATCCTGACGCATGGAATGGCCTGCCAGTGCCAAGGCGGTTATCCTATCGATGTCTAAAGGTCATTCATGTGTGTACTGGGAATGACCCGGCGTCCGTGTTGGAGATGTCCACGCGAGAACAGGGAGCTGCTCCTTCCTTAAATACTGGATCAACTGAATTCCGGCCCACCAGTCATTGATGTGCTGAAATTAGTCGAAATAATAAAAACACTAGGGAATTACATACATTCATAGCAATTTATAGCATCACATGAACTACGTTCATCGAGTCTGGGCGCACAAGCCAACGTCTTCCTACATATATAATTGGCAGATTTCGCTTTCTTTAAGGTATTTATTTCCAGAAGTGATTTGAAATCAGCACTGAAAACTGGCGTCATTATTCAAAGTAGCGTGAGACACCTGCAATGTTTGAAGCTGTCAAAAAAAAAGACTGCCTCCAAATAACATTATATTATCAAACTCTTCTAACCAACCGCAATTACCTGCATCGATTGAAGAAACCAAAGTAAAAAAATGGCTTGTTTTTAATACAAGTGAGTCCTCCTCGTATCTCAAACTTGGTTGTTCATTGAAGCATTTTGTGAGAACCCTATCAACTATATATATATATATATATATATATATATATATATATATATATATATATATATATATGTATATATATATATATATATATATATATATATATATATATATGTCTTTCAATTATCAGTTAGCGAATTTGTATTTCATATTAGTCATATTTGTAGAACGTCTTCATGTTACGTGCGCAAATACCCGAATAATAATACCGCAAGAAAGACACAATTCCTAAATTTAGTTCAGTAACAGGACTAGGTCCCATGCCCTGGTTTAGTGAAGGTAAAACATGGTTCCTCTCTTTTGCATTATATATTACGTTAAAAGTTAAAATAAAGAAAATAAAGGCAAATGAAATAATTTCATTCTCTGAAGTGTGACTCGATAAATACCAAATGGTTTGCGACAACTGAAGTATGTCCTTATGTGGCTTGCTAAATAAAGAGTGAAAAAAATCTGTCAATAAACACCTAACAGCATACTTTTAAGGTTGCTTCTGATTCAGTTACAAAGATATCGACCGAAGGCGACGCAGTGCCCCTTCTTCAAAGTCGGGGCCTGAGATGTCGTGGGGAGTTACGTCCTAGTCAGTGGCCGTAGGTTTTCGCCGTTGTGAGCAGAGTTTGAGCGCTGTTTGAGCCGAGTGTTATTCATTTTTCTGTTCCCTTAATGGGGCCTTCGAAAAGCAAATGGCTTATAGGGGAGCCATCCGGGGAGCCCTTCCGTACGAGGCACTCTCCGTTTGCCTCCTACGGGTGGCAAACGGGAAGCGAACTTGTAGATCAAAAATTACCCGTGCCTTTTGGAGTAGTTTACATATGAAATCGGCTGAATGATTTGATTGATAGCTAGGTTATAATCTACGACGCCCTCGTCATGGTTGAATCGTCTCCTAACAAAAATATGAAAGAAGTTAAGGTTAGAGAGCTTAGACTCAAGAAGCGTTCTGTCCTCTAGACTAAACTATCAGGCAAAATTACTCCACTCAATCAAATTATGACACCAAAAGCGCTCTTATTATACTACAAGATGGTTGATACATGGGCTGTGGGGTGCAATGCCAGGTCATTTGATTCGCGCCCTAATTATCACCCATTTTTATTCAAAACACCTCCTCATTCTATGAAGTCTACACAAACTAACTCGGTGTTCGTTGTTTGTGGTTGAGCTGCCTGTGATTATCAAATGTTAACCCATGAGGATCGGAACTGACTACAACTATTGAGTTTCATTGACTTTGTTCATGCGTAACCAGGCGGTGGTCACACTACACTCTATAGTATACTGGAGAAAATGAACTTAGAAAAGTACTCTTATTCGACAGAGGCCTTATTGATAATTAATAATATTTCAACTCTTACATACCGCAATCACGGTAATATTGTGGCGCGCTCCAAAGTGTAGGGCTACCGAAATTTCAAACACATAAGGTTTTTTCACATTCATTTTAATATACATTCTGGGAGCTCTATAATTGAATGCCAAGCATTTCTTAGCGAACTTCGGCGACTTTGAGCGCATCTATCTATCTATCTATCTATCTATCTATCTATCTATCTATCTATCTATCTATCTATCTATCTATCTATCTATCTATCTATCTAGCTATCTATCTATCTATCTATCTATCTATCTATCTAGCCGCTCATGTTTGAGTGCTCTCGACTTCACCCCCTTACTTTGGCGTGAACTGAAATTAGCATGCGAGGTTAAGATGGTTTGACGACTATGGCGCCTTGTCAAGACGTGAATAATGTCACAATCCCGTCGCATACGTCGTCAAACACTTCCCGTCAGGCAGTAGCACATACCCATGAGTGAGTATGTGCTGTTGGTATGCGAGTTGGTACGACGAGAACACACATGTGCAACTTTAACGCGCGTGCATTAAGAAATACAAGATATCGGTCTCGTCGACCCGACAAATGCAACGAATAAATGTGAGGGTCTCAGCTGAAATCGAACCCAAGCATTCTGTATGGAATTGAAGGATTTCCCCACAGAGCTACACGAGGTTTCAGAACTACTTTTCATATAGACGCTACTCTTTGGTGAAACGTCAATAGTGATTGCAGTGCTGCCTACTCAATTTTATAAACATTACATATGTACTCTTTTGATACAGCCGTCACGTCGGGTTAATTGTACTTAGTTCCCATGCGCTGAAATTGATTTATGTAGTATACTGGCCAAGACTAGCATCCTCGCGACCATCAGCGCTTCATATGAGCTTCTACTGTTGCCAACACGCATGTATCAGTTGGCATTGTTGCGCAAGTGCAAACAACTCGTTATATAAACATCTGCAACTCTTCCACATATGCCTGTGCGTGCAATATTTGTACATATATTTAGCGTCATTCTATGATGAGTCTCTCAATTCAAAAAAATGCAGCATGGCCACCTTTCCGCCACATGCTTCGCATAACGTCGATTCCCAGGAATCGTAGACCCAGCAAGATTAAGTGCCATTATAACAGCGACACCTGGGCCATGGATTATTACCGGTGATTTTAACGCTCATCACCCGCTGTGGGGAAGCCAGAAGATGGACCGTCGGTGAAGAAATGTGCCCTCCTTTGCATCTGACCACCAACTATTTTGTTTGAATGATGGCACTCCCACGTTTTTACGGGGTCTGACATATACTAGCTGTCTCGACCTAACGTTTGTGTCAAGTAGCCTAAGTGCCAAGGTGCAGTGGTTTGCGGACAATGAAACGCATTGCAGTAACCACATCCCCACCTATATAAAGATCAAGTGGCTAAGCAAGTCGGAGATCGCGTCCACTTCAGGGATAGACTGGTCAAAGTACAGATCATCCACAGAGAAGCAATGCGAGAGAAACCAAGAAGGTTCTCTTGAGAGCCTAGAAGGTATTATGAAGGCCGCTATTGAAGAAGCAACGTTTCATTGTGGACCTTTCCCAGATTTTCGCAAATATGAGGCGGAGTTGGAGCGATTTATAGCAATCCGTCATCGCACCGAATGACGTTATAGGCGCGCGAAATTTATCTGCGACTTGAGGAATGTGAGACGTCTACAAAAGAAGATTCAACGTCGAATCAATGCACTACAGTCGCTAAGATGGAAGTCACTATGCGAGTCGCTCGATCCCCACAAACCTCTTTCGCAAAAATGGAGAATAATCCACGGCCTACGAACATTGCCACAACAGCATCGCCCGTTCAGATGCCTTGCTCTACACCAAAGCCGACGTGAAATCGATGTAGCAGAAGACTTCTGTGCCAGGATTTCAAACAAAGAGTCCGGGAGCAACTTGAGTAACCTAGGAAACGCGCCGGTGTCCACAGACACTCATATGGACAATATGTTTTCTCTAGAGGAGCTTCAGGCAGCATTGGCAGCATGCAAGCGCTCATCATCGCCTGGACTCGGTGGAGTCACTTACATGGCCCTTGCTAACCTAAGACAAACAGCTCGGCGTGCCCTTCTAGCTGTATACAATGACTCGTGGGGCAACTGTTCGATTCCTCCTTCGTGGAAGTGCAACCGCCTTGTGCCCCTGCTCAAACCATGCAAATCGCCTCTGAACATGGCCTCCTATCGCCCCATCAAGCTTGCCAGCTGTTTTTGAAAGGTGATGGAGAGAATGGTGCTGACTCGCCTGGAGTGGTACTTGAAACATAACAATATATACCCTGATGCTTTGACCGGCTTTCGACGTGGGCGGTCTCTCATAGACAATGTTGTTGATCTTGTCATGTCTGCACGACAGCAGAAAAGCCCAAAGAGATTATCTGCGGCACTTTTTTGGATATTAAGGTTGCATATGACAATATACTACATGAAGCTATCCTGGACTCCTTGGGCAGACTTGGATTGGGAGGCCGCGTTTACCAATGGATCTACTGCTAATTGAAGGACAGAACCTTCTTCATTCAGACAAATTATGGTGCAACAAGGCACCATCATATTTATTGCGGCGTATCTCAAGGTGGGGTCCCAAGCCCCATAATTTTCAACCTTGCGCTCTTCGGCCTCGTTGACGTCCTGCCACACTCCGTACATCTGTCGATATACGCGGACGACACCTGCATCTGGGCATTACGGGTCACGCATCTACACGTACGAGCCAGGCTTCAGACAGCGGCTTCACTGACGTCAAACTACCTTCAAGGACGAGGACTGGAGCTGTCATCTGAGAAATGCTCACTGGTTGCGTTTACGCGCAAGACAATCATGCCATACCGCATCAAAATTAATGGACACACGATCAGCTATCAAAAGACCCACCGTTTCCTGGGAGTAATAATAGATCGTGACTTGTCTTGGAGCCCTCATATCACTTACATGAAGAAGAAACTGACCATGATCACCCACGTCTTAAGGTTTCTTGCGGGAAAATTATGGGGTGCATCAGTACGAGCCATGCTTCAACTGTATGCTGCACTTTTACTTGGCTTCATGCGCTACAGCCTACGTGTGCTTGGCAAGGCCCGCATAACAAACGTACGCGTCCTCCAATCATTACAAGCTCTAGCACTGAGAATATGCCTCGGGCTTCCGAGATGCGAACCCTCAGCAGCGACCATCGCAATCGTTCATGAACACCCTATCACAACCTACATTCGTGTTGATACTTTAAGAACGCACATAAGACATGCCACCTGGATTCGATCGCATCACCTCGCCTCCCTTAAACTTCCAGGCCACGCTCTGCGTTCTGCTCTCTTATTGCCCCACATCGCACTGTGATTCCCACGAACTTCACGCACGCTGCAAGACCGTCATTACCATTGCGGTGTCTACATCCACTGGAAGCCCTGATAACCATCCCCGGAACGCAAAAAAAAATTGTTAAATTCGGCCTTAAAACAAACAACATTACTCTTTCTGCATGAGAAACACAGTGGACGCATTCACATATACACGGATGGGTCGGTCACTTCAACAAGTTTAACAGGCACAGTGGTAATTCGGGAGAAATCCATCGCGAGAAAGTTCAGAACCTCGCATCTGGCATCATTCACGGTGGCAGAGCTCACCGTCATTCGTGCCGCTCAGGAGTTCCTAGTTGAAGAACCGCAACAGACATGGTCAATCTTCTACGACTCCAAAGCAGCCCTCCAGGGCATTTCCTCGCCATATCGTCATGGACCAAACGAACAGCTAATTGCTGAAATACGACTGCTTCATCACCGGGCTATAGAGAAACAATATGACATAGCGTATCAATGGATACCAGGCCACTGCAGCATTGATGGAAAGAACCGTGCAGATGAAGCAGCCCGATCTGCTCATGATGATGTTCCTTGTGCAGCTATACGATTATCAAGAACGGACGCCGCTGCAAGGCTTCGATCACTTGCACGAGAATTGACACTCGCTCAGTGGAATTCACCGGCATTCACCAACGTCCACTTTCGTAATTTGGACCCACACCTACAGCTCCATCTTCCATCAAGAATAACCAGAGCTGGGGAGGCACTTTTGTGCCGTCCGTGGATTGGGGTGGCCTTTACGAATGGTTATTCGTTTCGAATCGGAATGGCCAGCAGCCCCCATTGTGACAACTGTGGCTGCGCAGAGACATTCTCCCATCTTTTCTGCGAGTGTCCTCGCTTCAGCGTGCCAAGAAAAAAAAACTGTCGAAAGCTTTAGATAGACTAGACAATCGCCAATTGTCCGAAGAAAGGTAATTAAAACACTTGGCGAGACCGTCCTCTGCTTGCAAAGCATTGAGAGCGTTTTTGCGCTATCTGCGGGCAAGTGGTCTTAAAGACAGACTGTAAGCAGCGTCGTGGATCGTCTGATGACATCCTCTCTCCTTTATTTTTACAACGTCTCTTTTCTCTCATCTTCTATCCCCCTGACCCCCTTCCCCAGTACAGGGTAGTCAGCTGGTCTGAGAACTGGCTAACCTCCCTGCCCTTCCTCTTTCATTCCTCCTCCTCCTCCTCTCCTCCTCCTCCCAGGTACGTGGGATCTGCCAAATTTTTATTTTACCTTCATCGAGGCCGAGATTCAGTCAGCGACAATGTACCAGTGCGACGGAATTATATAAGTGCAGATGCCGTTAACACTAATATTACAATGTTTAAAACCGCTAAGTCAATTTCGATTACGCGGAGAATTCCTCGTTAATATAATAGAATTGTGATCTCAAACTACAAATAGAAACCAACACTTCGTTTTGTTCAGGCGCACAAAAAACGTGTTTTTCAGGCATTGCACCCATTTAGCGGGCGTCCACAGCACCTCTCTAGATGCAGCCTTGTGCCAGTTGGTGAATGGAACATGCGTCCAGAGCATTGCTGCCGAGGAAACTGGCAATTTACAAGATCCATTTTCGTCACTTCACTCATACACTTCCTCATGCTCTGTAATTTTAGACGCTGAAACAACGCGCACATAGCTGTTCTGGTCACTTCCGGACCATAGTACGGGCATGGTGTGGTGTCCGAAGTCTGTCTTCGTCATTATAGGGTTGGTGTTTAATTACTCTTCTATTAAGCTTTGTCGCGAGACCTCAGCAAAGCTAAGCCGACTATGTGAATAAGCATAGGGTTGCGGAAAAGGCTTCGTACCCATCATAGTTCTAAAGTGAACAGATGAATTCGGTTAAAGAACAATATAACTTGCTGGTATAATACAGCGACAGCATATGACGAATTTGTTCTTCTAACAAAAGTGCAACCGTGAAGCGCTAAATTGGTTTGTTGGATTTCATGAGTGTAATTTATAATGTTTGAGGACAGTGTGTAAAACCTTTCTAATTAGCATACTACACTTTTTGAAGATGGAGGAGTTCAGGTACGTCTGGAGATTTCTGAGGCACCTCTTCGCAGTTCCTGCTGCCACCATTCCCCGTAGTTTAGTTAGGTCATCGCTTGCCTTCACTCTTTGCGTATGCATGATATATCGCATGTACCTTGTACCGTTTTTGTACATTCCTTATCTGTAAGTACCGCATGTTTGATGTCAAAATAAGTAAATATTGCTGTCATTGTATAATTGATGCCATGTATGGTGCAGTAGTGACTGGCTGCAGAAGCGGTGTGCAACGTTACTTACCTAGGTAAAAAATGGGGGACCCTCAAGCTTCGCTTTTAAGAGTTGAACGCGATAGCGAGATCGTGCCGCTAGTGCACTCTCGAACCGCTAAGTGCATACTTATTTTATTACATGCACACGCACGCACGCACACACCCACCCACACAGTAGATTGTATCAGCACGTGCGCTAGAATGGTTCATAGAGGTTTTTTGATCTAAAGCAAGAGTCGTATGGCATCCAAGATACACGCCGCGCGGTCGTCATTTTGAAGACCATAAAGAGTCTCACACTGCCTCACAGATTGCAGCACATTATCTAGGGTTTGCTGTTTGCTTGATCAACGCCTCTGGAAAGGCATGATATGTTTTCCACTAGCTGAAGATAATTGTTCATGTTAAGAGCTGTTTGAAAGTTCCTGTGTGCTTTTAGCGGTGATGGCTGCACTATCCCGGACTTTTTCTACGTAGTTTTAGGCCTCCCAAAGGCGCCTACAAATTTGCTGAAAGGGCTCGTTTTCTTCGTGATAGCTGTCGAAGAAAATGTGTTAAAGGGGCCCTGAACACTTTTTCAAGTAACCATGAAATAAATTCACTAGGACAGCTTATTGCCTTATAAATTTAATGCCGCAAACATTTTAATAATTCGTCGAGTTCAAGTGGAGTTACAAAAGTTTCTCGCATGCTTCAATTGCTTTCTGTCTTCTTTAGTCCTGACAAAAGCGCTGGAAGCTAAGCTGGGAGGGGGGACAAAGACAAAGAAACTACGTGACCCGCGCCTCGTGACCTTTAGGTTTTTTTTTTCTTTTTTTTTCTTCAAATGCGTGGCCTTTTAAGTGTGATCACGCGGGCACGCGTAGACTAGTACCGGCCTCCCGCGGTGATCTCTATAATGAGCTTTGCCGTTCACGGGCGATTTTTCACTCCCAACCAACGGGGCCAACGCCAGCGGCAAAATTTCTGCGACACGAACTTTCTAACGCTATCGTGTTAAAAATACCTTGCCCCAAAGATGCTAGGCACATGGCAGTGGTGAAAAAAACAAGGGACTCTGAAAGCTGTTTTACCTGTAATATGATATGGAAGTTTACTGGTTGTCACGCAAGCCCCCAACATGAATAGGATCCCAGTGACAATTTTGGAACATAGCTAGCTGACGCGGCAGTTTGTTCATTGGAGAGCTTCAGAATAACTTTACGTCACCTAAAGTCACTTAGCGGGAGCCCTCAAGCAGTTAGCTTGAGCAGTTGCGGAAAACACAAACGCAAGGTTTTGCTTGCGCTATTGAAAATCTCTCTGTTGTCATAAAAAAAACAGCTCTTTGAGAGACACCCTGTGTGCCATGCGCATTTTTTATACTATCCATGAAAGCACTTTGGACAGCATGCCTAGTGATTCATACAAAATATATGCCCACTTAAAAACTATTTTGAAGGCATTGATTTATATGTGGCGTTTAACGTCCCAAAACCACGATATAATTATGAGAGCTGCCATAGTGGAGGGCTTCAGAAATTCCGACCACCTGGGGTTCTTTACGTGCACCCAAATCTCAGCACACGGCCTTACAGCATTTCCGCCTCCACCGGAAATGCAGCTGCCGCAGCTGGGATTCGATCCCGCGAACTGCGGGTCAGCAGCCGAGTACCTTAGCCACAAGACCACCATGGCGGGGCATTTTAAAAGTAGTGCTGCGATACGTATTGGCTAGACGAACAAATATATATTGCACCGAATTATTATTTTCTTTTTATTATGCCATCAAGCTTCCGTGTTAATTCATGTCATCTAAAAAATAAAATTATGCATTACTGCACTCCCTTTGATTACGATTCATAGTTGATTCTGAAAGGCTAGCCACGTGCTCTTTATCCTTGAGTTTAATTTATATATAAGCATGCTGAGGCCGTATACGTTGGTGCGAAAAAATATATAGAGCAAGTCGTCTTGCCACTCACTGTAGCTCCGGTGATTGCATTGCAGTGTCAAGCCAAGAAACAGAGGTTCTTTAGGGTCTGAAAACTGGCCGTCTGTCACCACTTCCGAGAGCGCGGTCCCTAAGCGACTGGCTGTTGTAAGTCTGAGAGTGTTGTATATTTGGTGGACAGCAGCCTCAGTAATCAGGAGCAATCGAATCCGCACGTTCAGGAGTCAGTTGAGGATAACGTACCGCAGGTCTCAGCTGCTACGTTGGTTACAGTGCATCTCGACTTCATCAGAATTGAAGTGACCACAGAAGAACCAGCGTGCAGACGGCTTCCTTTGATTTGGAGGTTTTCTGGCTTCATTTGTTGGTAGCTAAGTATGTATCAACTTGTCCAATAAGCAACTCTTCTGAACACTGCTTGTAGTTGAAAAGAAAAATGTGTGTTTGCCGTTAGCCGCGTCAAGATTGAGGGACCATTCAGACTGTTCGCAAAAGAATCTGGGGTGTCCCAAAAGCTGCTCGAGCATTATCTCTTTCAGAATGACACAGATATACTTGTGAAGGACCTTTGTTTTGGTGACAATATGGCGAGAGCTCTGACGTGCCCGATAACCTGTGATCCTGCTCATTAAATTCAGGAAGCTGAAAGCACCAATGAGAGGCAAGTAAACTGTGAAAGTCTAAATGATGAGGCGCTTAACTTAACACGAGAGGAAGAGGCGCTTAGCATAGCACGACAGAATGACGCGCTTATAGTCTAACGCGAGGCGATAACTCTCATCAAGGAGAGACATCTGAAGGCGAGCCGGCTGGCTCAGAAAATGTCGATCGTATCGTTGTTTCAAAAGCGTCAACAGCTAGAAATAACACCGTAGATAAGTCAGTTTAGCCGCCTTGAGTTTTAGAAGTCAATGTCAAAAGCAGCCTACTTCCTTGTACTAGAGCCGAGGCTTTGAGCATTTCGTGCCACCCCGAAACAAAAAAGCACCGAGGAAGGTGTAAGGCGAAAGCCAAATGTCAGAGTTGCCACAAGCGGGCAGAAGTTGCTAAACACAATGCCTTACGCTCTCAGAACACCAAGCGAGTTGTTAGCTCACAGATCAGAAGTGGGGCCACAGCGAAAATAATAAACTTTAGGCCAGAGTTAAGGAAAAGGCAAGCTAGAAATCAAAAGTTAAGGGTCCCGCAGAAAGTGAGATTAGGCATGAAGCGTGTCGCGAAGGCCAAGAAACCGAGACGCCGAAGGGGCCGCCTGATTTCATCTTGTTTAGTTCAGACTAGACGAGGGGCAAAGCGAGGTGACGCGTACGTGAATCTAACGATAAAATCTATCCCCCATCTTCGTGAAAGAGAAGTTGGGGGATGAATGCCTGACCGGGAGGCATATAATGAGGAAGAGACAACGTCGGTTCCTCAGAGTTTGGGGGCCAGAGAACAAAGGTCACCGCAAATGAGTGCTTCAAAAGCTTCGGACAGGTCAGCTCTCTGTCCCTCTGTCAGGATCTGACACTTCGAAAACTGCTGTGTACGCACGTCCCCTCAGAGCCCGTTTAAAAGGTTGCCGCCTAATGTTGTGCACAATGTAAGGATACTAAGAAGTGTCTTGTATTCAGTTCTTACGATTGTTTTGCTGTCTTACATTCTGCTCTTTACCGATGAGCCAATATATCGATTCCTTAAAGCTTTCTTTTCCTCCTCATCCTAAATCGTAGACAGTGAGATATTTGTTAATTGTTTGTTTGCATACATTTAGTACAACCTATAGCACCCGCAGATACAGTATTGCGCTGGTTTTAACAGAGCAGTGTACTTATGGTAAAAGCGTTTGTTTAAACTATCTGTATTTGCAGTGAAGTGTAGGTTGTGGTTTCACAGTTTGTTTTATGTCGTAAGCGCAAGTTTGATTTCGAGTTTACTTAGGTAGTGAGAAATGTAATTTGCCTGTGTGCCTGAAAAGCTTATAAATCACTGGCAAATGGTAAAAAACGTTAGTTTAGTTGTAACTCTTCACACGTAGTAGGTATGTGTTTTTAAGGCATCATTAAATGATCGGTGATTTTTACGAACGAGATAACCAATTGGAAAATTTAAGGGACTTTTCTTTTTCAGAAAATGAGTCATCGTTTATCGAGGTCAGTTGAGTGCTCTCTCTTTGTTGTGCCTCGGGTCTTGCATGGTTAGTTTCCGGCGTTTTCTACTGATGTCTCAGGTCCAGAGATGGTTCATGGTCTTCAAAGGAGCAGGTCTACGGTCTCTGCGGAGTGCTTTGGGGCTGCAACCCCTTCGAGACATCCTGTGGCAGCAGACAGGCTGTTACGATTGGCCTCCCAGGCTTGGCGCCACTGGGACGCGTGGGACATTGCGGCTGAGCTTAACCTTATTTCATCGGGGTCAGAGATCCCAGAAGCTCCAATCAAGCTTCCACCGAGAGCTTCCTTCACGTTATTACCATCATGTGACCACGCTACCTAAACCCTATGAAAAATGTAAACAAATGTTTTTATAATCAGCCCCGGCTACTCTCCTCGACTCTCCCCAAGACTTTGGCGGAATCTGGTCCTTAGGGCAGACCCCCCGACTGCATCAACGCCATGCCCTTGCTGGTCCTAGTTATCTTGTGGGCTACTGTACGTCTGCTTATATTAAATAAGTGACTGCTAGATGAATCCAGCAAGTCTGCGCGTCACTTGCTCATTGCGCCAGGCGCACACTGTTTTGTCCAATCTGAACATGAATACTTCAATATTCAAGGGCGAACAGCGTCTATCCGGCTTATTTATTAATAATAATGGAAATACTAAAGAGTGTATTGACTACTACACTGATAGAGAATTGATTGTTTGATATGTGGGGTTTAGCGTCTCGAAACCACCATTTGATTATGAGAGACGCCGTAGTGGAGGGCTCCGGAAATTTCGACCACCTGGGGTTCTTTAACATGCACCTAAATGTGAGCACACGGGCCTACAACATTTCCGCCTCCATCATAAATGCACCCGCTGCAGCCGGGATTTGATCCCGCAGTCTGCGGGTCAGCAGCCGAGTACCTTAGCCACTAGACCACCGCAGCGAAGTGACTGATAGCGAAACGTTTCAGCCACTCAATTGAATGACAAATTGAAGATGTTCAAGCATGTTATTTTTTGTATACAGTCATAAAGCGTAACTACACTCCAGGACATTTATTAAGATTGATTGTGTACAGGTGTACAAAAAAAAACTAAATTTAGGGGCGAAGCTCCTTCTAACGGCACCCGTTTGTCCCTCGTAGACGTAGTAGTAGTGTGTAACTAGTGCTACATATTGACCTCCAAGGTGGTGCCGGTGGGAGATTTCTTCTGTGCGTTGTTGAACAATTAAAGATAGTGCTCAATTTACATGCTAATGGCTGTTAAGGGGAATGAGAGACAGGAGCATTTGGCGTTTAGTTAACGCGCACGCTGCGAATTTTTTATTGTTCAACAACGCACAGAAGACAAGAAAAGGTTGCTACGTTATACTCGCTGGGCGTAACCTCCTAGGTTTTAGAAAAGTTTTGCGAGCGTTGGGCCGCAGTGCCATGAATACAGTAAACTAGTATATACAAAGAACTCGAGGTGGTTAAAGGTGGAAAGTAGACACAACGCGCAAGCCGTAAGAAAGTGTGCGTGTGCCACCTCTCGTTTAGTCCTTGGAATGTCCGCTGGATGGTGGTGCTTCTATTTGCGGAATATATGGTGAAAAGATGCGAGATGGTGGTACGTGGAGTGTTGAATAGGTGGACGAACGGACATAGAGACAGATGCATAGACAGACGCACGGATGGCTGCTCGGATGGATGGACGCATGGACGGACGCAGGAGCAAATGCATGGACGAAAGCAGAGACGGCCGCACAGATGAACGTGCGGACGCACAAGCAGATGCACGCACGGACGGGCAGATGGACGCATGGGTGGCCACACACACACACGCATAGATGGATGGAAGCAAAAACGAATGGATAGACGGATGCTTCGCCACACTATCTGTCATTCGCTCCGTGTACATGTGGCCATTTTTTTTTCTATCACGGCGCCTTAGACCACTCCTCACCATGGACCCTGGGCTTCAAGAGCATTTGCACCAAATGAGCGATGAATTATGGGTTTCGACACTCCATTTGGCGATCCTGAAGTTCGCGCGAAAGATGACAGCAGTGATCCATCACCACCTCAATCACCGGACTTCTTGACAACGGTAATAATTACGTATAAGTGTTAATTATCTAAGTAGGTCTTTTTGTTAGACATTTATTCGTCCTCGCGTAGCTGTCACGCTTGTTGTGTCGTGTGTGTAACTTCTGCGTTGTGCTGCATAACTACAAACCTACAAACGATGCCTTCATGACTTTGTCTTTCATTTCACGGTGTATGTGCGGTGTTCCCAATAACGATCACTTACGCCGATTTTCGCAAATGCATGTGTTAGTGCGCACTTTGTGGACTCATGCCAACGACCCGTGAAAGAGTCTGCTATAGCGCCATACCAGAAGTTGTTCGCCTAAGTCCGGATTGCTGCATAACTCAACACGATGAATTCTAAGGCGTGTGTTTAAGCTCTGCGGTGCCCTGTATTGTGAGCTGCCGGATAACGGTGCCGCGAATGAAGAAGAAACGCACAAGTAATACAGGATAAAAAATTATCCCGAATCTACACGTTACACTGCAAATGTCGTCGAAATACGCTAGTCTTGCGTCTGGAGAGAGTGAAGAACACTTTTATTTGATGTTCTGCGAAAGAAAATTGGTGAATGGTATTCTGCAGGCGCTGCGTTAGAATGCCTCGAGCGTGTGGCGGAGGCGAACGAGCGCATCTAGGCACGTTAGACACAAGTGCTATCCGGCAGTTATCTTCGAAAACAAAGACGTGCAGCCCGCAGAGAAAGATGCGCGCCAGCCTCGGAGGTGACAAGGTGTAGAACGCAGAGCGACGGGCAGGTGCCACCACCGTGACGTCGTAGCAAAGCGTTGGAAATACCTTTTTGAACATCGCGTTGCACTTTCAGTGCAGCGCGATTAAACGCTACATTACTTAGAGTTACTTGTCTGTGCCTCTTCTAGTATAAGGGCATAAAAACATCGAAGCGTTGTTGTGGCGCCTGAGATATGCACAATATTTGCTTTTTAATTGCCAATCGCACAACTATGAACGCGTACACCTTGAGCAATATTGGTGGGCACTGAGAACGGAGTTGGCCGTTTGGTGCCATTTGAGGTATTGTTAGGACGGACAGACAAATGTACAGACCAACAGACAGACAGACCAAAATTTTTTTGTCGAAGGTCCCCAAGAGAGGCTGTCGTCTTTAAAAAAATTTGCAAGTCGCAGTTCCAGCAACGTCATAGTATGCTTTCTCCCGGTAAATATCGCTTTCTGGCTCTATTTACTGGAATATTCACGCGATGAACTCGGAAGGAGCTGGGGATAGGCCTACAGAGGTGAATAATGAAAAAAGGGTGTTTTTAAGGCCCTATACAGGTGGACCATCCCTGAAAAAACTTCTGGCTAGGGGTCCGCATTCAAGTGTACAACCGCCTATGTACCATGTAAAACATAGAGATATCTCAGCAGGCTTCTCACAGAAATGGAGCTGCATGCCTCCCCACATTTGTGCAGTTTTGAAATACACTAGAAAAAATGAGCATGCGCTAAGGATTGGAGCATATGTGTTCTATTAAAGACACGTTAACGGTGACGATCTACTCTAAAGTGAAGTGTTTTTGGGGAACTAAAGGGTTCAACTTTCTTAGTTAAAAAACATGAAGATAGTGGTCATAACCGCAGAGAATAACTGTCTCAAGTGGCGGTTTCATTATGTCTAAATAGGTTGCGACTCGACATGTGGAGTCTGACTTGAACACTGTCAGAGTTCAACTTTGTTCTATTCAGCCAAAGTCTAGTGCTCGTAATACCTGCAGGAAAACTAAATCAATAAAGGCAAGTATGTGACATCAGCTTCAGGACCTGGCTTTTCTTCCTCAGAAGGGAAAGATTCGATCATTTGGACAGATGCTTTATCAGCTTGCTCTTCTTTTTCAGCAGAGAAAAATTGGTTCATTCGGACAATATGTGTTGAGCCACCAAGAAGCCTGAAACATGCTGGGAGCTGTGGCACTGAAGCAACATTGGCTGAAGCTGCTACTGATGCTTCACGTGGTGAAGGCAGCTGCTGTCTGTGTATTGGTTAAAACGGGCACCTTCAGAGCCATGTGCACCTGCGTAACTGGGATGGTTATAATACACACAAATAAAAAAATTCTCGGATTGGTCTCATGCGCAATCGCTCATCATCGTGCATTATTTTCTGCTGGCTTTCTTTGTTTACCAGGTTATGTGTGAATCATGTAAGTGAACAGGTACTGTACTATTCATGCTTCATACGTTCATTCTTCAACTGTATGTCAAATTAAAAACGAACGAGCCTTCTACTGTGTTTTGAGCTGCCACTGTTCTCTCTGCTGCCTAGTGCACATTTGCATTGCTTTACGCAGTTGTCTGGGTATTTGTTGATGAGAATAAACATACCATGTACAAGAGCACTTTTGTTAAGTTGTGTACTTTTTACATCGTACTGTCTTTGTGACCATTCGGTAATAAAATGACTGTACATAAAATAGCTTAGGGTTGTTTTAAACCACGACATGCTTAAAAATATTAAAATGCTTCTGGTTTTACGATAACTTCCGTGGTGCCAGGTTGTGTTTCAAATCACACGAAATACTTTTTTACCTGAGAGCTGAGCTCTGTAGCAATTCAGCTGCCATCTATGACATCAGCTTGCAGCACAGTGTGTGGATGCATAAGAATGAAAATACTAAGTTATTGTCTTTAATACGTAGCGAAGTTATACAATGCATATACGTTCTAATCTAACTTTTGTGCAGTGCCAATGTACAGAAACAGAGCAGAACTAACCTAGCTGGCAGAGGTTCCAAGACCGTGCCACACTCTTTGACACTTTTCTGGGGCAGTGTGTGATGCTGCAAAAAAGCAGCAATTTTTGTTACCACAAACACAATTGGTGGCACTGTGTTTAAGTGTCGTGTTTGCATTTGCACTGACACACTGTATGCACAATAATTTGATATGCGTAGCCTGACTGCTTTTTCGTGTAATAAAAACACGCTGCTAAAACTGTTGTATAAAACTGAAGGAGGCTTGAGAGTTTAATTTGGTCATAAAAAGTTTTAGGCATTTTCATTTTTTCTCACATCTCACGTAGAATAAGCACAATAAGTCTGCGTGAAGTTTTACTAATTAGTAGTTCTTTTTCATTCTTCAATGAACTACTCAGTTCACCTAGATAACTGTGAAGTTAACATTTCATTGCACTGCTCTGATTTGGTGTTCAAGCATTATCGCGGAAACAATTGAAGTATTGCAGTTACATAATGGGTTAATCAACTAAGAGCCACTGTGGTGCCAACATTCCTAGGAATTTTTTTCTTTCCCCACAGAATTTGCTACAACATGAAGCAGTCTGCTCATAATGGGCTCCATGAACAGTGATATCCTTTTTCATTGATATGTGTTGTTTAGCGTCTCCAAACCACCATATCATTATATGAGACGCTGTAGTGGAGGGCTCCGGAAATTCGAACACCTGGGATTCTTTAACGTGCACCCGAATCTGTGCACACGGGCCTACAACAGTTTCGCTTCCATCGAAATTGCAGCAGCTGCAGCGGGGAGTTGATCCCGTGACCGGCGGCTCAGAAGCCGAGTATCCTCGGCACTAGACCACCACGTTGGGGCATATAATCTTTTTAATTGAATTTCTCCGAACGCAGTCGATGAATCAAACCAACAATCAATCAGCACACTCTCTTTACGGCAAGGTTCTATTTTCACATACGTAAAGTGTATGCACCCGATTAAATAAGTGAACAAATGCGGTAGAAAAGCATACGCACCACAGCTAAAGTATACGATTTACGGCAAATTTAGACGGCACTGCAAGATGATTTTTAAACATTCCGTCCTATTGCAACTTGGCATGATTAAATCATGAGCAGTGGGGCCGTACCGAACTAACGCTATCGCACACGAGTTCCACTACTGCAGGATTTTATTCGAGCTCATCGTGTAGGTAAAATGTATGGCGTACACTTGAACCTAGATTTTGCAACAGGCGCTACGATGTATACTATTGTGCAGTCATTTAAAGTACAGCTTTGGATTGACATGCACCCTGTCATTTTATAATCAGTTCTGGCACCGGTGATTCTTTCGGCATGTATAAAACTATTGCGCGATGTTGACCACATTGCATAGAAGAGACGAATTTGTTATAGTTATCATTATCAAGGTTAAATGAAATTTCCCGAACGCCCATGCGCGAACCGTGCACACTGTGCGTAGCGTATGGTCTGGATCAACCATGAACTTACCTTTTCACCGGGGAAGTCCAAAGACGGCAGTGCATTGGCTTTGAATGAACGTGTCTTCAGATCACAACCAAAACGCTGCATAAGCACAGAATTAGCTTCATAATTTTTCTGTTTAAAGTGGTGACCGCAAACGGGTAAATCCCGCCGTTGATCCGATATGGGAAGTCCAATGCACTGCAGCCACTCCGTGCACCTGCTGCCTTCCATAAGTACACGGTGTCGTATCTACCCTTGCTGCCAATCGGTAGACTTGCAGCCCACAACGCAGAAAGGAAGATTGATGTTGTAACAACAACCATGCAATAACCACTGATCGCGCCGCTTAGGTCAACACGAGCACTTATGTAACGGTCGCCGTGCGCCGGTAGTCTCAAAGCTTAGTTGAAAACTGTGATTGCGTTCTAATTTTTTCTAATAAATTTTTAAGGAAAATAAATTATAAAGTGTTTTACAGATTATGAACAATGTTTGTTCTCAGCTTATTAGAAAACAAAATGCCTGTGCCGCGCGTTCCACAGACAGTCATATAAGCTATATAAGCATAAACGATGACGTAAATGGGGCAGAGAATATCGCTCTGTGAATGAGTGGATGAAAACTGGTTTGGCAGAGTCGCTGCTACCAGCAGCGATCTACAGCGTTTTGCAGCTCTAAAGCATTGGCAGAAACTACACGCAGAAAGCTCAACTCGGTCTCTGAATGACCGTTGGGACTTAGTCTACCAGCCCAATGTCTTCGTAAAAATCGTCAAATCTGTTTCAATGATCTTCAATGTATTTGCGAGTACACTCACCAATGTTATATGCATAAATAAATCGGTTGTCTGCGGTGGCTGCTGGGGAAAACACCAACACGTTGCCTTCCGCAGTCTCGCGGTCAGCGAGGCAGTCACGGCTCAACTGATCGTAAAATCACAACAGGTAACATCTGCCCTCATAAATCCCACAAAGCAGCATATCAACCGTCGGTGTACTTGTTACACTCATTGCCGCAACACAAGTGAGCTGCGTGACATTTATCGTGCCCATAATTACGAAAGAAAACTGCTCAACATCGAGTACTGCGATACAAGAGACCTACCAGCGCATTTCGACGTATGCAGCGCGACATAGGCGAAGACAAGGTGATAAAAAGAACACAGATGAGCCCCAGAGTGATGTTAGCATAACCAAGTCAGTTGATGCAAGGGGTTTAGCAAAACAACCTGCTTATCATAAATAAATAATTTATTCTTCTAGACAGCATTTTGAATCACATTGGCACCATTATCGACCTTCCGGGTAGACTTCCGGGTAGTCATTCATGCAACAGAAGTTTGCGCTCAGCCGTAGAATCCGCGGCCGTAGCCTCCATATCCGCGGCCGTACCCGCCATAGCCACGGCCAAAACCGCCACCGTATCCGCGGCCGAAGCCTCCTCCGTAACCGCCGTAGCCCCTTCTGTATCCTCCGCGTCCGAAGCCGTACTGGGCGGCTGCCATGGTGCAGACGACGGCGAGCACCAGGAGGGCGAAAAGGAAGGACTTGCTGCTCACGGAAATCATGACTGTGGTCGGCTGGAGATAAACATCGCAAGCATTAGGCATCGACTGAAACTTTAAGCACGTGCGTGCAAATAAAGCCGTCTATGAGGGCCACGCAGTTGTGTTAGAAACGATGAAAGTTCGGGAACGTTCTTCACAGAGATGCAGAAGAACGCGCAAACTTGTAGGCTTTGGTATTGTACATTATTAATACTTTCATCAACATCATTCGCACTAAAGAAAAGCTTCGAATCAAATTTAAGGACGGTTTCATTGAAAGTCCACCGCATTTAGGATATTTTCATTGTAATGTGTCAAAACTTTGATGTGTGGAGGCTTACACAGTGATCATAAAGTGCCATTGAAAAATTCGCTGGAAATATTGCTGGCAGTATATGCCGCTTGTCTCATCTAACCTTAACGACATAGAGGCATGTATCACATCACAGATAAAAAGTTTTGGTAACCTTGGGAATATTGATTACCCAATTGGTGTGCTTTTATCAGGCAGACATAGACAATTGTAGTCGAGAAAGGTATGGTGTTATGCACCTACTACCTATTTTTTGTTCCTTGAAAATTTATGCACTTTAATTATCACAGAATTCGGAGCCTGTAACCGCGTGTAGGCTTATTTGAGATCGCATCTATATTTGTCAGACGCAAAACATGACTGAAGTGCTTAGAAAGTGGTGTGCATTTTAAGTTGAATGTCCTAAGAACTTTTGCATTTATTAGATCGATAGCATAACTGCCTACTTCCTCAGTAAATGTCTACATGATCATTTGAATGGACTCGGATGCGTGTAATCAAAATTTTTCACTTTGTTCACCCCCCCCTGACGAGAACGAAACAAACATAATTCAACTTTATATAGCTGTGACAGTACGACATGGGCTTGATATAAAATGAAACAAATATACCGCAAAACCTAAAGTTTCACAATATTGAACGAAGTAACCTGTTCATGTTTTTTGAAGCAGAAAGGCAGAATAACTTTTACACAAGCTTTTACTTTCAACGCCTAATTACCATTGTCTCTCAATTAATTTACTATAAACGAACAAACTACGAAAGAAAGCGTGGGCCTAGTCCTACCATTGAGAGCTAGACAGGTAATGCGCATTCTGGGATGATTTAGGAAATAGACATCGTCATGAACATTCAAACCACGACAATCAAAGTACCCACCTGAAGTTCTTTGTGCGCTGGCTGCAAAGGTGGTTGTGTGTTCCCTGACGGTGAACGACGCCCGCTTATATACAGCTCTTCCCAGCCATGTGCCGACGCGTCCTTCGCGTTCACGCCCTTCTAATTGAAGCGATGTGTCAGGGAAGTCCCCTTTCTTACACCGCATCAAAACAAGCGATTGAAGGACGGCCGACACAACTGTCGTATCGATGCCAAAAGGTCGTTTTCAGTTGGCGCTGAAATGGCCAGAGCGTGTATATTGGCTGAGACTAATCAAGAATTGTGTAATACTAAGTATCCGAATAGCTGGTCAAAGTAGATATTTATTAGCACTTGGTGTTTATAAATATATGCGTCATGCACATAAGATTTGCCCTACGTAGACTTCGTTCGTTTTAAGCACATATGGAAAGACTCTTTGATAACCATGTGCTTATAACCTTTAGCACATCCAATATACATTATTTTCTCAGTTTCGAGAATACACAAATCTAAATACTAAGCAATTATCTTTGACAAAACGCGCAGCTTTTTTCGTGTTTTAGGCTATCAAAATAAATAGTTACGAAAAGTGCACGTTCAAATTATATTTTGGATACGAGTATGCGAGTACATGAAAGCAAATTTTCATGGCATTATATCCTTGATACGACAATTTAATGCAATGTATTAGTGTACCTGGTGGCGTGTTGTTTGCTGACTTAAGTCCTTGAAAACTCAAAGTGCAGGTATCCGCTCAAATTTTCTATGCTACGAAGAATTTGCAGTATCATCGTACAATAATTTTGTCGCTGCGTGCGCATAGTTTTCAGGTATTTCAATAAATATATTTTATTTCTTGTGGCTTTATAGCCAATGTGATTTACTTCTTACGGTAGTCTCAAGTAACTCCTCTGGCTCAGCCTTCACAAATGCCGGAGAATTTGTGAAGGCCTTTAATTCTACCGCATAAAAACTTCAACAAAGCGGACAAACTACTAGTAAAACCAGAACTAAGTCTATCGCTACCATAGGTTGGCGAACTGATTCATGAGTTGACTTTATTAGTATCACTCAAGTTCAGATAAACCCGTGGGGTGGAGTGCGAGTGAGTTCGTGCGACTAATGAATTGGTGAACTTGGGCTTGAATGAGTCGGGATGTTAAAGTTTTCACATATTGTGAGTAATACAGAGCCCGGATGAGGAAAGTATTGGTGTGCGAGAGTTTCGGTAAGCCCAGCGTGATGACGCAGCATCGGACGACGTGGAACACTGTGACGACGCGCGATCGATGGTCATACGATGGATTAAAAACAAATAGGCCTTAATAACCCTTTTGTCCCTCGCGGTTTCAATTGACACCCCTGCACAACATTTCCCCTAGTACCTCGGGAACGTTAACACTACTTCTCATTCTTGGAGGCATTGTTCCTCGATGATCCGCACTGAAATTGGCGTCAATATTGAGGCACGTTTGTAAAAGTAGCAGCCCCAAATAATATCGCGGGCAAACTTTTCAGCGAAGCCGAGGCGCGTGAATTTGGTTGGGTAAGCGCCATTTTCAGGACGACGTAGCGAAGCTGTTCCAGTGAGTATTAGGCTGACAAGTAACACGTTGGTTTTAATTTTGTGTACAATATAGATTAGCAGGAAAAAATTCACTTTTATAATTTTTTAATCACTGATCCCTGATGAATAAATTGATGCTATGGTAAATATTTCAAAACTCCTTGAACCAATGGCTCAATTTTTCGTTTGAGGTCTTCTGAGGTTCTAATACGAGCAAAAAACGCACAAAAATGTATCAACCCAAAATAAAAAGTCCAGGGCTGAGAGGGTTAAACTATGCTGATGCTGATGACCTCAGATGGATGGCGCTCACCCACAGAGGGAGATGGGCCAAGAACCGGCTGGCAGGATACTTAAAAGAAACTAAAATTAAATGAAAGCCAATCCTCAAATTTAGTTTAGAGATAATATTGCCTATAAACGAAAATGTTTGCTCAGCAACCGTTCAAACCATCTCTCGTTCCTGACGGACATCAAACGGGCAGCCATATCTTTTTCGCCCTTGTCCTGGAGAAGTGTTCTCGCACTGCTTCTTTGTCCTCTTAATTGGCAGGTGCGCATAGCATTATTGCCCCTTCCAAATAATAAAAAAACATCATCTTGATGACGCTGGTTAATAAAGCATAAAAAGCTACAGTCACTGAAGGTATGGCTTAATTGGAATCGCGTGAACAATTTCTGGCGATTGTCTTTGGCGCATTCAACACTGAGAAACGAAGGGAACAACGTGGTAACTAACATTACTGATGCATAGGAAAACCTTGTAGGGCCCAAAATATCTCCATGGCAGTTTTTCGGAGAGCCTACGACAACGAATGGGCGTCCAGACCCATACTTCATCGCCCACGTTTCATGAGTCGGGTCTGTGCCGGATATTGTTGTGCCGGGTGTCAAGGTCCTGCTGTTCGAATATTCGTAACCGGGCAAGTTACCGAGCTTTTTCTGCTCGCTGCCTAAAAACTTTGACTTCTTTCTTACCGGCATCGTTTTAATGAGGGACCCTTGCGTCTAACGTTGTTGTAACGTCGCGGCCATAAACGACACTGAAGGGCGTCTTCTGAATGGTCTTTTGGCGAGCTGTTTTGTACGCAAATGTGATGTGGGGTTGGATATCATCCCAGTTCTTGGTTCTATATCTACGTACATGCTGATCGTGTCAGCCATGGTTTTGTTAAAACGTTCAGTCAGTGCGTTGGTCTGGGGATGATATGCCGTTGTCTTCATGTGAGTGGTACTACTTAGTCGCAAAACGATCTCCAAGAGCTTGGCCATGAACGCAGTACCTCTCTCGGTGATGATAAGTATTGGGGGAGCACCGTGCCCCAAAACGACGGATTCAACAAAGATTCAAGTCACTTACTGCTGTTGCCTGTCGCAGATCTATCATAGCGTATCGGCTGATGTAATAAGTAGCGTCGATTATCCGCCTGTTTGTGCTTGTGGACGTTGGGATGGTACCTAGAAAATCTACGCCAAGGTGTGAAAATGATGTTGTCGGCTCTTAAGCAGACTGCATCAGGTCAGCTACCTTCACCATTGGTCCTTGCGGTCCTGACAGTCGAAACACGACCGCACGGAAGTTTTTACGAACATGGCAAATTTCGGCCAGTAGTAATTCTGCCTGAACCATGACCATGTCCGGGTGTAGCCTAAGTGAGCGGCGGTCGGCTCGGGGCTGGCACGGGGGGGTTTCACTTCAAAACGATGAGCAAACGAAAAGCAACTATCTGCTGCCACTACGTTAGAAGTTCTTGCAAAATAGGTCATTATGCAAGCATTATGGCACTAGCCCTCTTGCAAATAATTTCGGCACGCTATTGGTTTGTCCTTCGAGCTAATTAATCAGTGGTGGCCGTTCAGCATAGTCCCTTTGCTGGCGGGAAGGAACGAATGTGTCCACAACTTCAAAAAAGCGGTGTCCTCGTCGTCTTAGTCTGCTGCTTCGTCGGAAAACCAAGAAGAACCAGCGGCGTCAGCGTGTCGTCTACCAGACTTGTAAGTAACGGTGAAGTCGAACTCTTAGAACCGAAGACACCAGCGTGCGAGACGGCCGGACGAAGCTTTTAAATAATTAACCAGCAGAGTGAATGGTGTTCGCTGATAACTGTGATCGAGCGACTGTACAAATACTGGTGAAATTTGAGAACCGCTCATACTAATGTGGCACATACTTCCTCGGTCGTCATGTAGTTGGCTTCTGTTCGTGACAGCGTCCTACTGAAATAAGCGATCACCTTTTCACTGTTTTCATGCCACTGTATGAGTATTGCTTCGAGACCCACATCACAAGCGTCCGTGAGCAATATGGTCGGCGCTCATTCATTGAAGTAGGCGAAAACTCGAGGTCTTTGCATGCGCTGACAAAGCTCGTGAAAGGCCGTCGTTGGTCTCAGCCCCACGTGAAGGGGATATCTTCTAGAGTGAGCTGGTTTACTGACCGTGCTATGCGTGAAAAAGTTTAAATAAATCACTGGTAATAGGTATATAGAGCCAAAGAACGCCGAAATATTTTTTTTTCATCTGACGGGGTTAGGATATTCACCACGGCAGCAACTTTATCTGAATCAGGTTGAATTCTTTAGCTTCTGACGATGTGACCCAAGAATTGAAGTTCATGGAAGCCAAAGAGACATTTTTCAGGCTTTCGTGTAGGGCCGGACGTATTGCGCCACAATCTGCTTTGATCTTTCGTAAGTGCTCCTTGAACGTCAAAGAAAAGACAAACACATAATAAAGGTACCCCAGGCACGTCTGCCACTCATGTCCAGAAAGTACGGTGTTCATTAGACGGTGAAACGTACCTGGCTCCGAACACAAACCGAAAGGAAGCACTTGAACTTCGTAAAAAGTCCGTCGGGCGTCTTCTCACAGTCTCTCTCATCCTCTTCAATTTGCCAATAGCCTATTTTCAAGTTCATTGACGAAAAGAAGCCTGTGTTTCGTAACATATCTAAAGACTCATCAATACGCGGCAATGAATAATTATCCTTTTTTTCATCTGGTCCAGATTTCTATAGTCGACACAATACCGCAAGCTGCCATCCTTTTTATACGGACTGGCTAAGGTCTATTGGATGGCCGAATACGCCTTCTTCCAGCATCGTTTGCACTTGTGTTTGAATTGCCTACCACTCCTTCGGGGCTACAGGATGAGTGTTTTGCTGGATGGGCCTGGTGTCGGAATCTATGTTGACGTGTTTTTGTGCCGCGCGTGCGTGCCAGTGGCGAGGACATTATCTTTCTGCATATTTCCGGTGACGTATAATGAGCTAACAACAACCTTAATGTAATGTAGAGGTAGTACCAAAATTCTAGTTAGCTAAATGAATCGCTAACACAATATGTCGTGCAGACATTTCTACAGAGCACTGTAAATATTTCTTTTATTTGTTAATTAAGCAATGTGAAACATTCAAGCCTCGGCACAGAAGTGTGAAGCTCTCTTATCTTTCAGCTTCGTTTCTGCAGCCATTATCAATATGCTAGCCGAAATAAAGAAATGGAGTAGTCGGCCACGCCGTGAATTCATACCAGTCGACAATGTTATGGGCACCAAATGTATCGTGCACTCTTTTTTTTTCCTTTCAATTACGTTGCGCTGGGTAGCTGGTGAAGCTTATTCCAGTTGACGACGTCCGGTCAACGAACAATACCATCCACAGGTTCTCTTGACCACTGCGCCAAAATCTAGCGTTTCCTTGAGGTAAGTAACTGAAACATTGGGCAACTGAGAGATGAATGTCGGCTATTTTTAGTTTTGTTTTGTCGCCTAGAAGATCTTGGCTCACACCCTTAAGGTGGGTGGGCCACACTGTACCTGAGAATGCAAATTTTTATTTAATGCTCGTTAAAAGAGAGAAAATTTTGATGATGATGATAACGATGACGATGATGATGGCCTGAAAACACGGTTCACACCCACTCTGGCAGGTAGACAAAAAAAACTAGTCATTAGATAAAGGGGATCACATTTTACTTTTAAATTTAAATAATTATAAAATGGTTGGTGGAAATCAAATTTACTGATTGAGAGATTTGCATTCAAAATCGCCTTGATTCGATGAAGAATCTTTCTACAGAAGGACTAATGTCCTGGTGACAATGACCTAATGAAGAGGCTCCCAAGGAGAGAATAATAGAAATAATCAAATACAATCTAATTACACTAAAAGCCACTTTATAACTGTTTTTCCTCACTGACTTGAAGCGAGTACACGATAAAAATATAATGCTCGATTGTTTCATCCTTGTTAGAAAGTGGGCACTGAGAGGAAGGAGCGAAACCAGCTCTGTGCATGTAGTAGTTATTTTTTGGAAATCTACAGCGTAATTTTGTAAAAACAACTTCATTGCGTGTGGACCAGAACTTCCTACGCCGAGAGAACAAGAGGTGTCGATGCTAGTTTAGGTAAGGGATTAATGTTTTACCAGAGTCTTCAATTATGGCACGCCTTCAAAATCTGTGTGCTGATGTGTGAATAACTGAAAGTACCTGACCACTGAGAGCGGATTTCGCCAGTGTCCGCCATTTCATTCATATTTATTTCCTTGTGTCTCGGAACCCAGATCAACCTGATTAAAGTTCCTGTTTTGACCTCGCCCTCTTCTTCTTCGTCGCCCTGCTCTTGCCCTTTTGGTGCTTCAGGCACGAACTACTTCAAGATATAACGCAGTTTGGACGGCATTGCGAGATGATATTCTAGCGTGTCATTGTATTGCTATTCAGTGTAGTTACAACACGACCAATTGGCCGTACCCTATGAACACCATTGCAGGCGAGTGGCACAACTGCGGGATATAATTCGAGCCCATCGTATAGAAAACATGCGTGCCGTATACACTTGAACCGGGATTTTCCAGCTCACCCTACTAAGAATACACTTGCGCAGTCGTTTCAGAAGTAGTGTTTTGATTCACAAGCTCCATGTCATTTTAGAGTCAGTTGTGGAAATCGCGAACCGGTGAAAGTCTTTTGATTTGCACATAATTAGTGGAAAGTTTACCACAATTCATTGAAGACACGCAGTCGTTATAGTTTTCGTTGTGGAGGGGACATGGAGTATTCAGAGCACCCATGCATGAACCACGCACAATTTGCCTAACTTATGATCCGCGTTAACCGTGCCTTTAATTTTTCGCCAAAAGGAAACCATGACGGCAGTGCGTCGGCTTTGAGGAAATGCCTCTTCAGATCACCGCCAAATTGCTGCTTAAGCGCTGAATGGAGTTCGTGGCCTTTCTTCTTAAAGTGTCGACAGCAATCGCGGAAATCACGCTGTCAATCCGACACAGGCGGTCGGATGCGCTGCAGCCACTCGGTGGGCCTGCTGCCTTTCAAAGGCCCATGGTGTCGTAAATTGCCGGTAATAGCTGAACTTTCAGCCTACACCGCAGCAAGGGCGATCGATCCCATCACAACAACCGCGCAATACCCACTGGTTCCGCAGCCGAGTTCCACATAGAGCATGTGAAATCCAAGCAGACGATGTTCGCCGTATGCCGGAAGTCCCAAAGCTTAGTTGTAAGCTGCGATCGTGATTTTTTGTGACAAAATTTTGGGCAAAACGAATTACAAAGTGTTTTACAGATTACGAGCCATATTTGTTACAAGTTTATAGAAAATAAATATACTTGTGCTGTGTGTTGCACAGCCAATAAGATCAGCTGCCACGATAATGTCAATGGGACAGAGCATGTCGCTATTTAAGCGGGTGATTAAAAGCGTGTTTGGCAGAGTCCCAGCAATCTCCAGCGATCTGAAACAATTCGCAGTTTAAAGCGTTGACACAAATTACACAGGTCACGCAGAGAGCTCAAATTGGTCTCTAAATGACACTTGGGACTTGATCTACCAGCCCAATCTCTTTGTAAAAAAAAATGTCACAATTGTTTCAGGGTTCTTCAATGTATTTTTGAGTGCAGGCATCAATATTATATGCAGAAATAAAGCGGTTCTCTGCGGTGGCTGCAGCGGAAAACACCAACACGTTGCCTTCCGCAGTCTCCCGGTCAGCGAGGCAGTCATAGCTCAACTGATCGTAAAATCACAACAGGTAACATCGGTGCTGATAAATCACACAGGGCAGCATAGCGCCGTCGGTGAACTTGTTACACTCATTACCGCAACACAAGTGACCTATATGACAATTCTCGTGCCCACAAGTACGAAAGAAAACTGCTCGACATCGATTACTGCGATACAAGAGACCTACCAGCGCATTTCGACGTATGAATCGTGACATAGGCAAAGACAAGGAGATAAATAGAACACAGACGAGTCCAAGAGCGATGTTAGTATAACCAAGTCAGTTGATGCAAGGGGGTCAGCAAAACAACCTGCTTATCATAAATAAATAATTTACTCTTCTATACAGCAATTTCAATCACGTTGGCACCATTATCGATCTTCCGGGTAGACTTCCGGGTAGTCATTCATGCAATCGAAGTTTGCGCTCAGCCGTAGAATCCGCGGCCGTAGCCTCCATATCCGCGGCCGTACCCGCCATAGCCGCGGCCGAAACCACCACCGTATCCACGGCCGAAGCCTCCTCCGTAGCCACCATAGCCCCTTCCGTATCCTCCACGTCCGAAGCCGTACTGGGCAGCTGCCATGGTGCAGACGACAGCGAGCACCAGGAGGGCGAGAAGGAAGGACTTGCTGCTCATTGCAATCATTACTGTGGTCGGCTGGAGATAAACATCGCAAGCATTAGGCAATAAGTAAAACTTCAAGCACGTGCGTGCAAATAAAGCCGTCTATGACGGCCATGCAGTTGAGTTAGAAACGATGAAAGTTCGGGAACGTTCTCCACAGAGATGCAGAAGAACGCGCAAACTTGTAGGCTGTGGTATTGTATATTATTATACTTTCATCAACATCATTCGCACTAATGAAAAACTTCGAATCAAATTTAAGGACGGTATCATTGAAAGTCCACTGTATTTAGGATATTTTCATTGTAATGTGTCATAACTTTGATGTGTGGATGCTTACACAGTGAGCATAAAGTGCCATTGAAAAATTTGCTGGAAATATTGCTGGTAGTCTATGCCGCTTGTCTTATGTAACCTTAACGACATGAAGGCATGTATCACATCACAGATATAAAGTTTGGGGAATCTTGAGAATATTGATTACCCAATAGGAGTGGTTTAACTAGGCAGACTTAGACAAATGTAGTCCACAAGGGCATGGTGTTATGCATGTACTACCTATGTTTTGTTCCTTTAAATTTTATGCACTTCATTTAATTGTCACCGAACTATGAACCTTTAACCACGTGTAGGCTGATTCGGGATTGCGTCCATATTCACCATACCAAAAACATCTCTGAAGTGTTCAGGAAGTGGCGTGCCTTTATTACGTTAAATGTCTTAGCGATTTGAAATTTATTAGATTGACAGCATAACTTCATAATTGTACAGTAAATATCTACATCATCATTGAAAAGGATCAGTTGCACGAAATCGCAATTTTCCATTATGTTCACATCAGCCCTGTAATATGCGCACGATGACGAGGAAGAAACAAACATGAATCAATTTTATATAGCTGTGATAGTACGTTATGGGACTGATAGAAAATTTAACAAAATTACCAGAAAACCAAAAGTTTAACAATACTGAACGATGTAACCAGTTCATGTTTTTCAAAGCAGAATAACTTTTACACAAGCTTTAATTTTCAACGCTTATCATTGTCTCTTAATTAATTTACTATAAACTAACAACCTACGAAAGAAAGTGTGGGCATAGTCCAACCATCGAGAGCTAGACAGGTAATGAGCATTCTAGGATAATTTGACAAATATACCACGTCATGGGCACTCAAACCACAACAATCAAAGTACCCACCTCAAGTTCATTGTGCGCTGGCTGCAAAGGTGGTTGTGTGTGCCCAGACGGTGAACGACGCCCGCATATATACAGCTCTTCCGAGCCACGTGCTGAGGCGTCCTTCGCGTTCACGCCCTTCTAATTGAAGCGATCTGTCAGGGAAGTCCCTTTTCTTACACCGCATCAAAACAAGCGATTGAAGGACGGCCGACACAACGGTCGTATCGATGCCAAAAGGTCGTTTTAAGTTGGCACTGAAATGGCCAGAGCGTGTATCTTGGCTTTGACTAACCGAGAGTTGTAATACTAAGTATCCGAATAGCTGGTCAAAGTAGATATTTATTAGCACTTGGTGTTTATAAGATGTGCGCCGTGCACATGAGGTTTACTCTACGTAGGCTTTGTTCGTTCGTTTTAAGCACAAATTCAAAGGCTGTTTGATCACCGTGTGAAATAAGCACATCTTATTTACATAAAATTTTTAGTTTCGAGAATACAGGAAGGTAAGTACTAAGCAATTATGTTATTTATTGACAGAACGCGCAGCTTTTTTTCGTGTTTTAACCTATCAAAACAAATAGCGGCGAATAGTGCATGTTTAGATTAAGTCTTAGATACGAGTATGCGAGTACATGAAAGCATTGTTTCACCACACTATACCCTTAATGTGACCTTTGAATGCGATGTATTAGTGTACCTGCTGGCGTGGAGTTGGCTGATATAGCTCCTTGAAAATTCAAAGTGGAGGTATTCGCACTATTTTTGTATGGCACAAAGAATTTACAATACCATAGTACGGTAATTTTGTTGTTGCATGTGCATAGTTTCCAGGTATTTAAATAAACATATTTTATTTCTTGTGGCTTTATAGCCAATGACGTTTGCCGCTTACGGTGGTCTCAAGCAACTCCTCTGGCTCAGTCTTCACAAATACCGGAAAATATGTGAAAGCCTTTATTTATACCGCATAAAAATTTTATCACAGCGGACAAACTTCTAGTAAATTCAGAACTAAGTCTATCACTTACATAAGAATGGCAAACTGATTCATGTGTTGACTCTATAAAAACCAATCAAGCTCAGATCGACCCGTGATTCTGTGTGTGAGTGAGTTCGTGAAAATAACAGATTGGTGAATTTGAGTTTGACTGAGTCCGGTTGTTAAAATCTTCAGTTAGTTTGATTGATACAGAAACCAGCTGATGAAAGTTTTGGTGAGTGTGAGTCTCAGTGATCCCACCATGACGACGCGGCATCTGATGACACGGAGTATTGGGACGACGCGCGGTAAACTATCATACGGAGGACTAAAAACAAATGGGCTTTATTATACTCTGCAAACGAGCAGCCGCGTATTCTTCACTTTTGTTCAGGGACGTTTTGTTTTGTTTTGTTTCCCTGGGGTGATAGCTCATACCCACTCAGGGGGATTGGCCAAGAAAGTGTAGTGCAGTTTTTCTGTGATCATTTTCACTATGTGTAATGAATTGGTATTATACTAAAAAATGTAAAAAAACATAAAAAGAGCAAACGAAAAAAAAATCAAGTTGAGCAATTTTGAGATTTGAGGTGTTATGATTACCACTCAGCTGCGTTTACTTCACTCTGCCCTGGGGAGTAATAAATAATACTTTTTTGATTGAAGATCACAAAGGTATACGCTTGGTTGCCTGAATATAATCGGAAACGGGATTGAAAGCATCCCTGTGGCAATTTCCCAAAACTGAGGCACCAAAGCTTAGCGCCGTTTCCACCGTCAATCTAACGCCTTTTTTCAGAAATGGCATAACTAGTAACCTTTTTTCGGAGTATGTCGTAGCGGCGACAATACAAAAAATAGTGATCTAGTGATTCCATTTCTCCGCAGAATGCGCGGAGGGGTGATGTTGTCTGACCAGCTCTGTGTAGATTCAGGTTTAGAAGGGGGGGGGGGGACACGACATCGAAATTTAGTAATTAAGACTTCGAGCTTTCTGAACTGGCTTCAGTGGGGTTGCCATGGAAACATGAGGTGGTTATATTCTGTCCATGTAGTTACTTTTCTATCGTATCAGTGGAGATTGCTGATTTTTGATATCTTATTGCCGTGAGATATTCAACATCTGGCAGTATGGACAAGACTGGCCCATCAAGTGCGGCTCGTGCTAAGGAATCGGCCAATTCATTTAATCTTAATCCACAGTGTCCGGGAACCCATAGTAACCTCAGGAGTCTCAACTGCGGGGGTACTAATGTTTTGAATATGCTTAGAAATCGAGAGTTCTCTAAAGCTGTCAGAGCTGCAGAAACTGAAAGAGAGTCCGTCATTATGACTGCGTTGTTTTGATTTGATGGAAGTTTTCGAAGAGCTAAAAAAATCGCCACGAGCTCCACTTCAAAAACTTGAGTAAAATCAGGCAGTCTCACTGAAAAGGACCAGTCAAGCGAATCAGAGGCAATGCCTACACCTGCCTATTGATTATATACGGAAGCATCTGTGGCTATTATATTTTTAGTTTCTGCATGCTCCACGTCATCCAATAATATGTTATTTAAAAACTTTGAGAGATTGTAATTTGGCGTTTTGGGGGAATATATCATCATACTCAATAATAACATGACAATTCGAGTCATTAGTCTCAATTACATTTCTAATGTTCACATTTATGTGTTCGCGCTGCTTCTTTGTCCTCGTCACTGGCAGATACGTATGGCATTATTGCTCCTTTAAAATAATAAAAAAACATCTTACCGAGAGTCCTTGTTTTTTCAGTAATTATCAATATGCTAGCTGCTTTCAAAATATGGAGCAGTCAGCCATGCCGTAAATTGCTACCAGTCGACGAAGATATGGGCACCAAATGTATGACGCACCCTTTTTTGTTTTCATTCAATTATCTCTTGACCTTCAGAAAAGGATAGTAGCTCGTCATTGCTGTGACCATATTGATGCAAAGTGTGTTGGCATAAAGTTGGTTTATTTTATAAGAATGTGGGTGCGCGTTTGTTTAGCATAGTTATCCATATCAGTTCTACAATTACTTGCCCTGACAGTGCGTTCAAAACATGATAGCTTACTATGGGCACCCCACCAGATGCCTTCAAAGTTGTTTTCAGAGCATGTATACTTCGTTCTGCATGAAGATGAATAGAAAAGTGAAACCCATTTGTAGCAAATTTTTTGCCGTTTTCAGGCAAGTAGCACCGAATGATGAGCAGTTTCCACTACTGAACATGCTTCCTGGACGCGGTTGTGCCAATTTCGATAATATCTGAAAAGCTGTGATCTCGCGTTCAAGGCATCAACGCTTACTGACAGGCTTTCACAAGTTTGAGGTTCAGGTATGAGGTTTATTTATTTTTCCTGCCCATAGAAAAACATGAAGCAATATCAAAAGGCTGAAAACCTGACGGAGGCTTTTGCTCCGAAATACAGTCTGGTACACAATCTAGATGCAGATAAAAAAGAAATTTCTACACAGACTAACAATCAGCAAATTATAATCAGACAAATAAATGCTACGATCTGAAAAAAAAACAGAACCAGAACAATATGCATAACAAAAAACAAAATACCATTAGAGAAAAACATCATTATCGCAAAATGTAGAATAGGTGAGATTACAACACATTTGCGGACTTATACATTTCGAAAGCAAACAACAGCATTAAAACTATACATTTAACAATTAGTGCAAGTAGAGTAATAACTAATCAAAGTATTATAATAAACATATTCAATGCAATTATGAAGGACAATTTCCTTTAATGTATTTTTCAATTTTTTTTAATTTCAGGTCAACAACAATTTCATGTTTGTTGAGGAGACGGGGTATTTGGTTGCTAGTATGTTGCTGACCATAGATGGCCCTAGTTCTCGATATTTCCTTGCCAGGTGTATGAAGACACTATACTCAACACGCCGAGAAGAATCACACATGGAATATGTTTGTTATTTTTTATGTACAAAAGTAACTTGTAGTAATATATTTTGTTGCCTTGTAATAAGGAATATTTGTAAAATAACGGATGCATGCTAAACTTTTGGGAGTGACCATAGTATCCTTCGCTTAGTCGTAGTGCTTTTTTCTGTAACGTGAGTAACGTCTTATAGTTCTGTGCCGTCGTTGTTCCCCAACAAAATACACAATAACTTAGCCTGAAGTAGAGCAGTGTATGATATAACGCTTTCTCTAGCCAAAGGGGTAATAATGGAAATAGTCTGTATGTACATCCAGCGCTTCTACTTAGGTCTGCTACTAGTTTATATATGTGTTCATTCCAAGAAAAATCTTCCTGGAGCCACACGCCTTAGAATTTTGGTACCCTTACTTGCTCTAAAGGCTGGCCCTCAAAGGAGACGTTTATACTTATGTTTCGTGGCTTTTTGATATGCGCAAACAACACAAATTTTGTTTTACTCGCATTTAGTTGCAACTTGTTTAGTTTAAGTCAGCAAGACAACTTATTTAAATATGTGTTCACAGTACTATGAAGTTCAGGGATTTAGTAACCAGCGAAGAAATTATTGGTATCGTCAACATACATGCTTAATTTAGGTGAACCCATAATATCACATAAGACGTTAACATAAACTATAAACAAGAGAGGGATAAGTATCGATCATTGTGGCACACCGTTGTTAACATTGTCGCGCGGAGATATCTCTTGATTGATAGCAACATACTGATAGCGCTCTGTTAAGTAATTTCGCAGTATTTTATTAGCAACACCACGCACACCATAGTTATTAAGTTTTTTTTTAAAGAACCCTATGGTAGATGGTGTCGAACGCTTTACGAAAAAATCAACAAAAAGTTCAAGCCTGTATAGTTTTTTTTCTAAAATTGCTTAGTATCTCATTTTTTAAAATAAGTAATGCAAGCTCAGTAGATTTACAATTTTGAAAGCCGAATTGGGCATCACTTATGACATTGTACTTCGCAAAAAACTTTTGTAATTTAATAATAATAGCACTCTCAAAAACTTTTGACAGAATCGCTAGTACCGATATGGTAATTTGCAATTTATTGGTCACTGCCACCCTCAAAAATCTGGTACACGCGAGCTATTTTTAATTAATCAGGAAACAGGCCGGTAGCAAAAGGTAAATTAATAATATGTGTCAACGCAGGGGACAGAACATCGGCGACGTATTTTAGTGGTATAGGTTTATAGTCATCATAACCTGCTGTAAATTGTTTTTAATCTTTGTTATTAGTTCTTCGGTTTCATGACACTAGGTAATGTGCAGGAATATGGAGTTAGATAAGCTGCGGACATTTGCGGGCAGTTGTGAAACCTCATCATGCACCACTTCATCGCAATGACTACCTTTTATGAAGTATTCATTCATTGCTGTTGCCACATCTCTGTTACCAAGAACACTGGAGTTTGCCTGAAGCCTTGGAATGTGACTCTTTTTTATTCGACCAGAAAGATTTCAAACCTCATTCCAAATTTTGGTAAAATTATGAATTATTCTACTAAATATGTTCTCATAATACTTGAGTTTAGCGTGCCTCAGTTCACAATTTAGCTGGTTTCTGAATTTTCCAAACTCCTTAAGTAATTTGCCATCTAGCGTATTGACGAATGCATGGTACATGTTGTTCTTTGCATTTTTTTAAATAACGCAGTGTTTATCCAAGGTTTTCTAATTTTTTGGCGTTTTGCGTTCTTCAAAGGCAGTGCAAAAGCTTCAACATAACATTTTATAAGTTGATTAATAAGTCGCTTGTATGCCGAGTGAGCATCCCTTTACTCTAACACATAGTTTCAGTCTGAATGTAAACATTCGACAGAAGTCTGTCTGGTTGGGTATGAAACTGAGAGATGATTTAGACTCCAACCAAAAATTTTGAAGAAACCCGCTGTTTCAGAACCAACTTGCTTCCTTCCGCAGGGGTGACTGCGGAGGCTTAACTTTAATGCCTTAATGCACATACGCGCAACTCCAAGCAGATCATTCACAGAACTGCTATCATGGTAATCATCAGTAAGTGTCGCTATATCGGTGCTCATCTTAAACGAAGGTCTATTAGCTTACGCGTGTTCAAAAAAAAACACTATGCGGCGATTCCGCCTCCTTCGACGGTCATCTTGGCGAGGTCATCTGCGTTGCTTATCTTTATAACAGACGAAAACTCGTTTCTGCGAGCAAAATCTTGCCATCCCCCCCCCCCGATGTCCAGAACAATTTCCAACGCATTCCCTTCTTTCTCTGAATAGCTGAGCCAAGAAGCTTTTTTCCGTGTTTAGTCAGTGCTCACTGACATATACTGCCGAATACGTCTGGCTGCCCATATCCTTACCGTCAATTCTAACTTCCTTTGCCTTGCTTAGTATGGCAAGCTTTTTGTCCTGCACAAAAATCAGACTTCTATGTTTGTTTGGTCATGACGAGCAGTCGGTACTCGGTGGTAAATATCAGCGTCGTCTGCAGTTATTTGTTTCTGAATAACACCACGCATTTTTTAATCGTGTAAAAGGGTTCAACATCTGATGGGACACCCTTAATATCAAAATTATGTGAGCGCTGATAAACTCTGACCTCCTCTATTCTGCGATGCACTCAGTCATTTTGAGCTCTGAGCTCTTCATTATCTTTTATTACAGATTGAATATCTTCCATGAGTTCTTTATATCGCTCAAAGCTTCTTGTATATCTCTAAATTCTTTTCCCAGTTCTCGTCGTAAGTTTTGAATTGCTTTAGCGGTATCACGTGCATCCTTCGACATGGTCAGTCAACACAAATGCGTACACCTACAAAGACTTAGACAGGAACAGCAGGTCCAGCAGCAGTGCACAAGTTGCAGAAAAATTAAATTCTGCTCAATCTAACAGGCGAATTCTCACCTGAAAGAGGCCTAGATTTAGTAAACGATTCCAAAGTGCACTGCTGCCGGACTGTCGCGACGGCTCTGGTGAAGCGTCTCTTTGTGGCAGCGATGAACCGTTGTCCCCTGTTGATGCGCTGCTTTCGTCGTCGGTCGACAGAGGAAACATGCCCCGGTATGCCTGGGCCATACTATCAGGCTGCGTCAACGATGCATTGGTCGTAGGCATATCTGAAAAAGGTGTACATTTAGTAAACGATGTCAAAGTACACTGCTGCCGAACTGTCCGATTGGAGCGCGACACTTTTCAACTTAGGCTAATACATCTCTCTGCGCTGATGATAACTGCATCTGGGAGTCCGGCGTGAAACGGCCTCAGGCGAGGGCAAAATTACAGAAGGTCGCAACATTCACATCGGCATACCTTTGCCAACAAGATTTGAATATCGCCACAGAAAATGCGCAGTGGTGACATTTACACGCAAGATAATGTCCTTCTAATGAGTGTGCAACGATGTGAAATCAACTGCATATAGCGGCTGCTATGACTTCTTAGGTGTCAGCCCGAATTGTGACCTAACTTGGAGTCCTTATGTCGCATACTCGAAGAAAAAAGCTCATTGGCAATGAGAATGTTTGTGTCTGAGGCCGGAAACCCGTGGGCCCCACCATGCACTCAAAAATGCAGCTTTATACAGCCCTCTTTCTCGTACTTCTCCGGTACAGCCTTCCTGTCCTGTCAAACACGTGGAAGACTAGCATCCGTGCACAACAGAGCGCACAAACCAAGGAACTTAGGATATGTCTTGGCCTTTTAAGATGCTCATCGACTGTTGCAACTAACCCTATAGCCGAAGAACAGCCAGCCACAACATATATCTTCGCTGAGACAGTGAAAGCACACATTCCGCGTTCGTCATGGCTTCAGTCACATCATTTAGCGTGCTTGCTTGCGCGGAAGTCCCATGCTTCGTTCTGCAGTATTGAGATGAGACATCACGGCATTTTACCGCCTGGATACAAACTTTCGATGCGTCCGGCATCTGCATTGTGGAGTATCCGTCAACCTGGCGTGCGCTTATTGGTTCCTCGAATCAATAAAAAGGCGCGCATGTCACCACTAGCTCTGAAGCAATCAACTTGTGTGGGGTACGCAACTGAGCCAAGCTTGGTTAACTTCCCTGCCTTTCCTCTTCATTTGTGCCTCTATGTCATTAAATAGGAAGCCTTGGGCACCTCATCAAACGCGAGAAGCCGCCGTTGGCGTCGAACATCACGCGATGACGTCCTTCATTGGCATCGTCATAATGCGACTAGTCGCCAAGTTGTGTCAGTTCTTCATGACATCACCACAACCGTGTTTGACGTTTGATGAAGTTTGGGCCGATTTCAAAAGGGCTGGAAAAGCATGCGAGGTGCAGAAGCTTCCAGTACCTCCAGTGCCAGAGGCAGTGCAAACCACGCTGGGTGCTGAAAACGTTTGCAGGGGGAGGGAGGACGCAAGGCGGGGGATTGAACATAATCGACTGAGAAAAACAAAATCAGTTTCACCTTGTAATAAAGTTAGGCAAGTAGATACGCAATGCGTAACTTTTTTTGTCATATGCTAGCACGTAAATTTGAATAGATGAGCGTTACGTGTAACGCCTTTCTAACAGGGCGTTGACTGTTCAGTGACTAGGCCTTTTAGAAAATTAGGCCATATGTCCTGACAAACAAGTTGCATAATTTTAGTGCAGAAAACCTTCTGGTTATATACCTTAAGGTTGTACGTTTTCCCGTTTGGATATGCTGGGATTACATACTTTCTGTATTGTCACTTTTGTATGCTGCTCTGCCATTAATTACCCTGTTGCCTTTTTACTCAACTCTGTCATGAATCAGCTCACATGGTTCACGCTGTCCCAAATATCTAAGCCTGCCTTTAGGCTTGATTAGAATGATACCACATGCTATAATATATTTTCTGAAAAAAATGAAAATCTCACAATCGCCCCCATGGCTATTTTCGTCGCTGGTTAATACTCCATGTATTACACAGACAGGAATAACCAGTGAAGTGCAGGGTGGCACAGCCAGCTGTAGCCGTGACAGGAGTGTCGCAGGCATTATGCTAACGCTTTGCGTGCAGTGCCTATTGGCGGTAAGGATCATCGACACTCAAGTCCCTTCGGTTAATTATTACACAACTTCAATGAAGACCACAAGCATGCACCAAGTTTCCCTAATTAGGTTAAATATATGAAGGCTTTATGAAGCATAAACAATTCCACACATTATCCTGCCTTGCATTAAGTGTGCTAAGTATTTCTTTGCCAAAAACACACCATGGCGGCCTTTCACTTGAGGTCGCCCTAATGTTAATGGGCCACGCTTAGGCTTGCATTCGCAAACTAATTATTCATATGCCATTCTTTATGCAACCTTATACTTTATGTAACCTTATGCCGCAAAACTACTTTTTGTCACTGTTTATTGAACCCATTTTTCCATTGCACGCAAATTTGGCTTCTCTCTGCATAAGAACTTCACAGTTACTGTTAACTTACATTCTCCATTTTGACAACACTGTACCGCACGTAACCCGGCAAGAGCCTTTTCACAAGGACGTGCGCGAACTTAACGTATAGATGAACATCTACAGCAGTACTGCGACGCCCGTTGATGTTTTATAAAATGCTATAGCTGTTTTTCGCAATATATGTGTAGTGGCGTGTGGAGCATCAGGCACTGCTCGTACGCTTAATCTCTTCATAACGTTCTCCCACGACGAAGCGTGCTTTGACTGACGCTGATAACCCACTCACATGGACAGCGGAACAGTCAACTTTTGGAGCAAAGTTAGAAAACTGTGATATAGAATAACGAAAAAAAACTACACCATCGTGATGTGCCAAAAGACGTTCCGATGATGTGGCTACCGTACAGCATGCCTACAACTTAGCGGGTGAGCTTGATCTTCCATCTATATAATTATAAGTTCTAGAAGGTTCCAGGAATTGAAAAAAAAAAACCATATAGCTTCATAGCACTAAAATACTTACTACCAGTCATTATAACGGACATAATGCTTTTTATGAAATTTTTTTTGCTAGGATGAGGGTTAGTTACGTCACTTTTGTTTTGAAGCTTTTTCTTTCCGCATTCCGTGTGCTAACACACCACAGTAGGTATTTTTTGTGTAGTTTTTGCGTATAAGTTTGTCTAATCATGCAAACAAAGCAAGCTGTGGCCTAATGTAAACTCCAACCTAAATGTATGGTCTTAAAGGTGGATTACTCAAAATACATTTGTACGACCAAGCTTAGAAGACAGACGTGTTCATTGGCGCTAAGACTCGTGCTGTACGAAGCTGTGTGTGGTTTTTCCTCTTTTACTGTGCCCGCTTACAAAAACGATCAGTGCGACGTAGATTATCGTCAAGGGGACGCGACCAGGCTGGGTATACATTTGTTCATTTATCACTTCCGGATATCATTATGCCGCTAAATGGACGTGTTTCGTACACTACATAAAGTTTTTTGTTGGAACCTTTACGGAAAAGGCCCGGTAACGTCACTGATGGGTTTTTGTCACACACTGAATTATTTCACTCCTTTACAGAAATAAATCGGCAAACACTAAGGAAAACGCAGTTCACGTAGAGCTCTTCTCAAGAAAAAACGCCCCTCTTCCGCCTTCGCAGTTTCCACAAAAGTGATTCATGTGACCAGAGACGACGACCGCATACTCAACAAAAGTGCTATAATTAAACTTATTTTCTTCACAAAACAATCCTGCGATTATAATTAAGGTCTCGTATTTATACTTAAATTTGGATTCTATTATTTTTAAAAACTCTGCTTACATTTCTGAACCTAATACAAGAAGAATTCATGTTGCCGTAATATGCGATTACTAGGTGCTGCAATCGCATTTAAATGCGAAGCATTTCTTAGAAATTTTCAGTGACGTCGAGCGTTTCTATCTATCTATCTATCTATCTATCTATCTATCTATCTATCTATCTATCTATCTATCTATCTATCTATCTATCTATCTATCTATCTATCTATCTATCTATCTATCTATCTATCTATCTATCTATCTATCTTTCTTTCTTTCTTTCTTTCTTTCTTTCTATCTAGCCGCCTGCGACTTTTAGGACTCCTGGCCGTTTCGATAATGGTATCAATACCAAACTTGGTATGCCATAACATGACTGTATTACAAGCATAACCGACTAGTCATAACATGAAAAATCATGACATCTATGTCATGAATGTCATGATTTACAATTCATGGTCTCTCTGCTCTTGCGGTATTGTCGTTCACTTGTCATGTTGCAAAACTGGTATAGTATAGCATGACTGCATGGCCAATACAAGTGACAGACCCCAACATGAATATTATGACATGCGTGTCATGTAACAACGTGACTACATGCCACGCTTATGATGCGCTCGCGGCCGTTCCGTTAACTTCACACATACCAAACTTGGTATTACAGGACGTGAATGGATGAGGAAGGTATGTGACTACATGCAACGCTACTACATGCAACTTGACTACATGCAACGCTCATAACCTGCTCGCGGCTGTTTCGCTAGCACAACATATACCGAATTTGGTATCAATAGACGTTAATAGACGATGAAGGTAAATTACACGCTTAAATATGATAATCATCTATGACATGGAAGTCATGTATGGCATAATTGACCTCCACCTCGTAACGTTGAGCTAATTTTGAAGTGACATACGAACCTTCCTCATTCGTGCTTCCCATATCAATAATTCTCACTGTACGTGGAATCTGCCATTTCTTTTATTCTACGATTTACCTTCACCTGCCAGCACACACCTGCAACCAGGAGTGTTCTTACGGAGCCTGAATAGTGTACCAAACGTATACTTACGTAATTCTTCATTGAAAACAGCCTAGTGAAGCAGAAAGCTTCACTCACTAATTCACGTGTCATGCGAAATGTGCTATGAAATAAAGTGCGCAAAGACACCATTAGGGAGGATTGAATAAGACAGATTGACGTGCTGCAGTGAATTCAAGTTAATACATTGAGCCAACAATACACACATCGGGCAAGGTAAGTGTATTGCAGAGGCTCAGAACTTTATTTTTTTACAGTTTCTAAGAGCAGGCATTGGTAGCTCTTCATCCGTAAAACTTGTTATTTTATTGCGAATGTGTAGATCGTTTTCGGAGGTAAAGATTATTCTAACAACAATTCTGCCAGAATATAGAAACGTTTTTGTTCATCAGTCGTCCAACACCGCTTATCGATGCAGCCAATGATGAAAGAGCATGGGCTTTCCCAAGAACGAATTCAATTGTTAACTGCGTACTGCGGTGATTACTACAAAGACACGAAGAGATGAGGAAGAAAGTGTGTGGTTACCAATTGCGAGCGACTTCTTTTCCTCGTTCGCAGCTCATCTAGGTGACGTCACCCTGAATGAATTCGCTGTCCTTTTCTCTAACTGTACCGAAAGGGGCATTGTAGTGCTCTGCGTGTGTGTACAAGTTTTTGTATTTTATAATAACACGTGCAGGTCATTTCGACTGAAAACGACCATTCAATAGCGCACTGAGATTGATGGCTCTGGCTATTCCGCGCTGTTGTACTTATTTTTTTTCCTAAAGTGTGAATAAACAAATAACTTGTTTTCCTATATGTTTATTTTCTCTCTATTAGATTTTCTTACCACGATTGCTCAGTTTTAGGTGAACTGAAGTATTCTTTTCAGTTCCTTGTACACGGCTTTGTCTCAGAAGAATTGAAGCACGACGTAGTTATAAATTTATAGCGTAATAATCGTAGCGGAAACTACCCCCACACAGGACCTCTTCGTATCCGGGCGACGCCCGAGTACGTCAGGGGCCATTCACAGCCACTGGATTATAGATTTTGCTAGCGGGACGTTGCCTCGACGGGCGTGCACACAACGCTGTTGCATATCAGACCCTTAATAGCCAATGTCACTGAACTTGAGACGAACCAGTGCGAGCCGCTCCCCGTCCCGTGGTCAGTACATGGTGTCGAACCACAATTATGGTAAGTGCGTGGGGTTTTCATTACGAAGCGTGTAGAGGCGTCTGCAAGTTGCTATTGGTACGCAAATGTTAATCAGCAGGAGATAATTCTGGGCTGTTTACGGACAAAGATTCATTCAGGCATTGCGCACTATGTATCCTTCTTGCGGGTCGTTTTCGTTCCGTATTTTTTCTTTTTTTTAGTAGTCGTGTCAAGAAGCGTTTGCAGATTCACGAGCAGGGAATCAAGTATAAAGTATTGTGCGATAAAAAACGCAATTTTCTAACTGAGGTTATACATTTCTATCGCGGTCTTAAAAAATGGTAACGAACTAATCTGTCCTCGTTGTTACGCGTGTCTTGCATAGGTTGGTCGATTATGTTTATTACCTTTTCCAGTTAACACCAAGAACATTTAGGTAGCTGTTGAAAGTTAGGAGGTAAATATTGGATATTCTACAGTGCGTGAACACGCAGTAAAGTTAGAGCAGGTGCCTGGTAAATTATGCGCTATATCTTAACATGACACCTGCACAGAGCACTGCAGAAGTGTAACACCGGTGCTAACAGCGCTTGCAAGAACTAGTTCGTTGGCGTCACTTTATGTTTACGATCATCAGGTTAAATCAGCCAAATGCAATATTAGCTCTGGGAGCTATATATATATATACACTGGAGTGGCTATTGTTCTAGTCCCTGCAGTTAAAGAGTGTCTTTACAGCCATCAATTTAGGAACCCCTATTCGGAACAATTCCTGTCTTCTGTTGTCGGTTTGTGCTTAGTAAACTTCCCTCTACATCACACATTATGGATTTAAACCAATTAGCTCAAACACTGCGCAAGGACACAAAGTGTGCAACATTTCTGTATGTGTGGCAACTCATTGGAGTATGGAAAAAATTCAAGCGTTTCACTGTCAGGAACACCAATCTCTGCAAAAGCTGACCCGTCCTTTCAAAATTCATTCCTTGTTTAATTAATGGTAGTGAATGCTAAAGTTTCTTTTTCTTTATTATAATGATCTCTTAAAACCTTGACCTCCATGACTTCAGTAACTTGCTCACGCCGTGAAAATGACGTAAAAAAGCACGCTATCAGGGGTCGAATAATCAAGTTTCGTCAACGGGAGTCTAACCCACGATCTCTCTGCCCGCGACTATGGAAGCCGGGTACGCCACCCATGGCGCCATGGTCAAACGTTCTGGGGAATTTCCACGACTTTCCTAGAACAGTGCATTTCATGGCCCGTTGCGCGCTATAGTATTTGGCTCGCGTGTTCTCTGGAGCATCGACTACTGAAGACAGCGGTTTCTAGCAATGCTGAAAGAGTGTTGCGTGGCCCCTTTAAGCTCTTGACACATTTTTCAGCACAAAGCGCTGGGGGCACCTTGGCGGGCCCTCTACGCATATTGAATAGCCGGGCTAGTTTGCACAACGTACCTGCTGACGATAACGATAAGCTTAGATTGATAATACCTATGTCTATTCACAGAAACGTCAGATGAGCGCTTCGGGCACTTTCGCTTCACTGTAAAAAGTTGCACAAGACAACTTGCTTGTCACCAACAAACAATTTATTTCTCCGTGTTGTGCGTTGATTATAATAAATGCATCTTCGTTGTTCGTGGTAGTAGTAGATTGTCATTCGTGCAAATGAAGTGTCCGCTCAGCCGTAAAATCCGCGTCCATAGCCTCCGAATCCGCGGCCGTATCCGCCGTATCCGCGGCCATAGCCTCCTCCGTATCCGCGGCCGAAGCCTCCTCCGTAGCCGCCGTAGCCCCTTCCGAAGCCTCCACGTCCGAAGCCGTACTGGGCGGCTGCCATGCTGCAAACGACAGCAAGCACCAGGAGGGCGAGAAGAAAGGACTTGCTGCTCACGGAAATCATGGTTGTGGTTAGCTGCGAGATAAAAAGAAAAAAAACGTTAAATACTGCGTCGCCACAGAAAAGGTATTTTTTCATAAATCATCCGGTATGACAACAGGGTCGCACTAGCGCTAAAAGTCATCGAGAAAGAAGCAAAAAAGCCCCATTATTTTGGTCGATAGTGTCATGCTTTATGGAAGCTTTCGAAACGTCAACTATTCGGATGCTATTCTTAAGATCACTCAAAAGACGGCATGATGGAAGTTGTGTAGCAATGATAAGTCCTTGAATGCTCAATATCCGAAATTCTTTTAATATACCGAGGCAGCGAAAAGAAAAAAAAACTAATTTGGAGCCATCGCGCTCTGTGAGAGTTCATGGAGAAACGAACGAAGCTACTAAGCCCTCGACACAGATAGGAAACATAATTTAAAACCTAAGCAAAAGTGTCCATCATCAACGTATTCATGGATTCTAGCGTAACTAGCATAAGGAAGTTCAGAGAGTTCTATAAGAGCAGCACGCAAGTTTTATGGCGCGACACACATCAACTCGCCTGCCTTGCTGCGTTTGCTTGTCGTTCTGTGCACGACTCGAGGAAGTACAATAGCGTATACGCATAATATCAATCAAGAACGTGCGGCGAACTGAAGTTTTCGTCAGCTATAACGGTGTTATCCGGACATAGTCACTTACTGTTCTCTACGGCCAAATGGCATTGTACTCTAATCGTTGGTATTCGATGTTAGGCTATTCAGTCTCTAAATTCACACTGCTATGAAACTGAGCCACGAAAAATAGTGTTCTTACAAAAGCAAGTTGGCAACAAGAAATATTTTGCTGTAGCGAAAGTTGCCAACGTTTTAGGTTGAACGAAGTGACATTTTCAATGTACTCACCGAAGATTTCTTTCCGTGCTGGCTGCGAAGTCGTGCGATATCGGGTGGTGAACGACGCCTGCTTATATACCACTCTTCCCAGTCACGTGCAGACACGTCCTTCACGTTTACGCTCTTTAATTGAGGCGGTACGTCGGGAAAGTCCCCTCTTGCTCAGCACCGAGACATATGAAATGGCCTGCCAGTGTCAAGGCGATTCTCGTATCGATGGCGAAAGTTCTTTCGAAGTATTTACTAAAAGGCTGCGTGTGTCCGTCCTTGCAATGATTATACCAGAACTGGGGCCTCTCCTTTTTCGAAATACTGTATCACCTGAACTCCAGTCCAACGATCAAGAAATATTCGAAAATAAACAATGTTTCAGAAACAAAAGCAATTTCTAAACGTCTCTTCGCTGCTTCCTGCACGACGTAGACCACATTCATCGGTTCTGGGCGCAATATTCTAACTGTAAAATGCTTTCAGCAAAAATAGGGGCCATACTTTGTTTTCACGAAAATAATTCTTTCCGAGAACAATTTCAAATGAACGCTGAGTACTCGTGAAACTATTCGACGCAACGTGTAGTAAGAAAATTGATAGAAGGGTTTTACACGAAGGAGTGATATCACCACGTTCTTATTGTATTACTTCAGTGTTATTTAAAAAAAACGAGTTGAGTGCTGATTTACTAGAGGGTAATGTTTACACTCTTCCTTTTTTTTCGCATTAGTGAATTCAGTCAACATATGCGTACATTTCAATTCTTTTGTGGACTATCTTTTTGTAGCGTTTTTCATATTACTTTAATATATAAAATTTGTCTATGTGTTACCTGCGGGAATCATGATTATTTTCTAATCTGAATTTTTAGGGCGAAGCTCCTAATAGTGTGGGTCTGTCCATCTCTTCTATATATGTACGTGACCGCCTATAGTTCCAGCTGTGCCAACTGCCCACTACTTCGTCTTTGCAAACATCTCACTTCGCCCCATCACGTATCCACCACTTCACCTACCATAAAGCAAATACTGTTGAGAAGCTGCTAATACGAAATGCAAGATAGTTGTGTACTTGTATCCAGGTGCGTGTTAAAGAACCATAGATTGTCCCACTGTGTCTATCTCTTGTTTGTACGTGAGCGCCTATAGTTGCACCTTTGCAAACTGCCCACTATGCCCAGTCACCGATTCACAACTTCCCGTACCATAGAGGTGTTTATTGAAGGGGGAACGGAAGCGACATATAGCTACTACTTACAAATAATAATTTTTTCTATGAATATAAACAGTGTTTGTCACGTCTTTGATGATGCAATGGGCGATATTCGGTGATGGTTCACAACTTAGTGATGAAACTCTCTAGCACTTCGCCCCACTCATCATCATTTACTCCATGAATATGCTGTGATCTTCTTATAAATTTCTGCATTCCCATCCTAAACTATGTATCGAAACTAACACTTTGATTTTGTTTGTTTCTTTCTGGCAGACGTTTTAGCATATTGCAACGAAGTAACATATTGACTTCATACATCAGACCATTTTATCGGAAGTGCACGGCTGCTCTCCAAGCGCAGAGTTCCAGCGATGCCTGATTCGCACCCGTGATCACAGTTCTGCTGTCGACGAAGCTATTTACAGGTTTCAGTTCCATCGCCGTCACCGATTCACTTCTTTGTGCTCTGTTCTAAGCATTTCTTTGCATACTGCAAGCGCATTTGATATCTATCTATCTATCTATCTATCTATCTATCTATCTATCTATCTATCTATCTATCTATCTATCTATCTATCTATCTATCTATCTATCTATCTGTCTGTCTGTCTGTCTGTCTGTCTGTCTGTCTGTCTGTCTGTCTGTCTGTCTGTCTGTCTGTCTGTCTGTCTGTCTGTCTGTCTTTTCAGTGGCACTAGTGGCACAAACGTGCCGATGGGTACGGGCCAATGGTATGCGGGTATGTACCCCAGGTGATTGACACCTAATATCTACCCAGGAACGGCGAAAACACACATGGTTAACTTTAACGCGTAAGTGTTGAAAAGAAGATGACATCAGCTGCGTTGGCCCGAGGTACGCAAAAAAAATGCCAGGGTCCCACCAGGAATTGAGCCCTAGAATTCTGCGTGGCCACCATGTACTCTACCACACAGCCTTGCCTGGTCTCGCAACTGCTTTTCAAATAGACCGTAAGGACCACGCAGCGTTCATTGCGGTGCAATGATGGCTATCCAGTTTTTTAGTAACATGTGTACTACTAGGATACAGCCGTACCATCTGGCTATTGAGCGCAATGCACTGAAGGTCATTGACAGTTTATATCAACCAATAAACGGTGCGAACAGCCATTCACAATTTTGAATTTGCGAGTGATCAGGAAAAACAGTGCGTTTTCATGAAATTATTGACAACGAGTGGGCGGAGCGATGGGTACTAGCGTCCATAAGGTCTACGTTGAAGTCACCGACTAGTATGAAGGACGCACGGACAAGTCAACGCACGGACGAACAGATGGACGGTATGAGTGGTGATCTATTGAGCTGTCGTATATATTGTTGACTACATACAAGGTCTCTTGTCCAGTCACACATTTTCGTTTCTTGTTGTGCAGGTGTGCAGTCTGCGTTTGGGTTTTGTGGTGCGTGATGGACGCCAGCTAAGTCGGCTCTAAGAAGCTATGAGCCTAAAAAGTGGGATTTGCAGCGTTGACCCAATGAACGCAGAGAATCAATATTACAATTCCAGTAGCAATCGATCACCAGCATTATGCGTGGCAACCAAATATTCTATCACACAGCCACGCCAGGCCTTGTAACTGCTTTTAAAGTAGAAAGCAATGTTCGTGAAACATAATTTGTGGTTGTACTGCTGGGCTATCCAATCTTATCAACAACACATACGTGATCCTGTCATCCAGCCGTTACCTCGAGTTAACGACAGCTGTAGTGAAGCGCCATCCACTGAACCTCATTTATCTAGTAGTGTTCAGGGCTGACGTCATCACCGGCATAAGCGCTACATATCAGCTTACCGCTCGTGGTGTTTATCATACCCGTTTTGCCGTTGGGATTGTTACGCAACAACAAACTTGCGACTGTTTAACATATGTCTGTGCGTACAACTTTTGTACATATATATAGCTTCAATTCGCTGCGTTTCGCGCAAAAAAAAGTTACATTCATTTTCTATCCACATGCTTCGCATAATATCGATTCCCAAGGTACTTAAAATCTGCTGAGTATTTATTATTGAATCAATGCTTGAACAGCTGTTCGTGCCACTGTCAGGTGGCTATACCTTAAATATCTAAGCCAGCTGTAAGAATTAGTACAGGGCTGCAGAACGCGCTCAGTATCTCGATGTTTCTGAGTCGCACTAGTAACCGCTCTCAAAGTAAAAGTTTTCTCGTCTACTTCTTGCAAAGATTGCAGATTGGCAATTTGTGCTTCTACCGCAAGTTGGGCTGTGCAGATGTACTCAGGTTGGCACAGTTTCACCAATACATTGTCAATGACAGCGTAGAAGAACGTTTTTTAACGTGATGCCGTTTAAAAGCTCGTTTCTTTGAAATTCCGATGTCGGCGTTGGCGTGGACGTCGTTGGTTGTGAACGAAAATCATCATCTTGTCCGCAACCAAGAATCCTTAAATATACACAAATAAAACAAGGAATAAAAGTTTCTGGTCCTGAACGACGATCTAGCCCAGGTGGTCTCCAAGGCAAGTAGGAGTTCTACCACAGCGCCCCAAGATTTGTTGAAAGCGCTTAAAGAGAACACTATATTAATGTCATGTATTGAACGGAGTCTCGTTAACGCATGCTATAATGCGAGGCAGAAGAGTAAAATAGCGTCAGGTCTCGTACGATGTAAATTGAGTGACGAGTGGGTGATTTAAAGGCCCCCAATTTACAAAGCATTCCAGACATATTTCACCAGCAGCAGCAGCAGCAGTCGAACCATAAAAAAGTGAACAGTTGCGCGCAGCTTCACGCGGTGCCTTAAGGGCGCATCGTTAGCTGTTCCTTCATTCACAAATGGGATAGTTGTGGTGCAGTGGGCCCTTAACAACTCTACCTCGAGCTGAGGAGACTTTTCTATGCCACCTGTGGCTTGGAGGGGCCTTCACGAACGCATACACTTATCTCATTGGAATGGTCAGCTCTTCTACATGCACTTACTGCAGCTGCGAAGAAAACATCGCGCACCTTCTGTGTGAGTGCACCCATTTCAACGCGCAAAAACAAGAACTCACTGCAGCTCTGGATAGACTGGACGATCGGCCTTTGTCGGAGCAAAGGATTCTGGGTCATTGGCCAAGCCCATCCTCAACCCAGAAGGCTTTGAAAGTTTTGCTGCGCTTTTCGCGGACAGCTGGCCTCAGGGACAAACTTTAGTGTCTTATTCTCTTTGATGTTGCCTTTCCTCTGTCAAAATTTTTTGGTAATTTGTCTCTCTCTTCGCAACATTTCTTTTTAACATCGTCTATTCTCCTCAACCCTTTCCCCAGCACAGGGTAGCCAGCCGGTCTAAGAACTAGCTAACCTCCCTGTCTTTCCGCCTAAACTTTCTTCCTCCTCCTTCTGGCAATAGTATTTAAGCAATATTTGGTTTTCAGAATGCTAGCATTTGTTTCCTGCTCAGATCCTAATTTTTATTTTCCGCATTCGTCTGTTCAACGCTGCCATGTAGGCATTTTTAAAGGGGCACTAAGGAGAAACACTGACTTTCTTAATATTGACGAACTACACTCACAGAGCTTTAATGCCACATGTTTCACTATTATAACTTGATTATTAGCGGATACAATCAAGCTTGAAGTTTCATTTTTAAATTTTGTGCCGAATTTCTGCACGTGACGTCAAAATTTCGAAACGTATTTTTTTGTATTCTTGCGACATTGCATCCAAAACATGAGTGATTCTACACGTACACGATGATATTTTCTAAAACTTCATATTCTAGCTATATAGCACTCGCAGACGACAATGTACTCAGGTTTTATGGAGGAAAAGTCACGTATATCATTCTCAATTTTTTTCCGCGCGTTTTTTTTTTTGGTCACCAAGCACCGTGTCATGGCTCTTCTTCTTCTTCTCCTTCTCTTCTCATGGTTCTTACCCAATGCTGGGGATCGGTCTTGTGCTAGATGAATTTTTTAAGTGTTTCCTTGCAATACTTCTCGTACAGGCTAGGGATAAGTAATACAACTAAATTAATTATTGAATATCAATAAATAAGTGTTTAGAAGGATGAAGAACTTTACTCAACATTTTTTTAGTCTGGCTCATCAGTTTCTCAATGACGAAGTAAACATCCCAGCGACTGTAGCCTAGAGTAGAGGCGTCGAATGATAGAACAACTAATTAAGGTATTTCCGTACGCCAGTTTCGAAGAGGTGGTGCTATGAATCTTCTCTTCAATGGTGTGTACCGGCGACAGTATAGAAAGTAATACCTGATTGTTTCCTCTTCCTTACAGAAGAGACACCGTGGAGACAGCGCTTGACATCATCTATACAGGTAAATTTTGAGGGAGGTAATTCGGTAGCAAAGTTTGGATATAAGCCATATTATTCTTGACCGCGATAACTCACTGTTTCACGAAAATAAAAGGTGCTTATATTCTGGAGAAGCTGTCGAGACAGGGTATGACCAGCATTTTCTGAAAGTTAGCGTGCGAATCTGTGCTATTATAATGTTTGCTGTCGGTGGGAAAACCAGAATGATTGGCACTAAAAGCACCGCCTTTGCTAAAGAATCAGTGCTTTCATTTAAAAACAAACCCTTGTATTCTGGTACACAAATTAGGTGGAGACATTGAATGTGTGCGGGAACTAGTATTCGTAAGAGCTTTAGAATAGGCACTTCACTAAGTGCAGAGAGAGACGAACCCAAAGATAATGAGTCAGTTATGATTGCTACTACTGTATTTAATCTGGGCAACTTTCGAGAGCTAATATTATGGCCATAAATTCAGCTACAAAAACTGCGATAAAATCCGACAGTCATAAAGAAAAATACCGCTCAAGTTGAGGGCAGAATATTCCTACGCCAGCTTTTTCCTCAGTTTGCGATGCATATGTTGCAATAACCTCATTCACTGGCGAATTATTCAGATAATATTGAAACAGACCATTTAGAACTCCGTGAGGTAATAATACCACGCGGTTAGGAAAAATATCGTGGTAGACAATGCCTGTGAATTTAGGTTGCATGGTCAAAGGACGCACATCACGAGTTTGTACATTTAGGGCGTCGAGTAATGTTTGTACAAATATGATTTCTGGCTTGCACAATCTAGGGCAGCGCTCGGGAAAATATATCGGGATTGGAGATGAAAATTATTTGAGTATGATTAGACAATGTTTCGTACAACAGTAAGAAAGTCTGCTCGGTAAGTAGGTTGAATCGGCTTAAATGAGGTGGTGGTCTCGCTTCCAGAAATACCTTTGCATTTGCCACATATTTTGGAAGGCCTATAAGCACAGCCGTAAAGCACCTCGCTCTAATAGGACTAGAGGCCGAAGTTCGTATGCTGGCGCACGAACAATAAAAAAGAACACAGACGAATTCTAATACCGGTCATACGTACATTTTGTATACCTTAAAATGTGCTTTTCTTCTCATGCCCAATCTGCGGCTGCTCAACCTGCGCAATACACCCATTACCCGTGCTCCTTTTGTTGTGATATATTCAATATGAGTTTACCAGTTTAGATTTTCATTATTTATAACTCCGAGGCATTTATTTATTCTACTTACGGGATATCCTGCAGCTTGTAAATCAAGGTATTCTCACCGGATCGTTAACAGGAAAAACCAGAATAGCACACTTATTGGTATTGAGACTTCACTGCAGTTCATCTAGCCTCTTCTCGAGTTCTCTCAAGTACAATGGTAAAGTATTGTAAAGGCAATATATGTCAGCAGTCATAGCAAAAAAAAAAAGCAAAGTCGTCCGCATAAATATAAGTCTGCATCCCTGATCGAATAAGAATAATGCACATCAAGATGTTAAATGAATGCTGGTGAAAGTGCTGATCCCTGGGGCACGCCTTACGTCTGCTTGTGCTTGCAAGAAAAAAAGCCAGTTTTAAGGCAGTAAAATTTGCTTTCTCCGAAAAATTCCGTTGCCCATGCAACGATATGAGAGGCGAGCTCATGGCATGATAAACAATTTATTAACACAGAATGTTTGACACTATCGTACGCTTTACAGATATCTAAGATAACTGAAGACGCATACTGTTTTTGATGCCAGGCAATGTGAACTCGAATTTCGAGGTCTACGCGCGCATTCAAGATTGAATGTGCAGATCTACAGCCAATTTGGCTGGGGCTCAACAGCTGTTGTTCATTAACAAATGTTATTATACGACGATGAAATACCCTTTCAATAACTTTCGGCTACATTTTAAGTCAATGCTCTTCGTCTTATATTTACGATATTATATTCGGCCCCCTGTTTTTTTTTAAAGCAGCGGTTTAGCGAGCGGTGTTTTCGAAATTGTAAAGTTGCACACTACTAATATGCAAAAAATCATTTTGCTGTTTAGTCAACTTTTAACACTCGCATCTAAATAAACAGTGTTTATTTTCGCTATTCTCCACAGTTACTTTCTTAGTGCTTCTAAAAAAATCCATCCAGGACGCGTCCAAGAAGTGTAAATTCTACCTTCAAGAACACTTTCTATTTAATAATTAACTTTCATTTTGTCTTCGCTCACTTCGACGCTCAGCATGAGAAGTTTCATTGTTTGAATAGACTAAAACATATTCTGCACAGACACTACAAAATGCTCTAAGAAAGGTCTTTAAGACACCATTCATCATCTTTTGAAAACAGGCAGTGCTCTTCTTGCACCCTAAAGGTAAGTGATTGTGCACATATACATAAATTGGAAGTCGCAAAGGCCGTGTGTTTGCTATATTTCTTTTCAAGTGGTACCTGCCAAAATAATTTGCGATAAATAGAGAGATAAAAACGCTCCCAGTACCTTTAAATTTCTCAGAAATTCTTCTTATTCATTATATCAGTGAATCGTTCTAGAATATTCAAGTCAAATAAATATTTTTAAAAACTTGTGTTTCTAAAGTGAATCAGGCGAATTTATTGCACTCCGTAACATTTAATACCATAAAAAGATATACCAGGGAATGAACGTCCACAAACCACAATATGATTATGGAGGACGTCGCAGTGGAGGATTCAAGAAATTTCGACCACCTGGGGTTTTAACGCGCAGCTTAATCTAAGTACACGGACCTCAAACATTTTCGCCTCCAGCGAGAATGTTTGAGGCTCGCCGCTGGGATTCTAACCTGTGACCTTCGTATTAGCAGTGGGGTGCCATAACCATTAGGCCAACGTGGCGGGGCACTCCGTATCCTTTATAGAAGTTTTTTGCGTCCATGTATACAATATGAAACTCTATAGGAAGCATTGCGAAGGAGGAGAATTTTTGGTGTAGTAAACGAGCAGATGGCTTTGTTGGCATCACTAAAGATATCACTACAAGAAGCTTTGCAAGGCTTAGCTCTAATCATAAATAAATAATTTATTCCTCTGGGTTGCGTTTTGAGTGCGATCAACGCCGTTGTTCTTCCGGGTAAGCTTGTTCGGTAGTCAGGCATGTAATCGAAGTATCTCCTCAGCCGTAGAATCCACGTCCGTAGCCTCCGTACCCACGGCCGTATCCACCGTAGCCGCGGCCGAAGCCTCCTCCATATCCGCGGCCGAAGCCTCCTCCATATCCGCGGCCGAAGCCTCCTCCATAGCCCCCATAGCCCCTTCCGTATCCTCCACGTCCGAAGCCGAACTGGGCGGCTGCCAGGCTGCAGACGACAGCCAACATCAGGAGGGCGAGAAGAAAGGACTTGCTGCTCACGGCAATCATATTTGCGACTGGCTGCGAGACAAACATCGCAAACATTAGGTATCAAATGTAAACTTCAGTAAGTTCATTTCAATCATGTTGTGCTCGACTGTGACGGGTCATTTAAAAACTATGCCAGTTAGGAAACGTTTTTTTTACAGAGCTGCAAAAGAATGAGTATGAGTGTATTCATCTTTATCGTAAATTAGAAATATAGTTACCTCCCTCAACTGCTCTTACCCAAAGCTTCGGTTTAAAATTGCCTAAAATATTGCATGTGTGAAAGTTCATAGAAATTACAATATTTTAAATAAACACAGTACATTGTTCTATTTAGCGGATGTTAAGTGACAACAGTACATGCACGTGAGAAAATGCTGACCGTGTACACCTACTCTCTCATACCGCGAGTAATGTGAAGAAACGAGTCATAATTGATAGGGTTGAACATTCATAAAGTACGATACGGTTATGGGGACACCACAATGGAAATTTTCGGAAATTTCTGCGACACACGGTGTTCTATAACGGGGTCTTGAGTCTGTGTACGCGGGGAAGAAGCCTTCTGGCCTCAATCGAAAATCCGGCTGTCACGGCTGGGATTCAGTCCCTCGGTCTTCGCGTTAGCAGTGAAGCAGAGTGACAATTAGGCCAGCGTGGCAGGCTAAGAAACATAAATCAAATTCCACGCTTAAAGTATCAGGCCTTTTAAGATATCGCTATAAAAGTTCAATAGAGTTTAATTAAGCAGAGTTAGACGATCGATTGCAGTTCACAATAGTTTTCTGCATCAATTGCTTTTTCATGCTGTTTTATTAAAAATACGCCATTCTTAGGTGACTGCAGGATATGAGATTACAAACTTGAAAAAAAAATCGCTAACGTACCCAGAGAATTGTATGACGTTCTCAGGCTGAAGGTCTTGCAAATTTTACACTTGCAGCATAACCACGCAATTCCAGTGTGAAGATATGTATGCACTTTTAGTGAGGTTAGTTGTACTAAATCCAAAGTTTTATATGTGTTCGCATATAATCTTTGATATGGGCACGAAGAAATAAAAGAGTTCAATTCAGCCATATATAGCCATCGAGCACGATATCCGGTCATTATAATATATGCAAGAAAACTGTAACTTTCAATAAATTGAACGATTAAACATTTCCAGATTCCAGATTCTCCAAAGCAAGATAACTTATTTCCTTAGTGCTAGTTTTCAACGTTGCCCTTATTTCTGAATTGTTTTTCTTTCTTAAGAGAGTTAAAAACGATAGACGGAATAATCAAAACATCAAGAGAAAGACAAGTATTGTGCATCCTTGGAAATTTTTGAAAAGAAATGGCGTCATAGGCTCTTAAACCGCAATGTTCAATGGACTCACCTGAAGTTCTTTGTGTGCTGGCTGCAAAGGTTGCTGTGTGGTCTCTGACGGTGAACGACGCCCGCTTATATACAGCTCTTCTCGGCCACGTGCCGACGCGTCCTTCACGTTTCCACTCTCTTAATTGAAGCGCTCTGTCGGGGAAGTCCCCCTCTTACACCGTACCAAAACAAGGGAAGCACGGCCGAGACAACTCTTATGATTATGTCAAAAGTTCCTTCTTAGTTAAAACTTAAATTACTAGAGCGTCCGTCTTGGCTACGTCGACCTGAGAAGTGTGTTTTTGTAACAATGGGCATCCAAATAAACAGTCCACCAACTGCACATGAGCTGGAAACAAGACTACTTTTATTACCCCACGTAATTTCTTTACATCTCGTAGGTATTGCGTGCATGACGGACTCCGGCGATTTCTTTTAGACGCGAACCGATATACTGTTTGATGTGTACGTAGAAACTAAAATGTGTAATTTTCATTAGTGTTTATTCTCTGGAACACCTTAAATGAATATTAAGTTGTTACCATTTTTTTTACATGGTGAGCCACGCCTACAAGCCTTGGACCTCTCGAAACAAATAATTACACGTAGTACTTGTTCCGATTATGATCTTTATATGACTATGTAATTACGTGGAAACGTTTTATGCCCCTTTGTTACTTTCATGTAAAAGCAATGATCAGTGTACATTTGTCTCAGTGTGCTGTTTTTTGGCTGCTTCAAAAGCCGAATGACAGCAGGCATTCGAAATAGTTTTGAATGGGACCAAGAAAAACGTCGCCGGACAGTAAGTTATCGTTTCTCGTTCGTAGCCTTTATGGTAGAAGTATATACATATTTATTATTTTAGCTTCCTTGCATTGTCGTTTCCTGTTGCGGTAATCTCACGCAAAATGTCTGGCTTGACCTTCACAAAGGCTGTAGAATACATGAATGCCACTAACTTTCTCGTCCTACAATTACATCGAAACATTGAAATCTGCCAAGAAAAACCAGTACTAGGTTTACGCTTGTAACAGCTACGTAGGGGCGCTATGCAGGATTGGTTGAGTATCTTGAAACTCAGGAACTTCGCGACTTCCAACGACACCCTCTTATAAACGAGCCAACAGTGCGAAAAAGCGATATCCACCCCTCAGCGCGCCGCGTTTCATTGGTTACGATGGAAGCAGTCATTGTGTTAAAGACGGTTGATTGATTTGATTGATTGATATGTTTGGTTCAACGTCCTAAAACTACCATATGAATATGAGAGACGCCGTAGCGGAGGGCTCCGGAAATTTTGACCACCTGGGGTTTTTTAACGTGCATCCAAACCTGAGCAGACGGGCCTACAGCATTTTCGCATCCATCGAAAATACAGCCACTTAGCCAGGATTCGATCCCGCGACCTGCGGGTCAGCAGCCGAGTACCTCAGCTAGTAGACCACCACGGAGGGGGTCAAGGACGGTCGACTAAGTTGGGTGGTGTTTACAAACCGGAGGCATCTTCTTTCATTTCTTTGTCGTTCCACTGAGTTCAGATTCGTACCCATAAAATAATAGTGTCAGAAACACATCATGGTGACGTTTTATTAGATGCACGGGTGTTTAAATTTATTTTGAAGCGTTTAATACCTGCACTGTCTGTTTTAAAATATACAGCAGTTAGCTTCGGAGATCAGTATGGGTCGAGCGTCTTACAACATTGTGACCGCAGCTAAAACCGAGACCATGTGTTAATCGTCATCATCAGCCTGTACATTCAGCGCGCTACTCGGTTGGTGCGCGTCACTTTGTTGTCATGGCCCGCTAGCACCCGAGAACATGCGGCCAGCTAATTACTTATTAGGGGCCAAGCTCCTAAAGCCGTGGGTCTGTCACTCTTAGCTAGGGATACGTGACCGTAGTTCTATGACTTTCTCAGCAGGTGCGGATGGACAGACAGACAGACAGACAGACAGACAGACAGACAGACAGACAGACAGACAGACAGACAGACAGACGGACAGACAGATAGACAGACAGGCAGACAGACAGACAGACAATTCATGTTTTACCAATAAAACACTCTGAGGTTTCGCCGCACTTTTCATTATTCATGCCATGGATACGCCGTGTATTTTTTTTTGCTAGACGGTATAATTGTTAGGCCAGGACATGCTATGACCAAGATAATTACGCCAATTCATGGTAAGGACGAGGCAATCACGTTCCATTAAGAAAAGAGTGCTAATGAAGCAATGTAAAGCTAGAACTGGGCTAACTAATGCATGCTAGTTGATGAGCTAACTAAAATTGCTAATTAACGCCACTTTCATCCTGAGCAAGCTAAGCGAAACATGCTAATTAGCCCCTACTAGTATGATGACCATTAGTACCCTGCTACCGAGAATTACGATTATTAGCTTCATAATTATCATGACCTTGATAATTGCGCCTGAGATAATTGCCTTTTGATAGAAGCCTTATTTATCAGGACAAGACAGCTCAGTGTAATAATGGTCGTTAAACCTCAGCCGATTAGCACAATAAAATCAGGACAGAGCTGATGTTTTCTTCACTTCGAAGCCGACCATGCACGTGAGTAGACGACCAACTTAAAAAGCTGCGGGAAGCTAGGTTATCAAAAGCTCTTCTATTGCTCCAGCCTTGCAGAAGTAGTGTAAGCTCACCAAATTATTTTTTATGCAAAGAGGCTGCCGCGTAGCGTTCACCGCATCAAACACTTGACAGTAAGACCGGCAACATCACATTCACGAGTTGAACTCGGGCCTTCTTAGAATCAACGAGTTTGTATCCGAGTTCACGCGTCAACCAGTTCAATCGACAGACGCCCGCAGCAAAGATTGGGTGCGCCCACCGCATTTTTTTTGCTGATAAGCTGTACTCACATCAAGCGGCACGTTTAATCTATCAGCTTTATCGCTCAGACTATGCACACACGCAGGCACAAGTGAAAGTAATATCACCACGTACGCGGCTACAATATTTGGCATTCAATTTCACCGCGTTGACGATGTATTCATTCAGAACTGTGTTAACGCCATGATGCGAGCACTTCCGGTGACCACCTGTCCTTATATTTATCTGCAATATTTGATAGAAGCGAAACGACCAGCACGAGAGTCCTGTGTATGCACCTCTGCTGCCTTCGAGAGCGGAAATTTCCATGCTACGGGTGGAACGAAATGACTTGTGCGAAAGAAGACATACGCCCACAAACACGCCTGTGGGAGGCACGTGTTGAGTTGGCGAAAAGATAGCGCTACAATCACGCTTAGGTCGCTGTACTGTTAAAACTTTAACGCAGTGGCGGCGCTTGCGTATTCGCACGTGAAGTTTCTTGAAAACCGCCGCAAGTGTCCCTCATGCGTTTACAACGCCACGCACGTTCCTGTAGCCATTCTCGGGGCGAATCTCGTTAAAGCGGCACCTGTTCGTCTCTTGTCGTAGCCATAGTGCGTAACCAGTCTTACGTTTTGACCTGTAAGGTGAGGCCGGTGGGAGATTTCTCCTGTGCGTTGTTGATGAATATAAAAATCGCAGCGATTGCGTTAACTAAAAGCCGCATTCTTCTGTCTCTTATTCCCAATTAGCAGCCAATGGCATGCACATTGAGCACTATCAGACAGAAAGGGTTGCTAGGTTATACTTGCTGGGCGTAACCTCCTTGGTTTTAGAAAAAAATTGGCGAGCGTTGGGCCGCAGTGCCATGAATACAGTAAACTAGTATATAACATGAACTCGAGGTGGTCAAAGGTGGGAAGTAGACAAGAAGCGCAAGCTGTAAGAAAGTGTCCATGTGCGACCTCTCGTTTAGTCCTTGGATTGTCCGCTGAATGGCGGTGCTTCTACATGCGGAATATATGGTAAAAAAATGCGAGATGGTGGTACTCGAAGTGTGGACGGGATGGATGAACGGACACATAGACCGATGCATGGACAGACTCACGGATGACTGCAAGGACGCGTTGACGCAGGGACGGACGCAGGGGCGGATGCATGGACGAACGCAGGGATGGACGCACGGATGATTGTGTGGACGCATGAACAGACGCAAGCGCGGATGGGTGGATGGACTCACGGGCGGTCACACAGACGGACGCATATATGATGAAAAGATGTGAGATGGTGGTACTTGGAGTGTTGACTAGATGGACGAACGGACACACAGACAAATGCATGGACGAAGGCACAGATGTACATGCGGACGCATGAGCAGACGCACGTACGGATAGGTGGATGGATGCACGCATGGTCACACAGACGGATGCATGAACGCACGGAATTAAGCAAGAACAGATGGACGGACGGATGGTTCGCCCCACTCTCCATCATTCATCCCGAGGATATGCTGCCATTTATCAACGCTGCTATCACGTGCTCCGTACTGTCTTCGTACCATAGCCGCTTCAGAGCGAGCTCGGAACGAACTAGTCTGCCCGAGAAGCTCGGGTCATCCTACATAGCACCCCTGATATGTATAATGTGTTAGTAGAAAAGTTTACCCAAATCAACTGAATATATTGTCGGTTGTGCAGCCACCAATATATAGTCATGTCTCAATTATTGTTATTACGTACAAATGTAGGGGGATACATACAAAGAAGCTTTCGTGAAGATGTTTGCAACTTCTTTATTAATGGGCCTCGTATCTGCACCTGTAGTCAATATGCTGGTCGGGAATCGGGAATTGTTTTTCGGCCGCACCATAAGTTCCTACCAGTCAACGATGTTTTAGGCAGCTAGTGCATAGTGCATCCCGGCCCGCCGCGGTGGTTTGGTGGCTAAGGTACTCGGCTGCTGAACCGCATGTGGCGGGATCGAATCCCGGCTGCGGCGGCTACATTTCCGATGGAGGCGGAAATGTTGTAGGCCCGCGTGCTCAGATTTTGGTGCACGTTAAACAACCCCAGGTGGTCGAAATTTCCGGAGACCTCCACTTCGGCGTCTATATTAACCATATGGTGGTTTCGGGATGTGAAACTCCACATCTCAATATTTAGTTAACCCCACTTTCTTTTTAATCCCCAATGAGCTTCGCAAGCGAAAGGTAGGTCTATATTTCTACGTCCCCTTTATATAGAGTGTGTTCGGATATTGTTGGCTTAGGTCATCGAGATATGGTGCCTCATCAGTGGTAGTCCTTTCATTTCATAGTCGTGCATATCACTGGTATATCTGTGCTAAAATTCTTTACCATGACGGTGCGTTTATCAGACAATAAATTTCACTGTGGCCTCTTCACCAGGTGCATTCAATGTCATAGCACGTTCTAAGGAGCCTGGTGCTTCACTTTGCCTGAAATAAATAAAGTGTTTGATCCTAAAGGATCAAACACCTCATTTATTTCACACACTCTTAGTGTTTCACACACTCAACACTCTCACAGAGGGTGGCAGTGTGTTTGATCTTTTAGGATCAAACACACTGTCGCCCTTTGTGAGCGTCACTAGCTGATGTGCGGTTCGAATAATGAACGTGCTTCCAAGATGCGGTTGTCCTAATCTTGACAAGATGAACGCAGCGTCAATTTTGTGTTGAAGTGATGTGCGCTAGGCGTGACATGCTCCCAGACGTGAACGGAGGGCTTTTATCTGAAAACGGACATCAACTTACGGAACGATTACATGCCGTTATGATTGACAGTGCCGCTTATAATGAGGGAGAAATGGAGGAGGCGTGAGATGAACATCTCTCGCCTCCTTAAACTTTAAGCGCTTGTCTGTGTCCTCTATGAGTGTGTGTATTTTTAGCGCTTGTTTCATCATGAACCTTTACCAACACGCCCAACTGGCAGTCCTCCTATATGAACATCCTACTGAGCAGACAGGCAGCTCGCCGAAGATTCTGATTTATTTCGATAGGAGCCTCCTTTTTTTTACGCAATTACAACTATGCAATACTTCAGCGAGAATATTTTATTGCGAAAGAGAATGTTCATAGAGAGTGGCCATACATTGCTGGTGGCTACATTACCTCTTTGTTTATAAGGCTGTGCCTCACAAAACGAGTGGATCAATCTATTTTTCTTTTTGTCTTTTGTTTCACAAGGAGCACGCCCACCTGGCAAGTTGGGTGCCTCTAGGTAGTGTGCGAGAGTTTATTGCCGATGAAGCCTTAGATATCTCATCAAGCGCGAAAAGCGACCGTCGATGTCAGCACCAGTGATGCAAAGAATTATCCTCATGCGATGATGCCACCCTGTGAGGACATCCTTACGTGATAGGTCACCAAACTTTGTCGCGCCATCACGAGGCCACCTTGACGTTAAATCAATCAATGATTGTATCTATCAATCAATGAATCAATCAAGCTTTTATTTGCAAGATTTTTACACAACTTGTAGGGGGTCCTTCAGGCTATAAGCTATTGCAAACAACTTGAGAGTACCTGAAGGTCCTTTAGGGCAGCACTATAGACAGCGTACAATAAAGTAATGTAATAAGTATACCTGGGTTGTAATTATACAAACATGTAAGAAATGCGTTCGTGTGTAACACTGGTAATTTGACAGAGATATTGAAAAGCAAGGAGTAAAACACAACAACCTTATGACATAATAAAAACTAGAAACAAATACCGTAAGTATAGATCAAGAAACAGAGCGAAACTTTTAGCAATCGTTTAGTAGGTCCACATACTAGATCTCACACAGAGACGTCATTAATCATGGAAAAACAATAAAAGATGTCCAATTTGTCCGGGTTAAGGCACGAGCAGCAATTTTTTCGTTATCATACTTGTTCAAAAGTGAGGAGACTTTGTAGACTAGTGTTGCAGTAGGTACTTGGTACGCTTTTTCGGGTCAAGCCAGTTGGCCTGACTATACGGGTGAGCTGTCGCTGAACCGCCGTTGTAGTCCTGATAGTTATTTTAGACGTGAAGAGAACTTTTTAGGGGAAAAGAATCATGGATAAAGCAAACGAAAGCTGTAGACCTCAGTAACTCGGAATAAGTTAATTTTAGTGAAAAAAGTAAGGTTGTGTGGTGACGTAGATCGTTGGCTATAATTCGAGGTGTACGTTCCTGAAGAACAAAAAGTCTGTGCATGTTAGTATTTGTAGTTGTGCCCCACACAAGCGTGCAGTACTTAAAGTGCGTTGCAAAGAGTCACTGACAAATTCGAACTTTTACCTTTTTCGGAAACAAATGGCGACATCGTGATAAGATACCTGTTGCCGATTCCATATATTTGGGCAACATGGCCACATCGCGTGTCAATTTCAGCACAATAATGAAAACCACACGTGTTCTATGCTCGCTAATAATCTCGATTGGTACATTATCAAGCAATATATATTCGCATAAAGGCACCTGTCTGCTCTTTGTCACAATGAAATTATCGAACGAAATTAGCCGCACAGGCAAATGTGGCCTCATCCCGAATGCACTGCGGAACCTTGCGGGATGGCAATCTTTCTAAGGCCTCCAATTTCAGACGCACTGCAAAAGATGGATGAAGGCTGAAAGCTTTTGGGCAAGTGACGGTAGAAGGATGAAGACTGTTCATTAAGTCGAAAAGAACGGCTTTTGCCTTCGAGTGCTGTTAGGCAAATGCAAAACGACACCGTGTGTGATCTTTCGTCATCTGCTAGCACGTAAAGGTTGATGGGCGGCGGCTACAGTGACCCCTTTTTGACGAAGCCATGACCACAGATTCACTTTACCTAAAATTAGACCGAATAAGCCGCGAAATCAAGTCATAGATATTCTCATTAAAATAACTGTCAATTTCGTTGCCGAAAGTTGTGTCTTATTACGGTCGAGTAAATATTGCTTTCATACTTCATTGTTTTGGCTTGTTTTCTTTTTCCCACTTTTCTTTGTTTCTCTACTCCATGCTCTTCAATCACCTTTTTATTACTGAACTCTGCTACGGATTTACTCAAGTTGCCGATAGTGTTCATAACTACAGTTTTGCTGTAGGCTACTTTGCAGTGTCATCATGGGCTGCGAGTGCCATGTGCTAAAAAAAAGATTTCCCCATTTGCGACCATGGCTACTTGCGGCGCCGGCCAACGCTCCCAATATTTAAGAAACAGAACTAATAAACAAATTGGATGAAAAAACAGGTGTCACCGTCGCTGGAGCGTCACACAGGTGGTAGGCTCTAGGTTCAGCCCCTGCGGGCAGTAGGCTTCGTAAGCCTTCATCATAATTTGGCTCTTCAAAGCAATGCTCCTTTATTTCATTCAATGCCAGTGCAAACGCACGCTCCTCACCAGGAGCCGTCAGTCTGCCTTAGTTTACAGAGTAGTCTTAATGTGACGCTACGTGTTAGTTAGGGCTAGGGAGCCACAATGACCGGTCGTTTAAGCTCGCTAGGTAGCACTGATTGCGTCACACGTGCGTCTGGGCACTTTCCACGCAGATGCGATAGACGTGTTATCGGCTCCTAAATCACACATCAGCCCAATTTGTTCTATTGTGTTACTTCTTCGCGGCTCAAAGCAATGCCACCGCAACCTAACACGCTCACAATGCATCAGCGCCGCAATGACAAGTCTCCATTTGTTACCCGCACATAGCGCCACGAACGGGGACACACTATCTCAAAACATCATGTATCTTACAGAGCCAGCGCAACCACCAACATTGTGAACACGAGAGATGCATAGCCGCCTCATGGATCTGTACACAACTGAACAAAAAATAACTTCAAGTGATGTCCGTCATGAGGCACTACATGCTTGACTCTCTCTTCCTTCACCGCAATGCACACACGAAAGCTAAGTGAAGGGTGAGGGCAGGAAAGAGCTAAAGAAGAGGGTTGTGAACGGCTAGATTCGGCGCAGCTGCATGGCTGGCATTCACAAAATAGAGAAGGCGCTGTCACAAGAAACCATAAATCACGCCCGTTATATTTTCTTGCATTGTATTCATTATCAATTAGCTTCCTAAATGCAGTAAATTAGGCACAGTATCTTTCGTTACATTGTACCAGCCACATATTTCTTCGCCTAAACACATGATAGTGGCCTTTCACACGAGGCACTAAAGACACAATGAACTTCAAACCCTGATACGCTCGCCCCGCCGCGGTGATCTAGTGGCTAAGGTACTCGGCTGCTGACCCGCAGGGCGCGGGTTCGAATCCCGGCTGCGGCGGCTGCATTTCCGATGGAGGCGGAAATGTTGTAGGCCCGTGTGCTCAGATTTGGGTGCACGTTAAAGAACCCCAGGTGGTCTAAATTTCTGGAGCCCTCCACTACGGCGTCTCTCATATTCATATAGTAATTTTGGGGCGTTAAACCCCACATATCAATCAATCAATCATCCCCGATACGCTGCTTGTCAGCCCAGTATTTAACCACAGAGCAACACCATTGCTTGAAACTCTGTGACAAACTGGCCTTAGGCAGGCTTCTTCTCAGGACAAGATTTGCTTTTATATGAGTAATAACGCATTCCAGAACTGTAAGATAATTACCAGTCAAGCGTCAGACAATGTGGATTGCATGGCGAGTGGGTCGTCGAATGCTCCAACCAATTATCAACACCATGCTTCGTCATCATTGGTAGGAGCATAAAAAGTTTGCCCAAAGTTTTTTTGCGAATGTGTATTGGGTACCACGCTTCTCTGAAAGGAAGAAGAAGGAGGGCATAATGAATGCCTTGCCACTGGATAGTATTTGTGATGATTTATGGAATACAGGGTAAGGTGCAGGTGTATTGAAAGCAGAAACACAAAGAGTCTTCAAAAGGCTCTGAAAGGCCACTCTTGCAGCTTTTGATGTGACGGTATTGTGCATTCTGCGCAGGCGTGGCAGTTTTTAGCGTTCATCACAGTTTCGTGCAGTGTGTATTGTGACAAAAGCAACGTTCTTCAAGCATTATGCGATCATGTGGATAGAAATTTCGCTTGTAAATTAACATCCATCACATGTATTAATGGGGCGCTCGTTGCTTTTACGCAGAACAGTATAGTGATTTCTCGTAAAAATATTCACGCGAGCGGGGTGTGAGTTCTTTGCGGCCTGTACGCGTAGTTGTCACGCCACGTTGTTCCAAGATTTTCGCCTCCATCTAAAATGCAGCCGCTACAGCCGGCATTAAATCCCGCAATCTGCGGGTCAGCAGCCGAGTACCTTAGCCACTAGACAACCACGGCGGGCCCTGTGTAAGGTATTGTAGTCAATGCAAACAAAGCTAAATTGAGGTTAAGGAAGCCACAACTTAAATGTGTGGGTATTGAAGGCATCAGTCAATATCCATGCAAGGTCCATCTTACAAGAGAGGTAAGTTAAGTGCCGCCAAGAGCCATGCTGCACTGAACAGTCTGTGGTTTCCTTCTTTTTTCCTGCCCGTTCTCAAGAACGATTAATGTGACGTGGGTTATCACCAGGGAGACAAGGCCGCCTCATCTCCTGGGGTCATTATGTCTGTAATTGCATATTGTGTCATACACTACATTACGTATTTCGCTGAAACCTTCGTAGGAGGAGCCTGAGCACGTCACATAAGTTGCTTGTACATCAACTGATTATTCCATACTTTCATGAAATGCATAGGCAAGCGTTGACAAAAAAAATGTAAGCTGTATTGAGCTCTTCGTTAGAAACAACGTCCTTCCTTGGCCTTCTTGTTTTTCACGCAGGTGTTTTAACTTATCAATGACGGTGTCTTCACAATTCACAGAGGTGCAGTTCCCTAAAAATTCTTCACCATACCACCCCACTATTGGAATCAAAACGGCTGCGTATGCCATTTTTCTGCTGATTCACTCTTACTAAAATCCAGCTCAGTTTGGTCGTAAGACCAAACTGAGTCAGATGATTGCTTCTTACTTAGCAATTTTCTTTATACAATGAGTATTTTGACTGAACCTGAAACAAAACCACTTCAAAGTGAGGGCTATTTTATTATTGCGCATTTCTTTATAACGAAACAGTTTGATGAAACACAAGCTTCAGTTACCGATTTCGATGTAATAGAAAATGTCTCATGAAATAAAGGGCGTGAAAACGCCAGCAGGCAAAACGAATAATAGATCGACAACGAATTATAATAAATAATATACGAACAATCATAATAGGTCGAATAATAATAATAAGTCAACACGCTATTGACTCGCTATTGATGTTTATTGAAAATGCGAGCAAGCATCGAAGAGGCCATTTTGTTACAAGTTCTAGTGACAGTGACCGATAGCCGATCGTCCCGTGTTATTTGTTATATGATTAGGCGTATAGCCTCCACTGCAGGAGATAAAAGAAAATTTTCAGCAATACTATGCACTATAGGGTGATTTTCTTTGTAATTCGCTCAACACAGTTTGTCGATGCAGCCAGTGAAAAAGGAGGAAGAAATTTCGCGTCTACGATTCAACTATTGACAGCGCAAATGTGGCGATTGAAACAAAGAGGCCATCAAAAGCTGAAACATGTGAACAGTTATCACAACTTTGCCCGGTTTGTTGGCCATCTAATACGACGGGGTATTGAAAGAACATCTATCAAACTTCACTGAAGCAGTCATCGTTGTCCTTCGCGTTTTCTTATAACAGCACGTGCGTGTTCTCTACATGAAAAAAGGTGCACACAATGGTGGCTCTGGCGTGAAGCCGTTTCTTACACACACACACACACACACACACACACACACACACACACACACACACACACACACACACACACACACATAATATATATATATATATATATATATATATATATATATATATATATATATATATATATATATAAGTGGGTGAAAAGATTGTGACCTTGGAATAACGGGTTTGACGCTCTACCGAGTGCACGGCGGCTCTCCCCCCCCCCCAGCCACTTTATTGGATATTGGAGCGAGGGCGACCTTTGGGGAGGCCAGCGCTGCTGTAGCTGTGACGTAGTAAATGGCATTATGTGACTGGCCTCAGTCGTCGTCAGTGCAGCGCGCTTGGTTTCAACCCAGAGTCAGTTCTGTTTTTAACACCGGTGTCACACGGGCACTCTTAATTGCGATCAGTGTCGATCTGGATTAACCACGATCCAGATTAGGCGCTGCTACACGGTTACTTTTAATCGCGATCAGGCGTGATCGGGATCGAGACTAATACGATCCGCGCATCGCGATCTGTTTGAGCGATCGTGATTTCGCTGTCGTCTGCACCCCCTTGCCGAGCTTGTTGAAAGCACAATGAACAAGAAAATCGACCATAGTTCAATAAATACACTTTGAAACAGCTATATGTTTATAAAAAAGAAAATTCTGAACTGTTTAAATTGGACCAATATCTGAAGTATTGCGTGTTTTAGGATTCGAATAGACCGCATATATTTACGGGAGAAGCAGACGACAAGCATTCGACCGTTGCCTTCAGTACTTACTTACACTAGTCGCCCCGACGGAGCTGTTGGAGCACCTCGAAGCGAACTGATCATGAGTGTCGCAAGCCTTTCGGCTACGTTGCAATGTATGCGCACTACGTGGTCGAATGAAGACTCCTTTACAGTAATTAACCGCTGGCAGTAGCGACTGGAACAGACATGAGGCCCAATTAATGAAGAAGTGAAACACTGGCACGTAGAACGAGATTGGGGCTTCGCTACCACTACACGACTCTGAGCGGGGGCCATCAGAAATAAAAGCGAAGGTTAATAATCTCACACAGCAATACAGGCAAGTGCTAGGAAAATTTTATCGAATGAAGGATTTATGAAATTACTATTGTAGTGACATGCAAAGTAGTGGACGTTCGTATGGTTCTTACACATATAACATTGCTACTAAAGGGCTCTATAGCTTTACCGTACGCCGAGTTTTGTCAGTGGCATGTTTTACGGCAAGCAAATGCCACCTGGGGTATTTCATTTGACCCAACCTTGAACCGGATTGGTTTGGGCCGTGTAGCAGCGGTCATAATTGTGATCGCGATCAAGAAAACTGATCCCCATTGCCCTCATTGCAATTAAAAGAGCCCGTGTGACACCGGTATAACTTACAGGTTTGTTTATACGCTCGTTGCCGCAGTATCAGGCGCATTCGAGTGAGCCTTGATGTAAATGAGCCCTTCCAAAACGTCGTGGCACGGCCCGCCGCGGTGGTATAGTGGCTAAGGTACTTGGCTGCTGACCCCCAGGTTGCGGGATGGAATCCCGGCTGCGGCGGCTGCATTTCCGATGGAGGCGGAAATGTTGTAGGCCCTGCATAGACTCAGATTTGGGTGCACGTTAAAGAACCCCAGGTGGTCGAAATTTCTGGAGCCCTCCACTACGGCGTCTCTCATAATTATATGGGGGTTTTGGGACGTTAAACCCTCATATCAATGAAAACGTCGCGGCACTCATACAATTCACTGATAAAACCAGAATTGGCTAAACAGCTCGGCATTCATCCTCACGTGTGCATCCCACTCAGTGGTGACTTCATTTTTTTTTTGAGCGTGCGTGCATTCGCAAACATTTCGCGTCTGAGGTTGCAGGTTAAATGTTCGGTATGTAAAGTGGTGTACTTCGCAAATCTGCAGGTATTGATTACCTTTATTTGTATAACTGGCTTGAAAGAACGACTTCCGAAGTGTGGAATCACAGCAACCGTTCTGTTCAGCCCTTCAATGGTTAAAGAAAGCATAGTGCAGTATTTACTTCTCGCCCTGGTGTGAGTTTTCGTGCATAATATAAAACCAAGAAGATGCGTTTTCGGTAAATTCCCGAGAAAAAGAAACAAACTAGCATTGATTATCTCGGTGCAGCAAGCACTTTCATAAAAGTACTTTTTGTACTGCGTTGGGGCTGATATCTGATCATTATGATGTGGGACTTTCCAGAAATATAGACATAGAAATTTGCGATTCATTCCGGCCAGGCCGACAGGCCTTTTCGAGTTGACTCCGGGTGGCGAAAATGATTTTTTCCTAATGCTGTAGTTTTGCGCTGTATATTCGGAAGTTTCTTTTGCTGGTAGCTATAATGTGCTGAGCTGCTGGTAAATAAGTTGGTTGATGCCAGTGACCCGCAGAGTCACTTAAAACAAGATACGGTAATTGTAGTTGTTAGTCGAGCAAACGATGTGATCAGGCATGATTGCAACGTTCGTGCATAACATCCACACTCCGCGGAGAGAAGCGCTTGGAGAGAAAACAAGGATTAGGCAGACAAAATATCTGCATGTGAAGTTTCACTTATTCAAATATATGTCTTATAATAAATCGTCCTGTAGTAATTCTGGTGAAAGTAGCAGGCACGCAAACCACGGTTGTTGTGAAGAGTAATGGTATTGCTGCAAAAAAAGCTCTAGATAATCACCCTCATAAATGTTCAAGCGAATTTAACTAATGCTAAAGCATACCGCGTTCTTTTCAGCCACTTGATACCGATTTAAAAAATGTTGAATAAGGTGTTGCCGTGAATCCTGCATGCACGGCAGTCCACCCTGATCGAAACGTTACCGTTTCGGCCGCGCACCTTCCGCGTAAAAGTGTGAGGCAGGTGCGCGCCATCACGCTTGCATCAGCAAAATATAATTGTTCCCGCAATGTGAGAATGCTTGGATTTACAGATGACTAGATGATTTTCAGAACAAGCCACCTTATACTAGAGCGCCTCATCAGCTTGTGCGCCCTGCCGCGGTGGTCTAGTGGCTAAGGTACTCGGCTGCTGATCCGCAGGTCATGGGTTCGATTCGCGGCTGCGGCGGCTGCATTTCCGATGGAGGTGGACATGTTGTAGGCCCGTGTGCTCAGATTTGGGTGCACGTTGAAGAACCCCAGGTGGTCGAAATTTCTGGAGCCCTCCTCTACGGCGTCTCTCATAATCATATGGGGGTTTTGGGACGTTAAACTCCACATATCAATCATTCTTCAGCTTGTGCGTCCATGGCACCATGCATGCGCACGTGCTCCGTGGAAAGTGCACGGCGTGGCAATGATAGTACGTTGGCTCGCTAAAAATCTTTGTTGGCAAACAGTGTAGGTCGTTTTGCAGCTAATACAAACACAATCGACACTTGCGGAGCGAGAACTGCTACGGTAGAACAGCCCGCATCACAGGAGATGTCGAACACGTCACACAGCATGTACCACGTGATGTGTCGCAGAAGGATTCCGGCAGGTGGCGCAACGGCATGTCTTTGCCTCCAATTTGCGTCAATTAAACGTGGGACTATATATATTGTCACGGGGTCGTGACGTGAACGAAGGGAGCAGACTTCAGGTCGAAGATGAATCTGTTTATTCGAGCCGAACTTGTGGCCACGCAAAAGGAAAGTCGGATTACAACAAGACACTGGCACTGATAGCGGCGAACACAGCGTCGGCCGTTAATCGACTGACAAGCGGTGAAGCGTGTCGGAATTCATATCCTTGCCATCGAATAATCTAGCGTTATCACTAGCGGTGACGTAGGCTAAAAATAATGGGTAATTTTCACGAATTGAGCGTAACCTTAACAAATAGATCTAATGCCATCCCGAAGCTTCTCAAACAGTGTAGGCGTGGTTTGCGCTGAAAATTACTGGCAGTGAAACAGGGTGATATCAAAAGATGAGAAAGAATTGGGCAATATATATATATATATATATATATATATATATATATATATATATATATATATATATACATATATATTTATTTATTTATTTGGCTTGCTGTTATCATACGACAAATTTGTGTGCTTGCAACCGCTTTTTTTTCAGTTTTATTTTCTAGTTTCTAGTACGGGTTCGACAAATGCGAAAGTATCTGTACTCTGTGTTATACTCTAACTACAAAGCTGGGAAATCTATGCAACGATTTCCGTGAGAGAATTGTGTGATTCCACGGATTTGGCGCTTCACTTCTGTTGTCATAAACATCGTATGACATTACCATGGACATGCGCGTAAGGAGTTTAGACGGGCCGCAAGGAAACTCCGAAAAGCGAAAACGAAACGCTGCCAAGCGAAGAACGTGTTGATAATGATATAACGTTTTCTTTTTCATTTCTAAAGCACAGATACTCGCCAGTCATTACTCAGTCCAATAATGGGAGGAGAACTTTTTCCTACTGGTAAAATTAATGCAATGTTTTTTGTTGCGAGCGCGTATACAAGAAATCACGCTAGTCTCTCTAGCATTGCACCTGATGTTTGAGACGGAGTATGCGTCTGTCACCTTGCTCTCCGTAGTCAGCTTGCTCGTTGTAGTATAAAAGCTATTCACAAAGGTAATTGCTAACAGAACTAAGGCAACATTAGAATTCGATCAATAAAGGAAAAAACAGCATTTTTAACAGGCTACTCAACAATCGACTAAATTCATACTATCAATCAGGTGATAGAGAAATGCTCAGATTATAGCCAACCACTATATATAGTCTTCATGGATTACGAGAAGGCATTTGATTCCTTAGAAATATCAGCAGTCATGTAGAGACTGCGGAATCAGGGCGTCGACGAAGCATATATAAAAATCCCGAGAGAAGTCTACAGGGGATCAACTGCTATCATAGTGCTTCATAGAGAAAGCAACAAAACACCTTTCAAGAATGGTGTGAGGCAGGGGGATACAATCTTCCCATTGGTATTTACCGCGTGCTTAAAGGAGATTTTCAGAGACCTAAAATGCAAACAATTAAAAATAAGAGTTATTGAAGTGCACCTCAGTAGCCTGCGCTTCGCCAATGACATTGCGTTGCTGAGTAACTAAGGGGACGAATTGCAACTCTACATTACGGTGATAGAGAAAGAAAGCAGAAAGGTAGGTCTTAAAATTAATCTTCAGAAAACGAAAGTAATATTCTAACAACCTCAGAAGACAGCAGCGCTTCGAGATTGGTAATTGTGCACTTGAAGTTGTAAAAGACTATGTCTACTTAGGGTCGTTGGGTTAGGACAGGTAATAACTGCAGAGCTGAACCACGGCATTGAAGAAACAAAAAAATTACAATGGGGTGGAGCACATTGGCAAGCACTCTCAAATCATGACACGTAGTTTTCCACTACCCCTCAAGAGGATGGTATATAACAGCTGCATCTTGCCGGTACTTAGCTACAGAGCCAAAACCTAGAGACTCACAAAGAGGTTTCAGCTTAAATTGAAGACGACGCAGCGAGCAATGGAAATAAAGTTTGGTAGGTGTAAAATTAAGAGACAAGAAGAGGGCAGAGTGAATTAGGGAACAAACCGTGGTCAAGGATATCGAAAGCCTCGACTAGTGTTGTAATATACTAACCAAGGCCGCATAAAATTAGTTTCTCGATCGATGTGGAGTTTCTTCGCCTGTAGTGCATTGCTTCGAGAGTAATGAGATACAGCAGGAACACACACAAATGAATTTCACATTTCATTATGACGGAAACTAACTATATTGCCCGCGTTTCATGTATTCTGACGCCACAATTTATCCCATATTCCCTTCGTATACTGAGTTTCTTCTGGTGATTTTTTTTTTTGAAGTTAGGTTTCCTAACGTTGATGATGTCTTTAGAAAGGTGCTAAGATAAGTTATGGGAGAGCACGGCCGATATACGAGCACAGAATTGTTGGAATATATGAGACGCCTTTACACTTTTTGCCATGTGGCGCTGTAATGCAACGAATGCATTCAAGCAGTACGATAGTGTTTGTCATTTTCAATGCGTCTTAAAAATATATCTCGCTTCGAATAACTTTTTTTTGTTTTTCAAGATGTTCTAACGCTTAGGGGGCCTTCTATTTTTTTTGAAGCTATGAGGTATGCAGGCTACGTCTTGCAGGTTGCGTGAAAGAGCCGCCCCGATCTACTGATGCAATCGACAATGACGGTCGTAAGCGCCATAGCCAAGGCACATAAATATCATGAAATGGCTCTTAGAACCGCATCTTGTGTTCTTTCGAAATAGCTTCCCCGAAAGCCTAATGGCCAGTGACATTGCAAGGATATTGCAAAGTCCAGCATCAATAACAATAACAATAAAAAATGAGCTCGCCGGCATGGTAACAGACCATTGTTCTCCACTTGCATATCTTCGAACCGTGCTTTAAAGGCCCTTTGGCCATGTTGGGATTACGCAATGCTGGCCTACACCAGCCTGGCCTCCAGAAACTTTTTCAGGGAGCCCATTCAGCGTAACAGTACATAGAAGCTTGACCATTTAGGTTGGGTCATGTTTGATTTTTTACGGCAACTTCCTAAAGATTACTAACTTTGTCGCAGCTATCAATATCAGGACTGTGTGTCGTTGGGTTAGTTCGTCATATTATCGTAATTGGGGAAAACAGCATGACAAGAGAAGGTAACGCAGACGCGAACCACCTCTAAGAACAAGCGAGATTGAGTTAAATTATCTCGCTTATCCACGTGTTGCAATCGCACACTTGCCAACTTCAGATTGACAGCTTCTGCCCCTTGTATTTTCAAGAAGAAAATATATTTCACATACGGCTGGTTACTCGTCAAGTTTCCTTCATATTGATTTGAAGCAGTAAAAGCTTCGTTTGTTAGTCGGCGCTTGTGCGATATGTTCTTTCGTTTTCACTACGCCCGCTCTAGATCACGTGGTTTTTGCCGTTCTTAAACAGGTGCAATTATTTAGGCATTTTGAAAAACTGTACAGGAATCTGCTAATGTAGTTCTGCGTTTGGGTAACGAAATCTTGTGATAAGAAAGCAGCTCATAGCTCACTACGTATTTATAATATTTATTACAATGCCCAAGACAGCGCACATGGTGTTTCAGTGCAAATACTCGATAAAATATTCAGATTTGTACGAAAGTAGTGCTACCGTCACAAAAGTTTATGCAAAATTTTTTGCTAGTGTAAATTCTGCTTTGCCTTCTGGCTTGCTACGCCAGGCAGCCTAAGCATTAATAACTCACGTGATATTTTATAGTGCACGTGCTACACTAAGATCTTCTATAAACCTTAATTTTGAATAATTAATTGTGTAAAAATTGACAACACCCTTTATTGACTCTACTCGCACGCATTCGATCTCCACGAAATAAAACAACGTTCGACTGATCTAACCTAATGATCAAGAGCCATCCTAATAGCATTAGTGGGATATGGTTTCAAGGAGGGCATATGGTTTGAAGTAGGTGCACACCTTGAGGAGTAATTGCACTAACACAGCCGATGGAAAGCTTGCCGAGCTGCTTCATGAAGGCACGGATGCATTCGCAGTTGACAAGTGTACCGAGAGAAGGACTTATTATGCGTGACCATGTTTGTAGTATTGAGGAATGAACAAAACTGAATTTAAATAACGTTTCCACTTTCTCTGCCTAAAAAAACTTTTGTGAATTCTGCAATGCTACCAGGAAATTTCTAGGTACAGTTCAAAAAATTCGAACAATATGAGTAGAATTGGGTAATGTGGTCCAGGGATGGCAGATTTACGTAGGACAAATATGCAGCTAATTATTTTAGTAGCAACATCTAGGCCTCCAGAAAGGTTTTTCGCTGTAAATTTGTTATGAAGAAATGTCGTTCAGGGAATGTTAAAAAATAAAAGAGCTGCGAAACTCATAATTCGGGATGTTGCTGGTGCCGGCGCTTGAACAAGCGGTCTTCTTTCAGACAACAGCTCTATACCCAAGTGCAAGCATGTCTATGTTTCGTAGATTCTACCTCAACCAGTACAAAAGAGGCAGAGAAGGACGTTGCGAGTAGTAAGAGGGAATGTAGAAAGATGGGCCAGTGAGTCGAGTTTGTTGAGTAAAAAAAAGAGGAAGCGATGAGTGGAGTAAAAAAAGAGAAAGTGAAGCCGAGACGGGGGTTCCACTTGGGAAAAGTAGAAGGGCAGGCGATATTTCGCTCAGTGATGGTTGTAAAAAGCAAGCATCACTTGAAAGTGATAACTTGACAACAATGAAAATAGTTAGAAACTTTTGAAAGAATATCTGGTTTTTGTTGCTCATCTGCTATATTTTTAAGTTATTTATTTATTTATTACATACTGCAGACCTTTAGGTCCAAGCAGGTGGGCAGTTACAAGGGAAGCATAGTCGAAACAATAAGTGGCATAAAGATTGTTTGGGGTGAGTGTTTCATACACTCATAGTGAACACAAGGAGCGACATAGCATATTATTTCATAAAAACACATGTACCGGACAAAAGAGAAAAAAACACCACAAATTCATACTTCATATGTCGTGCGATTAAAGTAAAAATATATCGAATGGATCAAAAAGCCTCCTTTCAAACGTCAATGTCCTTTAGCTGGAGATGATGTACCCTGCACAAGAATGCTGCTCTTTGACGTTGTGTATACGTGCTACCACCACCACCTCCTCCTCTCTCTCTCTCTTTATCTTTACTTTTTGTTCAATGTCGCCCATGTCTTTTCGTGTTGAGGGTAGCATACCAGTAATGCCAGACTGATTAACATCCTGTTTATTTTCTCCCTCCAATGTCCCCTTTCAGGTGGAGTGCATAAAATTGTGAGCAATGGATGACTCTTTATGTTTTTGGTTTTCCGCGTACCCGAAACTTGACTGAAGTAGGGCAACTTTCAGATAATTAATATTGTTATGTAATGTTGGAGAAAGAGGTTTAGGTCCCAAAACCTTGATATGGTCACTAGGATGATTGATTGATATGTTGGATTTAACGTCCCAGATCCACCATATGATTACGAGAGACGCCGTATATAGTGGAGGGCTCCGGAAATTTCGACCACCTGGGATTCTTTAACGTGCACCCAAATCTGAGCACACGGGCCAAGAACATTTCCGCCTCCATTGGAAATGCAGCCGCCGCAGCCGGGAATCGAACCCGCGACCTGCGGGTCAGCAGCCGAGTATCTTAGCCATGAGATCACGGCGGCGGGGCTGGGGTGACTGGTGTCATTCATGCCAGAGTGTCTGAAATACACTCAGTACAGGCTGTTACTGATAAATAACGAGTGTCTACACCAATTCGCAAAGTAGGTGCGCGACAGGCGCACTTAAATTTGCTGCACTTTATCGGTTTCCTACTTGTTATGGTCGCTGAGGTACGTTTCGTGTACCACGAGTTCCACCAGGTAATTGTTTCACCTTTAGAAGTAGCCCGTAGAAGAGCTTGTAAGAGCGATAATCACTTGCTAATCGAGACAGTGGTGCCTTCTTTTGTGCGGCAGCAGATTCAGCCGAATGTTCGCGAAATTATTGGGTAATGCATCTCAATTATCGCGATTAGTTTTTGGTTTCTTCTGGTATATACTTCATTTGGGGCGTTGGTTGCTTACTTCAATCTGGTTTTGGGAGTTGTTAGCCTTGTTTTTTGGCCTTTAATAAGCGCTCGGTTGTGAGCTTGATCATGCCACACGATATCTATGAATAGGTGATCAGCCACGCTTGTAAACTATTGACAGATTAAATGTAGCGTGATCTATGACAATCTCGGAGATAATATAAAGTACTAAGCAATGAAAAAACACTTCCTTGGCAATTTAATCAATAAAAATTATATTTTAAGCAAATACTTCTAGGTGTGCTCTAAACATGAGCAGTGGCGTCATTTTTTTTTTTCGTAAGAACCACTGTTACTACTCGCAGGTTTCACAGACGTCGAAGTGGCCCAGCAACAGTGGTGGCTCTACGGATTCAAGACGTAATTGTCAAGTGCGGCAACAATTAGTGCGCTAACAAATACAATTTGTGTAAGATTTAGAAGTTTCTGCGAAGGCTGTATATATGAGCTTTCTTCAATCGCTGTGTTAGAAGCTCTGCGTATCCCAATACGCTGCACTCGCAGCAGCTGAGGGCAACACAGCTTGTGACGTTCCATGCTCATCAACCCTACAGTCAGCTAGTGTGGCCGTCGCTATCCCCGAAAAAGCTTCGAGCTAAAAAATTCGAGCCACCCATTACTGAAAAACACTCAGTATTGAACAAGAATTTTTTTCAGTTCAACGCGAAAACACAATAATACCACCACCTTCTCGTGTTTTCCTTGTTTGAATTGGCAATGAATGAAACCGAAACGAACACTTCGCTTGGGAAGGCGAGTACAGATAAACTAGGCAAACAAAATAAAGGAGCCCATGTGTGCACGTCTGCACGCTATTTTGCATTTGTGTGTTCGCAACAGCAACCGTATGCATGGATAAGTTTCTGCAATTCGCGTACACATTGCAAAACACGCCGCAGAAAAATAGAGTCTGGCCATTCAGTCGTGATTGCGAATTAATTTATTATGTAAACAATGTATGATGGTCGACTAAGTCGACATATGCTGTAATCTTCAAGGCAGGCGTGATTGTTTGTGCTTGAGGGATCCGTTGTCATTTTGAAAGGTTCGCTTTATCCGTAGAAGCCACGGCCGTAACCGCCGTAACCACCGTAGCCCTCTACCGTAGCCGCCGTAGCCTCCGTATCCACGACCGTAGCCGCCATATCCACCGTATCCGCGGCCGTAGCCACCATAGCCACGGCCGTAACCTCCGTAGCCGCCGTAGCCGAATTGCGCCGCTGCAAGGCTGCACAGGGCGGCCAGCACCACAAGGGCGACGAGGATGGACTTGCTGTTTACGGCAATCATAGCTGCTTCTGTAGCGTCTGGGAAAAACAGCGAACCCATTAGTTCCCAAGATCAATTTATGTTGTTCCTATTTCATTGCACAATGCACTGTTTATATAAGAAGAAACTTTAAGAAACATTTCATAGCTGTGAAATTCAAGTACCTCTAGGCAAACCGTTTGTTCAAAATTGTGAAATTTTTCTTGGCGAATCGCGCAAAAATGGCTAAGCAAAATTCTTTTCCTGCAAGGAAGGACATCATACCGAACCTCTTAAAGGAACCATAACTAACCGCATAATGTGCGGCTTTAGTTAACTTGGTTTTCTCCTTTCTTGGATAAATTCATATGTGACGCCCTTTATAAAAGCAAATACTCCAGAAATGGTCCGCGCTTTGACAAGTTTCTATGTCCGTAAGAATAATTTTCCGTTGTTCGGCTGTACAAGATAACCTCTAAACAGAGTGGCTGTAATTCTACAAGGAGTCATCTTGCAAGTTTTAAGTGTCTGAAGGAAACATACTATTTACGCGACAACACTTAACAAAAGCTGACCGCACAGTTAGGTCCCTGCGTCTATTCATATACACAGTTAGTTCGTGTTGTTGTGGATAGCATCATAGGTGTATCTCTGCGAGTGCCCTTAGCGCTCGACAGACCATCACACATGTTTTGCGATGCCTACACTTAACCGCCTGCATTCTACCTGCACTGCAGCCTTATACTGCAGGAAACTTGGAGGATGCAGCGAACGGACAATAAGAAGACCGTACCGTTACGCACTTAGTATATGGCATTTCTTTAAAAGGTGTCTTTATGAGTTCCACTTTTGATCTGAATATAGAGGGTTTTTTTTTGCAAAATTTTGCCATTGATGGGATTGGCTATGCGATTTGTCGCTACGATTTAAATACAGTCATGCATGTCCGAGTTTTTATACACCGCGATGCTTAGACCTAAAAACTAATACACATGGCATGCGGCTAAACGTCTGATCTGCGCCACCGCATTTCGTCTCGAAATATGCTATCTGTACTTTTTCTCCACTAAATATTTTTATCCACTCTTGCTCTTTCTTGCATTATGGTTGAATGGCATCAACTCGTGCCTGCAAACAAAGACACGTACGGATGCATTTCTTAAGAGTTCAAGTGACACTTCATTCTGCCTTAGCTAACACAGACAGGCATGGTCGAATAAACACGAATGACTTCAATAAAAGAAACAGCAGCCTATGTAACTATCTTTCGCTTGCTGTCATTTCTTGAAAACATCTTCACTGCATCATCAGTTGAACATTCTGCGATAATCATGAATTAGAATAATCATTGCTTAGTTTAGGATCTGATATGTCGGGGTAATAAACAAATACAATTTCGAATTAAAAAAAATGTGCGTTCAAGACCTCGCTATCAAAAAATGCTGTAAAAATATATAGGTACTTCTTGTGCTCTCACAGAAAAGTAGAGCTAGAAAGGAAGCGGTTTCATAATCGTTATCAATCTGCAGTAGTGGCGCTGGACTAATGCCGGCTGCCATGTAAAGCGGCCCTGGTTCTCTCCATTGCATACGAACCCACTCACCTGTGGCTCTCAGGAGACGGTGCTCAAGCTTTGGTCTGCTGCCTGCGATGGTGTCGAAGGGGCCGTACGCGCTGTTTTATATAAGCCGCGCAGCTGGACACGTGTCGACCGCATTCGGCCGCTCTCAAGGACAACGTTACTACCGGGAAAGCCCGACTGCGTACAATATACACCACAGCATGTCAGCCACCAGTCACAGATCGCCCGGAGAGGCGGGGGCGAGTATCCTGTGCATTTTGTGGAAAAGAGGCGAGGAAAGCGTCCTTTTCTGAAGTATCAGACGGAGAGAGTGAGCAGACGACATCCGATCTCGCAAGATGTGGGATGTGCGCGGGGAGGCCCCCACCCCCCCCCCTTTTTTTTTGTTTGGGCCGCCTCGGCTGCCTTTGTTCTCTCCTGCCGCACGTGGCTGGCTCGATTACGCACGCGCACTGTTTTTTTTTTTTGCCCTTCAAGTAAAAAGAGACACACATGTATGACACGGCATAAAAAAGGGGAAAAAATAGATGACTCCGCTTATAGACGTAACTTGAAACTTAGTATCGAGGCCAGCTGCAATAATAGGATGTACATGGGGTTTTTACTACAAAGCGTACAGGCACTTTCAACACACTGTTGACACATCTGTGCTAATCAGCAGAGGGTAATTATAGGCTCTCTACGAATAAAGACTCGCTGAAGCAATGCGGACGCTCATCCGCGCGTGTCGTTTTTGTTCCGTTTTCTTGAGTGGTCGTGTGAAGACGCGCCTGTGGATTCGGGAGTACCGAATCAATAGGACTGCATGATGGGTTTACAAAACTATATTTTATTTTTACATTTAGGTCACACAGCCTCATCAGAGCCATAATAAAACCCCCACAAATGAACCGGCCCCTCTCGTTATTTGCATCCTAGTAGGCTGGTCAGTCATGTTGGTTTTTCCAAAAGTACTTTTGTGGTGAGTTGGCACTACATTGCATAGGGATACTTAAATGTAGCACGAAAGGCATTCAGCGATAAAAAAATGGGGGGGGGAGAAAAAAACTGCCGTACTTCCTCTTCGCATTTCTTCCCCCCTAATCACTAAATGTTTTGCCACCACAGTCAAGTATACCTAAACAAAACGTTTATGACATGTCCCAGTACATGCCATTAACTTAATGTATGCTTTGCAACTCTTAGAAGGTATATAATGAAATTATAAATGACGACAATGCGAAATCAAACTAGAACCACCATGTCAGTGCTTTGTCTAAACTTCACAGAAATAATAGAGAAATGTGTAAACGTGGTACACGATGTACAATGCGGTCGGAGAAACTTGCCTGAGGTTTATAACACGTTCGTAGCGGGACTAAATGTTTGAAAACACCATATTTAACAAGTCAAGCACAATAATAGCTCCAGTGTGTGTATACAGACCACTGCCGCCTTTGTAAACAAATGTAGGTGCCGGCGAAATACTGAGGTGCTTGTAGTGACGTCGAAACCTGCTGTACTAGTTGTCACGTGATCATAAATAGCTGCAGTGAGCTTTGCATTGGGACGGTGCTTACGCGACGAGACAGCGCCTACCACTGTTTAAAAACATGGAATTGGTTTTTTATACGCCAAAACGGCTGTATGCAGAAATGGGTGGTCATTATCACCAGCAACGAAAAAATCAAGCACCGGTGTAGGAATGTACCTTCGTGTCTCATTGACGTTCTGCTATCAAACGCTATTAATTCATAACTATTAGCACAAACGACATGCCATGTACGAGAGTGCCCCAGCTTTTGGTGAATCTGGCTACTGATTGTGGGAAGAAAAAAAGCAAGTTTTTTATAAAGATAACACGACTTTATGTGAAGATTGAGTGATCCCACCGCCACTATTCGTAACCGCTTGCGCGCGAAAAAAAAAGAACGGAACAGGAAAGTGCACGATGAAACGAGGTTCGAAACTCGGCGCTCCCAATGGCAGCCAAGTATTCTATAACAAAAGGCTATGTCGGCACTTGAAACTCCTTAGCAGAAATACCATACACAGGCTTTGTGTCGTTAAGGTACGTCGTTAACTTGTGTAATATAGCTTAACACAAGACTGAAAGAACCAGGCTTCACACAATGCCAGCTGCGTAACTAGTTTGTCGTTGAATACTCCCCACTCATTACAAAGAGCTCAGCCCTAATTAATGATTGTCATCAGTCACAGCTTCAGTAAAGGGCTAATAGTGTTTTACGGGCGTATCGCACGTACCCCACTTCTCCGAGAATAGCGAATAATGTCGTATCAGATGCTTCCCTACTTCACAAAAGTGATGATGATTTATTACGCGGAGGGTACCTCGCAAGTGTATTTGTGTCGAAGGAATCGCACGAGCACCTTAGTTCGCCGCAGGAGCCGCCACCGCCGGAATCTACAATCGGTATCACACTGATTGTGATTTGATTTGACTTGATTTGATATATTGTTTTCCATTTACACACACGTAGAGCATAGTGGTAAATGAAGGTGAGTGAGGAAAGAAAGCTGAACAAACGCGTCTTGATGAAGAACAGACCGCTTAAGTGCAGTATGGCTACATACGGTAGGTCACAATATACAATTTCTATAATACACTAATACAGTGACTAAATTATGTGGCCATTATAAAATGAAAATAGACAACAAAGGCAACAATAAAAATGCACATTTGCAAAATGAAATACTTTACTCAGACGAAAGCGGGAACAACATAGATATGCTCTTCATAACATATAGTAAAAAAGAAGAAAAAATATATAACACAATGTTAACTCCCAAAAAACCTTCTAGAGAGGGCAGCGCACTATTATTTAAACTCTGACAACGTAAGATGTAAATTTTAACTTGCTCTGTTAGTAGAAAAAAGTTGAAAAAAAAGATCACCGCCCGAGCACTACATACAAATGGTTAACCAGTGAATGCTGAAGCGTTCGGACCTAGTGATTAGCAGTGGGTGAAGCCCGATGCTGCACTGAAGCCTATCACAACAATCGGTTAGATGTCCATGCTTCTTAATGATGTTAGACACACATTTGGCTTGGGTGTACTGCAGTTCTTTTTTGACATGCCACAGTGTACCTCGTATATCACGATCATAGAAGACTGTAGTGAGCGGTTAAATGACTTTAGAAATGCAATAATCGTGGGGGTTGTTCTTTAACCACAGGCGTTCACAGACATCGTAGCCCAAGGGAAGCCAAAGTGCCACTGGGGTAACTCCCACGAAAGCAAGAGTTCGCCCCGGCGAACACACTCCCGCCATCATCGCATCCACGCCACAACGTGCAGTTATTGCAGGTGTTCGACAGCACAAACTAGCTCACTGCGCAGCCAATGACACGCGTGCTTGGGTACGACGCTGCGAACGACGTGATTGATAATGCAGCCAATGCAGACTGCTCATGACGCCACTCCATACGCTTTTCGTTTCTCCTAGCCATATACAGATTTCGCTGGAATAATAAAAACATGTAGGATAGATTTTAACTTCAGTCCGGGCCCCCTTGCGTGGTAGACCAGTATTTTACCACACATCCGTGCTAACACTTGAAACCGCTTTGTAAAAGAGCCCTATGTTGTCGTCATGTCGGGGCAGGAATCCCGTTAGCATGTGTGATTTATCGTGGTAGAAGAGTACAATAGCAAACAAATGCCACGCAATGAAGAAGGCGTACCGAGTGGGCCGTTCAATGCTTCCAATTCATTACAAAATGCTAAGCCTTTAACATTCATCGTCATCAGTCACCGCATCAACAATGTGCCCATTATGCCCAGAACGTGTGTGCCGGGTGGCACACTTCTGCCAAAAAAGGGCGTATAATGCCAGCGGAGGCTTTTCGTCTACGCAAGAAATTATGGTGATATATGGCAAAGTGAGTACCTCGCAAGTGTACATCTATTAGTTGGCTGAGAATCACGTTAAGATACGTTTTAAATTGTGGTAAGAGGCTACAATTACTCCCGAGTGTCACACAATGTGAATTGTGTAATTAGCGGGTCACTTGAAGCTTTCAACTTATTACTAGAAGCCGAGTTCAAAACTCTTCAGCCTCATCAGCCACCACATCAAGCAATCATCCGTAATGCCTTGCAGGTGCGTAGCGGCAGCCTCGCTTCTCCGCAGATCAAGGAATGACCATGTAGATGCACTTCCCTACCTTACAGCCACTGTGATAATTTGTGGAACAGCGGGTGCCATGAGAGTGTACTTGTATTAGTTGTTCTGATGCTCTAGTAAGCCCACTTCTCCAGCTTTCACTGCGATTGTGTGGTACATTACGCACAAGTCAGGCGTTCTTTTTTCGCACAATCACCTTTGTAAATCTTTCCTTGCTATAGCTTTATTGCACTTCAGTTTGTTCGAATAATTAAAGAGCTAAGTAAATGAATCCGTTTTAGCGAAAGTAGGATGTGTGATTTTGATGGGAGAAGATTGTTCAAACAAATGAACTCACTTTGGAAAAATTCCGTACGCCTGAGATTATTGGAAGCGAGAAATAAAAAGTAATACACGACAAAAGCCAATGCGCGTAGTCTTGTTCACAATCTTATCTTAACAAATGCATGACCCTAGGAGATCTTTCTTACGGCCTGTAGAAGAGCTCAAACACCCGTTGAATTGGGGTTCCATAGAGGTACCACATGAAATATTTATTATTATTCTTCTGTGCCACGGCAGCGTACGTTCATGCTCTTAGGGCCGAGAAATAACATCCGGGAGTAAACAATGCAAAATAGCAAGGTAGTTAATATAGATAGATAATCTTTTATTGCATTGACAGTTCATTCGCTCCTACAGAAAAGCCTGCAGGTTTAGTCACAATGTTTGCTACGGGTTGAGCCACAACGAGGCAATGCCACTGATGCTTCCGCTGCGGTGGGCTGAGGGCCTTGAACGGACGTTCCTTCGCTTCTTGGCCATTATATACTCATACTAGACAAACATCGCATGCTCGACTCAAACGACTGCATCAAAGAGGCTTGGTGTGACGCACTGATCATCAAAGACAACGAACCAAGGCGTTCTTTCGTGTGTCTATAAGCTTGCACCTCAAGGCTGTAGTTTAAGCAACAACAATAGCGGGCAGGTGTCATTGAAAAACGTGCACGAAGGTCCCTTTCACAACCTTGCGGAATGCGGCACGTGTCGTTTATAATGCTGTTGCACTCTCGATCACAGCCACACAGCTTACACGCATGGCGGAACGATACTGTTCTGCCATATCGTTATCTATAGTTAATCACGCTGCTTCAAGGCGCCTTTTATACCGGAGTTTTTATGATGTGAGCAGGATGCGAGACACTGCTGCTGGTGAATAGCAAAGTTAGAGAAAACATGCGGACTCAAGACGAAATAAAAATGCGTGTTTTGAAAAACATTTTCCCGAAATTTGATATGACGAGGCTTTGTGTTGTTGCGTTGGATGTGATTTGAATTTCAATGTGAAAACACTGTTCAACATGAAACAGCGGAGTGAGTACACAGAGAGGCACACAGTGTGCTCGCCGACGTCCCCATTCCTCTCTCTTTACATCTTTATCTGCACACAGGAGAATATGTCTCAGTGTTAACCTCCAACAAGCTCCACCAACTCTATTATAGTTACTGTCATTCAGCGAAACAGGAATAAAGTGTCGGACATTAATTATAGCTTTCACGCGTGTTAGTTTGACTGGCCTACTAAAACACAATATTTATATTGTGTGCGAATGAATGAACATTGACCTTATACGGTGGTGACAATTGATACCTGTCTAAGAGTACAAAAAGACACCTTGGGTGGTTCACCTTGAATAAATCTCTATGTAAAAAAAAACAAAGCAAGTTATATTCCAGTACAACTTGTTTTTGGCGTTGTGTGTTCGAGCTGCTTGAAACTACACGAAAAAAAAAGATAATCATGAGCAAGGTATACAGGAACAAGCGCAAACCGACACTGCTTTCTCTTTTAGCGAAACTATTTCCCATAAATAGAAAATTTACCTACCAAGATTGCGTGTGCATACGCCAAGAAAGATACGAAAGTTACACATGGAGAGCCGAATACTCTCTCTGTCCAATACACAAGTCGAAGGATTGCAAACACTCGCTGATGCTTCCTGCAGAAGGTGTCTGCGTGTGTCAAAAAAATTAGCGACAGTGTCACGTTTCACCCTGTACCCTCGCTTGCGAACATGTGAATTTTGTGCAGAATATCTGAAACTGAAAGAAAAATACAGCAGCTGTCTGGGTACGGAATTACGCTACTTAACAAGCGGCCACAGCTTCCATTCCGCCTTCTGAAGCCGCTTGCGGTGGGGCTGCAATGCAAAAGAGCTTGAATTGTGCTTGGACTTTCAAAAAATGGACAAGCTGCAAAACAATTTATTGTAGAGCCACACGCTACAACGCTACCACACGTTTTTTTCTATAGTTTGGTATCGTGCTGATGGGGTGAGACGTTTGTACTCGGAATAGAGGACATGCCCCACGGAAATACACTGAAGCTTTGAGATCACTACCCCTTGCATGTCCACCGGCCTTAATGTTTTTGTTGTCATGACAAATTGCTGCATGGTATGCTTCTAAGAAATAAATTGTTTCAGAAAAAAAAGACTAAATTTTTTACGAAGGTTTCATAGTACGGACGTAAAAAATGAGTTCAGTTTTTATCGAAACGTTGCGATATGCCTATGTATTTCCTTTTAGACGCCAAACAAAAGCAAGCATCCGGGAGGTTTTGAAAAAGGTTGGTGGATATGATTGCTGTACGAAGAACTGTTATTTATGAGACGTCCTGGTCCGTTTCCAAGAAAGTGTGAGTCACTGTATGCGAAACGTCTAAGTGTATTCCGGGTAAAGCTGCATTCATTATGGGAAATGCAATATTCAAGCAATCATGATGTCAGTTCTTCACTAATTGCTATCTTGTACTTCCCATGCCCCGGAACTTTGTTGAGAGCCACGTTATTCTATTGAGCTTTAGCTGTGAAGAAAACTAACATGCATTTCTTAAACGATACGGTCTATTATTCAGCCAAACAAATATGTTCAGTACTGAAGCGGGAAGGAGAGCTGCTTGGCGTGAATTCATAGTTGAAATTTTGGCATATGCTATACGAGCAAAAGACATGAAAATACAGACGCTGTTCTTTGTGGTGTGGTACGTGCATACAAGGTCAAACTTGGCAACTTTTTATATCGTTGTCCTCGTGTAAAACACACAGATATTTTCGCAGAATACCTACAGGTTGGAAGTTCAATAATTATCTGCATTACTGTGAAGGGTAAGGAAGAGCAAATTGTGCAAATAAATACTAAGTGATACCACCCAAATTTCTTCAAAAAATTTATTTATCTGGTATAAGATAGCCTGTTTTATGCATGACGTTCACTAAATTTTGGAGGTTTGCGGGTCAAGATATGTATGATACGCATATGACCCACAGCATAGCGGAAGAGTACACAATCATTTAGGCCGCCTGCTATGTTTTTCACGTGTGCAAGGACGTATAGGTACATGGTCCATTTACACCTGTCTTCTTTACACTGAAATAATGTTCCCGGGGCCCTTTAAAACACATACTTCTTGTGCGAACTATTAGAGTGCGAGAGCACTTCTCGTGCTACGACTAACCTGTCTTGAACAACATGTGACGCCAAATAAAAACAACCTTTTCTTTTTAGTTATTTAAAGCATGACTGCTACAAGTTCCTAATATTCATAGACCATTAGGATGAGAGTTACTTAAGCCGAAATTCCCTTTATTAGAATCGGCTATTACTGCTTCAGGAAAATATTTTCTGATTTACTGGAGCTTATCGTGCATGTAGGGTAGAATAAAGGGCTGATCAAGTATTGGAGAGAAGTTGCTCCCAGATTGAGTGTTTGGGCCATTGTCTTTTTCAATACAGCCATAGGACAACTGCTCCCTTGAGGAAGAGAAGGCCCTGTTGCCTAAACATTAGCTCTTGTCACACAGAGCACGTATTCCAAAATTTTTCACCACTTGAAAACAATCATATTATTTTTACGTTAGCAGTAAAATTCTTCATTACAATTAGAAATTGGTTTAGTTGGCAAATAAATATTTCGCAAAGGGGTCAAAGAATCGTCTCAATATCGAGTAAAACGCCAAAACAAGTGCACTGTATATTTTATCTCGTATTTTGTACTATTTGTGTCACACCCTCCAGAATGAGTTAAATGCTTCTGTGCTTCCTGACCCCAAATATGCCACTTTTGCGTGTTCTTTCATTTACGGAAACAGTGAAGATATAAAAAATCATAGCATATTCAAGGAGGAAATGATGATGAACGGGGCGAAGCTTCGAAGGGTTTTATCGGCAAAGCATGAATTATCCACTGGCCGTGTTCATTCATCCGTCCATTCGTCGTCTGTCTGTCTGTCTACCAACTCATCGTCGGAACAAACACGTTCCAATGATCAAAGTTCACATAAATGGGTGCATCATTCCTAGAGTATCACGCATTCGTGTGCTAGGTTTATTTATCCAAAACAACCGATTTAATACGCACACACTCGAAGCTTTACGCAATACCATTGAAAACACCCTAAGAATGATAGGAAGAATCTCAGCGGAAAATGGAGGGCTCCGAGAGTCAGAGCTACTTCGTGTAATACAAGCTTTTGTGATTAGTAAAATCACATATACCCTCCCTTATCTTCACTTTATTTTAGCCGAGGAGGAATCGGTCAACACCCTCCTCCGCGGAGTTTACAAATACGCACTAGGCATTGCTTGCAATACCTCTAAGACACGATTCCACCAGACAGGAGTCATGAATACCCTATGTGAAATCCCTGAAGCCCATTTAACAGGTCAATATGCAAGGCTCGCGACCACTAGCGCAGGTCGCCACATTTTATCATCTACTCGAATTAACTTCACCTCACTCACCAATGCATTCCCCAAAACATACACAAACAATTACTCATACCGCCCCTTCCTAAAAACATGCATCCAAAATATCACACTAACCGTCGAATCGAAAAGAGCAAAAGCTTTTCAGAAAAAAATGCATGAAGCCAATGACGTGCTCTATGTCGATGCGGCAGAATACCCATCCTCCTCATCCTATGCCCTCTCTGCTGTGGACTATGATAACGGCAAGGCGCTCACAACGGCATCCATTACTGTAAACTTTTCGGAGGAGGCAGAGGAGGCTGCCATCGCTTTAGCTCTATCCTTCCCCAATATCACTAGGATTGTAAGTGACTCCAAAACTGCCATACGCAACTTCAGCGCAGGTGGCATTTCATCAACTGCCCTTTAAATTCTTAAAAAACATCCTCCCACGCAAGACGTTGCTCTCATATGGACGCCCGCGCATGCGGTGTTGAGTGTCAATGAGGCGGCTCATACCTGTGCTCGAGGAATGACCTACCGAGCGCAGGCCTCTGATGGCGTCTTCGACTACGCGGCCTTTTTCAGCGCGAGAGATCGTCTTTCGACCTTCCACGATATAACAAATCACTACGGCCTACAGCGCACTATATACCCCCCCCCCCCTTACATCATGGAGCTTCGCGCTACCATGAAATACTATGGCGCCAGTTACACGCGTGCGTTTCCTACCCCATCTTTTCGCAATCTTGTACACCCTGCGATATACCCCTCCCCTTTGTCCATTTTCTGCCAACAAAAAGCTAACCTAGACCATATCATGTGGGAGTGTACTCAAAACCCACCACCTAATTCTGTACACTTTAATAGTAACGAGCGGTGGGAGGCTGCTATGTGTAGCTCGGCGCCCCAAGGTCCAGGACCAGATCCTAGATTGGGCCAAGAGGGTACCGGAGACCTACGTTGGGTAGGCTCCTCTGACACTCCCCCACCACACCTTTCCCTCTTGGTATGAATAAAGTTTTTCTCTGCCCCTTCCTTGCAAAACGCGAGCACTGTATAGTCTGATGCCAAACGCGACCGGTTGGACCAGCGTCCGTCGGCGCGGCCCGACGGCAGCCGACATTTCGCGCTGATGCTTTACCCAAACAACACTGCGTTTCCCTGTCTTCGTGACGGAGGGAGGCCGGACGCGCTGAAACACGAATGCGTCAAAGCGTCGCAACGCGGCACGGGCCTGCGAGTATATGGCCGGACCGGCGCCTGGCGTGGCAACGTCGGTGTGACGCGACGAAATGAATGCCGGCGAGCACGCGCACCACGTCACGTCGAAATGTATTGGCACCTTGACTGTGACATGTAGTCATGTTTTCACATGACATGCATCTCATTACTATCATGTTTACATCACTCACATACCTTTGTCCTCCATTGGCGTCACGTAATACCCATTTCCGCATATATGAAGCTAGCAAAACGGCCGCGAGTGCATCATGAGCCTGGCATGCGGTCATGTTGTTTTACATGACATGCATGTCATGATTTTCATGTTAAGGTCTCTCGCTTGTGTTCACCATGCAATCATGCCATACCATACCCGTTTTGCAACATGCCTTGTGAACGAAATCACCGCAAGAAGTGCAGGACCAGGAAATGTAAATCATGACATTCATGACCTACAATCTTGAAACAAGCAGGAGATATAAATATCGTAGGTGGATAGATAGATAGATGATTAGATAATAAATATTTAGATAGATAGATAGATAGATAGATAGATAGATAGATAGATAGATAGATAGATAGATAGATTGATAGATAGATAGATAGATAGATAGATAGATAGATAGATAGATAGATAGATAGATAGATAGATAGATAGATAGATAGATAGATAGATAGATAGATAGATAGATAGATAGATAGATAGATAGATAGATAGATAGATAGATACGCTCAAAGTCGCTGAAGTTCGCTAGAAAATGCTTCGCATTTAAAATACCATGACGTGAACAACACAAACAGCGTTCTCGGCTCGGCATTTGCGTTTCACGGCGGCGCCTCGAGCACACATTTTCGGATGTTCTTGAGGGGCGTTGAAAGTCCTAGCCAGCAAACAGTCCAGAGTGAGGTGCGAGCGGACGGGAAAGTGGGGCGCAGGGAGGAAAAAAAGTGGCAGCATATCCGCGGAGTGAACGATAGAGAGTGGGGCGAAGCATCCGTCCGTCAATTCATTCTTGCTTCCGTCCGTCCTCCGCCCATGTGTCCGTCTGTGTTACCGCACGAGAGTCCCTCCGCCCGTTCATGCGTGCGTCTGTTCGTGCTTCCGTCCCTGCGTTCGTCCATGCATCCGCCCCTACGTCCGTCCATGCGTCTATATATCGGTGCAGCCATCCATGAGTCCGTCCATGCATCTGTCTGTGCGTCCGTTCGTTCATCTATTCAACACTCCAAGTACCACCACCTCGCATCTTTTCATCATATATTCTGCATATTCACCGCCAATCCAGCGGACATTCCAAGGACTAAACGAAAGGTGGCACACGCACACTTTCTCCCGGCTTGCACTTCGTGTCTACTTCCCACCTTTAACCACCTCGAGTTTATGGTATATACTAGTTCACTGTATTTATGGCACTGCGGCCCAACGCTCGCTAAATCTTTCTAAAACCAAGGAGGTTACGCCCAGCGAGTATAACGCAGGAACCTTTTCCTGTCAGATAGATTGCTTTCTTTATGAAGCACTATGGGGATCAACTGCTACCATAGTGCTTCATAAAGAAAGCAACAGAATACCAATCAAGAAGGGTGTAAGGCAGGGGAACACAATCTCCCCAAAGCTATTTACCGCGTGCTTGCAGGAGGTTTTCAGAAGCCTAGAATGGCAACAGTTAGGGATTAGAGTTAAAGGAGAATACCTTAGTAACCTGCGCTTCGCTGATGGCATTGCATTGCTGAGTAACTCAGGGGACGAATTGCAACTCATGATTACGGAGTTAGACAAGGAGAGCAGAAAGGTGGGTCTTAAAATTAATCTGCAGAAAACAAAAGTAATGTACAACAACCTCGGAAAGGAGCAGCGCTTCGAGATAGGTAATAGTGCACTTGAAGTTGTAAAAGACTATGACTACTTAGGGCAGGTAATAACCACAGAGCCTAACCATGAGATTGAAGTAACTAGAAGAATAAGAATGGGGTGGAGCACATTCGGCAAGCACTCTCAAATTATGACAGGTAGATTGCCACTATCCCTCAAGAGGAAGGTATATAACAGCTGTATCTTGCCGGTACTTAGCTGCGGAGCAGAAACCTGGAGACTTACAAAGAGGGTTCAGCTTAAATTGAGGACGACGCAGCGAGCAATGGAAAAAAAAATGGTAGGTGTAACCTTAAGAGACAAGAAGAGAGCAGAGTGGATTAGGGGACAAACGGGGGTTAAGGATAGCTGAAATTAAGAAGAAATGGACATGGGCCGGACATGTAGCGCGTAGACAGGATAACCGCTGGTCATTAGGGTAACTAACTAGATTCCCAGAGAAGGGAAGCGGGTTAGGGGGAGACAGAAGGTTAGGTGGGCAGATGAGATTAAGAAGTTTGCGGGTATAAATTGGCAGCAGCAGGCACAGGACCGGGTTAACTGGTGGAACATGGGAGTGGCCTTTGTCCTGCAGTGGACGTAGTCAGGCTGATGATGATGATGATGAAGTGTTGAATAAATGAACGAACGTACACATAGACAGATGCATGGACGGACGCATGAACGAACGCAGGGGCGACTGCATGGACGAACGCAGGGACGAACGCACGAACAGACGCACGCACGGACGGGCTGATGGACGCATGGACGGTCACACTAACCGACGCATGGACGAACGGAAGCAAGAACGAATGGACGGATGAATTCTTCGCCCCACTCTCCATCATTCACTCCGTGGATATGCTGCCATTTTTATTATCTGCATTATTGTGTTAATAAATGATGGTGGTTGCCCCGCCGCGGTGGTCTAGTGGCTATGGTACTCGGCTGCTGACCCGCAGGGCGCGGGTTCGAATCCCGGCTGCGGCGGCTGCATTTCCGATGGAGGCGGAAATGTTGTAGGCCCGTGTGCTCAGATTTGGGTGCACGTTAAAGAACCCCAGGTGGTCGAAATTTCCGGAACCCTCCACTACGGCGTCTCTCATAATCATATAGTGGTTTTGGGACGTTAAACTCCACGTATCAATCAATCAAATGATCGTGGTGGGGGAAAGGAGAAAGAGAACAGAGCATAGAAATTCACGCGTGCACATTGGCAGCCAGTCTGTAACACAGACTTCGATGGGACAACTCCTAAAGGGGAAGCTTTAGGGTAGCCTAATTTTTTTTTTCACGGCGCACTGCTGGTCCATAGAGCGCTGTGTAGCAGACAAGCCAATCATAACATGCGTCAACCGAGCTGTTGCGTTGACAGCCGTAAGTACTTTCAACACGAGAAAGAGTCATAAATATATTCATTTATTGATGCTGGACAATAGTGTTGGCGATGAATTCACTGCAAAAACAGCAGTATCCTACAAAAAGCTTTAAGATTGAGTCTTTGACTATGGGACCTCCTTTTGTATACTAAACACATGTAACCCTCTTGTATTCGTATCTATCAAAAATCTGAAAGCTGAAATCTGAAATCCAATAGCTTGTACTGCGAAGCGAAAAAGCTCGTAACAAGAATAGACAGCACAAAGTGTTTCGTGGGACGAAACAGTGCAAAAAACGAAAACAAAAAAAAGATGAGAGAACGATCATTCTGAAAGTCTGCCATTTGGCCAGTCAGTGTTTTGCATTTTGTTATCAACTTTGTCCTGTTTATATACCCGAAGTGAATCCCGTTTAGAATGATGGCCTCACACGTGTTTCTACAAATGCTCTTACCTTGACATCTGGGCGCATCAACAGTTTTCTATACATTTAATTCATAGTTGTAACTGAAGGGAACTACGGAAATGCGCTAATCGTTTTATTTTCCCCGTAGATTTTTTATCACCTGGTACACAACAAGTTGTATGAACTGAAGTTGCAAGTTCTGTGGACTTACGCAGCCGTGCATTTCTGAATATACTACATCCCACAGGCGTTTCATGTCCATGCCACAGCTTCCACAATCTGTCTATAGACTACCTATCTCTCAGTAAGGCGCTTAGGCTGCCGGGGCATAATCTCTCACCAAGACGCCTGAACTGCCAAAGCGCGTAGGGAAACAATTTGAGTGAAAGCTCAATGTAAGGCCACATCTAAAACGACAATATTATGAACAGCAGTGCCCCACTTACCTATAAATTAGGATAAATGCACGTGAACACAAGTGCTACGATACGAGATTCTCAAAATGATGCCCATGAGGTGAGGCGAACCAGCTACAATTAGTCACTAGTAATCGAACTAGCTTTAATAAATAATGAACATTCCGTGCATCAAGAGACGTAATAAAATGATGCTTGTTCGTTTCTGTTTGATACATAGAAAAATGATTTGCCGGACGTTACCATAGATTATAGAACGAGGGATTAAAAAATTCGATTTTCGCCTGCTTGGATGGATGGATGGATGGATGGATGGATGGATGGATGGATGGATGGATGGATGGATGGATGGATGGATGGATGGATGGATGGATGGATGGATGGATGGATGGATGGATGGATGGATGGATGGATGGATGGATGGATGGATGGATGGATGGCTGTACCCTTTAGATGGGGCGGTGGCTAGCGCTACCAAGCCGTAATACTTAATGAACCAAAAACAAGATTAGTTTTCCTTTAAATAGTGAAGTTGAGTATTCGTACTTTGCAGTGAAGGGTTTAATTTTCACTCATTCCTTGACTTTAGTCACAAATCAGATGACCTCCTTCTAGCTAATTCTACCCGCTTAAAGTCTATTTTGCCCTTTCTGTCACTAAACCCCAATGCTTTGAAAAACTCTGCGCCATCATCCTGAACTATAGGGTAAGGCCCTTTACAAAACATTTTCAAGCGTTCGGCAGTTTCTTCTTCCTCTCCACACGCACTACATGCCGCGTCTAGCCCTTCGTGTTTGGCCCGATATGCTATGGTTCGCAATACTCCCGTCCTGGCCTAAAACAGTAGAGATCTACCCCGAGTATTATCATAGATCCTTTCCTTGGAAATTTTCTGCTTAAAAGTTCGATAGATCTCTAGTGCGGACTTTCTAATCATGCCAATTCTCCACATATCGGTCTCAGCTTCCTTCACCTTCTTTTTAACCGATAATTCTTTTTGTTTTCACCCCCTGCTGTCTTTTAAATATTTACCAGTCAATTTTCTGGTTCCCTTCCTCCATTTTGTATCGACATTCTTCATGTACAAGTAGCTGAATACCTTCCTAGCCCAACGCTCCTCCCCCATTTCTCTCAATCGCTTCTCTAATTTTATCTTGTTGCTAGCTTCCCTACCCTCAAATGATGTACATCCCGTATCACCTTGTACTCCCTGATGTGGTGTATTCCCGTGAGCTCCTAAGGCAAGCCCGCCTATTCTGCTTTGCTGAATTTCCAATCTTGCTTGAACTTCTGATCTAATACACGAGACCGTATTGCCGAACGTCAGCCCAGGAACCATGACCCCTTTCCATATTGCCTCTCACAACATTATACCTATTGTAGTTCCACAGTGCCCTGTTTTTCATTACTGCTGCATTCCTGTTACCTTCAGTCGTCACGTATATTTCGTGTTATTTTAGGTACTCGGCCCCGTAGCTTATCCATACGCCCAGATATTTGTATTTATCAGTTATCTCTAGCGTGACCTCCTGTATTCTAAGCTCACTACCTTTATTGTCATTAAAAATTATGACTGCTGATTTTTTCTCACTAAATCTTAAATCTACCGTATCTCCCTCATTACCACAGGTGTCCCCCAATCTCTGCAAATCTTCCTTGTTGTCGGCCATAAGAACTATGTCATATGCGTACATCAATGCTGGTAGTGCCTGTTCAACGAGTTTTCCTTGTTTGACGAAAAAGAGGTTGAAGCCCAGTCCACTTCCATTTAATTTGGCATTTAATCATTGTAGGTACATCCTGAATAATAAGGATGACAGGGGACACCCCTGCCTAAGCCCCCGTTTTACCTCTGCAGACTTGTATACCTATTTTTGCCACATTATAACTACATTGATACTTTTTTAGATATCCTTTAAAAGATTAGTGACTACATCTTCCACGCCAAGTGTGTCCGGCATTCCCCACAATACCCCTTGAACCACGCTATCGTACGCTCCCTTGATATCCAAAAATGCTAGCCACAGAGGCCTGTGTTCCTTTTCTGCTATTTCGATGCACTGCGTCAGTGAGAACAGATTGTCTTCGAACCACCTGTGTTTCCGAAACCCATTCTGCAGTTTCCCCCAGCACCCCGCCATTTTCTATCCATGCCTGTAGTTTTTTCTTTACAATCTGCATCGCCAGCCTGTAGACCACTGATGTCACTGTTTTAGGACGGTAGTTGTTTATGTCAGCTTTGTCCCCCTTTCCTTTACAGATCATGCTCATCCTGCTAAGTTTCCATCCATCGGGAACTTCATCATCGATTATTATTATGCTCACTGCCTTTCTCAAAGCCTGCTTAGACTTCGGACCTAATGTCTTTATCAGCAGAATTGGAATACCATGTGGGCCTGTTGGTGTACTACTAGGAACCCTTTTCTCAGTCTTTTTCTACTCTCGTTGTGAAAATGAAGCCATTGTGCCACTTGATTCATCCTTGTCTATTGTGGTGCATAAAGCACTTCTTTGTTGACAATTTTCTGTCACCCTTGTTCTTATATATTCAATAGCTTCATCCCCTTCTAGCCTAGCACCTTGAGCTGTAGTTAGGAACCTCTGCTGTAGGCTCGTCTCATTTCTTAGGGAGTTTAGATGGTTCAAAAATTTCGCAGCTGCCTTTCTATCTTTGTTATATACTTCCGCCAGCCACTGAGCTGTCTTTCTTCTAATCTTCTAATTGATAAGAAGGGATGCATTCCTTCTACAGCTTCAAAAGAATTCCTTGCTTACACTCGACAGGTCGTGCCATCTACCGGGCCCAGTTGAACCAATACACCTCTGACATCTTGCAGCCAACAGAAGCCGCTGTTTCTGCTATTGCTCCAGCTATTTTTGTTTTGTTGCTACTAATGTCGCCGGCTGTGCAGTAAAGCTAGGCCACGTTGAGCATGGCAAGAGTGACGTGAGACGATCTGGCGGGTAAATTGAAGTGCGATAACCCGATGCGGACCTCTAGAACAGAATGTTTTTTTTTCAAAATAAGCACTTCTTTGGCAAAAAAGTAACACACAAGGTTTCTGAACTGCTATTTCAACAATCGACGTCGACTTATTAGTTGGTTTTAGAGTTCCTCTAAAATACGAGAAAGCACCTATTCACGCTGCTACAACCTACAAGACGTCGTATGGGTACCACTGTGCCTTCTTTGGATTAGAGAAAAAATCAGCGCGAGAGGAAAATGATAATTAGTACTGCCTGTGAAGATAACAACACGACGCGGCAATCGTACTGGTGCGGTGTTTTCAGATCGCACAGATTTCCATCTGCAACGAAAAACGCCGAGCTCCGCCGTCAGAGGATAATGGCAATCGGGAGGAAAAAACTACGAGCCCAGTAAACGTGTACAAGTAAGTATGCTTATTGCTTTTATTCAAGCGCGACGTCAGCTGTTCTGCTCTACAGCAGTGGTTTGCGTGCAGTATGCTTGTAGTATGCAGCACCAAGTCATTACCTCACTATTTCGCAGGCCGCATGCCGAATGATAGGATATATTACGACTCACGCGCGGATGCACGCACCACGCACACTTAAGACAATTCTAACAGCGTACTATCGCGATGCTAAGAGGCGCGAATGGCATGGAAAGCATGGCTTTCGACTCATTCGAACTGCGACGTGCCTTGACTGTCGCGAGGCAAATCTGTGCTTTCAGTCGGCGTGATCGTATCACTAAACAATCTTGGTTTGGCTGGCACTTTCGCACCGCGTGTGTGTTCCGAGTGTCCGGCATAACTGGCATTTTATCCACAGGCGCACGTACGGTGCATAAGTGCAAGCCGGAGCGGGATTCTTGCGTTACGTTTATGCCGGCTTATACAGCCCAAATTCCGCCTTGTCACCCCTAAGGCATACCGCGATTCGACACATTCGAAAGCCACGCTGCTCGCGTTTCTTTTTGTCACGATAGCACATACCTCATTAGGCTGCTTGCTCAGTCTGCAGCGCACGTGCTGTTGTTATTCTGAACTATCGAGGAAGGTCTTCTCGACGTTTCACATGAAATCCGCACAAAACTTAAGAAGAGCAACAGCGCTAAACATGCTTACAGCCAGATTCGCGTTGTGAAATTTTGTGTTTGATTTGCGGAGCGTCTACTCGCGTGGCAAAGTAAGGTGTTGCTTCTCCACGCTTGCAACAGATGGCGGCACATGCTTTTCAATATGGCAGCACGCACAGAACTCACTGTGCTCTAGAGTATACGCAGCCAGGGATGTACCTGCAGCTGCCATTGTTCGACAATGTCTACTCCAAAAATTGCTGCAGGCGCGTTCAATCTTCTACGCTCCGTTTACACTCACTTACAACTTCCCTTTATATCACCGTAAAAGATACACAACTGAAATGCAAGCCTGCCATCGCGCCAGACTTTAGTACATAAGTTTAGAGATAATTTTTCATTTACCTAGCTGAAGTAAACGCTGCTTCATCTATTATGAGACACAAACAGTTGGGAGAAATCGTAGGTTAAATGTGGTTACTGATCACTTTGCAAGAGCATTTTCGTTTTCTTCCGATTGCTTAGACAGCACCACTTTTTCAGCACGGCAAATTTTTAAAATAAACATGGCGTCCAAGACATGCGACACTGTGCATTCGCAAACGAGATTAATGGGTTCTTATTATGAAATATACTCGTAACATAACACTAAACTGTACATTAAACATTCCAAATGTTTCTTCCATCCACAATTCTGTGTATATAATTTTGTAAGTATGGTAATGTTGCAAGCTACCAAACCCGAAATCAGTCTCAAGCTTCTGTATATCACGCATAACAAATGCGCGGAAACCCCGCTTCCTTAGCCTTCGCTACAACGCCTAGATAACTTGTCACCGAGCATAGCTTTTGATCAGAAGCACGTTGACAACGAATTTAATACATATCAAGGGACGGCAACGTATTTACTAGCAAAGCACTGTGTGGATATGCCAAGTATACTTCGCATGCGTAAACGAATGAAATGGAGTTCGGAAATAGTGATTGCATACCGGTGAATAAAGATATAGAGTGCAATATTGTTTATTCTAATAAATAAGTTCGATACATTATTATCTCTTATACCGAGATAACCATTAAAAAGTGCAGATGGCTGTAGAGACTTATAGTGAGGTAATAGTCGCATTTGATTCGCCGTACCTATATTTGAGTTATTTCAAAACGGGCCCTAATAATAACGGCGGTTATATGGCCACAATGCCGCAATGGTTCAAGAATGAAAGCTTGCGAAAGAGAGTCACCCTTGTTTTCTCCAGTGAGCCTTCTTTCGGCTTCTGAGCATTTATTTGTCAATAGGCGGTACTCACTCGGAAGATTATTGTGTGTTGCACCGTCAATTAAGGCAAGATTGGTCGCTTCGGCAGAAGAGTGACAAATTATTTTAATTTGCTCGGTCCCCAATTCACAGCTCATTTAACAGCAGCCACTAACTTGAGAAAACATAAACAGCGAATGGGGAGGACGTCACAAAACGCAGAAAGTAATGGGATTCAGCTATATATACTTGTGGTAGCAGTAGCATACGCGAATAATAGACAAAAAGTATTTTTCAGAACAAGTCATTTTGGGAAAACGATTACAAGATTTATTCTCACGGGAAGAGATGGGATAAGTCCCTAATACTTTTGAATAAGGTCTTGACATCACTTGAGCCGAACAAGTGAAAGTTCGCTGCGGTCATTATTCGCCTAAAAACGCAGTAAAAAGCTAGCGAAATAGAAAATATAAAAAATACTCACAATGCGATTACTTTAGGCAGACTGGAAAGTATGCGTAGTTTGGGAAAAAGTAGGTAAGTTTTACAGCACGTATAGTGCAAAAACACTTGAAACTTGAAACAATATAGGGCTAAGTTAAGATTGACTATATAATTGTGATCGAAGAAAAAGGTGTTCTGTATTAGAAAAGAAATTATGAATCAATTTACAATTTTTTTCATTTTCAACAAGGATATTGTTAGAACTGCATAAAACCTTATCACATTCAATAATGTGCGTATCACAGTTTGGCATTGGTGTCTGTATTACTATATAACTTCAAGTTTGAAGTGCGTGAAGGTCTTGAGTCGCTTTCAAGCTGTTTACGACAACACTTCATTTGAATGATCCCCCCAAAATTGTAATCAATAGCTTTTATTGAAAATTTCAATTAGTATAAGTAGTGAATAAATAATTATGAATAGTAATTGATTGCTTCAACTGTCACCTATTTTTTATGTATCTCCCTTATTTGTGGTTTGCAAAAGGTTGAAAGCTGCTGCATTTTTTCTAAAAAAAGTCATGCAGTTATGTCCCGCCCTCTTTCTCTCATTCCCTTTTTCTTATTTTTCTGTCTCCCATTTCCCCATCCCCAGTGCAGGGTAGCGAACCAGACACTTTATTTCTGGTAAACCTCCCTGCCTATCGTTGTAACATTCTCTCTCTCTCTCTTTATGCAGATTTATTTTTCGGTACGTGTTTCCAAGCACACACATGTTATCAATAGACACTGGCAGAGCTGCACAAACTTCTTTTGCTGAGTGTTCTGAGGGTTGGACAAATAGCGCCGTACAATAATGTTTAGTGTGCGACTATGCCGCAGAAAAGTATAGTCAGAAAAAACAAACAAACATGATTGATCCCTCCGACATAGGAATCACTATAGCATGAATGTTAAACGTGCCATCACAGAAGTCTTATATTGTAGTAATATACAAAAGTTTATACGATGTCTTTTGGTGTCTGGCAGCTTCAGAAGACGTGCGATGAGCCGATAGCACCGTGGTGCGGGAATGAACGTTTTCATTTCTTCTAATCAGGTTCTTCACTTCGAGGTTTGTCATTATATCGCTCTTACGTCACTAGCCTTGAGATTGTCATTCTCCGGAATGATGCATCAGAAAATGAGGGCTACGAAACGGAACTCTTGTGTCCTGGCAGCCAGAACAAAGGATCTACGAAGCGCATCTACGTGTGATTGTTCCATCTCTCACGCAATTTCCTGTCATTCACCTTTCTGCCTCGCTAACGTAGACATGCCTTCATTGTTGAAGGCTAATAACGACACATATTTTCGGTAGATTTCTAATGATCTCACTGGCAATACATCATTCGTAGCTTCTTCAACCTATTATAACCAGGCTCTGCCATTATTCTAATACGATGGGTTGCAAAACAATAGGGGCTCGCCCAATTCTTTGTATAAGTGGGCAGGAATTGAACGGTATGCCTTTTTTTAACATTCTCTGTAGAAAGAAATAATAAAGTTATAGAACCTATACGAGGCGTTAATATTAAAAGACGATTATTTTTGACAAGATACTAACACGTTCGAAATAAATTTGGGCCACTCAAGTGTGCATCATTTTATTGAAGTTTAGCATAAAACATGAGTATCCCAAATTGTTTGTCTCGAGACGCGACAGCTTGCTCAGTTATAAATATTACTACATGCATGCATATTGATATTCTAGGGGGCGACGCGCGTGTGTACCTGACGAGGAAGACGAAGGGTTGTCTCCGCTAGATCACGGAAGAGGGTGTTGCCAATTCAACGAATGTGAGAGCTTTGGGTGGTATCCGGAAGAAGGCAGTGGTGCACAGGCTGTTCGGGAGTTCAGGGTGAGAATCCGGAAGAAGAGGAAGTTCTAGGCAGAGAGCACCGATGGCAGAATCGATCAGGGCAGAATGCGTTGATAAGAAGTCTATGCCGAAGATGAGGTCGTGAGGGCAACTTTCAAGCACCGTAAATAAAACGGGGACATGGCGGCCGGCAATGCTAACACGAGGTGTACACATTCCAGTGATGGCCACAGTTCCACCATCAGCTACACGGGGGGCATTAGTCGCTGCAGGCGTGAGGACTTTTTTGAGCAGGCGACACAGATGAGCACTCATTATGGACACTTGAGCTCCGGTATCGACTAACGCCGTCAAAGATAGACCGTTCACATACACTTCAATCAAGTTCGTATTAGTGGGGAGCGTCAACGGAGGATTTGGATCAGTCGCAATCGATGCAGCACTATACCTTCCGGTGCTGCATGGTCTAGTTTTCCGTCCGAGGGGATCCATAGTTGACCGGCAACGGATAGCGGCGTGGTTGGGGCGATGGGGAACGGTGGCGTTGAGGTGACGGCGTACGGGCGGTGGAGCGTCTGTTAGGGACGTCGGAAGAAGGGTACACACGACTCGGCGGATACCGACGGAAGTCCTCGTATAGGCGAGAAGAGGAAAGTGGGCTCCAGTTTAAGGGCGTCCAAGTGCTGCGGCCGTAGCGGGAGAAATGGCCAACTCGGTGGCAGCGGAAGCAGATCGGTTTGTCGTCTGCAGTTCTCTGTTCCGTGGGATTGCGGGATTGCTGAAAAAATTGTGAGTCATGGCGTGGTGCATTTATTTTCATTTGTCTGGAGGTGGGTCGGGAGACAGTGCAGGCCACAGGAAAACGGAGCTTTGCAATTTACTGCTTCACGACGACTTGAATAACGGAGAGCACCGGAGGCGTTTGTGCGGCGCCATGGTCGAGTGGAAGTGAAGGAATATGTGCCGGACTTGACGCCTCAAGGTCCCATGCTCGACGGTGATTACATCGTGACACCGGTTCCTGATATTCTCCTGGCGCGTGACATTACTGTCCCACACTCTGTCGTAAGCATGGCCTCTAACCGAACATATTTACCTGTTATCAATTTCGGTTTCATGAAACAAGTGCTACCCCAAGGAATTTCGGTCGCCACACTAAGGCCCTTAATTGACGACCACGTCACCTGTTTTACGGCAGACGTATGTCCCGAACACCGACGTCCCTCGCAGGATGCCACGTGCCTCGATGTGACTTTACGATCCATGATCGCCCCGGACCTCAAACCTAAAAAGTCTGCCGCGCTATGCCGCCTTCTGGCTTCATACCACGACATATTCGACATCGACAGCCGTCTACTCAGCCAGACTTCACTTGTGAATCACAGCATTAACACTGGTGATTCTCATCTCATTCATCGGCGATCATACCGGTGTCTGCTACCGAGCGTACAGAACAAGAAGAACAAGAAGTCACCAAGATGTTAGCCAAAGGAATTATTGAACCCTCTTCGAGCCCTCGGGCGTCCTCCGTAGTGATCGTTAAAAAGAAAGATGGCACGTGGCACTCCTGCGTGGATTACCGCCATATGAATAGAATCACAAAAAAGGACGTTTACTCTTTACCTTGCACCTCCACCAAACACGATATGAAAAAGAAAAGACACCGTATCGACGAGGCTGTGGATTAGATGTATTTGAAACCTGCGGTAATGGCGTGACCAGTTCACCCGAGATCGAGTGGAGACAATCATTATCATTATGCATGCATAATGATAATGATCGAGTATCATCATGCATGCATGTAGCAATATTGTCCACTAATGCGGTCTGGTCACCGATTCGTTTTTCGTCAGACACGAAGCACTGGCCAAGAGCACCTTATCTTGCTGCCAGATATAGTTACACTTATTGAAAGCACATTTCAAGCATCTGCAATTTCGTGCCAAGCTTCACCTATCCGACCAGGAGGTTCAGATAGGTGAAGCTTAGCACGAAATTGCGATGTTTTAAACTATCTGATACATTCATATTTGTTTGGTCAAGTATAACTGGGTAATAATCTGTATACACGATGGATTGGCGTTTTTTTCAGGCTATGGTATATAGTCTTTACGCGGATTCCCTAGGCCACCATGTATACTGATTTTCTGATATGAATATGAAATGAAAGAAAGTAAACGGACGTTTAAAATGAAAAGGTCTTCTGTGATACCCGATGCAAAATATGGCATGCATGATTAGAGTGGCCTGGTACTGGAGCCTGGGGTTGCGAACAATACAAAATGCTATGTGCGACGATTCTCGCTGCTGTCGGCACATTGCAAATTCTGTTAACATGTCACAAAACACTTCAGCAACTGCATTGCCAGACATAACGGTGCCGTTATTGTGATAACTGTGCGGTTGTTTTTGTCATGGCTTCATTATTTGAACCAGGGTGAAAGACAAATCAAAGCTTGAGGTGCCGCAGAACCTATAAAAATGAAACCTTACTAACACACGTGCGCGTGAAAGGATTCACATGGAATGCAGCACATTCGCGGCACTTCGTCATATTGTGGTCGCGATTAGCGCCCTCTAAACACTATGGTAATGATAATTATGGACCTACATCGCAGGTCACTGCCAAAAACAATGTAACGGACAAAAACCCCTCCGGTGCTTTGCCAGAGAGAGAGAGAGAAAATACTTTATTCACACGATCCTGCGTAGGGTAGGTGCCAGCCTCGCAGGATGCGGTCTACCTTTCTAAGGTTCTAGTCTATGCAGTCCTAAAAACACTGGGCCAAGAACTCGAGAGTTGAACCTGACCCCACAGAGAATACTTGCGTTCCCGCGCTTGCGGGTCATGAGTTTTTGTTCTCCCCTGCCTGGCCAGGGCTCCCTCGAGCCGCTGGACCACCCATTTCAGAGCTTGGCAGTCCACCGAGCGGATTCACCGCTCCATCCGCGCTGGTAGTTCTTGGCGGGCGGTGCTTTTCCAGACAGTATTGCTTTCTTCTCGATGGATGAAATGGTGGTATTTGCCCATTATGGTTATTCCCGATTGTGAGTAATGACTTTGTTAAAAAGGCAGACAGAGTTAAAAAAAAGTATGTTTACTATAAGGTTAATGACAAAAAAATCACCGAAAGACCCAACATACTAAAAAATAGTGAAATCAATGACGTACAGATGAGTTCTATAAGTAGCATTCACAACTTGATCAGAGTGCCTAAGAATAGCGCCAGCGATATTTGCTATGAGGCCTGTTTGCTGCCTCAACTATGATTCGACAAGTCCGGCATCGTTGAAATCGGCCTAATGTGAAGCACTCAGTGAGAAACTGCCGCTGCTACACTTTCCGGCTTTGTTTGAAGAATTAAGAAGCGTATTGAAATGTTTGTGTAATAGGAATTCCTGTGTTGGTACGGTGGATTTACCATGCAGGCGTATCAACTACAGCTGCATTTAGAAGTTGGCTTACGCTACGACGTAACGTTGGCATGAACGCTAAGCATGGATGTTTTATAGAAACTAAGTGCACGCCACACTGCACCGATCACACGCAGCTTGCATCAGCTTATTCTTCTGGAGTCCAGTAAGGCTTAAATGTAGCTTGATGGTTCTTAGAAGTACATAAGGAATCTTTATTAGGTTGTACTTCCTGGAATTGAATTGCCAAACCTGAAGCAACAGCTGACATTGGCCATACGTTACGCCTATACTGGACCTTTTTCCAACATTCTACTAGTTAGACCGCCGTCCTTCACGACCGTGTCCCGCAGAGGCCTTTCACTGCAGCACCAGAGAGATCCACGAAACTGTTATGGAAAGAGATTTCTTGCTACATTTGCTCTGCAACACGTGCACAGTACAATGATGTAGTTATGCAATAATATATTAACATGCACCGTTCACGGTTGTGCGTCCTACAGACTGCCTTTGGGACCTGTAGGGGGCCCTTGAAAGTACAGACCATATAATTTGAAAAAGTGACACTCTCTTCCACGCGCACGTTTTCTTCCTCATTTGTCCTCATATTTTGACCCTCTCTTTGCCGGCGCGGCGCTGAACCCTCCGCATTCTCGCTGTAGCCGTGTTACAATCCATTTACGCACTTGTTTATGAGGCTCCTTGACGCGTATACGAGACGCTGTGAGCTGAAAAAACCACCTGGATGAAAGTAGGTCTCAGGTAGAACGCAGTGGCTGATATATATTCAACACGCTTAGATGAATACTTGCGGATGCACTACAAAAACAAAAAGAGTAGCAACCAGCGGCTGTGTGATTTACCCCGTCTACGCTTCGGCTGTCCGCAACGCGAAGGCTTATTAAGGGCTATAATGTACGCGCATAGGATCTAGACAGAACTTTTTGTTCATTGATTGTGCCCCTGAGGAGTTCAAAGAAGGTAGCCTAAAGTAATGGCATGGTTTACCTAATAAGTCCAACGAAATAAGTAGACCCGATCCCTTTTTATATACAAACACCAACGCGAAAAATTAATGTCGTGTTACTACAAAGTGAGAGATGAATTATTGCGCGAGGCTGTATTTCGTCTCAATGAAACGACGAAATGTCTCACTGCATTACCTCGGTGACTAACCCCTCAGTCTCCCCGAAAAATTGACAGCATTACAAAGCCTTTAATACTATGGTGCATAATAACTAGAGCTTAGACGTAGGGGCGAAAACACAACGAGGCTTTGTGAGGTCACAAAGAAAATAGCACAGCATAATGCCTAACCAAAAAGAAAAGCTATATCCACATTGACATCTGCTCGTTATTGAACTCGATGGGTATTCCGGTTACGAAATGAACATTATAATCTCCATGGAAATTGATTCAGATATCCAGGTATATATAAGGAAACTGCTATTAATTACCTCGCAAAGAACGACGTTTTTGGGAGGGGCAAGTTCTTTCACCCGTTGTTTTGAATCTACTGCTTCTCGCGTGCGGCATTTGTTTTTAGAGGCGAAGCTCCTTACTGCGTGGTTTGTACGTCCCAGGACGTGTTTGTAGTAGTAGCAACCTCTCGTTTAGCCCTTAGAATGTCTGCTGGATGGTGGTACTTGCTTATATTATTATATGATGAAAAAATGGGAGATGGCGGTATTTGAAGTGTTCACTAGACGTGCGAACGGACAGACAGAAAGACGGACGGATGGATGGACATAAATACAGACAGACAGACAGACGAACGAACGAACGAACGGGCGCATAAACTTATGGACGGGAGAAAAGACAGACAGACAGGCAGAAGCACGTATTGACACACGGACTTACTGACGGAAGAACGGACGAATGGATGGACGCATGGACCGGCGCACGGACGTTTTGCCCAATCATCATTATTCACTAGGTAGGTTTTCTGTGATATTCATTTAGTTTTTTTTTTTTTTTTGCCTTGGCGAGTACGAAATACTTTTTTTTTCCTTTCTCTCACGTACTGCTGCGCTGAAACGCGCAGAAGCCCGGCATCGCCTCGAGGAACGAAGCTCTGAACTCCGTAGCAAGCTTGGAGCGGGAAACCTCGAGCGTTAATTGGCATGCGTGCTGAATGAAGAGCGCGCGAAGTTTGTTTGCGTGTGTTTTCTGTGACGTAGGGTCATCTGATCAGCTGGCAGCGCACGTGCCAGCAATTCAGCGCTGCGGATGCAGCGGCTCCGCGGTAAAGACGTCCCCATGGTTCACAGCTACACTAAAACGACTCAATAATAAAACGAAAAGAATTTTTAGATCAGCAAAACGATGTAATAACATTTCTGCATGGAACAACTACTACGCTGCGGAAAAAGCATTCAGCACGCATGCTATGAAAGAAAAACGTTCTTTTTAGCCACAGACTTTGCCGGCCATGCTGACCAATAACCTGAAGAAATTTTGGAGCGTTATCAACCCTCGAAAATCCCAACCACTGGCACTGTTTGATAATCACAACCTTCCGATCACCGACGATGAAGCCGCCGAACAACTTAATCATTTTTTCTCTTCCATGTTCACTTTCGAACCTAACGGCAACTTACCTTCATTCCATCCTCTTGATTACGACACGATGCCGGACATCACGCTTTCTCAACAGCGCATTGCTAAATTAATCGACTCATTAAAGCTTACATCTTCTTGTGGCGCCAATGGCATCAACGCTAAAATGTTAAAAAACACACAACCCATTGTCAGTGTGATATTATGCCATATTTTTCAGCAATCACTGTCTTCAGGAGTGGTGCCGGAAGACTGGAAAGTGGGTTAGATTGTACCAGTCCCTAAAAAGGGCCCTCCATCCCAGCCTAGCAGCTATCGTCCCATCTCGCTCACTAGCAATTGCTCTAAACTAATGGAACAAGTGATCTACTCTAACACCGTCAAGTTCTTAAACCGCCACAACTTCTTTCATCATAGTCAACATGGGTTTCGCTCAGGATTATCCTGCGACACACAACTTGCTTCATTCTACAATGACATCAGTTCTAGCGTAGACCTAAATATACCCACCGATGACCTTTTTTTAGACTTTGAAAAAACATTTGACAAAGTTCCGCATCAACGGCTACTCCTCAAGCTTTCTTGCTTAAACATTAATAAATCGACGTTCAACTGGATTCATAGTTTTCTGACTAATCGGCAACAATTTGTGTACGCAAACAACCATTCATCTAACCATCTTCCCGTAATCTCTGGCGTCCCACAGGGCACAGTACTCGGACCCCTACTTTTCTTAATTTTTATAAATGACCTCCCAGCTAACATTTCATCAAATATTCGCCTGTTTGCAGATGATTGCGTCGTGTATCGTCCAATAAAAAACCCTACCGATATTGCTATACTTCAAAACGACCTTAACCTTATTGAATCCTGTTGTAACGACTGGCTAATGTCTTTAAACGTAAATAAGACATCGCTAATATCATTTCACGGTAAGCAACATTATCAGCAAGCGACTTACACCATTTCGGGCTCTACAATCTTAACAGCAGAATCCTATATATACCTCGGCGTAACATTCTCAAGCAACCTCACCTGGTCCACTCACGTTAACAACGTAGCATCCTCCGCTAATCGTGCGCTGGGTTTTCTTCGTAGGAATTTAAAACTTGCTCCCTCATCAGTGAGGTTGTTAGCTTACACCACATTTTTCGCCCTAAATTGGAGTACGCATGCTCGGTTTTGGACCCTCATCAATCTAATCTATCTAACCTTCTCGAATCTGTACAAAATCGCGCAGCCCAGTTCATCTACTACGTGTACTCTTATCATTCCAGCGTTTCCGAACTTAAAACTCGTGGCCACCTCAACAACCTAGAATCACGTCGTCATATATCTCGGCTCTGTCTTTTTCATAAATTTCATCACGCTCCTTTCAACGTTCCAGCCATCTTGCCTGTTCACTGATTATCCAGCCGTACAAACCATCCCCGAGCCGTTTATCCACCGCCAGCACAAACTACTGCCCACCTTCGCTCCTTTTTTGTTGCAACCGCCCGGGACTGGAACAACTTGCCTGCCTTCGCCATGCACCACTCCGACCCACATGTATTCAAGACCGTGCTTGAATCGTTAATATGTTGCTAATTATGCCCATCCCTCATGTATTACCCTGACTGGGCCCTTTGAGGTATAATAAATAAATAAATAAATAAATAAATAAATAAATAAATAATAAATAAATAAATAAATAATAAATAAATAAAAGGAGGGCGAAGAAAGAGGCGGTTGACGGCGCAGTGAAAGCGAGACAGCGTAGATCAAGGAGTGTCGCTACTTTCCAAAATATAGGAGTTTTACTAGCTTGGAACCCACGCCCCACGTTCTTTGTAGTGCAGCGGGTGCGCAACGTTGAAAGTAAGCTTAGTAGACAGCACTGCTTCGTTTCTTTAATATCTTTGGTGGCACAAGCGCTCGTGGCCAGCGCATTAGTGCTTCGAGCAGGATTAGTGCTTCGAGCAGCGCTTCGAGCAGGATTTTAAACTATCGTAGAGAGACAAATATTCTTCTGCAATGCCACTCTGGATGAATGGAAAAACCTGCACGAAAGCGGCCACGTTTTCTACGTTAGTGAGCGCCTCGCTGCCCAGCACCAATACTGACGGCTAAATGGGTAGGTCTGGTATTCATCCATCCGTCCATCCGTTCACTAGTCTGTCTGTTCATCCGTCCATGCGTACACCCGTACGTCAATCTAGTGACCTATCCAAGTATGCCGCCATCTCTATCCCGCATCCCGGTGGCTACGTACGACAACGACGGAGGATGGACGGAATCACGCCCTGAGGAGCTTCGCTCCTAAATGTATCTATAGTTCCACAGCCACTCGCCGTGGAAGTCATGTTGAGTGGTTGACTGGCATGCCATTTGTTGCGGCATCGTCCCATGGCGAATTCTGTCACCGAGTCTCTCGAAGGTCTTTGTTTGACATTGTCGCGGCATCGTCAGTCGCTGATCATGATCACAATCTTTTTCCTCGCCATTCACGCAGCTCATGTTAAGAGCTTGAGGAGCGGGCGAGAAAAAGAATGTGCCACGATTTCGGCCAGAGAGGAAGTGCAATTTTGTCTTCCTTTCGCTTCACATTTCAAAGTGGCGACGACATGGTCCCTTCGGCCACCGTCTCGTCTCTTTCATTCACTACAACGTCTTGCATTGTTTATGCTGCTTTCCAATACAGACACTGGCATATACATCCGTCGCTAGAACATTCGCAAACCTTCGTTCTTTACAGTGTAGTTATGGTGCGATACGCCCTGCGTCATTTCTTCCTAACATGCAGAGATAAATCAAAAAAAGAGACCCCTGGATGAACCATTCCAAAGTATGGGATCCAATTTATCACTTCCGGTGGTTCTTTTCTTTGGGGCTTTAGCACTTGGTATCACTGGGTTTCAGCCAAAGGAGCGTTTGCTATGTCGTACGCGATTTACTACGCGAGACGCAATGAATGGAAGGTCAAGATTACCTGCATAGAGCTTATTCCTCAACAATAGTCGTTTTAAATGCGAATGCATTTCTTAGTCGAAATATGTGAGGCGTTCGTCGGGATTGGTCCACCGCCCTCTCTCATAGCAACAGCTGCGGCTGAAAGCCCTTCTCCTCGCCCCTAGCAACCATAGAATGTGGTGTTAGAGGGTGTAGAGGAAGGTAGGTGCAGTGCGTGACCACTCTTTCTCTCGCCTTTCGCTCTCTCTCCTCCCTGCGCTCCTCTTTCTCATCCGCTCACTACTCACTCCTACCACTCGCTGGCTGGGCGCCTCTCAAGAACATTCGGAAATGTGTATTTGAGACGCCACTGTGAAATATTATTATTAATATTATTATATTATTATTATTATTATTATTATCATTATTATTTATAATATATTATTGTTAATATTATTAATAATATATTATTATATTATTATTATTATTATTATTACTATTATTATTATTATTATTATTATTATTATTAAAAACATTTATTCAACACGGCACAACGCATTTCATGGCTGATTCACGAAGGTGGGTTGCGCCAGTTTATCAAGAGTCAACCAACCAACCAACTTATCATGATCCTGCCTATTGCGCATAGCTCTGCTGGGCGGCTAGTTGTGTTTACGGCAATATGCTACAAACGGCGTTTGTCTTGTCTGGACTTGTCGCCTTTGTTCGTGTTGGGGAACTTTGTTTCACATGAATACCGGCCATCAAGCTTAGCTCAATATCATGCAATTACCGACATCAACTGGGGTGTTAAGCTGCGAAGCTTAACGACGTGTGTTCCATTGCCAACCATATTATTTGAATTTTAATGAGGCGGATCATACGCTTTAATTAACAGTTTCAGACATATCAGTTATTCATTTTAAAACCTACTTTATGCTGTCTAACAGCTCGCATCTTATGCATGCGCTTTTAGAGGTCACTCGATTCGGATGAGATCCACTTTTATATTTTGCCACAGCGGATGCACTCCACTAAGGCTATTTCCGTTGGTGCGCCTGTTGCAGAGATACCTGTTGCAGAGATGTGCTACAGGAAAATACTTTAGAGTGAGGATGTTTCCGTTGTATATATAGCCTCGTCTCAGCGATCCTCAAGAGATTGGCACGACAAGTAACAACAAAAGCTAGAATGAATGAGAATTCAAAAATGTTAGTCCCCTTCTTGAATGAGAGTCTCACGGCAAAAATTAGCATTCAGTTATAGATATCGTAAAAATGTGTGATTCATGATTAAAGACTAAATGGTTTTGAACTTTCCTATCCTTGTGTTCTCCGCATCCAGTATACAGCTCTACCCAGGCCGATTTTGCATATGAATTATCTCTATTCGCCCCTATAATTTCAAAGTAGTGTCACTCTCCTCCGCGCACGCGTTTTGCACGGCCACTTTTTTCCGTTCACTGCAGGAATCTTCTGTAAGAGAAATTTTTTTCAAGTATGCTTGAGCGTACCAACTCAGCGTAGTTAAGGCAATTCTAGTGGCTTTATTTCATGAAGATAACACCCACTCTGAAGGATCTTCTAGAGTGCACCGTAACGTAGTTAAAACGGCTTCCGCATCTCAATACTGTAGCCATAAGCATGCGTAGAAGACAGGAGGCAGGGGCGCCCCCCTTAATCTTGTGTAAAGGGAGGGGCCAATTCTGTTCCGTATATACTTCAATAGTTGGATTTTTCACGCCACATTAGAATGCGCAATGACTGCGTATGTTTCCTGAATGGGAGATGCGGCCTGGCACATATGCAATGTTTATTCCAAAGCACTTCTTCCTTCTCTGCTTTTCCAACCATCCATTGCATCACACGTCACATAATTCCCTTTTCCCCAAAAGAAGGCATGAGTTATAATTACAAACAAGAAAAAGTAAACAAGGAGTGGCTTAGAAGTCACAAATGTAAAATGATGACGTAGTTTCACAATTTTAAAATGCACGCGCCATATTCTTCATCGCTAATACTTGAGGGGATAGTGCAGCAGTCTGGTAATATCAATAAGAGATCAGGCGGGCGAAGTTGGTGGTTGTGTCCTGGATAACACAAGAATACTTTGGACGTGGAGATAGCGGAAATTGCAGCTGGCATTATTGTGAAAAATGAACGAGGTTCGAACACCTTGCAGGATCGATAGTTGGGATTTCGTAGGCGTCGATTTCCTCGTCGTGGGTGATACGCAGGTTGTGCAGGCAGCTTGCTTGCGCGTTGATCGAGGTTTATTGAGCACTGGCCGTGTTCCTGCCGAGTAGAAGCGGTGGTTTTGTGGCTTTTTGGGATTTTTTGATGGCGATGTCGAAGATGTTTTGATGAAAGGCGCAATCTTGATCTTCGGTGCAGAATGTATCCACGACGACGTGCTTTTTGCAATGCTCCTTATCTTTAAGCCTTAAGAGTAGTTTCGATGCAGTTTTAAATCTTTGTTGACAATGTACATGTATACGTTGACGTTGAAGTTTTTTGGTTTCGTCGACTTGCTTGTGGTGTGACATTGATCGTGGTGTACCAGCATTCTTAGAAAGTCCTCCGCAGGCTTCTACGACGCGAACCAATGCAGCTGTTTTTGGCGCAAAACAATGTGGAGGGGGGGGCGGTTTCGTGCACTTGCATCTTCAGTATTTATAAACAGTTTATTATTGGTGGTAGCCTGAACAGTACTTGTGTCATCAGAAGTCGCACCTGCGCTTTTGTTTTCATTGTTGGCCGTGAGGTTCTATACTGAATTCACGTAGCTTCAATCTTGGAATTGATGAACACTAGACGCTTCTGCCGAAGACTTTTCTTCACAAAATGTTAATTGTGAATGCTTCTGTCTTTGTGGAACTGCTGAGCTGAATACTTTGAACGAATGAGATTTCTGTGAACATTCTGTGTCTGGTTTGGCTTCGGGTGGATTTACTAACTCGTCATGCGTAAATGCGTTGATCTGATAAGGTGTTTTATCAGGTTTATTAGTAATGGTGATGACAGGTGATGCCAAGTCAGTTTGCAAAGCATGCATGCGGTACGAAGTATTAAATGCATCTGAGTATTCAATAGTGGATTGAATTCTTTTATGAAGCGAAGAATTAATCATTGGCGATGCTTGTGCAGATGAGGAACCAGGTGGAAGGTCGGGAAAACGACCACGTGGTCTTTCCGTGAGCCTGTGGCTAACTTCAGCTGACGGGAATTGTAAATTCACGCTCTGCGCTTGAATGCGTGAAGGCTGCTTATGGATGCGATGACTGAGATCGAAGGCACTGAGAGTGCGTGTTCTAATGGAATCTTCACTAGTACTATAGTCTTGAAACCAAGTGATCATTTCTCATTTTGTATTTTGCCAAGACTCGTCGTTCTCGAATATGTGGGTAAGGTAAAATTTAAATGCCTCACCGGTGATATAGTCGCTGAAGTTCGTAACCATCTCGCGTTCCGACCAGGATGCAGTGGTAGCGTGGAGTTCGAACACGTCGAACCAGTCCTGTACAGGTACATCGTCCGCTGCTCCGGTGTACTTGGGGATGGGAAGGTCAGTCAGGGATGACGCCGGTAACTGCATGCGCCAGAGATCACCTCTTCTGTGGTCGACATTCAGTTGAGGTGTATTACCGGTGACTTCGTGAATGACGTGAAGTTGATGAGCGGCGGCCAGGTTTTCATCCTGTCGACTCGTGTGACGTTATGAATAATGGGAGACGTGGCCTGGCTCATATGCCATGTTTATTTCAAAGCACCTCTTCCTTCTCTGCTTCTACAAACCATCCATTCCATCATACGTCACACACACGCACACACACACACACACACACGCACGCAAACACACACACACACACACACACACACACATATATATATATACATATATATATATATATATATATATATATATATATATATATATATATATATATAAATGCTTATTGAATAGAATGTGGATATATGGCCCCACATATACAGTGACCGATGTTGAAGAGCAGAGATATCCTACGTACTGCAACTTCGAAAATGAACACGTTTATTAGACCACGTTGTAAGCCAAGCTCCTGCCATGTGCGCCATTCACTATTCCGGGCGAAATTAACGGCCGTAGCCTCCGAAGCCTCCTCCGAATCCGCGGTTGTAGCCTCCACCGTAGCCTCTGCCGCCGCCGTAGCCACCGTTGTAACCACCACCATAGCCCCCGCCGCCATAGCCACGGTCGTAGCCACCCCCGTAGCCTCCCCTTCCATATCCACCACCTGCGCCGTACTGGGCTGCGACAAGGCTGCACAGCGCAGCCAGCACGAAGATGGCAACAATAAAAGACTTGCTGCTCAGGGTGATCATGATGGCCCTGTAAAAAGTCATTAACAAGATATATAAGTTCTCTACACAGCTCCTTTATTTCCTTAAGCGCCTAACATTTGACTTTAACAGTCGCAATACCCTATTCAACTATTTCTTTAGCCTCATGGAGAATGCTGCATTTAAAGATATACGTAATATTTGGATTTAAAAAGAAAGACCTTGGGTGATTTCCAGCAATCTAGAGTTTTCCATTCCTCTGTGGTTGGTGAGTGGCCACATCAAAGTATCGTAATTTTATAGCTTCACATAAAACAGATCGTTTTCAACTCTATTTGCCTTAACCTCCAAGAGAATCCAGTTTTTTTTTCAGAAAGTGTCATTTCTCTGGAAAACCGAAATAACCCTTACCGCCGATCGGCAGACCCAACTCAGCAAAGCAATAAAAGCTGCAAAAGTGCCTGTTAAACTTGTGCTTAACTTAACCCTTCCGTAAAATACAAATTTTCTTTATAAAAAGTTATCTCTCTTTCTCTAGATCAATTTGTTTCCAACAACTTCGTTCTTCTTGCGGTCTATTGTAGTTCCCTCTCTTTTGCTTTCTTGTTTGCTAGCGCTGAATTTATTTTCGAGCTCCTCTTTTTGATGTGTTTGACACATGTAACTCCAAACCTTTCTTCCGAAAAGGGTTGTTACTGGGAGCTTACCAGCTGAATTTATGAAAATCATAAATTTTAGTAACACCTCGTTTTCCGAGCCAGCTAACTTTAATGGGCTACATAGCATAGCGCAAACTCCAAAAACACATCAGAGAAAAAAAGTAGGAGGAAGAAGGCAGCAGAAAGCTCAATGATTTGTGTTTTTCAAGTTTGCACTACTATGTACTTCATAGGTTTTCACAGAATGACCGACTCTTCATTTATCAAGTGACCTAGCTTTACCTACATCAGTTTCAGCCCGAAGCCCTACACGTGTAAATCATACCCACAAGTTGGCTAATTCAGTACCGTTAACATTTCATGGCTGCACTGTTATTAGCAGCAATCATCATTTCTAAATCAAGCGCTATGTCATAAATCCATCTTGTATTCACGATTTCCAGTTCAAAAACACACAACTCTAGTAAAAAATGGCCAACTTGAGCCAAGGAGAACAAAATTAGCTTTAAAAAGCTTTACTTGCATGAAAACAACTGCGAAACGCCTATTTGAATGACAGCTTAAAGAGAAAATACATGACCCCTTCAAATTCAAAAATTCAAGATGAAACATTAAATGATCGGCTTCAACAATCATTTTATTCAAGGACAATCGCTTTGTTGAAAAATGGCATTACCTTCACGCATCCTGCAATACTTTTCTGGAAACAAATAAAACAGTAACAAATTTGTCACCGCGATAAAAATGTATTCAGTGCACCATCACTGTAATTCTGGTAACACTTGGCGGGATTGAAATATAGGTAGTAGCAATGTAGGAATCACAGTGAATACTATAATTACTGCTGCATTTTAATCAAGTATTTCGTTATGTCACTTAAAAATAATTGTAATATTCCTGCAAGACTATGTGCTGTAAATGAATTATTGTGGTATTCCTGGCTGTATCGAACATGTTTGGATTACCATTCTCGAGATGATTTAAAAATGGGCGTTGGTATGCGAAAAATATTCATATAGTATTCAATGCTTATTCGTATTCGATTTAGTGATATCACTATAAAATTTATATCAAAAGTTTTCCCCAAAGAACTATCCGCACCCACCTAATAAATGATAGTCCCATAGACAATCATTACTTTGTCTGATAGTGAACTCTGAGTAGCTACTATTTGTGAGTGGCCCTCGACATTTGAGCTCAATAAATGCTTAAAACAGTTCGTCACATGAGAGGTTTTTTGTGTTTATGAGTGTAGAGCATGCTCATTGAGAAGCGTTATATATTTCACTATTGGCTACGCATCATTGTTTTAAGTTGTATTTGGCAATAGTATGCAAATGAGTCACCCTGTGACATGCAGTTTTTCAAAATCCCAGCTACAAAACCACAAGCCTTTTTTTTCAGCAGTGGCTGAATAAACTTTTAGAGCGCGAAATATGAGCAGGATCCAGCGTTATAACATCGCGTACTTAAACGCCAGTCACTGCGACTTTAGGAGATATTGATACAACTAAAAATCGCCGAAAGACTGCCAATTTTCAGGAGCCCTCAACCAAAGTAGCCCCACTGGCCTAAAGTAGGGATACCTGGCAGCTCTGCGTGTGTCGGTACTTACTCTATATATATATATATATATATATATATATATATATATATATATATATATATATATATATATATATATATATATATATATTAAAAAAGTGTATGCTTAAGGGCTCGTTTTTTCGTGTTTCGTAAAATATTAGGAAGATCTAACAGACAATAATGCCAAGAAAAGTATCGAGAAAGATATTAGACCAAATTGTAATTTAAATATGAAGAAAGAAAATAGGGTGAAAAGGTAACTTGCCATGGGCAGGAACCGAACCTGCGACCTTCGAATAACGCGTTCGATGCTCTACCGCTAAGCTACCCCGGCAGCTATCCTCCCAGCCACTTCAATGGGTTTATATGTGAAATTAAACGTCGTAGTGTCCGTCAGTGCCACCAGTAGCCATGGCGGTGAGTGTAGCACACTCCTTTGAGCTTGTTTGGTGTCACGTAGCACGTGAACTTATTACGAGTGGGCGGCTAACCAATAGTCCCTCGTATACAACCTAAAGGCACCAACTCTGCCAGTACGAGACCCTCGTTAATGAACTAAGGAATGAAGTGTATACTTAAGGGCTCGATTTTCCGTGGTACACACAATATTAAGAAGATCTAACAGACAATAATGCCAAGGAAAGTAAAGGGAAAGATATTAGACTGATGAAAAGATAACTTGCCGTGGACAGGAACCGATCCTGCGACCTTCGAGTAACGAATTATATATATATATATATATATATATATATATATATATAGAGAGAGAGAGAGAGAGAGAGAGAGAGAGTGTGTACGTACATATATTATATAGCACGTATATACATATTTTGTACTTATGTATAAGATGATCTTGAAAAACTGGTTCGCGTCCACCGATGGCCCAATGTGACTGTGACTTTGTGTTCGCATAATCTTTATTTATTGTGCACACTCCAACTAATCAAGACCCGTGCTACGTTAATACACCATGGCGATGACTGCAAATAAACCATTTCTGCTTCTCAGCTACATGCACAATACCTATAAAGAATCTAAAATGTATCGGTGGCAGTTTCCTTTTTCCCCCCTCATTTTGCATATATGGTGCTATAAGCTGTTCATTAGAAAATAATACCATGTTCATCTTCTTCGTGTCACTGCCTTGAATTGTCTCAGGATAAAATTGGCAACAAAAATGCTTGTTTTTCGCCATACTAAGTTAGTTCAATACCCAAAATCTAGTTGCATGTTGCCTCAGACGCATTAGACAAAACAAGTATAAAAAACAACAGAACTGTACATATCAACATTTTTTTTTCAGTTAAATGTGGGTATAACACAGAGGGAAAAAATATTTGTGTACAGTTAACATCACATAGGTCGCGTGATGACACACCAGTTTTTTTTGTTGTTTAAACTAAAGGCGCTTGCACATATTAAAACATCCTAAAAATGCATTTCTCTCCTACAACAACGCTTATGGCCCCACAACAACACACCAACGTGGTGTATATATGTTTGAACTTCGGTAAACATTGCCTATTAATGCCAAACAATAACCCTAAAAACACACCGTGTTCATTTCAGCTAAGCGAAATTTCGTGTACGAGTATCTTCAAAATGCTTTGCGAACACTAATATAATATACATGACGAAAACATCAACAGTGGTCTTAGTGTCACAATGTTCTAAAGCTGACCTTTTGTTGTAGGCTCCAGGGTATCGTTGGTCAGCGCAGAAGTGGTGGCTGTCTCACGATGATGCTCGGCGCAACGTGCTATCTGTTTTTATTTCTAACAACACCGGATGTGCGCCATCTGAGCTCTCTCTGTTCTCTCATGTGCTGCAAGAGTAAAAACGTGGTACAGAGAAGCGAAAACCCCCCACTAAGCACCGGTCTTGCCTCTGCAATATTACGTCAGCCATCGGCAACGAATTAGTACGAAGATAAACAGAACCTTCTTGCTCTAAAAACTGACTCTCACTGCTGGTGGATGGTAACAATTATATACTCCTTTTCCATTGGCTATCAGAAGTTTCTAGATATCTAGCCGGAACTTTGTTTTGGCTGCTATGCTCAACCCAATGAACAGAGAAGAAGGAGGATAAAGAATGGGTGTATGAATCCAGCACGAATGGTGCTCACTACTAAATACATCATTTTCCCTACATTATTGTCATTCGGGGCCATACGTTGTGCTCCTAGCTTCAAGAGCATTCGCGGAAACATAATTTGTGTTTGTGCAGCTTGACCTTGCATCATGTTTGCCACTGTTTTGTGGTAGCATTTGGGTCATATGTTTTTCATTTTTTCTACATTGCCTGAAAATATTAGGGTTTGGCGTTCACTTACATAAGTAATCATTTTAACTGCGATTATAAGTAATTTCTTTCTTCTGTCTTCCAGATTCCACCTTTTCTGTTGAAAGGTGCAGCCTCTGCGTATATGTGGAGCTAACATGCCGTAAACCTTCCATAATCAAAGAAACAGCAGTCAATAAACTTTACTAAAATAAGAGCCCGTCAAACACACGTGGTTAGTACTTTTTTTTTGAAGTATGCGTCAGGTTTTACAACTTGTGTGTTGATAAAACGCATGACTTGGACTTCAGCAAGAAAAAAAAAACTCATACAGCACGAGCAGTGTACCGTGCATAGTTTTTGCCAGGAGGTGTAATCAAATTTGGCTGCACTTTGCACAGTACAATGGGACTTCGTAGAAGCAGACGTGTGCTTATGGTCTTACGTTATCTCGGATATTCAGCAAGCTATCTTTTAGAAGAATCTGGTTCTATGCTTATCTGAGATTGACGCGGCTGGGACAAATGCCACTGTTAATATACGCCAGCCCATTTATACTTTCATTATTGCAGGTGACCTTAAAGTAGAATCTTAGGAGAATGAGGTAAATGACAGTGACAATGGATGCTCTCTGTCCACAATACAAAAAAGCATGGAAAGAAACGAACGTGGGGAATATAGTTTCTGTTGTAATCCAGGAAACAATTTTGCTTCTCGAAGGTCAAAGCCAAAATAATTGTGGCTCTGCTGATGAATGACAACACAGAAGTTTCTATTTTTTGCAACCAGGGGGCTATCCACTGAAAATTAAAAAAAAGCGTAGTTCTATTGCTACCCCTTTTCACCAGCTGCAACATATGAATTCTGCAAATAGCTTCAGATCTTTTGTTCCTCGGGAACATTGCTGTGAGGCCCTATTCAACCTGAAGGTATAAATGACCACAGATAATGTAGAGGGTCTGTTATCACGCAGATTGATCGATGTGCGGGGTTTTACGTCCCAAAACAACCCTTTGATGAAAAAAGTGGTGACAGTAGAAGGCCCCCACTATTGCGACCACCTCGGGTTCTTTAACGAGCATATTAGCCTACAGAATTGCCGCCTTCATCGAAAATGCAGCCGCCTCAGCCAGGATTCGATTCCGTGACCTGCGGGTAAGTAGCCGAGTACCTTAGCCACTAGACCATCGTGGTGATGCCTGCTATCACACTGCAGGTTTCGCATACCATGTACGCGTTCACACTTTTCTCTTAATAGCGTAATTGCAGGATATGCATTGCGCTTTGTCGTACCCAAAGGGTGTAATAAAAGATTTCTAGAGTCCGCTGTGCTTGCTATTACACTCTATCCAAAGGGACATTTTCACAAGAAGTTTGGGAAAGAGTTCAGGTATCGCACAGCACAGTGAAACGAAGTTTAAAGAAGCGTGATGTTTCAATTTCCATAAAGCACTGGTTCTTCGTAAAGTTGCTAGAGCCAATGTCAATTTTCTATTCGTTTGACGAGAGCCTATCGTACCCCGCAGTCTTGCATCGTACTAGCTTTCGTTTGCTGTGTCCAGAGCTCAGCATACTTCATAAAGTACAGCATTATAACTTTTACAAAAAATAATGGAACTCTATAAAATTAGGAAATGTTTCTTTCTGCTACATTTCAAAATGCGCGAACCCCCATTGAAACGTAGCAAGTGCTTCTTTCGTACGTCTTCGTGAGTTAAGGAACTTAGCTATCTTCCTGGAAAATTTGAAGCTTATTCCATATTCAGTTAGTCGTGCAGTAGCCCTTAACAGATGGTCTAAAGGTCTTCATTAGGGGCAACCAGTATTATGGTTCATTATTCTTGTGGCTGTAGCGCACCAAAATGAAGAAACAGAAGAGAGACACTTAAACACGCAGCTCCACTGCATTAGTAATATTATAATGCTTCGATTTAAACATGTGTTAATTTGATCATGCATCGAGGTGGCCATCCTTTCCTTAGAGTATTTTTTTCTGGTGTACAACATTAGATCAAGTTCTTTTTATGACTATACCAGACCAATCTAAAACGAAGATATACAGGGTGTCCTACGTAACTTTAGCAAGAGTTTAAAAATGTGCCGTCACACGTGATTACGACGTGACCAAATGCACGTTGCTCACCATTGCCTGGAGTTATGTACCATGAATTATTTTCAAGCCGAACGCCCCTTAAAGGGCCACTCACCAGGCTCCCAAAATACAGAAAAGAGTGCAATATTCTTTCCTAATATATCTTGCACTTCTTGGCGCACTTCTGTGACGCACTACCATGACGTCTACAGCGTCCATGCTTTCGATGCGTTGATATACGTGAAATAGCAGATGTGATTTGTCTCCTCCACTGCTCTGCCATGCAGCCGCCCATCCATTCTTCTTTGTCTCGCATGAAAATCGTGCGCAATAAACAGATCAAACCTTTTTTTTTTGTTTTTACAAGTGCGCAAGTGGCGATAACAGCGTGCAGCCTAGAAGCGCGAAATCGTGATAGACTCTAGCGCTTAGTGCTGATATTGTTCACGTGCAATAAAAAACTAAGGGGTGAGGAGGGTGCATCGTGTGTATGAAGAAGAGGAGAAAATCACCCCTTTGTCTTTAAACGCGGTTTGGTGAGTGGCCCTTCGAAGCAACAAGGCTCCTCAACAACTAGCCAACATGAAACAAAACAAAAAAAACTATGGCAACTTTGCACTGCTCTGCACTGCAGAAACAGTGAAGCTGGCCAGCCTTCCTTATCTTACCAACCAAGCCTGGCCCAGATATAGTCACATAAGCAGAACGAGGAGCAGTAAGGTATAGAGAAGTCAAGTTAAGGCTCTCTGTCTTTTTTTTATTTATTCATCTCTGCTCCTCAACTTAGTAGAATTTAGTGACTCCCCCTACTAGCCCACCTACATCTTTCAGTCTGTATCACTTCGCTCTCTTGCTACACTGCCTGTGTCTACCCAATATGTCTACGCGTTTCCCGTTTGACTTTTGATTTGCTTTTTTTCCCTCCCACACCACTCAAGTTCCATTGTGGCTAGAGTGCTGTATTTTGTGTGTTTCCCAAGAAAAATATTTATTTACTCCTGTAAATAAATGCTGCAGACATACCCTAATGCTGCAGACATACTTAATTTGATTCCACCAGGCCTAATATGCCGCTTTAAACACGTATTATTGCATGATTATGCGAGAGGGAATAGGTTAGGGTACCCCATTTAGAGTTTAAGGTTTTTTTTCGAATTTTTTTTTACTTAAAGCCACTGATGAGCCTCATATGCTTGACGAGCTGCTGTGTGTTTTATTATATAAAAACCAATGCTGGTATTTAAATGACATTTGAGTTTTACCAAAGTTTTACCAAAGACAAAAGCTCTTAAGTATTCCAGTGTTTTGATTCGCAAGGAAAAATTATTCCAAAAAAACTGCTAGATTTTTTCTTCATATATATTTCCAACTTCTTACAACCTCACCTGCACCTTTGTTGCAGACTAGAAGCTAATCTTGTGCTTCAGCGTGTGAAATTGCGTTTTGCTAAAAAAAAAGGTAGCAAGCTGAAATACATGGAAACCACACCTTAAATACAAATTATCTCAAAACTGCCAATGTCTTCGAAGTTCATACCAAAAGATTCATCTCAAATAAAAAACTCCGGCACTTATTGCCAAATTCAGTGGGAGGTGGAACTCCTATATTGCTTCAGACCGGGTATATTTTGTAGTCCGCGTGTTTCCTTTTTCACAACATGTAAGTCTATAAGGTACGGGGCTCAAGAAATTTGTAATCCACTTTCAGTGAAATTTATACTTGGAATTCTCGACGAACATATTCCCATCTATTTGAAAAATTCTGCGCTTATGTACAGGATCAAGCCGGATGTGCATGCTCCTTTCGATTTCGAGAATGCAAAGCCTGTCACTAGCGGATTAGCAAATAGATAGATGCGGTCCACAGAACGGCGAAATAACAATATCAATTTTGCTTGCATGCCTACTTAATACAGAGTCACGACTGTGCATTAATATATTTCCTACCAAATTCTGAGAATCGGAGCTTATGAAGCGTGGTTTGTTTTAACGGGGTTTCGCATGTTCGCAATGCAAGTTACAGTTCTTAACGTTTGCGGAATATCCGTCTTTACGCAAACGTACCACTAACTGTGCTCTAGTAGTTTTAATTTACCAGTATGTGGCGGTACATATTGTCATGAATAAGCAAAATCATTTCATTCAACATTCATAGGAGAACAGTGACATGATCCTAAACACCTGTGCTAAATTTGCCTTGCGCTTGTAAATTAGCCCAGCTATTACTGCCACTAAATTATTTTTTTGTCCTTGGAACAGCTATATCAAGTGGTGTAGCCAACAAGTCTAACAGGCCACAGAAGCGTTGATGTCGTTATTTAGAAGAGCGTGAATTTACAGAATACAAAACACTTGAAATCTCTACATTCTCCGAGCTATAAATGGCGTATCGTGAATTTGTGAAAGCAACTAAAATAAATGAATTTACAGAATTATTGTGTACTCGAAAGAGACATAGAACAAGTGTAATCTTGTTTTTATTATTTCAGGCTTGGGGTGTTCTTACATATCGCCTCTTCGCGTCCGGTTCACATGGATGACGTTAACATCGCAAATGGCTAAATGAATCAGCGGCCGAATCCATAGCCTCCTCCGTATCCACGGTTGAAGCCTCCACCATAGCCTCCGTATCCGCGGTTGAAGCCACCGCCATAGCCTCCTCCATATCCACGGTTGTAGCCACCGCCATAGCCACTTCCGTATCCACCACCGTAGCCGAACTGGGCTGCTGCGAGGCTGCACATAGCAGCTAGCACGAAGAGGGCCACTACGAAGGACTTCAGGGCAATCATGGTGACACTGAAAAGTGATCGATTAGATATTCAGTGCAGTAAAACGCAAGAACACATTTATACATAGCCTGAACTGTCTGACATCATCGATCATTATACATGGTTAGTTTTTATATTTATATGAATACTGCTTTAAGATACTTTGTAATGAAACTACTCAGATAAAATTATAAAACATAAATAATCTCTAGAAAGCTGAACTGACATTCTTATTTTGATGTTCTAATTGAAGGTCGGCAGGTAATTTACATATATATATATATGCTGCTCCCCTTGCAAGCATGTAGAGGCTCCAGAGTACTTACCGAAAGTAATTTAGGTAATTTGCTATCTGGCCCAATATATATATATATATATATATATATATATATTGGGCAATTTTTATAGCACACACAAAACGGAACGCCATCACGAACCTCATTTTTACGAAAACGCCAATGCGCCTTCGTTTCAAACAGTGGTCGCAAATATTGGTCGTCAAATGGCGTGATGGCATGTAAGTGTAAGCTCACGGTAAGCATGCTTATTTTCTCTGACTGTCATAGTGGCCATTAACCTCGCTGTTTTATAGCAAAGCCTGACCAGCCCTTCATAGCACTAATGTCCAAGACGCATTGACAGCTGAGCCAACCTCTACTACTGTTAGCCAGTCTTACATAAAACTAGTTACAAATGTAATATGAGACAAAATAGAAGTATTTTCTCCACAAGGAAGTTTCTTCGATTTTCTTCACGCATTAAAAAAAAGCAGCCAAGTATCCATAGAATCAAGTTGCTTTGGTGCACGCAACTATGCCTCTTAGCCATTGTTTTAAGTATTACTTGTTATGCTACGCGAGAGCATTGAAAACTAAAACAGGAACTTCTAGGACGTGCGTCTTGTGTTTTTTTTTCTTCTTAGCAAGCTTTGTTTGATATAGTACTTCTAATATAACCATAACATCACGTTTGAAATGTTGTTGAATTCCATGTTGTGGTCAGAGGCGATACCGTAAGTTGCTTTTCGTTCACTGAAAACGTCTTTCACATGCACTATTGTTCCATTAGAGTGCTGACTTTTGAGTGCATACTTAAATATTTGTTTCAAACGTATATGGAGAAGCATTTGTTTTCACTTTTTTCTTGCGTCTCTCATAATCATATGGTGGTTTTGGGACGTTAAACTCCACATATCAATCACTTTTTCCTTGATGTTGTACGTCTTTGTGCGGCTGATAATAAGTATTTTACCGATTTTCGAATAACTACATTTTCACACATAAATCACAGCTATAATACTTGACTTATCAACGTGTTGTTTACTAATGCAAGATCCGCCATGTTTCTTAAGCTTTCCTTTAGTTGTGCAGGAAAATGAACGAAACCTATGCCAGTGCGCTATCAGTAGCCCAATTTCTCGTTGAGTACCTTGATGCCATATTCCACAGTAACTGTACACGCTGACTACGAATAAAATTGCCATGCTAACAATCGCGAACGGATCTTGAAACAGTAACTATATCTTGACGTCGAAACCAGCACTATAGGGAAGATACTCGAACACTCACCTTTAGTCAAAGACTTCAAAGTCTGGTTGTTCTGCTCAGTGGTGGTCACTTTCTCTGGATGATGTTCGCCGCTCACTGCATCGTGTTTTTATTTGTGGCACCGCCGGATGCACACCCTTCCATGCCTTTCCGTTTTCTTGTGTGTGACATCGATAAGGACGCTCTACCGGGAAAAAGAGCCGACGAAGCTGTCCCCGTATCCACGCGCAACGAGTTTCCAGAAAAATAAAGGAAGGTTGACAATCCTACATGAACACCACGTTGCAGTCCTGGAGGTTGTAATATTGTTTTTTGTTCGTTTTATCACTTCTATTCATTTATAGTGAATGAAAAGTTAATCTCAGCCTTGTTAGTCATAAATTTATTTCTGCTTATTCAGCACATGAACTGGTTTGCTGTAGCCTGCCAATAATAGTTAACAGTAAAATGCTCTTGAGCGAAGGTCAGGTAAAGAAACTATTTAGCTGCAAGAACCTAATTGTTTTAATTGCGTGTCGAGGAACTATTGGTCGAAATGCTGCACCCTGTAATTTGAACAAATTATTTTAGCACGCATTTCAGTTTTACGAAAGCACTTTGTGACAATAGGAAATTAATCTAATTTCAATTCGATGAAAAAATCTTCAAGAGAGTGGGTACAGACAGCCCTTGGCGGGTTGAGGACTACGTCCCCGGTCACTCTTGCGTTAAGGCATGCGTCTCTCTGGCTACACAAGATTTTGTAGCTACCTTTCTGCCCCGGAAAAAACAGGGGAGGAAGATTTATAGATTGTACAGGAATAACAAAAATTCAGCTACAAAATCACTGGTGTACTTAAAAAAGAAAAACCCTCCCCTGCTGGGCAGAGTGTTGGGCCTGAAAAGGTTTATGAGCGTTTTCACTCATTGACTCAATTCCTGACAACTGCAGTTCTAAGTGCACTGCAGGTGGAGATTTCAACAACTGATGGTTGATTTTGCTTCTGAAACTAAATTCCATCATGGATATTTCAGTTCGGCGAAATTTATATTTAACAATTCCTGCTGGGCTCTCCAAACGTTCCTTGAAAAGAAGTTTGTCTGTAGTACCAGCTAATGCCATAACCCTCAGACCTAGAGGAAATGAAGGCAGTTCCTAAGTAATCGCGAGAGAAGGAGGGCGAACAAATACGGATGCCGGTTGTTTCGTTCTCCCCACCTTCGTTTTGGTTTTCGCACTCACCCTCTTGCGTAATGAACGTGGAAGCTCGTGTCTTCATAACGATCTTACCTAAGCGATATACACTGTTATCACATCATCATCATCATCATCATCATCATCATCATCATCAGCCTGTCTACGTCCACTGCAGGACAAAGGCCTCTCCCATGTTCCGCCAGTTAACCCGGTCCTGTGCTTGCTGTTGCCAATTTATACCCGCAATTTTCTTAATCTCATCTGCCCACCTAACCTTCTGTCTCCCCCTACCACGCTTCCCTTCTCTGGGAATCCAGTTGGTGACCCTTAATGACCAGCGGTTATCCTGTCTACGTGCTACATGCCCGGCCCATGTCCATTTCCTCTTCTTTATTGCAGCTATGATATCCTTAACTCCCGTTTGTCCCCTAATCCACTCTGCTCTCTTCTTGTCTCTTAAGGTTACACCTACCATTTTTCTTTCCATTGCTCGCTGTGTCGTCCTCAATTTAAGTGGAACCCTCTTTGTGAGTCTCCAGGTTTCTGCTCCGTAGCTAAGTACCGGCAAGATACAGCTGTTATATACCTTCCTCTTGAGGGACAGTGGCAATCTACTTGTCATAATTTGAGAGTGCCTGCCGAATGTGCTCCACCCCATTCTTATTCTTCTAGTTACTTCAATCTCGTGGTTAGGCTCTGCGGTTATTACCTGCCCTAAGTAGACATAGTCTTTTACAACTTCAAGTGCACTATTACCTATCGCAAAGCGCTGCTCCTTTACGAGGTTGTTGTACATTACTTTCGTTTTCTGCAGATTAATTTTAAGACCCACCTTTCTGCTCTCCTTGTCTAACTCCGTAATCATGAGTTGCAATTCGTCCCCTGAGTTACTCAGCAATGCAATGTCATCGGCGAAGCGCAGGTTACTGAGGTACTCTCCATTAACTCTTATCCCTAACTGTTCCCATTCTAGGCTTCTGAAAACGTCCTGTAAGCACGCAGTGAATAACATTGGGGAGATTGTGTCCCCCTGCCTTACACCCTTCTTTATTGGTATTCTGTTGCTTTTTTTATGAAGCACTATGGTAGCAGTTGATCCCCTGTATATTTCTTCCAGAATGTTTATATATATTTCATCTACGCCCTGATTCCGCAGTGTCTGCATGACGGCTGATATTTCTACTGAATCAAACGCCTTCTCGTAATCTATGAAGGCTATGTATAGTGGTTGGTTATACTCTGAGCATTTCTCTATTACCTGATTGATAGTATGAATGTGGTCAATTGTTGAGTAGCCTGTTCTAAATCCTGCTTGTTCCTTTGGTTGATTGAATTCTAATGTTTTCTTTACTCTGCTAGCAATTACCTTTGTAAATAGCTTGTATACTACAGAGAGCAAGCTGATCGGCCTGTAATTCTTCAAGTCCTTGTCATCTCCTTTCTTATGTATTAAGATGATGTTAGCGTTCTTCCAAGACTCTGGTACTTTTCCCGTCAGGAGACACCTCGTAAATAGAGTGGCTAGTTTTTCTAACACAATCTGTCCTCCATCTTTCAGCAGATCTGATGTTACTTGATCCTCACCAGCAGCTTTGCCTCTGTGCATGCTCTCCAAAGCTTTTCTGACTTCTTCTATCATTACCGGTGGGGTGTCGTCTGGGTTACTGCTAGTTCTTATAGTGTTAAGGTCGTGGTTGTCTCGGCTACTGTACAGATCTCTGTAAAACTCCTCCGCTATTTTAACTATCCTATCCATATTGGTAGTTAATTTGCCTTCTTTGTCCATTAGTGCATACATCCGCCTTTTCCCTATCCCAAGTTTCCTCTTCACTGCTTTGACGCTTCCTCCGTTTTTCAGAGCGTGTTCAATTCTCTCCATGTTATACCTTCTTACATCGCATACTTTACGTCTATTAATCAGCTTCGAAAGCTCTGCCAGTTCTATTTTGTCTGTTGTACTTGACACTTTCATGATTTGACGCTTCTTAATTAGGTTCTTCGTTTCTTGGGAAAGCTTGCCGGTGTCCTGTCTAGCTACCCTGCCTCCAACTTCCACTGCACACTCCGTGATGATACTCGTCAGATTATCATTCATTGTATCTACGCTAAGGTTGGTTTCCTCGCTAAGAGCAGAGTACCTGTTCTGCAGTGACAATCTTCGTTATCACATAACAGGAAACGTTAAAAGATCACACCGCAATCGCGTCTATACACCATCACTTTTCTTCTATCCTGCCGCGTTAAAAGCAGTTGGAAGAACACTTGGTCTCCCAATCAGAGTTCAGAATGGCACTAGATTAGCAGATCCGGCTGGAAGTTGAATCAGTCTTCATCAGGTGTATCTGTTCTACAAGTTTGCGTCCTTTTTACAGAATGCACGTTTGCTCTGCGGTTGTGACCCTACGGTTGTGACCCTAGAAGTTACCTGAAAAGCAAGCATGTCAACCTGTTAACTGATAACTAGGCATTGACCTATTTGTTGCAACTTGCATAGACGAAGGGCCGATTAGCTCGATCTGTGAGCGATATCTAACAATTCAGTTTCGATGTGATGCATAGACCAGGACAGAAGCACCAGGATATTGAAAACATGTCCAGTTTTCACGTGCCACAAGAAATTCCAGATGGAAGCATTAACATGTTGAAACTATGGAAGGGGACACAAGACATGGAACTGTGCAATGGGAAGATGTATGTCCCTGTAACAAAGTGCCTCAAGTGCTGAAATTATATCACAGCAGTCCATATTCAGGAGGACACGAGGACGGATTCCGGAGGACATACTACAAACTTAGGTACTAGGAGATATACATTGCAGAGTATGAAAGCAGATGTTGCCCATTATATGAAGACGTGGCATGAGTGGCAAATGGTGAAGTCAAAATACAAAGCTCGGGGAAATAGAATGGTATTACCAGAATATTCGAGTGTACCATTCGAAGTTGTTCACCTTGATTTCACAAAAGTAAAAAAGAAGAGCGAAGGCGTAAAAAGAACCCAAGCTTTCCTGGTCGTGGTGGACGAGTGCACGTGCTTCGCTGCTGCCAAAGCTGGAAGAGAATACGCGAATCCCGTAATAGCACTGTTGCAGAAATAAAATTTCAAGCACGCCAAGGTTATCGTTGCTGACAATGGGCCAGCATTTAGGAGTCAGGAGCTACGCAACTGGGCCCCCGAAAGGAACATCGTGCATTGATACCCAGTGCCTGATCAACCGGAGGCTAATTCTCTTGCTGAACTCTGCTACCTAAAGGTAGCATATACAGTCACTCTATGCGAGGGAGCACGGCCGTGGCTCTAGCGGGAGCAGTGGGAACTAGTGTCTATGCCGCTGACAACGGCAAGGCGCGAGCATAAGAAGCTTGACGAGCAAGCTCCTAAATCATGCGAAAAGTCGACAGCACTTCATCGCCCTGATAATTCCACGAATTCCCTTCTCAGAACGAGATGATATAGTGACATGTGATCTCTTAAAGAACAAAAGAAAATCCCTCGCTTCTAGGGGGCCTCGATGTCCACGCGCACTCGCTTCAAAACAGTAGCGTCTTCTCGCGTTCTGACAAGTTAGGCGTCAGGCACCACAATTGTTACTATGGCAAAGAAATCAATATTTCGTTGGAATGGACAAGCAACAAGAGTGTCATTTCATTGCGGAGAGCCATCAAATCTAGAGGTGACTCCATGAAAATCAATTTGAGGGTAGGCATTTTTTTCATGTATTTTGTTTTTTCTTAATCGAATAAGTTATGACTGCGTACCGTTATCGCTGCCGTTCTTACTGCATTATTATGCCTGTACTTTAGTCCAAACAAATAAAAAATGAGGAGGTTGAATAGTGTTCGAGGGCCCCTTTCAAAATTATAACAGTAAATAACCCCCATTTCTGGAGTTGGATACTTAAAAATCATGTGAAAAATCTGCTTTGCTCTTGCATGACCTTTTTTCTTTTTTTCAGACTACATGGCTCACAAAAAATATATAAATTTCTTCTTTTAATAACACGATAGTCTTCATTAGCCTTTCAAAAGCAAAAGATATGTATTTTGACAACTTTTATAGAATAAGTGAAACATGAACTGCAAAAATTCTATAAAATTGTTCTATTCAACTTTTTCATTTTTTAAAGTAGCAGGTTCATCATAATTTGACATAACCATGTTTTTTTATATAGTACATATACAAATAATTTGGACTAATAATAATAATAATAATAATTTGGACTAATAACTATAAAGTCAACTGAACACCGATGTTATCACATCCCCGTGAAGTAAAGTTGTAATAAACATCCATGAACAAATTTTAATTTTATGCGGGAAGTTCACTCACAATGTTCAACAGTCATAACTTTAGTTTAGTCATGTTTAAACATACCGCAGGGGTGCCTGCGCAAGTAGGCGTTTGGTGTGTAGCGACACCACGAACCCGAGCTAACGGGGGAGTTTCGACTCCCTCCCACGCCTAGCCGTGCGTGGCTTTGCCGTGTCCGAGGAAAAGGGGATCCTGGGGGTTGAGCCGACGCTGGGTGATTGGACCGTTAAGGCCCCCCGGCAGAGGCAACACACCCCTTTGGCCCCGGCTTCACGTAGACGGCACCCCTGAGCTGAACCACCCAGGGGAATCGGCAGTCGCCTTTTCCTATCTCTCTCTCCCTACATCTTCGTCTTTATCTCTTGCTATTTATCTGTCCTGTCTTCTACTCTCTTCCGTTTACTTCCAAACTTCCTGGCGGCTAGGGTTAACCCTGTGCAAATAGCCTACCTTGGTGTAGGCGCATTGGGTTATAGTGGCGTTGTACGGCTGGCGTCTGCAGGTTTCAGCATTTGTAAACTTGTAGCGTCCCCTCGTTGGGCTCCGTGGTGGGTGGCCGCCAACGCTGCTGAACAACAATAAGGAAGACATGCATGGAGCATTCCCACTACTGTCTGATCGTACCGGCTTAAAGCCAGTGCGCACCAATGATCTCACCAGAGAAGGATTGGCCACCCTGGTGCAGTATCTGGCCACCCCCTCCCGTAGGCATTCGTCAATTAACTCACGGCCCTCAGTCCCCACCAGCTGCGGAGCAACTGACCACGGCGGCGGTCAGATCTGCAAAGCAGCAGAGGGTGCTAGGAATCTCTGGATACGGACAGGCCACCATTGGAACTTGAACTTAGCAACGTTTAACGTTAGAACGCTATCTAGTGAGGGAAGTCTAGCTGAATTATTCGAGGAGCTGGAAGGCATTCAATGGGATATAATAGGGCTGAGTGAGGTTAGGAGGACAGATGAGGCCTATACTCTGCTAGAGAATGGGCACGTCATTTGCTATCGGGGCTTGGCAGACAGAAGAGAACTGGGAGTAGGGTTCCTAATTCACAGAAACATAGCTGGCAACATAGAGGATTACTATAGCATTAATGAAAGGGTGGTAGGCATTGTAATTAAACTGAATAAAAGATACAAAATGAAGGGAGTACAGGCTTACGCGCCCACATCCAGCCATGATGACGCTTCAGTTTAAAGCTTCTATGAAGACGTGGAATCAGCAATGAGTAAGGTGAAAACACAGTATACTATAGTAATTGGCGACTTTCATGCAAAGGTAGGGAAGAAGCAGGCTGGAGACCAGGCAGTAGGAGATTATGGCATCGGCACTAGAAACGCCAGAGGAGAGCTACTAGTAGAATTCGCAGAACGCAATAATCTGCGTATTTTGAATACCTTCTACCGAAAACGAGAAAACCGCAAGTGGACATGGAGGAGCCCTAATGGCGTAAATAAGAACGAAATAGACTTTATAATGACTGCACAGCCAGGAGTCGTGCAGGATGTGGAAGTGGTTGGCAAGGTAAGATGCAGTGACCATAGAATGGTACGGGCTCGAATCCGCCTAGACTTGAAGAAGGAACGACATAAACTGATACGCAAGAAGCCAATCAATGAGCTAGCACTGAGAGGGAAAGTACAGGAATTCAGAGTGTCACTGCAGAACAGGTACTCTGCTCTTAGCGAGGAAACCAACCTTAGCGTAGATACAATGAATGATAATCTGACAAATATCATCACGGAGTGTGCAGTGGAAGTTGGAGGCAGGGTAGCTAGACAGGACACCGGCAAGCTTTCCCAGGAAACGAAGAACCTAATTAAGGAGCGTCAAATCATGAAAGTGTCAAGTACAACAGACAAAATAGAACTGGCAGAGCTTTCGAAGTTGATTAATAGACGTAAAGTATGCGATGTAAGAAGGTATAACATGGAGAGAATCGAGCACGCTCTAAAAAACGGAGGAAGCGTCAAAGCAGTGAAGAGGAAACTTGGGATAGGCAAAAGGCGGATGTATGCACTAAGGGACAAAGAAGGCAAAATAACTACCGATATGGATAGGATAGTTAAAATAGCGGAGGAGTTTTACAGAGATCTGTACAGTAGCCGAGACAACCACGACCTTAATACTATAAGAACTAGCAGTAACCCAGACGACACCCCACCGGCAATGATAGAAGAAGTCAGAAAAGCTTTGGAGAGCATGCACAGAGGCAAAGCTGCTGGTGAGGATCGGGTAACATCAGATCTGCTGAAAGATGGAGGACAGATTGTGTTAGAAAAACTAGCCTCTCTATTTACGAGGTGTCTCCTGACGGGAAAAGTACCATAGTCTTGGAAGAACGCTAACATCATCTTAATACATAAGAAAGGAGATGACAAGGACTTGAAGAATTACAGGCCGATCAGCTTTCTCTCTGTAGTATACAAGCTATTTACAAAGGTAATTGCTAGCAGAGTAAAGAAAACATTAGAATTCAATCAACCAAAGGAACAAGCAGGATTTAGAACAGGCTACTCAACAATTGACCACATTCATACTATCAATCAGGTAATAGAGAAATGCTCAGAATATAACCAACCACTATACATAGCCTTCATAGATTACGAGAAGGCGTTTGATTCAGTAGAAATATCAGCCGTCATGCAGACACTGCGGAATCAGGGCGTAGATGAAATATATATAAACATTCTGGAAGAAATCTACAGGGGATCAACTGCTACCATAGTGCTTCATAAAGAAAGCAACAGAATACCAATAAAGAAGGGTGTAAGGCAGGGGGACACAATCTCCCCAATGCTATTCACTGCGTGCTTACAGGACGTTTTCAGAAGCCTAGAATGGGAACAGTTAGGGATAAGAGTTAATGGAGAGTACCTCAGTAACCTGCGCTTCGCCGATGACATTGCATTGCTGAGTAACTCAGGGGACGAATTGCAACTCATGATTACGGAGTTAGACAAGGAGAGCAGAAAGGTGGGTCTTAAAATTAATCTTCAGAAAACGAAAGTAATGTACAACAACCTCGGAAAGGAGCAGCGCTTTGCGATAGGTAATAGTGCACTTGAAGTTGTAAAAGACTATGTCTACTTAGGGCAGGTAATAACCACAGAGTCTAACCACGAGATTGAAGTAACTAGAAGAATAAGAATGGGGTGGAGCACATTCGGCAGGCACTCTCAAATTATGACAAGTAGATTGCCACTGTCCCTCAAGAGGAAGGTATATAACAGCTGTATCTTGCCGGTACTTAGCTACGGAGCAGAAACCTGGAGACTCACAAAGAGGGTTCAACTTAAATTGAGGACGACGCAGCGAGCAATGGAAAGAAAAATGGTAGGTGTAACCTTAAGAGACAAGAAGAGAGCAGAGTGGATTAGGGGACAAACGGGAGTTAAGGATATCATAGCTGCAACAAAGAAGAGGAAATGGACATGGGCCGGGCATGTAGCACGTAGACAGGATAACCGCTGGTCATTAAGGGTCACCAACTAAATTCCCAGAGAAGGGAAGTGGGGTAGGGGGAGACAGACAGTGTTGGCCCATTCATAGTAATTGGTGTATATAGGCCACCACATGGCCACAAAAAGAAATTTATTGAGTTTCTTAATGTTGTGTTATCAACTGTTCGTGAAAATACTCCTTGCATAGTTATGGGTGACATAAACATTGACCTCTGTTCCAATGATCCTTATGCCAAAGATTTTGAAACGCTCTTACTTACATATGGAAGTACAAATTTTATACGTTCACCTACTAGGATTACATCAACAAGTGCTACGCTCCTTGATATATGCGCCTCAAATTTATGTTCACAGAATATAAAATCCGGGGTATTTGCGTATGACATAAGTGATCATATGCCCATCTTCTTTCTTGCACGAGTTACTTCTCAAATTGGTCAGAAAACAGAGACATCTTTCCACCGAATTAAAAACAACAAAACTCGGGAACATTTTTTAAGCTAGTTCAGAACATATATTGGACCACTGTTTATAGACAAGAAAATCCTGATGATGCTTATAACACATTCATGACGTTATTGAGTACTAGCTATGATGCGGCATTTCCACTTCAGGAGCGCTCACGTGGCAGAAATAAGAAATGCAGAAAGCCTTGGATAAATCGTGATCTTTACCGGCGCATAAAAATAAAGAATAAATTGTATCATGATTTCATCCGTTCGCGGAACACAGACGTCTTAGCTGAGTACAAGAAATACAGAAACGTTTTAAATTCAGAAATACGGAAGGCTAAACAGAACTACTATGAAAAATTATTTTAAAGCATTTACAATGACCAGAGGAAGCTATGGGAGGTCATAAATGGGCTTACGAACAGAAAAAAGGGTTGTAATAGGACACAGGACCTAACAATTAATGGTCAGATTTTCAGTGGTGAAAGGTTGGCCAATGTCATGAATGAACATTTCATAAATGCCGGTTCCTTTATTTTAACGGATGGACAGCGAGATAATGCTCCAACTCCTGATAAATCTCCTTTGCTGTATTCTATTTTTCTCGCACCCACAGATCCGGTTGAAGTAGAAAGATTAATTAGAAAACTTAAAAACAGTGTTGCATCAGGGATTGATGAGATAGGTTCTGTTGAGTTAAAAATGGTGTCACCATTGATATCTAATGTCTTGGCCTATATTATCAACCTCACCCTCACTAACGGTGTATTTCCAGAGCAGTTAAAGGTAGCAAAAGTCACTGCAGTACATAAAGGTGGTGATATCAATACTTTAGCGAACTATCGACCTATATCCGTGCTTCCAGCAATATCGAAAATATTTGAAGGGGTTATTTATGATAGACTTGCATCCTTTTTTGATAAGCACCAAATAATAACAAATAGTCAGTATGGTTTTTAAAAAAATAAATCAACAGAACAAGCTCTACTGTATATCAAAGATAAGATAATCGAAAATATGGAAAACCAAAAATATACTCTTGGGCTCTTCCTCGTTCTTCAAAAGGCATTTGACTCCATACCATTCAAATCATTGATTCATAAATTATCAAGCTATGGGGTTCGTGGAGTTGCACTACAACTGTTTAAAAGTTACCTAGAAGATCGTTATCAATATGTAAAACTGAATAACACTATTTCTGCAAAGATAAAATTGAACCAAGGAGTCCCCCAAGGGTCTATACTGGGGCCGTTATTGTTCCTTGTCTATATAAATGATATTGTCGATATACCTCATTCTCCTGAACTTATAATGTACGCTGACGATACGAATGTTTTCTTTTCATCAGACAATCTAATATCACTTGAGGTCAGTGTAAATAATTATCTAAGCAATCTTTCAAATTGGTTAAGGCAAAATGGACTGCGCTTGAATGCAAAAAAAACAACCTATATGATATTCCGACCTATAAACAAACCTATTAGTAACATAGCTGTAAAATTCGAAGGAGATTGCATCGCACATGTTAGGGAACAAAAGTTTCTTGGTGTATGGTTTCAGGAGGAATTAAACTGGAATACACATGTAAATCATCTGATCACCGCATTAGCGCGAATAGTTGGTTGTTTTTTAGAACAATGCATTTAATCCCATTGAGGTTAAAAAGTATGTACTATGCACTTTTCCATTCTAAAGTAAGTTATGGGATGTTAGTCTGGGGAACGACATCACAAGGGAATTACCATAAGTTAATAACTATACAAAAGAAAATATTGCGCTGCTTTGAAAATTACAGGGGGAATCTACAAGACTTGCGCCCTGCTCCACTATTCATTAAACATTCAATACTCAGAATTGATCAATTATATCATTTTAAATTACTTCAGTTACTACAAAAGACTAAGCTATATGAAGAAAGTTGCACCGAAAGACCACACTACAGTATGCGAGAACAAAGGAAGCGAGCTCCCAGAACAAGAACCAAGTATGGAAAACAAAGTATTGCTTACCAGGTACCTCAGGTTTTAAATACCCTTGCAGATCAATTGAATTTTAGGGCTAGTAGTGCGACTTTCAAGAGACAAACAAAAAACTTATTCATAACCACCAGTCTACACTATCGAAACTACGTAATGGAGTCTCATGCCTCTGCAAATGCTTAAATTGTTTATAAACTTATATGTCAATTATACGAGTGTATACCGCGGAATTCATTGTATCCGCATGCATCTTATGTCTGTTTTTGAGTTGTTTCATTGATATTGTTTAGTTGTGAATTATAACGAGAGTGACCTCTAATTCTTAAAATGTGTTATGTAAACTTCTTATGCTATTTATGTTTGAATTTTGTGTTTACAATTTCAGGTTGCTCGAAACCAATGTATTGAATATATATATTGTTTAAGCTTTGCACTGTCACGGACTGCGGAGGGACAAGGGCCTTTGTCAGGCTGTTCGCCTTTAGCCTTTTGCCCCTGCAGTGAGCTCTGTATCTGGCTTACTGTAAATAAAAATACTACTACTACTACTACTACTGCTACTAGAAGGTTAGGTGGGCAGATGAGATTAAGAACTTTGCGGGTATAAATTGGCAACAGCAAGCACAGGACCGGGTTAACTGGCGGAACATGGGAGAGGCCTTTGTCCTGCGGTGGACGTAGACAGGCTGATGATGATGATGATGATGATGATGTGACCCTACCTCCTACAAATGTCTTCGTCTTCCTATGGCTCTAAGACAAAAGCACATTTGGTATCACCTGACGTGAATCGACGACCAAAGTAAATTACACGTTCAAACATGCATGATATTGATTACATGGAAGTCATGTATGCCATAGTTTACGTCCACCTCACAACGTTCTGCCGATTTCAAAGTAACATATCAGCCTTCCGCAGGCGTGCTTCGCATGTCATTGGTTCCTATAGAGTTTCCCAATATACGCTATAGAGGGAACTCTGGCGCTAGTGTCTACGGGAGCTGCAATGCACGGCGCTTCAGCGAGCATGGGAATGATAGGTAGTATGCGCATTTGTCTAATCTTCGTACTTCGGGCCTGCTTCTGGCTCCATCTGTGTTTGTGTGGCTTGGAGGTGTTTTCTCACGAAACAAAAAAGCATCGATTGTTCAGCGGTTGTGCTTCACTACTTTATTACTTTAAAGCTTACCTTTTCAAATCGGCTCACGAAGGTCAAAAGGGTTCGCTTTTTTCTTTAAAACGAAATCATCACCAGCAATAAACGAAGCCGCAAGTACAATTCGCCACCCGCAAGTTCGAAGACTAGGCAAATGTGTGTACTACCCATCATTCCCATGGTCGCTGAACGATCACAGCGCCAGAGTCCCCCCTAGTTGATTTTAGGAAACTCTATGTTGGTTCCCACTGTACGTGGGATGCGCCAATTTTTTGTATGCAAGTCTAGAAGAGACAGGTGCTCTTGTCATCAGATAAAGCGTTCGTCTCTCTAGTAAAACTGACCAGTAAAATTGAGGAAATTGATTTCAGTAAATTGAAAAGTCAGCGACACTAATCAAGAACGAAATGAAATTTTAGGTGCTTATTCATTCCAATAAGTTTATTTCATACTCAAGACCGAAATATTGCAGTGGGGAGTGGATACAAATACATGCAAAAGTAAAACAAAAACAAACAAGCAAAAGTGGCCAGGTAAAGAAGAATAATTGGTCAGTTAAGTCCCGGCATTATGATGTCCGCAATGGTCAAGCGAAACTTTGAGTGGTTCTTCAGCTTATCAGTGTCTGTTCTCGTCACATTAATGTTTGAAATTTCGTTAAATGTAATTAAATCCTCGTGTTTTCTCCTACTGGCCAAGTACGTCACACCCGCTATACAAACAACCAGTGGGAATCACCATGAGTTAATTACCATTAGTTCATTACCATGAGTTGGGAATCGAACAGACGGCAGCCGCATAACATCCATGGCACATCCGCGCGCATTTTATGTTTTCAGTGGTGTGTGTGCTGTTCCGGAAGATCAAAAAAGATGTCGCGTACATGGTGCGTACCTTTGTGTCGATGTGTTTGGATTGAAAATGCTTAAAATGTGTATATTCTGGCTGTTCAGACAGAGAATGGTGGGTTAGTGACCAGAATTTACTGCTTTCATACTTGATCCCCCGCAAATGCGTGTGCGCGAAAAGCACTTCAATGAGAGTGAGACTTTTGGCGTGAACCAGTGGATAATTGAATGAGTTGTGAAGACGCCGTACGATGTTCCGAGAAGTTTGCTGGACGCTGCGGAGAGCACGGCGTCCCGGCACACATGTCTTGTGAGAGAAGGTCCAGAGGTCACCCCCCTACCATGCGTCACCTGCAACCATCAGCTGAGCTAGAAACTGTCGAGGCTGCACCAATACTGTTAGTGAGCCCCTTGACACAGTTGCCGTATCGGCGAAGCTAGGCTCCTTTGATACCTGTGTATTGCCAGCACTAAGGTGATATGAATAGCTGACCGTTATTGTGCCGGTGCGTGCATGGTGCGTCGTAGAGTTGTCCAAGACGGCGCGCTGCGGAACTAGGATTGTGGTTTGAATCCTTGGTTGGCTGTTTCAGAATTTTTTTCTCCTCATTTTTCTTGTTTGGTGCTTTTTATGTAACGTTACATTCACATACGGGACATGACGGCCACAGTAAAAGTCTTCTTAGTGTGTGCATATAACTGCTATCACCCTAAACTTTGTTCCACTTGCGCAAATGTATAGAATACCTAAGTGACAAAAGTGTAATTCTAAGCCTATATTGTTCGCCAAGAAGGTATTTATAAGATAATTCTATTTCATTAAGTTCAATCTCAGGACGTGCTTGTAAGGGCATTAGGTGATAATTTTGTCAAATGTCCGCTGCTCTCAAACCGGTCTTAGGGCTCTCTCGTAATGTCTACTGCATCTGTTTGTGCAGAAACCACCGACTTGACGTAGTCAGAAAAAAACATCACCACCATATCTACAAAGTGAATTGTTAGAAGAGCTTGCTTGGAGGTGCACGGAACCTTTCTTGGCGAGCCTATTTTTGTAGAAAGGATCCCTAAAGGGCTCCTAAACCACCTCCGATATTTTTTGAAACATTTGAAGTAAACACGCGCATCGTGTGCACAATGCCGTCGCCATGAGCGATTCTACACGTGGCATTGCTACGAGCCCGCGGCGCGCCACAATTTCCAAGAAACCATCTCTCCTTATCCCAGGGTCTTTCGGGTCTCCGCATGACACGCCGTACAAATATGTCCGACAGACCGTTCAAATATCGCCGCTAGCCGAAAATGTGCCGTGATTGGTTGAGCAAGAACCTATGACTCACAGTTAGTCTTCAAGCAGCTGCCCGCGTTGCATGTTGTTGTTGGTCATGTTGTCCGTGCCCGTGTGGTCAAGTCCATAGTGTTGGCGAGCCTTCGAAGGCGTGCGCTTAATGCAGGGTCCATACCGGCGTGATTTGTATAAGGAAGGGCCTGCACAGCAGCCGCTGTTCACCAACAAACGCGGAGTTGATGGTGTCGATAGAGGGACGGAGTCGCGACAACTAGAAGTAAACGGTGGTTCAAGCAGCGCGTGAGCGATGACGCGTAACACGCGATATTGGAAGACTCTCGGTGAGAGGGCAAAACGTATTTGGGAGAGGATACCGTACAGGATAGCGAAAGAGAGAGCGAAAGGAGGGATTGTCATGGTTTCGAAGATCAAACGCGTCTAACTTCACTTTTGCGGCATCGTTTCGAGAAATTTTCACAGCTTCGTGTTCGTCGTACGCTTGAGCACCATTTCTCCACCACAACAGAACTTCGACCTCTGGGTGGTTTAGGGGCCCTTTAACAAGCCAGTGCATGATGTGTTGTACGTGGAAGGCAGCATTGTGGGACATGTTCTAGGCAAGCACTGCAGTGTTGCCCACTTCGATGGGCGCGTAAACCACCTGCCTCTTTACGCCATAGTGGATACTGCCGGGAGTGAAATGCTCAACTCGCATAAATTACAGACAAGGTGCTAACAGATTTTTTCGACATGGCTTAGAGCAGGCAGGTGAGGAGGCTTGGGAGGATACTGGTACACGTGTGTAACACTCATCGTAGCAACTTGTCACGTGCTGCCGTGTCAACGAAAGACGAGAACAAAGTAGACATAGTCGTGAGGAGGCGAGCGCGAAGGTCATCGAAAACCAACGTCTCGTGGGGCGGAGCGCCATTTAGTGAGTACTATTGAAACAACTCGGAAGGGCGATGTGAGCAGTGGCCGGAGCAGTGTACACTGGCAACAATGGTGTACACACCGGCCACCGCCAGACAAGGCACGAGAATAAGAGGCTTGCTCAGCAAGCTTCTAAAAAGTTTACATGACTTGAAAATACGGCCGGGCCTTGCCTTGCAAAGAATTTTTTGTGCTATCATAAAAGATGCACAGCATAAGAGTTCTCTAGAAGCAATCTGTCGTGGTATTTCTGGAGCTGTAAAGCCACTAGAAACATTTACTAATTGAAGTCCGTCCTTAATCTTTTAATGAGAATTGCTGGTGGCCGTAGCCAATCGTACTTTCAGCAAGAGATGTGACTGACTACGAAAACAATAATGAGCAAGACGGAAGCGTATCTGTATCATAAAGCGGCGGCTCTTCTTTGTGTCTTTTTTCCCTTCTTCTTCGTCCTTTGCGCAGCTCTATCGCAGCTGAATCGTGAAGGCTGCCTATATCAACGCTCTGTTGAATGCATACACGCATACACTACTCAATAATAATTGCCTTGCTTGTGAAGGAGCTTAGTTATTTCAGCTTACAATAGCTACAACCTTCTTGATGTTTATGTTCCCTACCTTGATTAGCCTCGCTATGCACGTGCTGGTTGGCCGATGTTATTTGATCCTTGAGTTGAGCAATAGATCTTTTAGTCGGCTGTTAGCGCCCATCCCGCGTGTTTTATTTGCTGTTCTTTCTTTTTTTGTTCTTTACTGCCATATGCGACAGTACCAAACAGCGCAGGCTTGGACGCTACTAAACAACATTTGTCATAGAGAATCTACCCACCTTTGATCGAACAAAGTGTTCATGGGTGGCCCTGAATGTCAGATAATGACCCGTGTTGTCCGTTAGGGCTTTAAAAGGCTTCTCAACACGTCGGCGTCGTCCTCAGTGACGTTATTCTAGAGAGCACGACGCGATGCTTCCTGTCGCACTCTTTAACCAGGCCTTGTGTCGTGGACCACGACGTATTGCCTTCAAAATTCAAAACCACTGACTCAACCTATTTTGATAGAAGCAGCATTGTGGGTTTCACGGTTCTGTGGGGGTGCCATGTATTTGACTGCTAGTAAAGCACCGAGCAGGTTTCAGGGAGACTAGAGTAAAAGCGCGAACACTTGCGCACGTTCAGAGCTGTTCAGATCGACGTCGCTGTATAGGACTGACCGTGACCGACAAACCGACTGTGCAGGAAAAACGACGGTGTTTTCTTTGAAAAAGAAACCCTTAAATAGGCATCACTAACGCTTCCCGTCTTCGTCTTCCACCACCTACACTCTAAAAACTAAGAGACTGCTGGGCACTCGCTTTCGTAGTGGATTTTTTCAAATATAAATTGTCTTCAGAGTAAATGACCTCCTTTGCTGCAGAGTATAGTAACCAGCCCACGAAAGGGTATAGTACTACACAATAACGCATTAAGGTAACTTTTACCGAAACAGAGTTGCTAGACTTCTCCGGAGGAAGAAGTTGAAAGAATGCAATCTCGCTGATCTGTAATCATATCTTTGCTTAGACTCGCAGATTTAAGAGTCGCCGCGTACGCGAAAACCAAATTGAATGAAGTTAATTCGTTTATCTTGTGCTACCCTGTAACAGACCGTCTAAACGACTCGTATATGATTACGAAAGATTCACTCAAACTTCGATATATGCGGCCTTCGCATTCGGTCGGCCTTCGTAGTTGGTCATGTTTGTAAATCATGTTTGTAAATAAAACATCACACTTCTATAATGCGGACTAAGCAGTTAAGCTTTAGTTACTCTCTTTCACATATACTCGCACATTTGTATGCATGTTTCGCTACTAGCCCTAATAGTTTTGTCTAGCTGTACCATACATTAGGCTTGGGGCAGCACAATCTGCATGACATTCGTAGCGAAAAATGGGAATATTGAAATAAAAACAAATAAATAACCATTCCAATGCGGTTTTCGTCATCACCTACTTAGTGAAATAGGATCAAATACTTAACTACACGAATCTGAGGCTAAACATGCAGATATTAAACATTCCCTGTGCCTTCCAGTGCACGGAAAGGTGCTGGCAGGTGCTAGGTGCGCATCTTTTTTTATTACTCATCTCCTCTGCCACATCCAACAATCTCAGCACATTTTGCTTGATATATGTTTTCTTATTTTCACTGGCGATCACTTGTGGTATGTAGAGACATAAAATTGACCACGAGCATGATCTGTGTTTCACTCTCTCATGGCAGAAGAGAATATTGGTAAATAGCAGTCACAGAGAGAAGTGGAGTATAGGGCATACTTCATTCTCTCTTTTTATACAGAATGAACAATGCCTTCCACTCCTATTCAATGCATTGTCAGAGTAACAAAAAGCTCTGCAGAGTAACTCGGCTTTTCTTCTCCTGCGATATACTCAACCCTTTTTAAAGTGCACATGTATATTTCTCTCGGCCTGCTTTTTCAGTAGTACGCACTGCTTGTAATGTGAAGAAATAGCCAAACACTGGTCGAACAACTCATAATAATTGTGTTAAAAGATGCAGACGTCAAGATCGAATCGTATTGTGGGCAAACTTTTTTCCGCCAACGGTAAGTGCTCGCTAATTGAGGAGGCACAAAATTTAGCTGCGGTTGGTGACAAAGGTTTTATTTGAATGTGAACAAGTTAAGAACTTATATTCTAAACACCGGTTCATTTAGCGCTGTGGTGCCAAATGATAAATGTACAGGAATACCCTTAGTACTTGTAATTTACACGAGTGACTGTTCACGCATGATTTTGTGGGACCATTATGCCAGTAGGATAATACGTATGTTTTCTGAACTTGATGCGTATATTTTTTTCATTTGGTAACGGTAATTAGAGGGCGTAGTTCTTCCCTGGGCATTTGTACTTTATTGTTTTGTACAAGTAAAGACGATTAAATCTTCTTTTTGAACAACCTTCTCATTGGTGTGATTAGCATATGCATGTTCAGAAATAGCAAGAAACCTTATTAATTTGCAGGTGAAATCTACGCTCGGCCTAAATTTCTTCAATTAGAAACACTTCATTGGGAAAAAATAAAATAGTACTTTATTCAGTTCATAAATGATTAGCAATATTGCTCATGCAATACATTACTCGCTCTGCAATGAAGTGATGTGCGTAACGTCATTATGCGAATGCAAAGGATATTAGCCATCACTTCTTGGCAGTGGGGACATTCTGTGGCCAGCAGACTCCTCTTCAAGTGGCGTCCAGCTTGTGGATAACATCAGCAGGCAAAGAGTTAGTAGCGTCGTGATCCCCCGTAGCCACCGGATCCCCGGTAGCCTCCGTAGCTACCGGAACCACGCGAGCCTCCGTAACTGCCAGAACCACCGTAGCCACTTCCGCGGCTGCCGCCGTAGCCTCCTCCGGAGCCACGGCCGTAGCCTCCGGAACCACCGTAGCCACGGGAACCACCGTATCCTCCCGAACTGCCGTATCCACGCTGGGCGGCGGTCATTCCGCACAGCACAGCCACCACCAAGAGGGCGACGATGACACACTTGCGGTTCACTCCAAGCATGGCTGCGGCACGCAGCTACGAAATCAGAATGAAAAGGTGGAGAAATATTACTAATGCGATTAGCGATTGCGAATGACGCTACAATACGCATAGTATATGTGGATGTTTCAATTTGTACAGTACGTTCAGTAAAGGCCCACAAGTCACACTGGAGAATAAGAGAATAACAGGCTGAGGCAGGTGGAGATGTACAGTGATGTTATGTAATAAAACAGTGAAGAACAAGAAAAAAGTTTGGAGATCCCTAGAAAAATACAGCATACATCATTGATTTTCCAAGCTTTGAACTAATGTACTGCAGTGTCAGGATTTTCAACACACCGGATTTGCCAATATGTTTCACTTTCCCGTTACAAATAGCCGATACTCTATTATGGAAAAGTCAAGCTAAAGATTGATTTTCTCTACATCGGCAATGCAAACCTACATTGTATTGTGGCCGTTAGGAGCCGAGCCTTAATAAATGCATGTGCAAATAATATGCCACGTTGTTCTGACGATCTTGACCGAAGTGGCAAATGCGGAGTTTAGACATCATCCTTTCAAACTATGCCTTCACTTACCTTTCAAAATATATAAATGCGCGGTGTTTTCTGCCAAATATCATCAATTTAACCCTGTAGCATGATGTTTATTAGTTAAGCTATTTATGAAGGTTGAAGTCTCCTATATATTATGACTCTAACATATGTCTACCTTGCCAATCCTGCATCGCTGGCACCCGTCAATGAAAGAGTTGGCCCTTTGTGATGACGCTTCTCGAATGTGGTAATGCTGCACCATTAGTGGCCTCTGAAGAGAGTATATTGACACTACTTATCTCGAAGCCTGTATGCTGCAGAATACAATAGAGCCATATGCCGAAACAGTTCCTCAGGGAACGCCCATTAAATTGGATCCTTTATTGTAGTTGACATACCTACAGTATGCCTCAAACAAGTAAACAAGTATTTCTGGTTAATTCGCGAAGATGATTCTTTTATGGTACTCATTGAAGAACGTCAAAAATAATGGTGCGGAGTGCAAGGCTATTCGGTCACCAAACTGCCCACGCATAGATTTTAGCTTGGGCGTGAGACAGCCAAGCCAAGCCAACAAATGTCTGGCGCGGTCGACCGGTGAACTCGAGTGCCGACGCGTACGAGCGTATGGAGAGCACCGGTGACAATAATTGTGAAGTTTGAAGCTGTTTGAAGCGAGACGACGGCGGGATTTACTCGGCCACGCAGTGTTTTAGAGGTTATGTTGTCATATTTGCTATACCTTTCTGGCTACACCATACCGTGGTTATATAAAGACCACCACGTACTATCGGGTAAGGACAAACCTTACCTTAGCTCAATCAGAAAATATACACATAATTACCACTCTGTGAACTAGTGCGTAAAAGCACGCTATACCAAACGCACTATGGGCCTCAATTTTTTCTTCTCAAACTAAGGTATTCCTCCATGCAGAACGACGTCCTTCGCAGCAAAAAACTTTCCATTAAAAACACACAGGGTCCCTTATTTGTTCATTTTACTTTTACAGGTGTGGTGTCACCGCAGCTAACAACCTTTTCTTTATTTTTTCACTCCTCAATCAAGTGAGCCCTGCATGTCCTATTTTAAATGGGGCTTTTTTTAAGTTTTCAACAATCGAACAGAGGTATCTGCGTTCAGGCTTCTATATGACATGTCACGTTTGCTTACTTCCAGCTACTGTCACCCTCAAGGCACGATTGAAGGTAGGCCCGAGATAATTTTGTGAGCATAAAAGTTTCTACTTCCCTCATGTTAATGGTACAAGACATCCTGCTGCATTGGTCGCTGTCGCTAAGGTATAAGGAAATGGAGAGCTTTACTCAATGAGTACAGTGCGCCATGTCACTGAATTCGGTGGTCGCCGCAAAGAGTTCTAGAATTGCATTATATATCGCCAGCCTGAAGGCTGGCGATTCATTGGGAGGGCCGGCTGTGGGGGCGCCGACCACAGAAGAAGAGTACAACAAACGATGGCGTGGTCGCAATTCGCGCTCATCGGCGGCTGACACACCGTCGCGGCTGAGGTTCGCACAAGACACATTCCTATGTGCTTGTCTCGTCTCTGAAGAGTTCCGGGCAAGTTGCCGCCCGGACCCCCCCAATACATTCTCGAAGTCAGAACTGTCATGACCTGCGCGATTTTTGATATTGACCTTATGCTTAGCCCAGCAGATCACCTCTAGCCCATCAACACAAAGTACTGCTATGAAGCAGTCTTAGCAGGTGTACTATGCCTATGTTCTGTCTCTACTCTTTGGTTAGCATTGGACCGCATGTCATCGTAGTTGCTAATATCAAGAGATCAATAATTCTAAAGCAATACTTGATCAGTGTACCAAGCACCATGCTGCTGAAGTTGGTGATCACCGGGGTGGGGGGGGGGGGGACAACTATGCATGAATTGCCTTAGAACAGTGATAATATGTCATTTTTATTGTTGTAAAGGAGGTTTTTTGAAAATATATGCAGTGCCCCCGAGGATAAGATAGATGTGCGCTACACACAGTGCCCCTTTGGGCCTGCGGGGAAAGAAGTGCGGCTTTAAAACCATTTACCGAAAGTGAACAGTAGTCGCTTAGTGCATGGTGGCCCCCTCGGGTGACGACCCGATACCTGTTGAACTAAAATCGGCCATTTTTCTGTGGGAAAGACATTTTATGTAAAACAGTTTGCCTTTTTTTTTTCAACAAAGCTTTGTTTTCCTGCCGAATAAGGAGTATGGTGCATCAATTAGGTGAAATGACTAGAAGGTGAAACCCATCTTATTCTTCTCAGTAGATGTACAGGTACTGGCCCGTCACTCTACGAAAGCTGTCTGCACCTGTCCAGGTTTTGTACTCCTTCCAAATATGGAGGCAGCTCATAAGTCTTAGCATTGCCTCCGTGATCGCTTTATCTTCCACCAAGCCACGATGTCATATGGTCCTGCCATCGTGGGACGGACGCCCCAAAATGTCATGGTGACGTCACAATGCATTCCAAATGTCTGCGTTGCCATATCATGACGATAATTTTTTGCATCGTCCGTTCTAGATGACACGAGACGCCGATGGTCCCCATTTGTTAAATTGTAAAGCATCTAAGCTTTTCGCCTAACAATTTATCTCCGGTCGTTATGGCGAAAGATCTTTTTTACCCAAGAAACTAACAAAGTATGCAATGTAATATTATAATGTTTTTTTTTGCCTCCGTAGTGCGTGGCGAACCAAGCTTTCAAACTACATTTCGGTACTAGACTGTATTCATCACAAAGAAGGCTTTCGATCGTTTGTATTATTGGTTTACATCACAAAGAATAGGCGGTGATATCAATAACTCTTTCGCAAACAGGCAGGTGTAAACTTTCTATAGTGAAGAGCAAGACGAATACAAAATATAAATAACCGCTCGATACTGCCGCCTCATCGTAACCACTTAGAATGGCAAGAAACGTGTGTGATTGGAGCACGTTATTCACAAGCAAAAAAAAAGAACTTGTCCACTCTCCTGTGGCCTAGCTTCAAGAGATTTCGCAAGAGCCATTAAAGTACTTTCAAGCCTGGCCCCCAAAATCATGCCCTAACGCATGCGAAATTCTTCCTGGGATGCTTACAGTGATGTCCCTTCTATTTATGGGGTTACTTGTGAGTAAATAGTGACAGTGACAGCATTACTCGTTGAACTCACGTTTTCCTGAGGATTGAGATGCAAGGTCCCTGAGGTGGCGTCAAAGGTAGGTGATGGACATCACTACTTGGGGCTCCTGTTTATATTTGGAGCTTCTGCGGAAGCGTTACAAGGGATGCATATCCGCGTGGGCGCATGCTGCAGCGATTAGACAGCGCAACCGGAAAAATGATCCTGTTTGTGTGCCGTTTTCACTTCCGAAGCCCGGTACACACCGCGGATACACAGATAACAAAACACCTTTTCGCGAAGTGAAAAACAATAATACAAGGCGCTTTGAAGCGAACAAATGTAGAAAGCATATATTTCATTTCGAAGAAAACTGAGCGCATTTGCTTCCGTTAGGTTTTTGTAACCGTTACATTAAGCCTTACGCCTGCTTCCCAGCACGACTGTAAATATCTTTTATGTCACTGTGTGATACTCTGTTGTCATTTATCATAAATATTTGTGAATTGTTTAGGCTGTAACCTAATTATATCATTTTTGAATAAATTAGCTAAATGCCACGAAGTGTGGAAATTGAAATATGTAACTCATCTTTGAACAATATTAAGAATGCGAAGGCATAACGAAATACTCATCCATACTGCGCTCTAAACAAGCCAATGCATTTATGCGTGTGATGTCAAAGAAATCTTTTGCTTCAGTTAATAAAGCGAGATCTGCTTTCGTGACAGACTTAAGTTGCCAAATTTAGCTACCGTTTATGTATTCATTTTGATCACCTTGTTCGGGCAGATAAAAATTATCTACCCATCATTCGTCGTCTTACTCATCGTGCTGCTGACGGAAACATCATGATGATAAACATACCCAAAAGTATTCTGCTTGATGATGGAGCTACAGAAACTCTCTCAAAAAGTCTACAGAAATGATATGCATCTCTTTTACTGAAATGATGAAAAAGGAAAAGTTGTTGCCATAAGGGGGGCAATGGCGATGCCTTCTCACTTGGCAGACAAAATATTTTTGTAAGAAAAATAATAATAGCACAGTATGCAATACAGTAGAACATAAGATGTGAGAGTGCAGCGCCGACGAAGGTGACATGGCAGTTAAGATATGCCTAATAGGTTCTTAAGTACTCAAGTTTTGTATCACAAGTTCCAGACAGAAAGACAGTTCACCCTGAGACAAGTTATTACAAATGAAATTTAACACACAATCTCTATATTTCACATTTTCTTTAAAAAGAAGTGAAAGGTGACATCGTGTACTGTAAATCAATATTTCAATTGAATATTTCAATCTTCAAGCAACTTCTTGAAGGCGAGAAGGGCTCTTGTCGGAAGACCTGCAGGTGGTCATGGACATATTTTCTTTACAGTGAAAGACCTCTTGTATAATTGTAGCAAGCTTCCTCGTAATAGTTTTCATTGTGACTCATATTTTTTGCACTTGAGAAGCAAGTGGTGCACATCTTCGTCATGGTTGCCGCAGGAACATGCCGTACTAGACCCACGTTTTATCTTATGTAAGGAGTGTCGCGTAAATAGTGTACCAAGCCGCTGGTGATGGATTGCTGTTTCTAATTCCTATTTTCTCACAAATGTACTGAAATGCAAAGTTTAGGACAAGGGTCTGTCTATTAAGTATAAGTCTGAACATTTGACCTTTCATCGAATTATTTCTCTTTGGTGAGGCTGTAACAGGTTATCTGTCACAGGTGTTGAAGGATTCCAGTGCATGATTTGATTGAAAACACGTGTATTAAATGTAAAAAAAGCGAAGAAGGGTTAACCACTGGTGAGTTAGGCTGGACCCTTAGTCAAGAGCTCCACTGGTCTCAGTAGCCTGCCATGGTCGGTTCAGAAGTGCCACTTGGGCCTCGTTTTCCTCGCTAACAAGCAAGGTGTACCACTGCTCCGTTCCAAATTTTCACACCGGAATATCCGATGGCCTCAACTAGCACTTATATGTAATGTGAGCCAGTATATATGGACTGTCCTCCACTCCACGGCCAAGAACTGGCGCATATTGGAAGAGTATACGTTGTCACATTGTTATTGTGGGTCCAATTTGCCACAGCATCTGCTGCAGTGTTTTCTAGAATGCAGCGGTGGCCTGGTAAACATCGAAATCTGATCACATGCTCATTGATATTGCTTTTGCGTGTTCTTTTAGGGTCTCATATAAGAGGATGACGTTTCAAAAATGTCTTGTCACATTGCAGTGACGCTAGAGCTGCCTGCAAAACCGCTAAAAATGATCCATTTATGAGCCTCTTTTACTGATGTTATAAAGCGCAACGCAGTTAGGTTTGCAAACAGATCTGCAACCATCAAAGAAGCTACTAAACATAATTTGAATGCCGGTTCTACTGTCATGTATACAATGACTAAAGCGGATTAGGAGGAATTCGCATGAGAAGCGCAGTCTGTATACACGTGAATATAAGTCTGGAATATTACCAGACGCTGCGCGGATGTCAGGAACGTGTCTGCTTTAGAGAAGTTCTATCAACTGACAATTGTATTTTTGGTCTTGGCAATCTCACATCTCGCTAATAATGCTTTATATGCCAGAACAATATTGTGTGGCTTACGTTTATTATTTTATATAAATTCGAGGCTCAGTGGATGCGTCTCGTGCTGAGCGAAAATTCGGTAAACATGGCAACAAGTTTCTACCATTCGTATTACGGATAATGGTGGATACGGAGCTTCAGTGATTACGAGAGAACTCGAGGTTGCCTACGGGAGGAGGAGGAGGAATAAATGAGGAAGGACTGGGAGGTTGCCTACGGAACTTCATGCATACCCTTAGCCCCCTCACCAGTAGCCTTTGAAAACACTCCTCAGCAATTTACGATAACCCCTCGATGCTTAATTAGAATTTATTACTTAATAAGTGCATTACGCGCTTGTAATAGTGAAGAGATCAATGAACGAATTTTATGGTGGCAAGACATAAAAAAACTACTACCAGAAAGCATAGCCGGCTTCAGAAGAGGTAGATGCACAATGAACTGCATTCTGGATTTGGTCACAGATGTGGAATACCAACGAACGCAAGGAAACATCACTGTCGCTGTATTCCTTGATATCCACCGAGCATACGACACAGTGAGTCACGTTCACGTTCTGGAAGGCCTGGCGTTACAGGGATTCAAGGCCAAGATACTGCGTTGGATCGCTCACTTCCTGAAGCACCGGAAAATTTTTGTAGTTACGCGGGAGGGCCCAACGTCAGAACATGTCGTCAACCAAGGAGTGCCACAGGGCAGCGTGCTAAGCCCTACTCTCTTTAATGCAGTCATGGCGCAGCTCCCGTATAATCTTCCACCTAACATCAGATGTTCAGTATATGCTGATGATATAAGTATATGGACGTCTAGTCCATCGTTTTTGGATGTACAACAAACTCTACAAGAAGGATTGGATTATGTAGACCATTTTCTAAAAAAAAAGAGGTATGACACTGAGTCTGGCTAAAACAGCCATACATCCGTTTACATTAAAAAGACCTGAAAATTTCCAGATTATTCTGCAAAATAAGCCTATTCAACTGGTTAAAACTCATAAATTCCTTGGAGTAATTTTAGACCGGAGACTAACATGGTCGCCTCATGTACAGTCCCTGGAACAAAAAGTGAATCAGGCCATTCGAATCCTCCGGCATCTTTGCGGGGCCGAATGGGGTGGTACTACAGAGTCGTTATTAGCCCTACATGTTGCCTGGATACGCCCCATCGTAACTTACTCACTGCCTCTGCTGCACGGACTCCCAGCCTCCACCGAAAGGAGACTTCACTTGTTATTGGCAAGGAGCTTGAGGGTATGTCTGGGTTTACCACGGTCAACTTCCAGTGCTTTAGTGTATGCGGAGGCTCGAGAGCCACCTTTGGCAGTACTCTGAACTAAAGTAACATCTCGAAATTTATTTAAAATTTTCACGCAACATGAAAGTCATTTTTTAACTGGTGCACTAACACAAAGAACGCCAACGACACTACAGGATACTATTTCATCATTTCAAGCAGCAGTACCAGAATTTAAACAATGGAAACCTTCAAAACCACCTTGAACGCTGCCACTTCTCAACGTTATCCGTGAAATGGACGGCATAGAGAAGAAAGCAGACATGGCACCTCCAGTAGCGGCACAGTTGGTACTTCATCAGCTTCATGTAATGCATAATGAAAAAACGAAGATATATACAGACGGATCATGCACGGAAGAAGCGTCAGCCTGTGCGGTCTTTATACCCGAAATTCAGAAAAAGAAGGTGAACAAATTATCGCACAAATCTTCATCGACGACAGCAGAATTGGTGGCTATCTTTGAAGCAGTTAAGCTTATCTGCGAGAATCAGGAGCCACAAAAATGGGTGATATGCACTGATAGCAAACCTGCTATTCAGCTAATCAGAAATGTGAGAAAACCTTACAAAAATGGTGAAATAGCACAATGTATCGCAGAAACTGTGGAATATCCCTCATCGCAGGGTCACAACATTGTATTCCAATGGATACCCAGCCACATTGAAATAAAGGGAAATGAAGATGCTGATAGTCTCGCGAAGAAAGCATTGAAGGAAGGATGGGATTGCACAATCCCTATTTCTGGGGCGGATATTCGGCAATTTATATCGCAAGGAACTAACCATTGTTCGATGGAGAAGTTGTTTGAGAGCCCTAAATCAAAGGAAACGATACTTTATGAAGTCGATCCACACAGAAAATTTTCCATAGCGACAGACCTCCCACGACACCTAGAGACATTGATCCACCGACTTAGATTGGAAGTAGCATATACAAACAGCTTGCTGCACAAGATACATCAATCCAACTCACCGGAATGCCATTGTGGTCATGCAGAAGAAAATGTTCGCCATATTCTTTTGGAGTGCGTTAAATACGCGAATGAAAGAGAAAAATCAAAGAACAAATTAGCAAGTATGGACAGACGGCCCCTCACAATAAAGAAACTACTTGGACCACGGCCTGAGATGCATCTCCAGAAAAAGGCAATAATCTTCCTGACAGACTTTTTAGTGAAGACCGGATTGGACAAGCGCCTATGACTGACAGCCAGAGATGGGTATTATGTAAAATGTGGTCATGTATATACTGACATTAGAGTAGTAAGGTGTGCGTGTAAGTAGTTTATGACTGTGTGAACTACGTGAAGAAGACTGTATTGGCATGTTATTTGAACTGGTTTTAGTGTACTATTTTGTGTTTCTTCTTCTTCTTTCCTTTTTTTTTCTTTTCCGTGTTGTTAATTTTTGGGTCCCGTTCTGTATTATTATTTTATTTTTCGCTGCAGAACTTTATGATATGGAGTAGCCGAGGCAATAGGCACCTCAACCTCTCCACAGCAAAACAGTTAAAACAGAACAGAACTGAACAGACTGATTCCCACATGTTGAGCCATCGAGTCAATGGAGTACATCTATAAGTATGCTGACGTGTTCTTCTATCGCGCGAATGTGCGACACCTACGATAACTCTCTATCAAAGATAATGCCACAACATTCGACGTTTGTGCTTCCAGTGTAAGTTTGAAATAGTTCATCTGTCTTTTAGTGACAGATAATACCTCTCTTTTCGCGTACAAAAAGCTTACACCAATTTTCTTTATAAAAAATTATCGCTAATGTCAAGGCCTTGTTGCGACACTGGTTGATGTTTGCGTATATCTAATCGTGGCGCCTATATGCAGATGTCATGATGGTGTTCGGTTCTCGAACACCATAACTGGCTTTGAAACGGGCCATTACGTGCGGTTGATGCGTTGCAGGGGAATTAAACTCTAGTTGACAGCCATTCCCTAAGAAGGAGAAATAGAGAAGCAGTGTTGTTTTAAAGAGTGGAGCTCTTTAAGCGGTTAGTTGCACGGGTAGTGCGAGCAGAAATTATCACCACCTTAGAACAGTGCACGCTCAGTTTCTTCCGTTTCTCATTTTCACTGCAACATAAACTTCATTTCCGCATCACGTTCGTCGATTATTTGGTGTGGACTCCAATAATTGGCATGGCAATTCGGCTACGTGAGTAAAAATTGCCTAACACCACTAAACAACTGCTGGTGAAACATGCTCCCGCAATTAGGCAAACTCATGTAACGAAAATGACGTAAGCTCATGTAACAGCTTCTAAGGCGACATATTTCCGCTAAAAAGCTTGCAACTGGTCACGTAACATTCTCCTACGAGAAGACGCAGTGGTGAGTTACGTGCCTAAAATCACGTAAAATCACGTAACAACTAGTCACGCGACTGAAGTATCGTAATGTCATGTATGCGAAGAACTCACGTGACTTAAATCGCGTAAAATCACGTTACTAATCGCATGACTTGTTTCAACCAAATGCACACAAGAGCTACTCAAGTGGTATGTTCCTGGCTACGCTACGTGATAGGTGTGTATAGTGAGGTGAACCGACCAAAACCAGAAAAGAACGCCAAGTCTAGCCGTACTTAGTGCTACTAACATGAACTAAGCATTTCTAGAAAGACGTTAGCTTTACAAGAAAAGCTTCCTAGGCCATACGCAAAAGCGGCAATCGATTCTAGCTTGCACCCTCCTGTAAGCTAGGCTCTTTTTTTGCAGTGAAAGCGGTTACGAGATCAAAACATGGGTCATGCGAGGTGCCGCAGTTGTCCGCCGCTGCCGCCGGTGTTTTAAACCACTATTAGAAAAAAAATAAAAATAAAAACTTAGCACCAAGCCAACAGCGGAGTTTGAACCAGGATCCGCTGTGCGCAAGCGCAGTATTTTACCACTGAACCATACCGGTGCTTGGGACTTGTTTGCAAGTTAGCCTTAAGTAGGCTTGATGCGGGGAAAGAAATCGCGTTATTGTGAGTAAGAAAGCGTTTTAAAACAGCAAAAGAACAACAAAGCGTCACACAACGCGTATAGCGTATCGAGTGGGTCGTCGGAGGCTCCAATCTATTACAAAAGCTTGTTCTGTGGCATGTACCTGTGGCGCGTACTCACTTCAGGCATAATTCCTCATTGTCGTCAGCCATGGCATTAACAATTGGCACAAAATTTCTTGCAAGTGTTTAGCCGATGTCACACTGCTCATAAGAATGACAGAAAGTAGCATTGTGAATGCCAGCCTACTACCCATTTTTATTATTAATAATGCCGTAGTAGTTTCCCAGCGAGTGTGCTTTCAGTAGTTACCCAATGAGTGTTTAGAAAAGGCTCTGGAAGGCCGCTCTTCGAGCTTTCACTGTGACTGTGCTGCGACTTCCACGCAGGCCTGACGTTTTGTTTTCGTCATGTTTGGCGTGTTTTACATTCTGCCTCACGCTCTTCTATGCCAACATTAGTGAACAGAAAACGTATATTTTGCAGGTGGGTTATTATGAACAATCGCGTGCAAGAAGAACAATGATGAAGCTACACTACACCCGAAAAAAGTGAGCTGTGCCGCAGTTTGCATAAGTGGTAAAAAAATAGCATGATTCTTCAGGTTCCTGATGTTAAATACGCTGAATTTGCGTTCATTTCCTGAAATCGCTGAGGATGCGGCCTTTTACTCGGTAGACTACTCCTTTCAAACAATACGAGAATTCTTCATGCTCCTACAGTTTTAGCTCTTTCAGTTTGCAAGTTTTGGTGTCAAAGCCGATGTCAAGCAGTCAAAGAGCGCCAGAAAATGAAAGCTGCACCATGTATGGGAAGACACTACAAGAAATATTGTCATAGTGCTGCAACACACTCAGCTTTTTCTTCATTAGCTCTTGCCCTCAACCGCAAACAAGAACGTTCACATGACCGCAAGATTTTATTTCGTTGCATTGTTTCATATCTATTAATCGTGGCCATTTGTTGTTCCACTTACATTTGTTATTCCACATTTTTTGATAAGCACATTCTTGAATCAGTTTTTATGTTTTCGGTTCGCTGCATGCTTTTTATCGCACAAATCTGGTTTGTTGCTCCAGAAGTATTCGTTGATCACTATACGTTTCAGCATGATAAATATATATATCGTACTCGTTTCGCATGAGTCGTAAACATGGAGAAAAGATGTTCACATCAGGCACTACTCTGCAGTTTGAAGTAATCTCTCAAAAAACTGATTTGCTTTATGTGTGCCCATCGGTCGAAAAATGACGGACTTCTCTATTTGCCGGTGGTGCTGACAAAAAATTCAATTTATTCATTCTACATCTTCGCTTCCAGGCGAATTGTCTTCTATTTGCGCTTTCTTGTTGCGGGTGCTTCAGTTCATTGTCTCGCGGTGGCCGTTAGCATGAAGAGGAGCTTCTTCAACCGAAGTAACCAAATCGTCGTCCATAGGGATATCCAAAGCCTCCGTAGAAGCCGCGACCGTATCCACCGTAGCCGCCAAAGCCGCGACCGTATCCTCCATAGCCAAAGCCTCGTCTGATACCATATCCGCCGTAGCCGAATACAGCGGCTGCCAGGCTGCACAGGGCGGCCAGCACCAGGAGGGCGAGCAAGAAGGACTTGGCGCTTGCGGTGATCATGACTGTGGTTCAACTGTAAAAGAAGACGCACAGGATGTAGGCACAGTGCACAGTCTACGTTGTTTGCGCCCACTACACTCTAAGTAAAAACACGAGCCCTTTTTTTTGTTTCAGAGTTGTGACGTGCGCTTTATGACTTCCTTTAAAAAACACGTTAACTATTTTCGTGGTGGTCATTGTGCTCTCTTCTGAGAGCCGTGTGACGCCCTGCCACGGTGGTCTAGAGGCTAAGGTACTCGGCTGCTGACCCGCAGGTCGCGGGATCAAATCCCGGCTGTGGCGGCTGCTTTTCCGATGGCGGCAGAAATGTTGTAGGCCCGTGTGCTCAGATTTGGGTGCACGTTAAAGAACCCCAGGTGGTCGAAATTTCCGGAGCCCTCCACTACGGCGTCTCTCATAATCATATGGTGGTTTTGGGACGTTAAACCCCACATATCAATCAATCTGAGAGCCATGTGACTCTCCGTAGAGGTGCCCAAACGTCTTTTTTGTTTCGACGATTGGTTGGTGCCTACTTCTTCCCGCCATATCAATAAAGCCTGATCTGATAGTCCTACAATATAATGTAGCTCTTCCGAGCTGTACCACACATAATGCCACACCGCAAACGCAAGAGAAAAGGATTGTTCAGATAATCTACCAATTTGAGGCTTGCTTGGCAGCACGGTTCCAAATGATACAGCGGCTTTTCTACGTGCACAGTAAACAAGTAATATGTTGTTGTGTTGTTTGCACCAATGTCGTTAGAATGAAGCTATACATACCATCATCAAGTATATATAATAACTCAGATATTGCGCATCTTAATTACACGTCAGCATTTAGATGTAATTTGGGCTCGTATTCGCATCGAAATTTAGTTTGCGTGGGTTGGCAATAAGCGCAATCGCCATCATTGGAGTAAATGCTGTTAGACTCTTCATTAAGAAATTTCCTCGCAGCGATTCGAATAAACGTGTTGAACATGTATACGTAATCAGAATGTCGATTGTACAGCCTGTCACAGTGAAAGGGTGAAATCCCGACACGGTATCACTGCAATGAAGGAAGCGGCAAAAAGCGATGAGGGCGCAGATGGGTCATGATCTTAAACTGAACGCATCCAAGACTACAAAATCAAGTACTTCACGAAAAAGGCTGTACAATGAATGTTCGTGCGTATGAAAACTGATTATCGACACTGCATGTCCATCAAGGTCGAAGCGTTCAAAATCACGGACATGAGACACGCGCCGGAATCACCGATGGAGGTGGATGTACAAGAGGAGACCCAGAGGCCTCCACGGGGCATGACTCGGAACTCCTAGAAATACTATCGAACCATTATTATGCACATAGAACTGTGGCATGTGTCGCAGGCTCTTCAATGTCAGCTACCACTGCGGGGGCGTGGAAGATGTTGGATATTGTCTAGATAATCGACGAGTGCCGATATCAGCATAACTGTCAAATCAGAGTATTCAGAATAAAGAAGAGGTTCACTGGGTGCTTCCCCATGGGGCGGCAGGTCGTCCTTTCATCAACAAGTGACTCTTTTTAGTCAGTGTACAAAGGGAATATAAAAATGGCTCTGTCAGCCTTCTTCAGTGTGCAAGTAAACCTGGCAATGCCACTGGAGTTTGCAATTTTTTGAAGACGAATAAAAACAACCGGTTCCCGATGAAAAGCCCTTCCAAGTGCCATATAAATGTCTCTTAAAAAGAAATTTTTTAGCAAAATTTTCAATGGTAACAAATTCCTGCCTATGTGTTTTCAACGACATTGTGAACATCGCCGCCCACCAATAGGAAACACAACTTACAACAAAGCTTGTTGCGCGTGCGGTCACGTAATTGTCTTGTGTATTATTATTTATCTAAATTGATTTTTTAAACCTAATGAAATCATCTGTCGGTGATATAGTATGATTGTAAACAAAGTTGTGTTGAATAGTGGCGCATGAAGAAATAATGAGCAGAGGTTAGAACGATCCTTGCGGCACATACGAAATTTTGCGGGCGAAGTAAAATGAAGATACGATCAACGCAATAATACGACAATGCGGTTATGAGCGACAGTGTAGTAAAAAGCTCCATGAAATTCTTCCAATTCAGCTGCTTTCTTTGCACTATTATTGAAGCGCGCGCGCCTGTTGCACTTCGAATTCAGATGAACGTTGCCGTACGGACCTTGATTCAGCCTTGATTTCGGTTTCACAGTTAAGCGCCTGTGATTGTTCAAGTTGAACTAAAATTCACGCACAATGGCGTCTCTATTTTCGCTTCTATTGAAATGCGACCGTCACGACCGGGATTTGAATCCCGCGACCTTCGGGTCAGCAGTTCAATACCACAGCCAGAGGCTCAGATGATATAGGTTGCACAATAGATAACGCTATGCAGTTTTGTGCTTTTTCTAATTGCGCAGCTTCGTGGCTATTCGCAAATATCTGGCTGGTGGCAGTTGATATAACACACTTCACCTGTTTTCGTCTTCCTGGTGTTTTTAGAGCCGAATTTTCAATATATGGCAGGGAAGTCTACGTCACGTGGAGCAATTGCAGCGGGGTGCAACCCGTTCTACCTACGTGCTCAACTATGTGAAACAGTAACCTCACATCTATACCCTGAATTTATCCTGCCTTTCATATTTATTTCGCCATCGAGTACAATGAATATGTCTAAGAACTTTGGCATGAAAGGTATAGCTTCACTGAGAAAAATGACGACTTCTTCGGTTGAATCATAAGTTTAATAATTTTAGCTTGTTGGTTTTTCATTGCTCTTCCACTTATTTCTCACATTATCTATGCTGCAGGATTCAGTGCAACAATCGTTGAAAAACTGTATATTCTGTTTGAAATGTTGGATTCCTCGCCTGGCGATCAAGTGAAAGTTATGCCATCTCCAGTGTGTTTGAAAAAAAGTTTTCTAAACAAATTGCTGTTAAAACTAGCTACTTTCTGTTTGCTATTTTCAAGTTGGAGGCAGAATTGTTGACTCGTTATTGTCTCAACCACTGCAGCACCGAGTACATTTATTACGGCATTGTTATGTAAAAAACCAATTATTGTATGGCCTGATAGACACAGCACGTTAAAGCATGCTTCATGCTACGGCAAAGTTTTTTTTAGAACTCACCTGGTACTCTGATGGCGCTAACACTTCTGGGAGGGTGTTCTGATGGTTTGGCTGTCTTCTGCCCAGTGCTTTTATACAGCACCACCCGACACGTGAGGTGGTCTACCCTCGTGTCAGTTTCAAGGCCACGTGATAGGAAAGCCCCTGTCAACCGACTGTCGCTCTCGGATATCGCAGTAACTACTTGGCGAGGGTGGTTCAATTTATCTGTGTGGGGAGTGTCGGTGTCATAGGGCGGCTCCTCTGCCTTAGAATATTATCCTGGGAGAGGAAAGCCCCCCCCCCCCCCCCACGTCTATCCGTTCATCTTGACACTAAATGCAAGGGCCTGCTACAGTTTGTTTTTTTCCTTTTACGCCTTCTTCACTAGGACAGTACGCGCCGTCTTTGAGGGTACGTAGCCTTGAAGCGATTGGCTATTCACAGATGCATGAAGAAAGGCCTGTAGAAAGAGAAAAGCAGCTGTCTGGAATAGATAGTCTCTGTCTCTTTCTCTTTCTCTCCCTCTCACTTAACACCGGATGCTTGGTGTGCGAATTCAACACTAGCCAGGGAAAACTCAAACAATGCCTGCGCTGTAAAAAAGGTTATAAGCCTGCTATATTCAATAGTTCGAAGCCTCTCAAAACGAAGCACGTTTTACGAGAAGTCTTAATTTCCCCCTTACAATACAGACTAGAAGCAGTCACCTCTTAAATTCATTGCCGTTCCACCTCTTTTGCTGTCGTGTAAAAACAAACAAGAAAAAACTTGACACTACCCCCAAATAGCATGGACACAAGTGGAGCAGCAGAGGTAACGTGTACTCCATGATCCTTGAAGCTACAATGATAGAAGCAGCTACGGTAATAATGGTGCGTAATATTTAATAGGCGGATGGTTCTTGCTATTATAAAATGTAAAGTTAGGCATTTTTTGTTTACTTTATTCGTATTATTCTAAGTGCTTACCTCGTTCTATTCTATTAATCTCACCTTGACCTAATAGCGTGTACAAGCAGCGGCATTGAATGGCATGTCAGTGCTGCGTTTTCTTATTCGTAGCTGAGCAAATCTGTTACGCTCCAAGAAAATGAAACGCAATCAACGCGAATAAGAAATGCGGGACCAATAAGTAAACAACTTGTAATGATGAATGTAGTGGGTCATGCAAATCTCGGCAAACACATTATCAGTGCTTAGCATTCATCATTACAAACTAAAGATATTGTAGGGATATTCAAGAATTGAGATTTTTTAAATTTCTTACTTTATTAGGTTGTGCAAGTCATTCTACCTTACAGATATTAAAAAAAACTCTTTTTGGATCGTGAATTATTGTACAGATAGTTGTGAGTACATCGCCATGACTACGAATTTGCGAATTACAAACGTTCAAAGGCAAAAACACATCGCCGTCTTTGTCGTCTATCGAATTTTTTTTCGCGTTGTTATTCAGTTTATGTATTATATGCTAACATATCTGTATTCATAAAACGTTAAGAGAAAGAACAACTAGGAAAGACATTAAATGACACTGCTCAATCTCTCATCAGCATTCATCCTTGCATCGACCCAAAGAAACGCAATCGCGAACACCCCACTTCGAAGAGTGTCCCTTGGGTGCCAAGAGAGGTAATGTTATTAAGGCAGTATTTGTGAAGATGAGAAAACAGCACCGTTATGACACTTGCTTAGAACATATCTCGGTATATACCAGATGGCACAGAGCAAGTAGGTGTACTGAACAAAAATACTTTGAATATCCCCCATTCATTTTGCTTAAGAGCTAAGGCTGCATAGCTTGTATGATATATGAGTATGCGCAAAACGTGACAGACTTCATGAGTACTAGGCATGGAGCGAGAACAAGAGTGTTCAGAAAGCACGTCCATATAGATCCTTTTTACTATTGCTATTTGTTTCTGCACCCGCCAATGGCCTGGCACGCGGAGGAATTGGTGGTCGTAATAAGGCACTCCTGTCACGTTCGGCATCAGTTTCCACAGGAACCTCCTCAACTCCTGGAGGGCAGACCGTTCGCATTTGTCGTTTTCATTCTAGGACGAATGCAAATATCACACTGTCTAGGTGGAGTGCTCAAAGACGTGTTTGCGTCCCGTGGTTGCCTGATGAAAACACTTACTTTTACTCCTGTACGTGTGCACCGCCAAGCAGACAGAGAAAAACTGCAGGCAACCGACAGGCGAATAACAGAGGGCTCTGCTATTTGTATACTTTCTGCACAGGGTCACGTTTTTCGCAAATGTTGCTGTATTTGCAAAATTTGTAATTGCGTTCTTGAGCAGGAGGGCTTTCATTATCCCCTAGCCCATAGCGTCCACATTGTTTTCATATGCCGCTTTGGCCATTCGAAAAAACGCCAGGTCTCCGCGGAAGCCTCAGCACGAGTCACAGTGAAAGCTGGAAGAGCAGCTTTTCTGAACCTATCCTAAACACTTTTTGAGTTACCGCTACAAGCACACTTGCTGAGTGCCCACTACGCCATTACTAACTATAATTTCTGAATAGTAGGCCAGTATTCACCATGCTATCCTTCATAAATCTTCCGAGATGCACGATATCTGCTAAACATGTGCAAGAAATTTTGTGACAATTGTTCATGCAGTAGCTGATGACAATGAGGAACTATGCCTAAAGTAGGTATGCGCCACAGTAAAAGGTTATAAAGCTTTTGAAAATGGTTAGAGCATTGGACGAACCACTCGTTACGCTACATGCAATATGTAACGCCAGGTTGTTCTGTTACCATTCTTAAATGCTTTATTACTCTTCTAACGTGATTCCTTTCCCTAAATCATGCCTGCTTAAGGCAAGTTTGCCCTATGCAGGCTTGCCTAAGGCTAAGTGATGGTTGCGTCAGTTATTTTTTTTTCTGGCATCGTATGTGTGCCGCATCCGTGTTATGTATGCACGGGTACGTTGATCAAGCAATTTAACGTGGGAGCATAGCACGTGTGATATCACGCTCCTATGCCGAGGGCACAGCATAGCTTTCCGACCATGGCGGCTGCACTTCGATGGGCATGAAATACAAAGACCACCCGTGAAATATGAGCCCACTGAAGAACCCCAAGCAGTCACTATAAATCCTGGCACTCATACTACAGCATGCCACACAATGATATCTTGTTTTGCACGTGAAAGCCTACAGGAATTAAAGATGTTGAACAGACACCTTCTTTTTTAAGCCGACACAGGTAGGCGGAAAAAAAACGCCAGGCCTTCGAGAAAGGCACAGCACAGTCACAGCGAAAACTAAAAGAGAGGCCTTTCAGGGCCTTTTCAAAACACTCATTGGGTAACTACGGCAAGCACATTTGCTTGATACCCACTAGCATTAATAATTTTTGGTGCGTAGAAGGCCGGCATTCGCTATGCTATTTGTTGTCATTCTTCTGAGAAGCATGGTAATTACTAAACACTGCATAGAATTTTGTGCTAATGGTTAGTGCAGTGGCCGACGACGATGAGAAATTATAGCTGAAGTGGGTATGCGCCACAGTAATTAGGGCAGCAAGAATTGGATTGAATCATTGGAGGGCCCACTCGTTATGCTCTTCGCAATGTGCGACGAGTGGTTGTTCTTTCGCTGTTTTAAGATGCTTTATAAGTCGTCATAACGCGATTGCTTTGGTGACATCAAGCCTGCCTAAGGCAAGCCTGCAAACAAGTCGCATGCACCGACGTAGCTCAGTGGTAGAATTCTAGGCTGGCAACCAGCGGATCCTTGTCCGAGCCCCACTTTGTCAATAATGCTAGTTTTTTTCTAATTTCGTGCGATGTGGTTACGGATGCCGGCGGAGGCGGTGGTGGCGGCGGTGGTGGACAACTGCGAGTGACCCGAGTTGTGACCTCATAACAGCGTTTGCTGCAAAAGTGGAACTGTGCGTTGGGCCAACTGATTGATATGTGGGGTTTACGTCCGGAAACCACCATATGATTATGAGAGACGCCGTAGGGAAGGGCTCGAGAAGTTTAGATCACCTGGGGTTGTTTATCGTGCACCCAAATTTGAGCACTGGGGCCTACAGCTTTTTCGCCTCCATTAAAAATGCAGCCGCCGTAGCCGGGATTCAATTTCGTGACCTTCGGGTCACCAGCGCAGTACATTAGCCACTAGACCACCGCGGCGGGGCGCGTTAAGCGCACTAAACAACAAGAAAAATCGAGGACATTTGATAATTGTACAGTAAGGTATAAAATTTGATGTTACTTAGCCACGGCAGCCACTGAAAAACAAGCTGATCATATCGGCTGGCTTCATAAAACTAAGCTTCGATCAGTCCGCTGCTTTGTTCGTAACAAGAACCCTATTTTTAGAACAACTTGAGTTGAACAGATGCATAAAGCAATGAATATTCGCCGCGAGAGTATCATTGTGTAACAGATAAGAGGTGTAGGCGAATGTACCCAAAAAATGTTGCGGGCAAGCCAGCTTTCCTATATACGTAACTGTTTACAAATAATGTAGTCTACCTCCCTATTGTACCTGCCATGCGGTGGCATCAGATGGACTTTGTTGGTGGTAGTCAGTAGTATCAAAAGTTGTGGAAGTGGTCAGGAGTGGTGCTCAGAAGTTTTGTTTGTCCTGAAGTGTACGCAACAGCGACGCAGGCAGCGTCTGCTAGCGAGTTTCTTGATTAAACAAATGGCAGCATATCCACGGAGTGAATGATGGAGTGTGGGGCGAAGCATCCGTCCATTCATTCGTTCTTGCTTCCGTCCGTCTGTGTGACTGTCCGTCCGTCCATTTGCCCGTCCGTGCGTGCGTCTGCTCGTGCGTCCGCACGTCCATCTGTGCGTCTGTCCCTGCGTTCGTCCATGCATCCGCCCCTGCGTCCGTCTATGCGCCCATCCGTCGGTGCAGCCATTCGTGAGCCCGTCTATGCATCTGTCTGTGTGTCCGTTCGTACATCTATTCAACACTCCAAGTACCACCATCTTGCATCTTTTCATCATATATTCCGCATATGCACCACCATCCAGCGGGCATTCCAACGACTAAACGAGAGGTGGCACACGCACTTTTTCTTATGGCATGCGCTTCGTGTTTACATCCCACCTTTCACCACCTCGAGTTCATGCTATATACTATTTCAATGTATTCATGGCACTGTGGCCCAACGCACGCTAAACCTTTCTATAGCCGAGGAGGTTAGGCCCAGCGAGTATAACGTAGCAACCCTTTCTTGTTAGATAGTGCTCAATGTACATGCCAATGGCTGCTGGGGGGGGGAGTGAGAGACGGGAGAATTCGGCTTTTACTTTCTTACGGCTTGCGCTTCGTATCTACCTCCCACCTTTAACCACATCAAGTTCATGGTATATACTAGTTCATTGTATTAATGACACTGTGACCCAACGCACGCTAAACCTTTCTATAACCGAGGAGGTTAGGCCCATCGAGTATAACGTAGCAACCCTTTCTTGTTAGATAGTGCTCAATGTACATGCCAATGGCTGCTGGGGGGGAGTGAGAGACGGGAGAATTCGGCTTTTAGTTAACGCGCACGCTGCGAATTTTTTATTGTTGAACAACGTACAGAAGAAATCTCTCACCGGCACCACCTTGGAGGTCAAAATGTAAGACTGGTTACACACTACGAGGGACGAAGGGGTGCCGCTATTGGGAGCTTCGCCCCTAAAAATTATGGACCATCTTTCCATATACAAGGAACCCTGATAGGATGCGAAGCAGCAGCGGTGTGCACTGCGCTGACCCGCGGTTGCAATAATCTTTGACGCGGGTGCTGGAAGAATGATTTGATGCAAAACTCGGATTAGCGCTTACTCGAGCAAACGTTTTTTGAAATGCAAACAGACGGAATGCGAGTTAGGGTTCGTGTAACTTTCACTGCAGATAAACAAGCCGAAAGAGTAGTTAGATTTAGTCAGGCATTCACAGCAGCCATACAGATGGAGCCTGCTAGCCATTTGCATTGGCGGGCATCGTCTATTCGGCTCCTGTGGACGCGCAACTAAATGTGGGTAGTGTAATCACTCGACATGCAATTGAGTGTTGCGAACTACAGAGGGAGAGAGTGACGCAAGGTAGAGGAGTGTTGTGGGTGGTGGGAGGAGCCGGCAGCTGCTCCGGGTCTGAGGGAGAGTGACGTGAACGTGCCGCTGCGACTTGATCTACTTGGCAGCACTCTAACACCTGCGGCGAGGGGGATTGTGTGAACGCACGGGACAGCGTTGCACAGGCTAATTAAAGAGCTGCTTCGCGTCTAAGTACCATCTGCTCATGCTGCACAAATGTTCACTGGCCACTCCGTTTATGAAGCCACTGGATCTTGATCTCCGAGGTAGGGCCAGTGGAAGATTTTTTTCTGTGCATTATTGTACAAAAAAAATTCGCACCGTGCGCATTAACTAAAAGCTGACTGTAGGTCTCTGTGTCCGATCGAAGTCTATTGTCTCTTACTGCCCGTTAGCAGCGATTGGCCTGTTCCAGTAGGAAACAATGGCCCATCATTGCGTGCTTTGCGCCTCCCCTGGTTTCTCTCCTCCCAATGCCGCGATTAGCGCAAGCGTCAACGTCACCTTCAGTCTAAACGTTGGCGCTTGCTGTATCGATTGCATGATACTCTTCAGCGGGAGATGACGTACTTTTGAGACGTATGGTGTCATTATTCTCCCTGCTGTTTTATTCGAGATATTTGTTAGGTAATAGTTAGATGGTAGGTAGGTAGGTAGGTAGGTAGGTAGGTAGGTAGGTAGGTAGGTAGGTAGGTAGGTAGGTAGGTAGGTAGGTAGGTACTAATCTTTAAAGTAGTCTGCTTCGGTTAGCTCGACAACGTTCGCAGATCATGCATTCTATTGTTCTGTAACGCTGTAAAAATTGCACCATGCTACATGTGCTTGGCAGTATTTTTGCAGATTTTTTTTTTCTAAAAAAGCGACGCAGTTATGATATGCCTTGTTGAACTAAGCATTCCTAAAGGTTTTAGTTGCATTCTAAAAGGCTTTTTGACATGTTAATTCTAGGTAAAACTGCGTACACTTTCGGTCCTCAAATGTCTTGGTGCTCAGTAATCATCACGCCAATTTTTACACGGCCAACCTTCCGAAATATTGACTGTGTTGAGTGCTAAAATCAGCAAACAAAGTCAAATAAAAATACAGAGCTTAAGACAAGCATTTGAAATCTGATGCACCCGAAGGGTGTTGAAATCTGATATCATACCCCTTGCAGATGGCAGCTCCAGAGCTTCGGCGTTTTTCTACTATTGGCTTTCGAACAATAATCATATTGCAAAACGTCGTTCCGAGACTGAAGAACTTGCTTATAGGATAGCAGTGTGTGCCCTGTTACTCGCAGCATAACCAAAAGATCACCCCAAAAGCATCTGACATCACTTCTATTGCAAGGAGATTGTCTTCGAGAAAGGATAGCTTCCGGTCGTCCTTTTACTTTCGAACTATTTACATCAATATGGGGCTGTAGGTTATCTCAGCTACCGCACCGAACAAAATAATAAAGACTTAGCCTGTTGTCACTACGACTATGCTTTCTATGCTGTGTTGCCGGCAACGCACAAACAGTAACGCCATTGTAGGCAACGTGCACCTTTTCGCGGTAATTTATTAACGTGCTCATTGCTATTACCGAGCTGTAAAGGATAGTTAAAATACGTTAACTTTTTTCAGTAACATGTGGGGTCACGCTTTTATACTTACTTTATTTGCGATAGCAAATATATGGACTTTCTCAGCTGAATTTTGCCGCCGGCGTGGGCGTCGGCGTGGCCATCAGCGTCGATGTGATGCACCGTATGTGTATACGTATCTGTATATATGAAAACGCAAGAAATAGAAAAAAAAGACTCCGGCACATGGAATTGAACGTGGGAACTACGCGTCGTTAATGCGGGGCGTTGACGACTAAGCCACCGAGAGGTACCTCCTTGAACGCTCAAGCTCAAACGGTAAGCTATTTATATCTACCACTTACCGCTGCTGGCGGGCCTCTCAAGGGGTAGACTAACGTGTTTCAGCATTATCAGCAAGATAACGCCGTGAGCGCGTGGCGCTTGTCATCTTCCACGCGTAATTTGGCCCACGTAGAGAAAAGGGTGTGTACACTCGATTTCGCGTTCTTATCTTGCAGTGGGGAGAACGTCTGGGCTAGACTTGGGGTTTTGCAGGAACAATTTTGTAGTAGTTACCCGGCGCACAAAGGTTACTGTAATCGTTTCACAGGCTTCGTTTGCGAAAAGGGCACGTTTTTTAGACACAGGGAAGTAACAACTGAGACGCTTATTTGCCTTCATCTGTACCTGCGAGTACGCTTCGTGCGTCCTTTGTGTGTGAGAAACACGGGGCACGTATCTATCTGCTTGCCATTCTGCGCGTGGGCTTCTAATTTGTTGCTGTCACGTTCATTGCTTCGCCATTGCGGCAAAGCTGTGAACTTATGCTTCTGATTTTACATCAAGTGCTGCGCGTACCCTCCTAGGTACCAAACCACCAGAGCTTTTTATATGACCCAGCGGCAGACTGCTATCGGTCTGCCAAACGCTGACCAAAGAAATAAAACCTGCGTGGGAATGCATCTGTAGAGCGCCAATGTGCCGTAAGCGCGGACGTCTTCACTTAGAAGCAAGGCATGCATGCTGTCCGATGACAACATTGAAATTATACAAGCTGAAGCAGTCAGCAAGCTATCCCTGTATTGACATAGCGCTCTTTGTCAGTTTATTTGTTTCAAAAGAGAGTCAGCTTTTGTTTGCAACAGTGAGTAGTACACGTTCCTTGTATGATTACTTTGTAAGAGAACTTAACTGCTCCACTAAAGCACTCAAAATGTTTGCGGCAACTATATTGACTGAACAATTTATGCAGATATGTATTTTATGTCCCTCTTTACTTTTTAAAAATCAGCGCTTATGATTTTTATTTTTATAGAACCACAGCGTTGGAAATACCTTCATGTTTAATGCCACTTTAGGATTCAGTTTACCATGTCTGTCAAGGTTTTATAAGTCATCACACGCAACGCTACAGTCAACTCTAGGCTGCTATATTATAGGTAATGTTTGACGAATCATCGCAAATATTCTTGTGAAATTAGTGTTCCCCTGAAACTGTTGTTTGACAGCGACACAGTAATAAGAAATACAAATATGAGCTTTAAAAACTGTCATTTTGGGTTTCGACTATGAAGGCGGACTCACAGGACGAACGGTGCAAGTATAAGACGATGGCACTTGAAACTTGAAACTTGATGGGATCGAGGCAGGAATAGCGTGAGTTATTTTTTTTATGACGGTAACGTTAACGCGTCCCCTTCTTTAGCAGTAAACGCAGGCTGCTAACGTGTTCCTTTTTGTTTGACCAGTATCGTATTTAGTCGCTCTTTTTCTGTAAAGCCTACGGCAGTGTTTCTAATAACATATCTTCTGAAGGTGCATCGCATGCTTTCCAACGTTTCTTTTTTCTTTACTTTTGTCTTTCGCTTCTATTCCTATAATTCACAAGCTGACGTTCACGTTCCACCTCTTTGTACATGTTACACACAGTGGCTTTTCGCATAAGCCGACACACATCTTCAGGCAATTTGGCAGTTCAGGCACTCTTCCGAGAATACGTGCTCCCACTACAGGTTTCAATAGGACACAAGTGTATGGCACAGCCGCATAGCAACGTTAAAGGTGGAAGATAAAGCTGCTGTGTGTTGTCTTTTCTGCGTTATTGTTCCTTGCTTAGCCTCCAACATTCGCAGTGGCTGAAGTTGACAGGTAGCCATTACGGCCAGTGGCTACTTAAGAAAAAGAGCCTCTCGCCCCCTGAGCGCTTTTGTTAACTCACTTTCATATCTATAAATTTTGGACTGTTCTCACGAGGTTTATCTTGTTTATTTTTTCTTTGCCAGCTCAATCACTCTCACCTTCCTGAACCTTGGAAGAGCATCCGCAGGATGGCAGCCATCACCTCTTTGAGAAACACCGTGTCGGATGCACGACGAAAAAAAAAAGGGGGGGCGCGGCGGTGGTTGTGTTGCGAAAGATTGCACGCCGGTTGTCATTTTTGTCGCGAGGTGAACGGAAAGGTACATTTGTTTTCGTATTGTATTCCTACTTAGAAAGAACGGAATGGCATTGCTTAATCTTTCAACGAAAAAAAAAACATACCCTGTATCTTTCCGATGTCGAACACAGTTACGATAAATTGCGAAATGTTTGCGCTACCACACTTATTAATCGTTCATTGCATAGCGGTTCCGCTTGTCAAAAAGCTGCCTTCTTAGTTTGTGAGGTTTTCCCTACGCCATGAACGGATGGCATATAGATACAGAGATTCACCAGAAAATGGTGGCTCATGGATTTACTTGGCGTTGGGGTGCAGATGCAAAAATTGTCGCCATACGAAAGTTGTGGAACACTGGCTGCCAAGCTCTGTCACTCTCCCAGTTGTTTTACGATCGGCTGTTTCTCAACGGCAAGCACGCTCTTTAACGTTTTTACATTCGTAAGCAGGATTTCTTTAGTCCATCTTCGCGTCGAAAGAGAGAGTTCATGGTATTTCATATAACTAAAAGACAACTTAATGAATTCTTCTTTTGTGGTTGTGCGTAATAGAAAAATACGTGCTCAAAGGACGTGGTACATGCTGTGATTGTTTGTTTATTGTGACCTCCATGTTTCGTGGCGTAAATGCAGTTTCTACTTTTCTGTTACGAGTGGAATATATTCATATTAGAGCTAATTTACAAATAAATACCGGGTCACTGGAGGCATATACAATAGAAGTGCTGTATTCCGTGGCAGGTATTCAACTATTTGCGTTTCTAATAAACAACTTGCCTGTTGAAACACCAAGTAGCAAAGGATGCCATATTTTCAAAAAAAAAAAGAGAACCACCATTCAGCTTGGTTCACATGCTTGCGATGAATAGTTGCCAGCTGACTGAGTTGGGCTGTTCGACATTGATATGTGGGGTTTAACGTCCCAAAACCACCATATGATTATGAGAGACGCCGTAGTGGAGGGCTCCGGAAATTTCGACCACCTGGGGATCTTTAACGTGCACCCAAATCTGAGCACACGGGCCTACACCATTTCCGCCTCCATCGGAAATGCAGCCGCCGCAGCCGGGATTCGAACCCGCGACCTGCGGGTCAGCAGCCGAGTACCTTAGCCACTAGACCACCGCGGCGGGGCGGGCTGTTCGACATTGCTAAAAAGACTTGCCGCGAATTGTGTCCCTTACGACAGAAATTTATAGATTGAGAAAAATTATAAATACGACGCTGGCAGAATTTGTTTCGCCAGACCACATGTTAGCTTTCTTAGGTATATAAACAATATCCTATGTGGGAGCTCCTTTGACACATATTCTTTAGAATTTTTCATGGATGATTTTTGTGGCTATCTTGTACGTGTGCATGTTAGAGCAACGAGCATTAGAAATATACTCAGGTGCTTTGAGAAACGCGCATTCTGGGTAATAAAACATCAGAATAGTCGACACATTGCATCTAACATCTTCCAGCCAGACCAACCAAAGTATGATTAAAGGTCTCTAACTCCACTGGGTGAAATATTATTCCTTTGTATTGACTTATTATTACTTGAAAAGAACACAAAACGAACAGATATACTAGAGGTGAGTGCAACTTTAGAGCTCGTTTCTGCATTTGGGTATGTATAACAGACATTGTCGAAGTTTTGTGATGACGATGTGCCACGATTACCAAGATGGTTGAAAGCCAGCACCGAGTCTAACCAATGATCTCCATAAAATATCTTACTAGCAGAAATAAACTCAGTACCAGTTAGTTTAGAAGAAATAAATTTTTGTTGCAGGAATTATGGTTCTGACTAGTGTAAATTTTGAACGATTGCTGTGTAGAACGTGAAGAGTGTTCCACGTTCGTTCATCGCACGTGCGAGAGGGCTTCTTAAATTTTAAGCAGTTGAATGTCTTCAAGTGCACTTGCATGCGCTCTTCCTCGGCCTCGTGCTTCAAAGTTTGCCTATTGACATGAAACTAGTTTATGCTCAATATCACAGGTGTCAGAGGAGTCATGATTTTTCTTTATTTTATTACGCGGCCTCTTCTCCCAGAGGTTGGCAAGGAGCAGCCCCAACGGAAGCCAGCATAACCAGTTGCACTAGTGTGCGCGAATCTGCATCAGAACATACCTCGCCAATTTTTCTGGAAAACGCCTTGGTTCCTTTTTTGTCTATGTATATAATGAACATTTTTTTTTCGGGAGGGAGATACAATGATTGCGTTTTCACATGAAAAGCATCTCACTTTTCCAGGTGCGTGCTTTTACTGTTACCTCGACAACACATTTCTTGTATCACATTTCTATTTATATCACATAACACATTTCTAGAGCGCAATGTAACACTCCAACGACAACTAGCAACGCGCCTAACTTGGCGGCCATGGGCAGCTTTTCTATAGCAGGGGTGCGCATGAGCTGTCACAATTGGCACCAATGAAACGTTTAGTATTAAGAGAGTTTGTGAACATCCTTAGCTATTCAAATAAAATTCGGAGATTGGTCTGCTTGTTATGATTTGCTCAAATAACACATTTTATCAGTTTTGTCTTTAATTTACTTAAAAATGGACACCAACGCGCTGGTACAGCTACCCATTATCAGTCTACGCAACACTTCTATCCCAACAGATGGTATGCGAAGGTGTGCCGCCTGCGCGTGATATTCTTGCAATATAGCAGAGAAAACACTCAAAGCAGTTTCAGCAATTACCATTAGAGAATCAAGCAAATGGTTGTGCCAAGCAAGAGGGCTTCAGTCGTGCGCTTTCTTGTATTTTGTGTCGTTTTTTTTTTTGTGCTGGCCGTCATGAGTATGTTCCAACTTGCCCAATTCACTACATTGGTATAACAAAAATCACAAGCGCCGATACAACACCGGAGGAGAAATACCGCGATGGTTCCGCTTGAAACAGCTCCTACCTATCTTCGCCGGCGCTCTCACGTGAGCATCCCCACTCCAGTTCACCGGACGGGCGGGTGAAGCATCTGTTTGGGTTAGCATAGCTGCTTCTCACCCAAAAAAGAAACCACGCGTGGGCTATTAGGTGGCCGCAACTACCTCGCACTCCACACCATTCTTTTTCTCATTGCCTGTATGGCGTTGTGGCTTTCGCAACAGAGTAAGCGAAGCAAAGGAGAACCGCGTTGCAAAATGTTTGGTCGCGTGCAATGCGCAGACCACATCTGTGCCGTTCGCCCACGAGCTGTTTTGCTCGTGCGATGTGTAGTGAACGTAATCGCTTTGTTTGGGAGTCTTTTTTTTTTAACGTGCACAGCAGACGTAGCTGCTTTAGTGCCTCGCTTGACCCCGAGAGTGTTTATCGAAATACACGAGCTGTGCGAAAACAACCCGGCAGCACGGCGCCTAACGGATTCTTTTAATCGTTCAAGGGTCGCACCAGTCATGACTCGGAACTTCAACGCATGGATCACAGGTAAACAAGAAATAATTGAGCCGGAGCACTATTTCGACTTTATGTTTTTTTGTCTTAAGTATCACATACATTACTGATACCTTCGTTCTGTGGCTCACTAAACAGTTTTTTGCGAATTATTGGCTGTGAATTAACGTGAAATTACGTGTAGTGAGTTTTTTCCAGCATCAAGGCATCGGACAACAAGATTTAGAGATGAATGTTGAATGCTTTGAGATTGCGGCGTATACATCATTGAAGTTCGTCACACCTCTCTGATTAGCTCTGTATGACTGAGAACCACTGTTTCTCGTTCTACGGCCCATAAGATTCAGCTCACTGGCATCAGATGACAAAAAAAGCAAAAAGAAGTCTTCTGTTTTGCTTAGGGTGACTAAGCCTTGTACCTAATCTCTCTTATTATTACTAGAGCTCCCAAACTCATTGACTAGGTTGCTTATACTGTGCAGAGAAAATGGATGGAGTTGTATTCTCATGCGATGAGGTCAGTTGGTTTGTCACTCGGCCTCCAAAAGCTTACATAATGTAAGGAGCGTAGCTTCACTTAGTACGGAATAAGAAAAAAATATATTGACCGTGCTCTATGTCATGACGCCCTGCTGCGTTTATGTAATTTGAAGACCAACACTGTAAACACACTTCCTGTTACTAAAGGTACGAATATCTGCGATTTGCGGAATTTACACAGATATTGGTTTTACTGCGATTTTGTAAATAATTGCACAGAATGACGCTCAGATGATAGCAGATTACAAGCGACAGTCTTCACCACTGTTTCATATTTAGGTGAAATATCAGCTCACAATGCTTAATGCATCTATCGAGTCACTTCGGTATGCTACTAGACTACCAGACAAGAGGAAATGCGGCGAATTCTGTGGCCATGGCAAAACCACATCATCATCATCATCATCAGCAGCAGCAGCAGCAGCAGCTGCCTGACTACGTTCACTGTAGGACACAGGCTTCTCCCATGTTCCGCCAGTTAACTCAGTCCAGTGCTTGCTGCTGCCAATTCATACCCGCAAACTTCTTAATCTCATCTGTCCACCTAACCTTCTGTCTCCCCTAACCCACTTTCCTTCTCTAGGAATCCAGTTAGTTACCTTTAATGAGCAGCGGTTATCCTTCCTACGTGCTACTTGCCCAGTCCATCTCCACTTCCTCTCCTTGGTTTCAACTGTGATATCCTTAACGCCTGTTTGTTCCCTAATCCACGCTGCGCTGTTCTTGTCTCTTAAGGGGACAGCTACCATTTTCCTTTTTATTGCTCGCTGCGTCGTCCTCAATTTAAGCTGAACCTTCTTTGTAAGTCTCTAGGTTTCTGCTCCGAAGCTAAGTACCGGCAAAATGCAGCTGTTATATACCTTTCTCTTGAGGGATAGCGGCATTCTACCTGTCATAATTTGAGAGTGCTTGCCAAATGTGCTCCACCACCATCTTGTTTTTCGAGTTACTTCAGTCTGGTGGTTTGGCTCCGCGGTTATTACCTGTCCTAAGTAGACATAGCCTTTTAGAACTTCAATTGCACTATTACCTATCTCGAAGCGCTGCTCTCTTCCGAGGTTGTTGTACATTACTTTCGTTTTCTGCAGAATAATTTTAAGACCTACTTTTCTGCTCTCCTTGTCTAACTCCGTAATCATGAGTGGCGATTCATCCCCTAAGTAACTCAGCAACCCAATGTCATCGGCGAAGCACAGGTTACTACGGTACTCCCAATTCATGTGCCGCGAGGCACTGCTGACTTTCTGGCGGGTCATCAGGTGTAACGAAAGCTTGTCGGTTGTTCGATCTGGTGTGTGTGTGTGGGGGGGGGGGGTGTTTGTATGTGTATGTGCTTGTCTGTGCTTGTGCGTGGGCGTTCGCATGTAATGATTTTTATATCTCTCATTAGCTTCACCGCAGCCCCGTAATAGAATGCCAGCCCAATGGCCAGGCTCGCATAACCCGCTTTTCACCACAGTATATACCTCTCCTACTCTACTGCAACCCGGGGTGTCACAAGCGCTAGGGAAACAAAGTAAATTAAAATGCAGTGCATCACAAGAATGTGCAGATTTTAAAGCTCTGTCGCGATTCTCTCCACGTTTTCTAGCAGCTTGTAGGTTGGACAAACCAATCACTGCTTTAATGCGCAAATTATACCGATGCGCTTCACAACAGCATGTCTTATATCGTAGCTTCGGTGCGTAAAGCTTAAGAAGATACTCCCAAGCCATCAGTCTCGCCCGCTTATCACGTTCTTCCTTTTTCATGATCTTTCATGCCCCGTAGCTGCAGTGGACATTTTGTCTCTTGCTCGCAGTTTCATAGCCGCTAAAAAACCCAATACCATGAACGGCAACCGTACTTCGAAGAAACATACGTGTCCAGTGGAATAGCTTCATTAAGCGGGAAACACCACAACAGGCAACGTCACTTTGTGTAACGGCCTCGTGACTTCGCCTGATTTCATGCTTTGTTTTCCCCCACTATTTTTCTCGCCTTTCTATTGTGAATCACGCCGCCTTTCTGAGTAGCGTCTGCAACAATTCTCTCGCTTCCGGCTGGATAACTCACTTCGCAGGAATCCTAGAGAGACAATTATAGTCTTGCCCGCACGATCGAGATGCACAACGTCGATGAAGTCAAACGTTACGGAATCTACTGTCCTTGAGTGGCCTTATATTCTGGGCACACAGACAATTACGGTTACAAGCAAGTAAACAATTGCGGAATAAGGCACAGGCAGGGTGGCCTGATAAAAGCGCCTAATAGAGCTTGCAATCCGAATGTGGATAATCAGTGTGCTTTTCTTTTCCACATTTTTTTTTATTCAATAGTTTTATCTACATGGGTTTCTTGCTAATTACTCCCTTGCTAATCGCGAGTACGCGTGCATTGTTTGCGTTACCACAATGTAAGTTCACAAGGCACCGTTCTTTACTTTTCCTACTGCGTGCCGCTGCCCCCTGTATGTCATTATTTTTCTATTTAGATTTTTGTTTAGTCCTTCGAATGACAAAAACCGTGAGGGTATGCTTGAGCACTCGAATTTTTTCTATATCTGCTGCTTAAGTATAGTTGATCAGTACGTCTTGAAGGGCTAGTTGGTTCAATACTTCACAAGAAATATTGTGGAAATAAAGAAAAAGACACCACAAAAAAAGAACAATTACTTCTTTGTGTTGACTTTTTTTTAGTTGCACAATTTTTTATCTGGTGCTAAAGTAAACTTCTCGTGAATAAGCAGCTGCCATGACATCACGCCACTGTTCACTTTCAGTTCTGAAATTGCTGTTTGTGACAGCGTCAAAGCTATGTTCTCTTTTTAGGTGCGGAACACATTTCTTTATTGCGGAGTTTCGCCATACGACATCAATACACACTAAACAAAATTATGCATCTTCGTTTCCTCCATGAAGTCGAGGAGGGGTCTGTCACTCGGACCATAAATCTATTGCTGGAAGTCAGTCGGCCTGGTGTGCTGGAGTCCCACACACCGCAAGTAGCGTCGCAAACTTCTTGAAGCCCAGGATATGTCCGTAAATTGTTGTTCAGGTCTGCTTACCGCACTGGTGTCGTACAAAATGGGCAGCTTGAGGTCGCATCAATGCAGCCCCACTTCGTGCGGACTGAAGGTGTCATGGCAGCACTCACTCGCATCCTCTGTAGTTACACCTCCTCTTGGCGGGTAAATGCACCTGGGAGGTCATGACTACATGGAGGTATGAGAGCTCGTGTGGTGTGCAAGAAATTATTTTTGTGACTTTCACAGCCTCAGAAGGTGGCAGAAAGAGCAAAGGGGCTTTACAAGAGCAAAGGCTTTATAACGTGCTCTAAAGGAATTTGTAGTTCTGTATAATGCTTTCATTTTACAGGTATTGTTATCTTTTTTTTTACTTTTCTTTTCTGTGTACACCCCATCCCATCTGCAATGTATTTGTACTCTTAGGATACTCTAAATAAATAAATAAATAAATAAATAAATAAATAAATAAGAAAATAAGGGGTACATGACGGTCACAAGATGACAAGTGGCATCTGCTGGGGCATGAGCCACAACACTAGATCTGGGAATTCAGGACACTCAAACTGAGCTTGGATAAGCTGGAGCACAGCGGTGAAAATGCATTGCTGCACCCACAGAATGGTCAACTCGATGGAGTACGCAAACACCTTGCGTCGAGTCTGTGTAAAGGATGACAGTTTATGGATGCTGCATCGCAATGAGTCGCTGAAGCGCTGCAAGACTATCTAAAAGCGCAACCAGCTTTGCCAGTACGAATGTAATGGGGATCCCAAAATAATAAGAACCTTTGTGGTTGCTATGCGTGGAAAAAGGGCATACTAATAAAGTGTGCAGTATGAATGGTGTTAATTCGGGATCGACTTATGCTCTCAGTTTGAGTTTCTGAGATTCCGAATTCAAAGAGTGCGACTAGGTGTACCGAGACGAATATACCCCTCGACGGATACATCCCAGAGGCTTGTTTGTGGTCACTTGGCAATGATCCCATGGTAGCACTGAAAAAGTAGGTTAGTCAACAAATGGACTTTAGGGTGCATGTGATGCGCTAAGACAGCAGCCGCAGGAACACCGCATGCTGTGCTTCATCATCCTTGTTTTGCGCCTTTGATGAACGAACTCGGTGATATGTGGGGCATAACGTTGATGAATGAACTCTTCCAGCGTGTTGAGTTGTGCTTCTGCCTGTAGTATCAGAATCGGAGCGAACTTTTGAGGACTTGTGTTCACACGCATGGCTTCACAATTGAGAGTTTTCAATCTCGTCTTGTCTGCTTTGGTGAAGCACTGGAACTGTGCTTGTTACAGTAGTCAAGGTTCGAATACCAAACATACCTCTTGCCGTGCAATACGAGTTCATGCTCCGCCATCTTGCCGAGCGATGCGACGAAAAAAATAAAAGCATGCTAAAGCGTGTCCTGTGAGCAGACCAGAGTCATAGTGAGGCCGACCCAGATGCAGAAAAATCTACATCAAGGACGCGGATGGTAGAAGCCTCAGTGAGAACACGACCATCAATTCATAAAGACCATCAAGCAAGTCGTACAGGTGTTCGGTCAAGTTCGCGGCGGCCCCACCTATTGGCAATGCTCATGTAGGTAGTTTTTTCTCCAGACCGTGTGAGTCCTACTGAAGAAACCAGGCATCGAGCGCTGCCTGTAGCGCCCGCGATATATGATCCAAAGAACAGTGGGTCGACCACACTTTGACGTTATCCACGTACATAAATATATCAAGGTAGGGAATGTTTCATAGCTTTCAAGCCATTGGTAGTAGTGCAAGGTTGAATACTATTAGCACAAGAACTGACAACATGCGGAACTCCGCGTTTCGCGTTGAAGTTGCCATAGCTTTTACCTAGATGCGGACTCGAATAGAGGGACTCATTAATGCTCGGGCACGACCAGGCAAAGAAATACATTGAAGAACTTCCAGAATTGCTTCGTGGCGCAAGCTCTCATAAACTCGATGTATGTCTATTGCAATGACGGTTCATACACAGTGTGAGCGGCCACCTAGGAATATCGCAGATGCGAGGTATTCTAGTCCTTCTTCGGTTCCAGGTTGGGGCCTAAATTCAGTCTGGGTGGGATGGTAGCACCTCAAGTGTACCAGCCTTCATGTGACTTCCGCGGCAACCATTCACTCAAGAAGTTCACACAAGGTTAAGATGAGCGCAATTGGTCACAGGTTCCCAAGAATGCCATGGGGTTCACTTCAAGTTTTGGGATAGCTACAACTACTGCATGTTATCATGACGGTAGGACTTCTCCCGGCATCCAGAGGCCATTACTGGTATCCAGAAGCCACATTGATATCAGACCTTACATGTTCTTGTATAATTCATTTGGGGTCTCATCGTCGGCTGAAGCTGTTTTTAGCCTTGTCGATAGTCGCCCATGACGATGACTTCATACGTTCGAGATCTTCAGGGCTTAGCACTGCTCCCGCCCGTTTAGAAATGATGAACGGCCGTGAATCTGGAGTAGGCGCACTATCAAAGTTTGGGTAAGAGAATCTTGAAACCTGTCTTGCGAATAGATCAGTACCTTTCCCAGACGCCAGGCACGTAATAGATACCGAATAGGCTCCTCGTGCACCACACTCTGTCACCCGAAAGTACACCTAATAAAATTAGCTATCGAGGAAGGGCCAAGCGACGCACACGATTGTATCCAGTTCCTTCTGGAAAGGCGTATTTCGTGTCTGCGAGCTGTTGCAGTCAGGCAGTTGAGGTTGTACCAATTGACAAAAGAATCTGGGGAGGGGAAAAAAAGCTTTTTCTGGGCGTCGACGCACGGTGAGGGCAATTATCACCGACTCAAGAGGTGCCTGCAGCAACACTGAACAGAGATTCGTTCCGTTCTAGGCCGCAAAACGTCTGAAAAACAGCGACTACTATAGTTCCCCCATGCACGGAACAATCGTATGGGCTCCGGCTCACACGGGCCTCAACGGCCACGAAGCGACCGATGCCGCAGCCCGCGTGCTTGATCTCTGGTCACCGTCCTCATCTCGTACCGATCCGTGCCTCGAAACCAATCCTGCTTACACCTTTAAGGGGGTCATAAAATATTACTTATCGAGCCTTACGAAAGCGAATGAGTGAATCCTCCTTCGTCTTTCCACCAACACTCTGTTGTGACCGGCAATCTCTAAACACTTGAAACCCACTTGCACCTGGGAAAGCCCGAACTGTGATGAAAACTACGGTGATATTTTGCAGATGGTGTGGGCATGCCGAAAAAACCTCAAACTTCACCCTTATACCCGATCCTTCCAGAGAGGATTGGGAGGTAGCCCTGCTCAGCTGCTCTGACCTGACGGCCCAACGGGCCTTGGTCAAGCGAGTCAAGGCCGCGGTCGACGCCAATGGGATCCCGATAAAGGGAGCCCACCTAGTTTTTGTATGGGGCGGTCTCTTGAAGGGGCCCTGAAACACTTATTTGAGTAACCACGAAATATATTCACTGGAAAAGCGTATTGCATCAAAAATCAACGCCGCAAAATTCTTACGAACTTGTTCAGTATGAGCGGAGTTACAAAAATTTGTCACACACCGCAATCGCGTTCTCTCTTCTCTCGTCCCAACGAAAGCGCTGGAAGCTAAGCAGGCAGGGACGGGAGGAGCAAAAAATAAAAATAAAAAAAACGTCATGCGCACTTCCTGACCTCGAGAGCTTTTTTCTTCTTTTTTTTTTCTTCGAATGCACTGGTTTTTCAGTGTTATCGCGCGCACACGCGTGGACAAGTAGCGGCCTCCCACGGTGATCTCTGCAACGACCGTGCTTGCCATGTTCAAATCAGCCAATGTCTGATAGAAGGGCTTACTAGGAATAATATTTGGGCTTATTTCTTGATTTGTCGAGAGAAGAGAAAGCAATTTTAGCTTTGATAATTTATTGTCAATTCCAGGCCACGTGCTCCGCTATATTACTCGGCTCGCATGTTGTCGGGAGCCTCTACTACCAATCAGCAGCGTTTTCTGACTATGCTCAAAAAGTGTTGCAGGGCCCCTTTAAGGACAGTTTCCCACTCTCCTTGTGCATAACTTCCACAAATCAATGATTTCACCACCACCACCCACAACCGTAGCAGTTGTAGATCGGGTGTAGGGCGGCACTCTTCGACCCAAGATCTCACGGTGGCTTTGGAAAGAGTAGTTAGAAAGTCATCTAATGAATTTTCTCTAGCGGCCTCTACAGTTTCAGATATCGACTCATTTAGCTTACAGCGGAATAGCCCCGCCGCGGATGTCTAGTGGCTAAGGTACTCGGCTGCTGACCCGCAGGGCGCGGGTTCGAATCCCGGCTGCGGCGGCTGCATTTCCGGTGGAGGCGGAAATGTTGTAGGCCCGTGTGCTCAGATTTGGGTGCACGTTAAAGAACCCCAGGTGGTCTAAATTTCCGGAGCCCTCCACTACGGCGTCTCTCATAATCATATAGTGGTTTTGGGACGTTAAACCCCACATATCAATCAATCAATTACAGCGGAATATCTCTCATTTATCTCACAGCGGAATATACCTTGAAAACTTTCTTCCTCTTGTTTTTTGGGGTGTCTTGATGATGATAATAGGTGCGGATAACTTCGAAGACCCGTGCTGTTGTATCTGGTCGTTCTTCGGCGTAACGCAGGCAAACCATAAAACAGAAAAGAAAGAAATGTCAAGATAGAAACACAAAGAGAAGCAAAAATAGAAAGCAGTACTGAAACAGAATAAAGTAACCTAGAAAAATAAACACTAAAACAGGAGAAAAGAGAAACAGGCAAAGTGAGAAAGAAAACAAAGAACCGGCAAAAAACAAATAACGGCTATGTGTTTGTTCTACCCAAATGAAAACTTTTGGACTCACCGATGTAGGACTGCATATATGCCATTTCGTTGCGTCATTCTTATTTTGTTACAATAAAAAGGAAAGAGGTAGTCGTAGCCAAGTATTGGGCACGACAGCTCTCTCACTTATTTTTTATTACAATAAAATAAAGGCTGAGGAGGTCCACACTTCATTCAGGATTGGCAAAACTTTATTGTTTTCTCTCACTCGGAAGTCAACGATGGCATTCATCATCATTCTCTGAGATGAACCCTTGTGTGCGTGTTTCTTTTCTTCGGAATCGAGCGTAGTCTACTATCGCACGTGCCGTGGCCCATAGCCAAAACACGCGCTATATACCGCAATCACTCATGAGCACAACCACTTGTTATTTACCGCTGCACTCGGCGAAATGCGCCAACACGTACCACTTATTTCAGCCCTTCTCGTTGATTGTATTTACGGTGCTCTCGTGCTTTTGGCGGCCACCTTCAGGATGTTTCCGTTGACATGAACGTATACTGGGATTCACATTATGGGGCTCACGTGCCTACGTCTTCTACCACAACAAGCACATTGCGCCGGAGTGGAGCTTTACCTGTTTCGAATGTTTATTTATGGCCTTTTTGTCGAGATATTGACTGTATTCTCGAGAACCTTGCTGACGCGATCTCGGTCACGCATGGGTAAATGACGTGTCAAGAATTTTAACTGTCAGGTGCTGGTTTACGTCTAAACAACGTTCAACCACCTCACCACGTCCTTGTAACGGCCGAGTAGCAGCACGCTGCTGTCTTCCAAGTATATGTATTCGGAAAGTAGTTGGGTGCTGCCAGTTTGCAGTTAGTCTGATGAGTGGCAAGCTGTGTGTAAAGTTGCCAAATGCAGATTATAAAGAAATTCCACAGGACACACGTCACGAAAATGTGGTGGCGCTGTTGTCGGACGTTTGATTACGCTTCGTAGGCAAAAGCCGCTGCGCCTATCACAGTTGTTGCTGTGTTTTCGCCGGTGCGTGCGCTGTTTGTGATCATAAAAAAGAGGGAAAATGGTGTGCCGGCAAGCTCTTTCACGGTGATTTGCGCGAGAAGGCACAAGAAAGATGGGCCAGATCACTCGCCTTTCTTTTTTTTCAGTTTTCTATGGACGAAAGCCGTCGCGGATCAGCCACAGCTGTGAAACACGACAATTTGCCTTCGACACCGCTTCATCGGTTATGTGTTGAAGCAGCTTATTCAAAAATGAAAAAAAAAACGATTAGCCCTGTGACGTTGGAATAAGCCATAAAATTATGCAGTTTTAATAGACCGTGGAGGCGTATCGAGCACGTTTACGTCGAAGCACGTTAGCGTTCTGAGTAGCATTATCACATGCGAAGCATTCTTGATATAACTGCAAAAGCCTTCGAAACGTCAAAACAAAATCTTCCCACTCGCGTGAACTGATGGTGTCACTCAGTAATCGAGACAACGATCGAACGTGCGTTTCCTACTGCATGGGTACCGTTCATTGAAGTAGCAGCCAACAAAAGGATGGCTTAGGCTATGCCTTTTCTGATTATATGCGGCTGCGATGACACACGAGACGCAAGTGTATCAGCCAGAGCTGTCGTCACTGTGGTGCGTTGTACGAGAATTGCACGACTGTGTTTGTTCACAAAAAAAAACATCACTCGGGAAACTTCCCTCATCTGTCTACGTCATCATCATCATCAGCCTGTCTACGTCCACTGCAGGACAAAGGCCTCTCCCATGTTCCGCCAGTTAACCCGGTCCTGTGCTTGCTGTTGCCAATTTATACCCAAAAACTTCTTAATCTCATCTGCCCACCTAACCTTCTGTCTCCCCCTACCCCGCTTCCCTTCTCTGGGAATCCAGTTGGTGACCCTTAATGACCAGCGGTTATCCTGTCTACGTGCTACATGCCCGGCCCATGTCCATTTCCTCTTCTTTATTGCAGCTATGATATCCTTAACTCCCGTTTGTCCCCTAATCCACTCTGCTCTCATCTTGTCTCTTACGGTTACACCTACCATTTTTCTTTCCATTGCTCGCTGCGTCGTCCTCAATTTAAGTTGAACCCTCTTTGTGAGTCTCCAGGTTTCTGCTCCGTAGCTAAGTACCGGCAAGATACAGCTGTTATATACCTTCCTCTTGAGGGACAGTGGCAATTTACTTGTCATAATTTGAGAGTGCCTGCCGAATGTGCTCCACCCCATTCTTATTCTTCTAGTTACTTCAATCTCGTGGTTAGGCTCTGCGGTTATTACCTGCCCTAAGTAGACATAGTCTTTTACAACTTCAAGTGCACTATTACCTATCGCAAAGCGCTGCTCCTTTCCGAGGTTGTTGTACATTACTTTCGTTTTCTGCAGATTAATTTTAAGACCCACCTTTCTGCTCTCCTTGTCTAACTCCGTAATCATGAGTTGCAATTCGTCCCCTGAGTTACTCAGCAATGCAATGTCATCGGCGAAGCGCAGGTTACTGAGGTACTCTCCATTAAATCTTATCCCTAACTGTTCCCATTCTAGGCTTCTGAAAACGTCCTGTAAGCACGCAGTGAATAGCATTGGGGAGATTGTGTCCCCCTGCCTTACACCCTTCTTTATTGGTATTCTGTTGCTTTTTTTATGAAGCACTATGGTAGCAGTTGATTCCCTGTAGATTTCTTCCAGAATGTTTATATATATTTCATCTACGCCCTGATTCCGCAGTGTCTGCATGACGGCTGATATTTCTACTGAATCAAACGCCTTCTCGTAATCTATGAAGGCTATGTATAGTGGTTGGTTATACTCTGAGCATTTCTCTATTACCTGATTGATAGTATGAATGTGGTCAATTGTTGAGTAGCCTGTTCTAAATCCTGCTTGTTCCTTTGGTTGATTGAATTCTAATGTTTTCTTTACTCTGCTAGCAATTACCTTTGTAAATAGCTTGTATACTACAGAGAGCAAGCTGATCGGCCTGTAATTCTTCAAGTCCTTGTCATCTCCTTTCTTATGTATTAAGATGATGTTAGCGTTCTTCCAAGACTCTGGTACTTTTCCCGCAGGAGACACCTCGTAAATAGAGTGGCTAGTTTTTCTAACACAATCTGTCCTCCATCTTTCAGCAGATCTGATGTTACTTGATCCTCACCAGCAGCTTTGCCTCTGTGCATGCTCTCCAAAGCTTTTCTGACTTCTTCTATCATTACCGGTGGGGTGTCGTCTGGGTTACTGCTAGTTCTTATAGTATTAAGGTCGTGGTTGTCTCGGCTACTGTACAGATCTCTGTAAAACTCCTCCGCTATTTTAACTATCCTATCCATATTGGTAGTTAATTTGCCTTCTTTGTCCCTTAGTGCATACATCCGCCTTTTGCCTATCCCAAGTTTCCTCTTCACTGCTTTGACGCTTCCTCCGTTTTTCAGAGCGTGCTCAATTCTCTCCATGTTATACCTTCTTACATCGCATACTTTACGTCTATTAATCAGCTTCGAAAGCTCTGCCAGTTCTATTTTGTCTGTTGTACTTGACACTTTCATGATTTGACGCTTCTTAATTAGGTTCTTCGTTTCCTGGGAAAGCTTGCCGGTGTCCTGTCTAGTTACCCTGCCTCCAACTTCCACTACACACTCCGTGATGATACTCGTCAGATTATCATTCATTGTATCTACGCTAAGGTTGGTTTCCTCGCTAAGAGCAGAGTACCTGTTCTGCAGTGACACTCTGAATTCCTGTACTTTCCCTCTCAGTGCTAGCTCATTGATTTGCTTCTTGCGTATCAGTTTCTGTCGTTCCTTCTTCAAGTCTAGGCGGATTCGAGCCCGTACCATTCTATGGTCACTGCATCTTACCTTGCCAACCACTTCCACATCCTGCACGACTCCTGGGTGTGCAGTCATTATAAAGTCTATTTCGTTCTTATTTACGCCATTAGGTCTCCTCCATGTCCACTTGCGGTTTTCTCGTTTTCGGTAGAAGGTATTCAAAATACGCAGATTATTGCGTTCTGCGAATTCTACTAGTAGCTCTCCTCTGGCGTTTCTAGTGCCGATGCCATAATCTCCTACTGCCTGGTCTCCAGCCTGCTTCTTCCCTACCTTTGCATTAAAGTCGCCCATTACTATAGTATACTGTGTTTTCACCTTACTCATTGCCGATTCCACGTCTTCATAGAAGCTTTCAACTGAAGCGTCATCATGGCTGGATGTAGGCGCGTAAGCCTGTACTACCTTCATTTTGTATCTTTTATTCAGTTTAATTATGATGCCTACCACCCTTTCATTAATGCTATAGTAATCCTCTATGTTGCCAGCTATGTTTCTGTGAATTAGGAACCCTACTCCCAGTTCTCTTCTGTCTGCCAAGCCCCGATAGCAAATGACGTGCCCATTCTGTAGCACAGTATAGGCCTCATCTGTCCTCCTAACCTCACTCAGCCCTATTATATCCCATTTAATGCCTTCTAGCTCCTCGAATAATACAGCTAGACTTCCTTCACTAGATAACGTTCTAACGTTAAACGTTGCTAAGTTCAAGTTCCAATGGTGGCCTGTCCGTATCCAGAGATTCCTAGCACCCTCTGCTGCTTTGCAGATCTGACTGCCGCCGTGGTCAGTTGCTCCGCAGCTGGTGGGGACTGAGGGCCGTGAGTTAATTGACGAATGCCTACGGGAGGGGGTCGCCAGATACTGCACCAGGGTGGCCAATCCTTCTCTGGTGAGATCATCGGTGCGTACCGGCTTTAAGCCGGTACGATCAGACAGTAGTGGGAATGCTCCATGCATGTCTTCCTTAATGTTGTTCAGCAGCGTTGGCGGCCACCCACCACGGAGCCCAACGAGGGGACGCTACAAGGTTACAAATGCTGAAACCTGCAGACGCCAGCCGTACAACGCCACTATAACCCAATGCGCCTAGACCAAGGTAGGCTATTTGCACAGGGTTAACCCTAGCCGCCAGGAAGTTTGGAAATAAACGGAAGAGAGGAGAAGACAGGACAGATAAATAGTAAGAGATAAAGACGAAGATGTAGGGAGAGAGAGATAGGAAAAGGCGACTGCCGATTCCCCTGGGTGGGTCAGCTCAGGGGTGCCGTCTACGTGAAGCCGGGGCCAAAGGGGTGTGTTGCCTCTGCCGGGGGGCCTTAACGGTCCAATCACCCAGCGTCGGCTCAACCCCCAGGATCCCCTTTTCCTCGGACACGGCAAAGCCACGCACGGCTAGGCGTGGGAGGGAGTCGAAACTCCCCCGTTAGCTCGGGTTCGTGGTGTCGCTACACACCAAACGCCTACTTGCGCAGGCGCCCCTGCGGTAAAACTATACGTCCGTACAACTATATGAGAGGAGGCACGGTTTGTCATACACGCACGCATGCTGTGGCGCATATAGGAAACAAAAGTCTAATCTCGCACACAGGTCAACGGCACACACCAGTAGGAGCACATTTATTATGCAGCCAGTGGCCAAAGTATGTTTACAGAAGCGGACGTGAGTGAGACATTGACTACAATAACTTGCACGTGTTTCGAATGGCCGAACACTCCGTTGTTTCCTCTCACTCCCACGTGCGCATAGAGAATGCACGAACGCGGTTTGAAAGCAAATGCGTACGCTATGGGCTGCACAGAAAAAAAACGAAAACAAAACAGTAGCTGGCAATTAACTATACCAAGCAGTGGCCCTAAGCAAACTCACGACACGAAGATAAACGAGCCAGCCGGCCATTCCTTATTTGCGAAAGCGTCCCAACAACAAGCGCGCATGGTATAGGCAGCGGACACACGCGGGCAATCATATATACGTACCGGCCGAAACAAAAGCACGCGAACAGGCGTTTATATACAAGCGCGTACAGCAGACTGGTACTCGCGTAGCGAGAAAATCACTAGAGGAAACGAGGAAGCGCCGACGAGTAAGAATAAAGACGAGCAGGCATGGTACACATATAAGTGGCCCTTCGGAATATGTCCGCGCCCGATCCTTCGCAAGGGGCCAGACGCCAGGTGTGCGCGAGCAAAGAAGGGTGCATCGAGGGCGAAAGTAGGCCAGTGCGGCTCGGCCAGGAGGGGGACCTTGCCTCCCACACACATCACCGGCAGCCGAAACAGCGATTCGATGCGCCCAACGCAGCGGTGCTCGGGGAAGAGAATATGAAAAAAGAGCGACGCATACAAGGAGCGAGGGCGCTATCCACGTTTAATGGCGGGTTTCACAACTGGCGGTGGCAGTAATCTTCGAGAATCGTCCGTAAGGCCCCCATCACAGGGCTCCGCTGACGACGTTGATGACGAAGGCGAGCGCCACTTGCTTGCTCGGCGATTTACGGGACTCACGCGCTGGTCCGTGAAATCGCGCGCGCGGATAGCAATATAAGGAAGCGGGCGCGCTATGCGCCCAGGAATATTCCGATATAAATGCCTCGCCATTATGGGGCATACGCTCGTCACGGGAGCGTGGAAATCTCCTCGAAGAACGTGTAAGCTGTATGCCTGCATACGCTGTTCGAAGAACGTCATTGCTGCTTCAGTGAAACGTCTTTTCAGACACAGGTTACATTTATAGTATCTAAGAAGCCTCAGAAGGTGATATATATATATATAACGGCGTGAGTGAGTTGTCCTGAGCGACATTGCAAAAGCGAGAGAGAGAGAGAGAACACGGTGTTTTGTTTTACTGTTTCAGGAATGCCTGACATCAAGGTGGAGTAGTGACCACAAGGGAAGATCGAAGCGTGAAGGGATGGACTATTCTTGAACACGAGGTGTCACTGTAGTCGATCTATAGGTGTGCGGTCGACGAGGCATGAACAAAAGGGTTAAAAAGGAAAAAAAATTAAGCAGTAGAAGCCCACCATTTTGCCAGAAAAGTGAAGCAAGGCATGGGTGGTGGAGGTGGTGGTGAAACTTTATTGGCCAAAAAAAGGGGACCTGAAGGACACTCGGCTACACGCCAGGTGTAAGCAAAGCATGGGGGTCGGAAGGATTTTGTCTTAACGACTGGGGGGGGGGGAGAAGGGGTAAGGGGGCGGGGTAAAGGCGTGTTATATCATGGTTGGTGTGGGACAGTGCCCCTTTACAATTGCCACCCTATGCCCACGCCCACACCACCTTTGCTACCCCAAGGATTTCGGAAACATGCTCCTTTCGGCTGGTTTGATCGTGCCCCTACTAAAATGGCGGATGCCACCTTTTAGGGGCACGGCTTCCCTGCTGATGAATATTTCCTACTCCAGATTTTTTTTTCAACCTACTTAGGCAAGACCACATGTTTGAACAATGGCTCTAGCGACACCTCGTGTTTAAAGATATTTTTTCATCTGTTCGAGCATCGGAGGGTATCTCAATCCTTACCAAGATTTTGCATGATATTACTACAGCCATCCTTCATGTATAGAAGGGACACGTCGTCCTCGCACACTCTTCAACTTGGCAGACAGTATGTGAAGAATTTGTGAGCTCTGCCTTATCTGTCTACGGTCCACAGGCAATTCGCAGTGTCGGCTTGAGCATACGAATTGAGCCGCGGAGCTTAGAGGTACGTCACTTTATTCTAAATAACGTGTTGTAGCATTATCGCAAGCGTATTGCGTATGAAAGTGTCGCCGAGGTTGCCCTTGTCGTTTGCGTGAATAACTTCTTAGGCACATTTGTTACATATGCCACACACAGTCCGTCGATTGGTCGGTTGGTCGGTCAAGAACTTTATTATACGGTCCTGAAGAGGTTAAGCCACCAGAGTGTTTACAAGGGACATTCTAGCAGCTGCTATCGTAGGCGATGCCCGAGTGGGGGCGGGAACGTGGTGGTGTTCCGCCAGTTCTTGGCCCCTTCGGACTGCCTTTTGGTTGTTTCTCAGACAAGGGCACCTGAGTGCCTCATCCCAGTCGGACTCACTCGTGGGAGGTCTTCGACGTAACGTGGGACATTGCTAAAGCATGAGCTCGAGTGAACAGAATACTTCTCAGAAGTCTGAATATTGTGAATTCATGTCCGAGTTTCAATAGCCGAGTCGCCCCCGTGATAGGTACGACTTGTTTGTAGCATGCGAAAGGCTACCTACCTCCTGCGCGCGTTCGAGCTTTGCATGCGGTATAGGGTATCGGCTTCTGTTGTTTCGGTAGTGGGAGGTGATTTCGTGGAAGGTGGGTAATGGGTCATTAAAATTTACGTCTCTGCCCAGTTCTTCGTTGGCTGATTGATCGTCACGGTGGGTCAGTTCTAGCGCTCAATCATGAGCCATTTTTTCGAGGTTGGGTTGCTGTGGGCGAACGTGTTTGCCGATATGGGCGGGGAAACGAGAGAGGCAGTGCGAGTCCGTGTATTTGCGCGTTTGTAAAGTGTGGGCTGCTTCTCGAGCGATGTTGCCGGTTCAGTAAATCCGAATGGCGGTGCGATAGTCCGTGAAGACATTGGTGTGTGAGGGGTTGATCATCGCTAAAGCTATAGCAACCTGTTCAGCCATGGTGTTTATTGCTAGCCTAACCGAGGCGGCTGGGCGTACGGCTCCAACGCCATCTACTACCGCGAGTGCGAAAGAGGAGAAGTTACCGTATTGCGCCGCATCAACGAATACAGTATGGTTGCTATTTTGCACGGTGCAGTCGAGGATTGCGCGAGCGCGGGCCAGGCGTCGGCCGTTGTTGTGTTGCGGTTGAACATTTCGCGGAAATGGGGTTATGTAGGTAGCACGGACAGCTTTTGTAATGGGTTGGAGCATTGGGTGACCCACTAGTTACGCTTTTCGCATTGTGTGACACCTCGTTGGTCGTTTACTGTTCTTAAATGCTATAGTTCTCACTCATATTAACGCGATTCTTTTCCCGACATCAAACCTGCCTAAGGCGATTTTGTAAGCGATTCTCAAGCACCGGTGTGGCTCAGTAGTAGAATACTGGGCTGGTACGCAGTGCACTCAGGTTCGAGCTCCTCTGTGCCTTTGGTACTAGGTTTTCTATTTTGCAATAGTGGTTCCGGACACTGGCGGTGGCGGTGGACAATTATGGCGCCACGCATGACCCTAGTTTTGATCTCATAAGAGGTTTCGCTCTAAAATGAGAGTGATATCAAAGGTGATGCATGATCATAATGTGAATGTCCATAACATCAACCGCTTTCTCGGAACCCTTCCACCCCGCCGTGGTGGTCTAGTGGCTAAGGTTCTCGGCTGCTGACCTGCAGGTCGCGGGTTCGAATCCCGGCTGCGGTGGCTGCATTTCCGATGGAGGCGGAAATGCTGTAGGCCCGTGCGCTCAGATTTGGATGCACGTTAAAGAACCCCATGTGGTCGAAATCTCCGAAGCCCTACACTACGGTGTCTCTCATAATCATATGGCGGTTTTGGGACGTTAAACCCCACATATCAATCTATCGGAACCTATGCCATAGTGTATAAACATGAAATGCGCTCCACGTCAAACGAGAGAGCAATAGGGAGGTCATTATCCACCCCGTGAGTGCTTTAAAGACGCCGCTGCTACGTATCCCCGCTGTCACCCCTGAGGAAGGAACCAAGTCGGCTTCAAAACGTTGGGTTTCTTCAAAACTTTTGGTTGGAGTCTAAATCATCTGCCATGATAATAATGTGTGATATACGAAAATTTGTGGCATGCTCTCGACCTGTTAGGGTAAGCATCTATCCGCGCCGTCAATTCAAGCATTTTATATCCAGCAATACCCACATACCACGGCACACGCTACATAAACGTGCACGTGGCGTTCGTAGAAACAGTGAGTGCTTCAGTATGCACCAGTGCACTCCTGTGACAATTCCAGTGCTTTCAGCACCAGCGTCACAGCGATCAGGCCAGTGCCCCTACCAGTGCGACCCACTTATACTCCAGCGCGCCCAGCGAAGTGCTAATAAAGAGTAGCGTATACCACTGTTTCCAGCGTGTACCAGTGCAAAAAAAAAATGCTAACGGCATATTCACGGAGTGAATGAAGATGGCTGGGGCGAAGCGCTGAAGGGTTCATCGCTAAATCGGGGACCATCCGCGAATATCTCTCACTATATCATCAAAGACGTGAGAAACATTGTATATATTTATACAAGAAAGTTTATTGTTAGTAAGTGACAACTATACGTCGCTTCCGCTCCCCCTTCATCATATTGGCTTTATGGTCGGTGAAGTGATGGATCGGTGATGGGGAATAGTGGGATGTTTGCGAGGACTAAGAAGTGGACAGTTTGCAATCGCGGAACTATAAGTGATCACGCACAAAAAAAGGAATGGACACAGTGGAACAATCTATTGTTCTTTAACGCGGACCTGGGTACAAGTACACGACCATCTTGCACTTCGTAATAGCTACTTCTCAGCAGTATTTTTGTTATTGTCGGTGAGGTGGTGGATTGATGATGGGGTGTAGTAGGAAGTAGTGGGCAGTTCGCAAAAGGTGGAACTATAGGCGGTCATGTACACACACACAAAAGATGAATAGACCCACGCCTTTAGGAGCTTCGGCCCTAAAACAGACTGGCATCACGTTGGGGACGCTGTTCTTTGCTAAAGGGTACCAATAAAAAGCGAATGTTCTCTCGTGCGTTCTGTGCAAATGTTTCTTCTGAAGGATATATAAACTTTATAATGAACTCTCTGCTAATGTGCTGTGCCAGTTTCTTTTCAGCGTTGAATCGATGTCTCAGGAAACATTGTGGCGATAATTTAGAAATACTGAGTAGTGAGATTTGGTCAAACTCTAAGTTGGGTTTCAGAACAACTTGCATTAGAAGTACCATATGATCATCATTATAAACACAATCATGTGCACCCTGGTAACGTCGATCAAAGCTTATACTAATATTGGCAGAAAGATCAAGTATCGTTCACTTTACCTTCTGCCACAGTCGTGTAGAAGCGATGCTGCCCGACAATCATGTCTGCTAATGTGATACGTGCACCTCATTTCTTTATTAGGCAGAAATGAAATCATATCACATCAACATTGTTTTATTGCATATTTTATTCACACTCTATGGGATCAAACTCCACAGTGCACACTTCAATCGCCACAGCACATATAGTTGGCATACACTTCACACGACGCAATATCACCTGACACACAACAAAGTGGACACACCATTGCCTGGAATCCCAAGCGAGCGCTTTGTGTTCACACTCACTAGCTTTACTCGCACGCATTTGCTGAAATAGCATGAAGCATACTGTGCCCCTTCTACACAGTTCTGAAATTCTAAATCCATCTGCCTTAATTACCAGCTCTAATGTCTCATAATTTTCAGCAAATTAGAAGAAAGTTCAACAGGAAATCAACAGAAGGTAGGCCCCCGCCTTCGCATTCGAAAAATTGCAGCAAGTTTGGCTTTTTTTTCTCTTTTTTAAGAGCGCCCTAAGAACAATGGTGACTGGGCAGCGCAAAGCTCATCGGCTCATTGGTATTATTTTTATTTGTCGCCTATACGACGTTAAATGTTTTTTGAAACTGAGCACTTGTCGAGCATCGTGTCACTTTGTTGAAGTAAATTATGTAAATTATGCACTAAAAGGCTTAATAGAGTTATAAATTACTAGCTAGTTCGAAGCAACAATTTCTTCAATTGTGCGGAGCGATTTGCGAGATTTCGGCCCAAAGATGAAACTACTGAAGCAGACGTGCAGCCCGCGCTTTTACGAGAGTACTTTTTTTTCTTTGCAGCGAAGGCTGCGTATAGCTATAAACTGTGGCGGGGGACGTCCGCGGACAAGTTTAGCATAAGTTCCCGTAACCCTTTCAACAGCACCGATGGGGCAGGTATGGTAATACTCGGTGGCGGCACTTCCCAGCAGTCGTTGCGCTCATTTCTGTCTCATGGCATGGAGATTGTGCTAGCGCTGTTATCAGCATTTTCTCTTTGAACTCGCTATGGGATCGACGCGTATCGTTCGTTTACATGCAGGGGTCGCCTACCAATGGCCCGCGTAAAAGCACACTAAGCGTACCCTGACCCTAATCAACCCTCTCCCTCCCAGGTTTTCCACTTGCCACTTGCTATCGAAAGGCCTACATAGCAACTCACCGGTCTAATAGGGTTTAGACACAGGAACAAAAGACAAGCGCTTCCAATCACCAATATAGCCCATCTCAATACTTAGCCAGATAACGTCTTACGGTTACTGATAGTTTGTTTATTTATTCATAACTAATATTCATAAATGTTGTATAATTTATTCATAAATGTTTTATGTAATAATAGCAACCAATATACTCGTATATAGATTAGAGGTAAAAATTGTTGGCAATCAGTGGAATTCATTTGCTCTATGTCGGCACCGCACCTCCCTCTCCCGTTCCAATTACTGTGCAGCCCGCACTATGGCGAGGGCGCGTCGAAAATTCACACTAGTCGCCACCTAACAACATGGTTGAAAACGTTCTAATAGGACAAGGTCACCGGGACAGGCTAAAACGCATACGGAACGTTGCGCAAGATGTTAGAGGTCGTCACTGCTTTTGTGCCATCTTTTTTTTCTGTAACGTGACAGCACAGAACGTCTAGTTTTCGCGCATTTACTAAAGCAACAGATCGGGAGCGAACGAGTAGTGAGGTCACCGCTTATCTTGCCGTACCGCTTCATCAGTGTCGTATTCACGGAGGGATTTTACCGCGAAAATTCGCTGTAAGAATGACGTAAGCTTTGCGCGGAAAATTATGTTTGCGATGTTAAAGAAACCGTGCGGCAGAAACTCACAATCTGATATTGCAGCAAAATGCCACTCGCAAATGATGATGACATGATATGTGGGGTTGAACGTCCCAAAACCACCATATGATTATGAGAGACGCCGTACTGGAGGGCTCTGGAAATTTCGGCCACCTGGGGTTTTTTAACGTGCACCCAAATCTGAGCACACGGGCCTACATCATTTCCGCCTCCATCGGAAACGCAGCCGCCACAGCCGGGATGCCACTCGCATATCGAAGAAGCATCGTACGACGTTGAAGTACAGGTGTGTGTTAGAATCGCGCAAGGTAGAGCTCGCCGCAGCCTGTGTTGTCTTATCGTTACTTCGTCGCTTTCATTGATATTTGTTATCTCAACATAACTGGTGATGCGTTTGGTCAAGCGGCAGCTCGTTTGAGTGAACCCAATGCTATTTATAACTCTATCAAGTGCACTTTCTCAAGTGAGCACCAAAAAGAAGAAATGAAGGAACTTTCGCCTGACACACTCACTTTTATTTGGCCACCCAGGAGCTGAAAACTTACATATTGAAAACGTTAAAATAAACACTTTTGAGCCGATACGTAAGTATTTTCTAAACAATTTTCATGCGAACGTCATATTTCATTACACCACGAATGCCTAGACTCACAAATTCTTCGGATATCAAGCTATGCCGGTGATGTTGTGATTCGTACGCACTTAAAGGGACACTGAAAAGAAACTATTACTTGTTCTAAATTGATGAACTTCACTCTGATAACTCTAATGCCGTATGTTCTATTATCATAAGATAATTATTAGCGGTCAAAGTTAAGGTTAAAGTTTCATTGTTAAATTTCGAGCCGAAATCTCCGAGAATGACGTAAAAAAATTCAATCTTTGTTTTTTTTTACTTTAGTGATATTGGCTCAATAAAATGTTATAAAACTTCGTCTGCTAGGTTGGTCAAACTCACAGACGACATCGTACTTCACTTTTATTGATCATAAAGTATGTAGGACTAAGTATAGCCGCCTTCAAAATGTAGGACAACGTGGTGTTTAGTGCGAGCATCTCAAGGTTGGGTCTCCACCTTTATTTTATTTTTGTTTGTTTCTTTTCTTTACCAAGCGTCGTGTCTTAGTAAGAATGGTGTTTTGGGGATTGGCTAATTGTACTTCACTAACACCAAAAAACTTGTTTTGCTCTTTATTATCCTTTTAATGCCCACAGCGTCTGTCACTGATCAACTTACACTTGTGCATGTTCTTCTGCATTCTTGCAGGAAGGTGAATGCGAATAGCCCGAGACGTAATATATACATGCGATTCTGTTGACACGATTCGAGCTTTATTTGTTGAGTGAAAGGCCTCAAGAACACAGAGGCATTTTGGAGGTGGCTCTGGTCTATAACCTTTACTTTTATCGAGTTTAAGTGAAGGCTAAACCACGAAATTTACAATTGAGACAAAATAAAAGCACTTTGCTTTCGCACATTTAAACAGCATCTCAATCACATTAAAACATTTTATTTATACCCGTATTGGGAACTGATAACACCGCACGGCACTTAAAAGAGACTAGACATCAAGCACTATCCATAAACAAAGACGCGGAATAGCGCTTGCGTCGTAGATGTAGCGATTGCTTCGCTCGAAAGCTACTGCAAGGGAAGCAAAATGCCTCTAATAATATACATATGTATGCAGTCACGCAAAACTCTCTTCCCTCCGAGTCTCCTCCTGCATCACATCCGGTGTATTTTGCTGCTTTAGAGAACCGGAATCGTTGACGCACGAGTCGATGGTTCTATGGACGACCACGTACATTGTCGGTCTGGAGGCGAACTCGCAGGAAAACGATAGCGAACGCAGTCGATGCCGCTTGACCTCTGCCCAAGGTCAATGTAGGTTTCAAGGTCACCAGCAGCCGAAGCTGCAGGTGCAGGACGTTTCTAACCGGGCCGTCCCCTTCGGACAACATTTAGAAGACGCCACTCGCACGTGACCAGTCCGGTATTCAGATAAATCAACCCTTCCTACCTATCGACGTTTTCCGAGAAACCAATAGCGTTCCACTTTCTTATGGCTCGACACACCATGTGAGTAGCCCACTGGGCTATGTGCGTCATTTTCAGACCCCTTCCTGCGAAAACGCCAGGAAGTGTAAACAGGAATGACGATAGTGATGCGGGTCATAAAATGGCAGTAGAGATGCTGTCTTGATATTTTAAAGCGAGTACGGGCGCTTTAGGGGTGACCGAATGGCCGGGTAATTCCCAACATTAAGTCTTACGTGCCCATAGGGCACTGAAAATATGTTAACTTGTAGGCGTTTGAGCATCGTTTGGTTGTTCACTTGTTAGGCGGATCAAAAAACATCTTTTCTCTTTCAGCCCAATCACAGGCTAGTTTTGAAAGTAAAGGTGCGCACAAGTTTCGCAAGGGCCCATGAATTAGCCGAAATCCTAATCACGGAAAACAAGGGGTAAAGTCACATTACTTGTGAAACTCGTCGCACGTAGCATAATGAATTCAAGCGCCAGCTGCCTCATAACGAAAACACGACGAAGGCCCCGACTGTACTGCTATGTTTTCCTCATTTTAGTAGATCACGTCAAGAGTTTAGCGATGTGCTTACGACACTAGTTTTAGACACTTTGCCCGCAGGTCTGCTGTTTCTATACCTGTTATGAAACCTATGTCTTATGTTATCTATACCTGTTATGAAACCCAGGAACAAAAGATATACCACAGGCATTATGCGAGCTGCAACGTTGATACTAACACTTAGTACGGGGGCGCTAACACTTACACTGGCGGCGACATTGACGCTGGTGCTAATCGCGGTGTGGCGCAGAAGATAAACCTGGGGAGGCTCAAAGCACGCATTGATGGACCAGTCTTTCCTACTGGAACGTGCCAACCACTGCTAATAGGCAATGAGAGATAGAAAACCCCGATCGGACATCTGACCCAGAGACCCATCGCCCGTGTTTAGTTAACACGCACGCGGCTAATTTTCATTGTTCAGCAACGTACAGTAGAAATCTCCTACTGGCAGTGCCTTGGAGGTAAACATGCAGTGCCTTTATATACGACGCGACCACTGAATGATTTCGCAGCATGGGCAGTCCCTTGTTTAACAAGAAATTGTTTTAGGCCGGGGTCCACAACGGCTCCACTGGCGTACTTCCATCATCGATACGACGTTGTAAATCATATCCTATGAGGCCGACAAGAAAGAAAAAAATAAGGAGAAGAAAACTTCTGTGATGGGGAATCGAACCAGCAGACCCCTCAATTCACCGCTGACTCCACTTCCCAGGCTGGTACTGGTGACATAACTATTTCTTTCCACCCGACTCCATCTGTGAGGCCAGGCAATGAGATCTGCACGTTCCTTTTGGTGGACAAGAGGATCATGAAAGCTTTTGCTGCCTCGACAGAACCGACGTTCACGTGCTTGTCTGCGTGTATTTCCGTCTGCTCAGATTTTGGTATACGTTAAAGAACCCTAGGTGGTCGAAATTTCCGGAGCCCTCCACTACGACGTGCCTCATAATGATTTCACGGTTTTAGGACATTAAACCTCACATATAAAATAAATAATTAATTACTTTTTGCTTAAACAAATAATCAAACAATAGTGCAATCAATCAGTCAAGAAGCCTGATTGCATATCAATCAATCAATCAATCAACCGATAATGCAATCAATGAATCAATAAAACCTGATTGATATGTGGGGTTTAACTTCCCAAAACCACCATATGATGAGAGACGCCGTAGTGGAGGGCTCCGGAAATTTCGACCACCTGGAATTATTTACGTGCACCCAAATCTGAGCACACGGGCCTACAACATTTCCGCTTCCATCGGAAATGCTGCCACCGCAAATAAATCATGCCTGCGTGTATTTTGTTTTCTCGAATTTTCGTTTTTTTCAGTTGTGTCAATGTTATGACACTTACCCTTAGCCACTTGCAAGTGTCGCGTACCACGATACGTGGGGAAGCACCGATTTGATATCAAATAGAACAGGCGTTTAGCAATTAGCGAATATATTGGCATACCATGTAGTTTTTCCCCTCCCGTTTCAATTCAAAATTATGATATGACTTTATTTTCGCTACTGCTTGCATGTTTATATTCACTGGAGTTTACTCTTCTGCCAAGGTGATTTGGAAAAGAAATGAGTGATTATGTGGGCGTGCATGGAGTATACAGCACCAAACACTCTACTGCTTTGTAAAACTACTAAACTGAGTTTACAATAAAATAATGATAATAATTAGAACCCACCCTAAAATTTTAAAGAAGGGATTCAAGAATTCATTGTATAGTCAAAGGGTCCATGCTTCTTATCAACGTCTCAAGAAGCCATTTCAGGCAATTTTTCATAGGAACTTATCTTTGTATTATCCTAACATGTAAGTAGAGGATACGTCATGCTTAATTGTAAAAGCTAGTAGAAATCCGACTTGTATTGTCGGACTTCTACTAGATTACACGCAGTACGAGAACTTCTGTCAGTTGGAAAGCCTACGCGTGCACCAGCTTTAATGCTTGAAAGTTTGATCACTGCTGTGTGAATACAAGACACGTTCCGCTGGTGACCAGATTACCGTAGGCCGACGACATCGATAGCTGCGATCAGAGTACAGCGCACTTTGCTTGTATGTTGAATATTGCCTACTTAGTTTTCTGGGCCACAGTCAGCTTTTTACCGAGTTTCATTTCTACCAGAGTGACAGCCACTTCCTTCATAGTCACCACCATGTGACAATACAATAGGTCTCAGGAGTTTCTGAGGTGCACAGGTGGATCTCTCGCTTAAGAAAACTGATTGCATGTTAGAGAATATAGCGTTAACGAACGGTCTACCTTTGGTTGGGTGTTGCATTCACAAAGGTGTACTCCTTTCGCAGTGGTATGGCAGATACCTCTACATGCGACTCCTGCGGAGCTGAAGAGACCATTGAACACGTCCTGTGCAGCTGCGCTTGCTACGACACGCAGCGATGCCAGCTCCGGATGGTTTTGAATCAACTTGACTTTAGAAGATTCTGTGTGCAGGAGATTCTGGGACCTTGGTCATCTGTCTCAATTGCGCAGAAAGCGACTAAAGCACTCCTACTTTACTCAAAGACAACAAAACTGAGCGACCACCTGTACACTGTGTGTGCTCCCCTGAATGTGCTTGTGATTGTGTGTACCTTCTTATCTCTCCGTCACCTCTTTTCTCACCTTCATCCCTTCCCCAGTGCAGGGTAAAAAACTGGATGTGTGTCTGGTTAACCTGCCTGTCTTTCCTTGCATCTTTATCTCTCTTTATCTCTGTACACTGGCAGATAGGAAGCTTACGAAAAGTAATAGCAGCTTTATGCGCTCAACTTAGGTCTATATACGTAATGTTCCACAATAGCGTCGGTATACCAGGCGTTGTTGCTGCTGGGCGTCGGTTATTCGGTTTTAAAAACTGTCATTTTAGGGGAAACTGAAACTGAACACTGGTATTTGTGCCGTCATGAAAACGCTTTTTGTTGAAGCTTATGTGAGATGGCAATGCGCTAGCTCGCCGGCAAGCTCAGAAGCCATGTCATTTATTACCGAAATGACAAGCAAGAACCACTGGTAGCGAAGGGTCAGCAGATCTGTCTTATTGAGCAGCTAAAGCAAATCGTAATAAGTTCTTAGGAGGTAAACTAGTTTACTTTAGGACAAAGCTTTTGAGATGCCAATGAAGATGTCACTAAAATAAAGTGGGCACAATTCAGAAATGTTCAAGCCGTTGTTTTTGCGCATAAGCGTTAGCTACTATATTGTCGCGGTACATAACAAGAAATTTGCGAATGTATTGTATCTTAAGATACAATGGGCAAGTATCGTATCGGATACAATTTTTGCCACGGTATCTTGTATCTGTATCTCCAATGCTTTTTGTCCGAGTATCTTGTATCATATCGCGACACAATTTCAAAGTATCTTTGCCCAGCTCTGACCCCGAGGTGACTTCGCTTGCTGCCGCGGCTGCGTTTACGATAGTAGCGCGCGGCTCGCGCATGGGGAAATAAGAATTGTGACAGTTGTTCTTCGTTGTCGTGCGTATATTTGTGAGCTCTTTTCGTGTGTCTACCTCAGTGGTTGAACAGCGAGCTTTAATTGTTGAGCTGTGACAGTCATTAGGCCGTGCTCGTCGTGTGTAAATTCACTTCGTGTGTGCTCCTTGATTGAGGTGCGCAATGCAAGTTTCTAGCTGCTTGGTGTTCTCTCTTGACGTTGCTATTAGTTTCTGTAGAATTTATTTCCTACCCTTGTGGCTAAATAGTGCACAATAAATGCTGAACTACATCTGGGAAGATACTTGTCACTTTGGTGGTATACTGGTAATTATAAAGAAATATCAGCCAGTTTTCTGTAAAAAAAAAAACTCTATTTGATGCTAACTGCATCGGCGTTTTAATGTAAGGGATGGGGGAACGTAGGAGAGGATAGAGGGGGAACGCGCATACGCAATAGAGGTGTAAATGCCACGAGGAGGAATACCTAGAAGAGAGAGGGGGGAGCAAGCGTAGGTTAGAAGACGCTCCCTGCGTTGGCGTTGCGAGACGAGAGAGGGTGAACGTAACCGAAGAAAGAGAGGACAAGCGAATGCACATGCGCAGTAAGGGAGGTAACGCCTCACACCGGATTGAGGTTGAGTCTAAGCTTCTTCGAATCTAAAAAGCAGCTGCACTGTTTCTGCAGGTATCACGCTGTATAAAACATGTGAGCAAGCTTCTTAGCAGTGGAGTGGTTTACAGTGGAAGCAAGGCCACGCAGCGGAGGCTCAAAGCTCGGCGGATATGTGCCACATAAAGCGGTATACAAGCGAGAGGCTCCTTGCGTTGCACAGTCACGCATAGTTTAGTATGGCAATGCGGTGAGAAATGGAAGTGTGGGTAAGGAGGACAGAGAGTGTGTGTGAAGAATAGCGCAGCCATATACTGTACAATATAGCTAGAGGAAGAAGAACGGAATGAAGTATTAGAAAAAGGTGGACGGGACCGCCATCAGCTCCACTGTTAACTCAGTCTTCGGACCATCAGTGGTAGCTGCCGATTTTTTTCCTACACGTACAAAATCATATGCAGCTTAAGTGTTTGTGTTATTTCTTGACTGTTCATGCAGTGCATGGCTATAATCCGCCGAGCTCAAAATTTTCAGCACTTCTGGGTACGTTCATTACACCTTGTTCACCTTTTATACGGGACGCATTCGTGAGTGGTCAAGTATCCAGGTCATTGCTTCACTTTTATATAACGCAAGACCCATGTACGACTGTTGCAGTGAATACGGGCTGCCCAACTATAACTGTATAGAGAAGAAACTCATAATTGTGCAAGCAAAACTTACCTTCGAAAAGGCGTAATTTCTGAATAGCTTTTTTTCACAACTACATACCGCTTTTTTTTTACTTTTGTAAAGGTGGTGCTTTAACTACAGCTTTTTTTTCATTTACCTCAGTGCCATGCAACTCTAAAGGATACACCAATGTCGATCACATCGGGTTTATAAATGTATTCTCTTTTTCTAAATTGTTCTATTCATTAAAAAAAAGCACATGTATTTCGTGACGCCATCTGTAAGCTAGTTCTTGATCAATAACTTTACCACGTGTATTAAGACACAAAACGTACATCAGCATAATAGTAGAAGCAGTACTCTAGCATATTAAATCATGCCTATGGGAATTAGTAGAAATAAACATGGCTTCAAAACTATGCCCAAGTTGGATTTTTCACACCGCGATCACCGTATAGAAAAGATGCCTTCTCAAGAAGAGGTGACGTAATGGCAGCGAGAGTTTGATTTAATCGACTGCTCATTAATTGTATACAGCCTGAAATAAGATTGAAAATAGTTTATCAAAATCTTACCAGTAGATGAATACACATGCAAAGCAAAAAACCTTGATGAAATTCAGCTTCCAGTCAGCATACTTGTGGTTAAAAGAATTCCAGCTTATGTACTATAACGCTGTAGTCAGGTGTACGACATATTTACTTTCTGACATGCCTTTTTGTCGACCAGCCATTGATAAATTGATATCAGTGCATGAGCTAATTGCTTTACTCTACGTGTCTGCCACTGATAAATTTAGGGCATCTAACAATCTGGGTTTTTTAATGAAATATACGCTGCCACTCCGCTTCAACGCTGAAAGGAGTACTTTCATTATAAGCAGTGATAATACTACCTTCAGGACCTACCTCGATTGTCATTCTTCATGCGTCAAGTATTTATTTGTTACCAGTCCCCGAATGTCTTAGTCGCAACACAAAAAGAACTACACGACTATTTTTTTCAGTGGAGGCCAGTAGAATAAGTAATATACTCAAAATAGTCTGTGTGCCGAACCTACAGAACGCCTCAGATGCAGTTCTGTCTTTTTCAGTGACGTAAGACGTCGTAATTACGGCGTTTAAAACACTGCACAACAAAGCAGCTCCATCTGCATGTCCTGAAAGCTCAATATATAGCCTGCCACACTCTGCAATCACTGTCAGTGACGCAAGACTGAGCAACCAGTCATGCCTCACCTGATGTCGGATCAGACGCCCACTACCTGGCGAACCGTACACTAGACGCGCAGGCACGCGTCGAGTGAAACCTAGACAGATATAATGTTTCATTCGTTACTGTTGCACGAGCTAACCAAGATTGCGTTAGCCCATTTAAGAACCAAGAGGGCAGTGGGGAGTGGCAGCAGAATGGAAGCGATAAGATCGCTGCCACACACGACTTGACGCACTTAGCGGAGACAGCTCCTTCAGTCGGCGTGTATGTATTCTTTCGTCATACTCTTCATGCCAAGACGGTGGTGTCTAATTAGCAGGCTTCGACTAATCGTTTCGCACGATGGTGTAGACGTGTGTGTTGCGTGGAGTTACACAAAGTGCACTTCTTTTAGTCAACTTGCGCAAAGTGCGCGTTAGGCCACGGATGAATTGCCAGCTTGAACTCTCAAACCAATGTATTGGCGAGTACGTGTCATGTCTTTGATGCCGAGTCTGTCGTCAAAGCTCCTCATCAATTAGGCGAAGGGCCTAAAGGAATATTCCGGATCTAAAACGTGAGTCACACAAAGCACAGCTGAAGCTTGTGCGAATGGCAGGGCCCTTGACAACAGGCCGTCAAACCAGTCAGTATGGAAGCCTGTGCCCTGTCTACGACGGGAATTCCAGTGAGTAGAAACCAATCAAAGAGGATTAGTGATACTTGCAAGCAGTACTGCGCAAGAGGCAAAGCCAGTATCAGGCTGCGAATGTTAAGATGCTAAAAAAAGCCAAGGCTATCACAAGAAGCGAAATATTTTATCTCGAATGCATTTCCCCAACTATCATGTGCACAATGAAAAACGCTTTGTTAGAGGCAAAGCGAGGGTCGCGCAAATCCGCTGCTCCATCATGTTTGTTAAATGAGCTTTGGCAGACCAAATGTTCTGCATTAGGCACGAGCCCTCTCTGTATAGTCTAAGCATCTTCGACTCTTACTTGGAGCTGGTGATTATGCACGTCGCAGACAAACACTATAATATTTCAAACATAAGCTTGCACACTTTTTCAAGGCTAAAATATTGTCATGGGATAATTAATACATGGAAAACAGAAGTGAATATATTTATAATATACACAATTAGCCATGTCACCGAAAGGCCACCAGCATCTCGCGTGGTGAGTCCGCTTTTTTTTTCGTTTATTTCTCGACGATGGTGGAATTATGCCCACTGTCTAGTAACAATATTCATCGAAACGGCTGTTTATGGTAAAAGAGTAATTACTGTGTAAGCTTTCAATGCCGAGGATAAAACAGGATTACGAGACTTGCTGTAGTTAGTGGCTTCGAGTAAGTTTAGACCACCCGGGCTTGTTCACGTGCACCTGAGAATAGGTACATGAAGGCCGTGAAACAAAACCGTATCTAAGCTGAGCGGCAACAGACCACTCCTTCTAAGCTGCTATAGTGTGTGATTGTTTATGTGCGATCGCTTCCCGAATACTGACTTCAGCGTGGTGACGGCGGTCACTGGCAGATGTGCCTTTCTCAAAGGACCTCCGAACGGCATCTAAATATACTGAAATCTAGCGACTTATTCTCTCCTCGAATTCCTGTCTTTGCGGCAGCAATTTTCTTTACGCAAAGACCTGACATATTAAAATAAATAGCCTCAAAGCATATAAAACAAATAGCAGGCTTTCGTAATTAAAGCCTTTAAATAATGTTAAGACTGGCAACTGTAGCTAGCCCGATATCTTTGTTAAAAAGAAAAGGAAACTACACATCATTGGTGTCCAGCGTGAAGGAAATGCATACCTGTACGGTATGCCTTGTTTTCTTTCTCTCTCTCTCCTCTGTGTGTGTGTGTGTGTGTGCTTTTTTGTGTTATTAAATTTCCCTTTAATTGATTCATCTTACTATCGCTCTCCGTTTTCTTCGTATTTTTATGTTTTTTTCGAGTTTCTTTTATCTCGTTATCAGTTTCTTTTTCTTTCTCACTCTATTTACCTTTTCTTCTTTTTCCCTTTCATTCACTCTCTACGGCTTTCTATTTTTGTTGCCTCTTTCTCCATATCTTTTTTTTGTATATTGCCTTATCTCTGTAGTTTTTTTTTACTCTCACCTTTTTTTTTCGCCTGTACCACTCTTATTTTAGTAGCTTGTACAACACTCTCCTTTTGATGCTTCTCAATATTTAATTGTTTAAAGTTAGGAATTTCAATCGGGGCCCGAACGTTCGGTTCACTGATCACAATTTTTTGCTTACAACTGAGGTCATTGATGCTGTAACTGAATTTACGTTAAAACGAGTGCTTTCATGCTATTGCGTAAAATTATGTCAACATTGTGGCAACTACAGAGCTATGTTCCGTAAAGAAACGTGTAAAACATTTTAACTCGCAACTGTTGAAGTCATCAAAACAGTTCTCAGTTATTTCTTTGCAGAAAAAAGTCAAAAAAGAGCTTCATTGTAAGCAGTATTCAATAATTTGGAAACATGCAGAGTTCTGAGGGTTAGCATAAGGGATATCAATTAGTATATGCGTATAAGTATTACAGTGCTTTCATATGCCTGTGTACTGCAAGATTCGTAGCGGAAACCGAAAGACTCAATATATTAATGCATGCATGCCCACAGTAGTACCGCAGTGGACACGTTGTTATGTAATTCCATTCTTTTCACGTAAATTGATTAGCAAGAAAAGGAATAATTAGCGACGTTTAACTCGAGATGATCCTACCGGCGTGTTACCAGCGTGTCTGCGTAAATGAATACACTGCTTAGTCACACATCGGTAATCCACCCGTCCCTGCAGAAGGGGTAAAACACTTTTGTTTGCTTTCGGGGCATATTTCAAGTATACATTTGACTTTATTTTCCATTAAAGGCTATATCACAGGTTCCTTCCTCTTTCATTCAAGAAGAGCGTACCATCACAGTTTGTACTAAGGCGATGCGAGAGCTTCAACCATACGGATTTGGCACGGGCTTGAAACCTCCTCCACCGTAAGAACCCGTCATGGGGCTCTTGTAACCTCCTCCCGATTCATAGCCGCCACCTTGTCCATAGCCTCCTCCGGATTCGTAGCCGCCGCCTTGTTCACCATAGCCTCCACCATATTCATAGCCGCCTCCTTGTCCGCCATAGCCTCCTCCGGATTTGAAGCCCCCTGATCCGAACCCGCCTCCACCGTATTGCGCTGAGCACAGGCCACAAAGCAGCGCCACGGCCACCAGTGTGAAAGGAACAAGCATTTTTTCAGTGGGTTCCTGCGGTATTTACAAACAATGTCAGTGTAACAATAAGAACGACCTTCAGCGAATTTACCTAAAGGCAAGTGGGATAGATTGTGAAACATGTAGTCAAGGTACGCAAGTTCTGGGCATTCTCTATGTATATTACTGCATTGCGTTGGCAGGCAATGCAGTAATTTTTTAACTAGGCAAGATTCCATTCTGTCACGGGTACCAACGTGAAAGTGTAGTCGGCTTTGTCTCAATGTTTTCAGGTCAGGCACACAGTGACCAAAACAAGCTCCTTTCATGTGCTTTCTTTCCACACAAGTGAGTTAGGCCGAGTTACCCATTCTTATTTTTAACGAGGGACAATCGTCACGCACACGTTGGTGACATGTTCATTTTTGTAACCAGGCAGTGCTTCTTTCCGTCAGGTACCAAGGCGATAATGTTGTCGGCTTCACTTTGTCTGGGCTCCTTTAATACCACTCCAGTTGTCTGTAAGTACAACTGCTTTCGAAACAGCGAATTTTCTGATATGCCTCACTACTAACATGGTGTGCAGGCCTTGGCACAAATATCTGTGCCGGGTTATTCTCTCAGTAGCAACACATGTAATGATATGCGAAGGAAACGCATGATGGCCTATATCCCTGCAAGCAGTCTAGTGGCATTTGTGTGCTATTTAGTGCAGGAACTCCAGGCCTGCGCATAATGTGGTACGCCACTAGAGAGTAGCAAGCATCGGGGAACATTAGGCATTCATAATATTAGCTCCCGGCAAAGGCTTCTCTCAAATATCACCTTCCACTTAGTCAAAAAAGCAACTCTCATCAAGCGATCGCCATGGTGACAAAATGATCTTCCGCAGATTGCTGGCATCAGCAATCTGGTATCGGCCTATAGCAGAATATGCGCAAGCGCCTCGATCAAGTAGTCGTGAATGACACACACCTTTGAAATGAGATGGGTGTCTAGAACAACAAATGCTTTACGATTCTCGTTTCCAAGTTTCTATTACCTCTTAAACAATACAAATAAAGCCAGAAACCGAGCCGTATAGCAACTTCGAACGCAGCCACGACATTCGTTCACGCGAGAGATGACGCGGTGAAATCTCTACACCAGTTGAGGTGCCTGGCAGCGAAACACCACACTAGCACCGACGGCCGCTTCCCATTGCAATCCGCTCCTTCGCCCGGGCACTGAAAAAACAGAGAAGGCGCTTGTGGTAGATATGATTGGCTTGCCGTTAGATTGTTGAAGGAGGTACCTTTCGGTGGCTGAGTGGGTAACGCCTCACATTCGCAACGCGGAGGTCCTGCATTCGATTCCACGCACCGGAGCCTTTATTCTGGAATTGTTTTTCTTTCTTGCGTTTTCATATATAAGGATACGTATACACATACGGTGTATGACATTGACGCCGACGTCAACGCCCACGTCGACGCTGGCAGCCACATCCAGTCGAAAGTGCCTATATAATTGCTATCGCAATAAAAGAGTCTTGCTCTGAAGTTAGGTTTTGCAAATGTACTGCACAGGGTAAATTTTACGATGTCTTCAATGCTCATACGCGAGTGTACTTTCAGGAAATGAAAAAAAATGGTTTATTTTACCAGCAAAGGTGCATACCGCACGTTTTACTACTCACAGCATCGCTATCTAAGTGTTTCTGCAGAGAATGACTACAATAAAAATAATGGCATGATGATGCAGATCGAGCGTTTTTGAGGTGCTCGGCGTGGGAGAGTAATGTAATCGTGCCATGCTGCTTTACAGGCTGAGTATATGCTCCCTGCTCCTTGCGAGGTTTGTGTGCGTCAGTAATGCAGTGTGATTGCCGTATTTAGGCAAGTTGTGTTTCTATTGGTTGTGCGAGTTGCGTCATGCAGTTTTCACTAATTTACTTTGATAAACAAATTAGAATTCTATCTACAAAAGTAAGTGCTTTCCAAGTTAGGGAATACTTGGAATTTGTAACTATAGTCCTCTATTTCTCGCAGAGACACGAGAGCAAATGCAACAGGAGTCTTTTGACACGTTGCTTGCAGCCCGCGGCTTCAGGATATTTCTGACTACGTTAAATGAACATAGTATATTTTTGACTACGTTAAAAGGTACTCACATACTTATACGCCTAAAGCGACAGGTCGCATGCCTTTTATCAGGCACGCCATGCGGTAAGCACGTGTTGAAACATAACCGCCGAACAAAATCTCTACATTTTTGAACCGTCATCCACATCTGACTGACTCTGAAGAGCAACACCGATGTCTTTCTCGATCCCTGATGCAAATATCCTTCAGAAGTAACGCACATATCATATATGAAGAACGCGTTTGCTGAAATAGCAGATGAAGAGGACATTTAGTTTACGTCTACCCTATAACTACCCAAACCATCTTCACTTTTCCGTCCCATGTAGGCTTAAATTTAGTGACTGCGTGGCCTTCTAGCTGAGTCTAGTTTGCAACGCCTTACGTAAAGCTATTTGTTTGGATAAATTTTGGCATGCTCATTGACCTTTGTTGAAACAAAACGCAACCTGCGGCTACCTGACTGCATATATAGTTTCTAGACGAAACGCTGGTCTGCTTTTCTCCTTTGAACAGTCAAAAATGAAATTGTTTTATCGTTGCACTGCATTTTGTGCTTTCCGGTGTGTTGTTAATGACGCCTATGCTACGAATACCTAATATAAGTTCCAACGCACAGAACAACGAGACCATTGGCTCAGCGGTGGCCAACTGCCCTTCCCATATATAAATGAATAACCTTAGGCAGAAAACCAACAAATTGCGAGACATTTATGGTTCATTAAAAAACTACAGCTGTTATATAGGCCCCCATTTCAAAAACTCAAAATGAACTTTCGGTAACATTTTTTGTGGTGAATAAATTAGGAGCCTGAGTTTTTTAAGCAAGCTGTACAGCAAGAAAGCGAACATAGAACAGCCCGCTAACTGTAAGATGATCTTCGAAACTGCAGCAATGACATGTGATGAATTCTGTGGCCTAACAGTGGTGCGAGATTTTTTACCTCCTAATGAACGATAAAGCCTAATCTTCTCACAATGGTCCATATGTTTATGTTAGTTTCGTACTCATTTACGAATGTCGAACACATAGAGATTTTGTTTGTAATAACGTACATGATCCAATTTTATACAAACGTTTTTACGCCATTCCGAAACGGCAATAAAGAGCAGAAGCTGCAACAGTTCTTGCAAAATAAAGGTTGCGGTCATTATTTATCAAGATTATTTATGAAAATTCGCACGATGGATGAGCAGCTCATGCGAAGAAGCATTACTCACTTTCTGAGGCACTCACCTAGAGCTGAATCGAAGCTGAAGCTGGACAATCGAAGGATGTGCTACCGCTTATATACCTTACGATCATACGTCATAGCACCGAGATAAATAAAGAGACAAAAACATTAGAGGACCTCCATAGAAACAGCGACATGCCGTAGACGCAAATGTCGTGACCAAACCATTGAGAGGCGACAGATTGATGTTTGCCATGTCAAACAGAGAGCAACCCCACTTTTGCATCCGCCATCACTTCTTCCGTAGCTGGCCCGCACAACAGCTGCGGAGTTGAGAGAGAAACCACCCATGAAAGCTGCGCGGGCTTGCACTAGACGCCTACTTTCTCTTTCGCAAAGATACGTGGGTTATTGTGTTCCTCTCTTTCCTGCAAGATAAGATTCGTAGTGTAATATGCACAGCCTGTTTAAGCAAGCTTTGAATGATAGCTAGCGAATAAGGCATGACGCATCACTTTACCGCCATGAGGAAAGCTAGAAGAGAAAACAACAGCAAGAACAAAAAAATCCTGGAAATAAAACTGCCACATGGCCTTGTCTGCGCTTGCACTGATTTACTAATAACCAAACATTGCGTACAAGGCTGCAGAATAATGAGAGTGTGAGGAAGTTTGAACAACACTGCTTTTTCTTTTCCAGAATTCTTGCTTTCCAGTTGGAATCCATCCAGCGCTCAGAAGCTGCAGGCCACAGTCTAGAGAAACGGAAAGACGCATTCACTCCTTCATTCTTCAACTGCGTTGAAATATCTGGGTCACAAACTAGAAATTAATAGTACATTCACAGTATTAACAAAGTGCACTTCCTGAAATAATTCCACTGAGAGTTAGCTTTATGAAAAGAATTAGTGTACAGATTTTTCCTGGCCCAGGAAGATCCATTTCCCACTAGGAAACACACCATGCCAGTAATCGTGTTGAATATTTAGGTACGTTCCCCCAACAATTTTAGATTTATGACGAAATAGTTCTTGCGAAATTTTTTACCGCAATTTTTTCTTGTGAGAAGGCAAGAATTCCCTATTCGGTGGTTTATCATTGCTGAGAAATTGCACTTTCTTCGTACCTACTTAGTATAAACTTCGCTGCTATGCTTTGCATTTTTTTAGTGTTTATTGATCAGACATACTCGAAATAGGTTCAAAAGAGTGCAAGCATATTACACAATAGGTATTACACAGGTTAACTGCACCATGCTTCTATGTTCAGAGTGTGCAAGTGCTAAAGTTCTCTCAATGTAATTTTGGGTCACTATGCCATTGGCAGCCTCATGGCACATATGTGTAGTTAAAGATAAGTGTCCTGAAAGCATCACGTCCAGACATATATTCAAAAATGTGAAATTACAGTGATTAGATTGTAGCTGTTCTCGTCTAATTTTGACGAAAGGGTTTACAGCCGGATTCAACCAAGACTCCACCGATACATTTTGGTCAAGGATATGTCGCCAGAAAAATGCGTACTTAGGGGTAACAAAAAAACTACAAAAAAGACTTTCACAGACGGAAATGACCTGAGAGTCGAGCTCACTTCTCAGTTCGCGACAATAGAAGCCGGGCGCCCTCCCCAATGCGCTACCAATGCACTTGTGCAGAAGCTCACAAACGCACCTTCTATGTTTCTCTTAGTGTCCTATTAATGGTGCTCTTAGCGGGTGTGGTTGGTCTTGCCCTCTGGGAGCGGTGTAGTGAAATTCTGCGTCTTGGCATTAACGTGCACCAGAGCGAGCGATTCAGTGACGACACACACTGAAGGTGCCTCAATTTCAACGCAGGAACGCGGCCTGCGCTAGCATCAAGGATGTGTTTAAGAGGATTGCGGGATTTGACTTTTGTGCCCTGGTAGCGTGCAACGGATTATCGTTAGAGTAGTCCAGCTTTGACATTAAACAATGGTGTTTTTCCACCACTTACTACTTCGGTTGTGACGACACCAGCCAATAAAACTGCTGCAGTAATTGTCTTAGAAATACAATGGCGTCGACAGGACAATGCTATATCATGGCGGAGTGAGAGACACGCCAGCAGAAAGCAGAAAGTCGTCGGACATCCTCGGCTGAAGGTATACGATCATCTGCCTCCCCTGTTCCTTATACACAATGTAGTAATGTGAGCATAAGCGCAGGCGTAAGCTACCTGGTTGCTGAAGAGCACATATATTCCCGTTTCTCTCTTCAATATTTGTGCCAGATTGACTCTATGCTGTGTCCAGATATACGTTAAGGCATCGTGCAACCATTTCTGACCATGGTGAGAAAACACTGCCGAAGGCTAGTCGAGGCTTCCGAGCCAAATACTATAACGCAGTACGCGGCCATATATACAGTAATTTTCCAGTTAGCTAAAAATTGCCTTCTCTTGTCATGAAAAGCTGTGCTATTTACTCAAATATTTAAAACATTGCGTCAGAGGCCTGAATATCACGTCTTTATTGGCAGAGTTGAGCATGGCATTCTCAAGAGTTACAGACGCCGCCGTGGGAGGCCACGACATGTCCTCGCTGGCCTGCGTGATTGCAGTGAAAATACCTATGTTCGAGAAAAAAGAAAAAGAAAAAGTGGTCATGTCACGTTTGAAAATTTTGTTAAAGCGCACCGAAAATACACGGTCTATCTTGCCATCTTCCTTAAGGGGACGACATTACCTACCATCTTCCCCAGGCCATCTCTGCCTACTTCGGTTCCAGCGTCCTTATGGGGACCAGAAGAGAGAGAAAGCAATTGAAATGTGCGACTAATCTTTTTAACTCCGCTAATGCTGAATGGACTCTAAAAGCTTTTGCACAGTAGGTTAGTGAAACAAAAATCTCCTTTACGGAATCTGTCTAGGCTAATTGGAAGTGCTGCAGATCCTCCGTAAGAAATTTAGCCACGATAAAGATAAAATCATGATAATTGCTGATTGTCATCGGGAATGATACGTGCCACTAGTCTTCAATGTGGGTAAAGCCAGGTCGAAGGCACTATGGCTACCAAGCTCAAACAGGCATTGTGCATGCTCTCCTGTATCAATGGACAGTGAACCACTCTTCTGTAAGAAAATTCACTTTCAGGTTATACCATTTTTTAGAAGGAGGGTCAGCCATGTATATTTCTTGCTGTTTGGAACACACAAGGACGTACATGCATTATCCAAATTCACAGCATATTTTTCTCTATCAGCCTGCATGTCAAGCATGTCATGTCCATTGCCTATTTTCTATTTATATTAAAGCCATCAGCGAAAAGCCGAAGGTTAGAGCCAATGACAAAG